>JAESUZ010000893.1:1200000-1800000 GCA_017311185.1 Proteles cristata cristata
ACCTGGGTGCTGGGAGTTTCCCGGAAGAGCCCCCAGGGCCCAGGCAGGGGCGTTTCCCAGGAGGGTCCTCTTTGGCAAGGGAGGCTGGGCAGTAGGTGCTGGAACCTGGGAGGGAGGAGGTGGTTTTCCCAGGCTTTAGTGAGAGGTGAGCTTTGCATGTTTGGACCCTTCCCAGTCGGGCCCTGCCTTGTCCAACCCCAACCCTCCGTCTCTCCACCCCCTGCCCTGGGCCCTACTTGCCTCCAGACTTAAGCCCTCTGCGGTCTCTCCCAGGCCATTTGCTCTTGCAGGGTCCCTGTTCCTTACTTGCAGGGACAACCTGTGTGAAAGAGCCCAGCACCGGGTTAAACACGTAACCGGTGCCTGAAAGCGCGCTTCCCTCGCTCTCTATGGGGACGCATGGCCCTCCTAGCTCTAGTGGAATCCTAGGATGACAGGAGAGGCACAGACCCAAGACTGAGCAGCCTCTAGTCTGCACACGTGGAAGAAGCAATGTTTGAGGCGTGTTGCAGAGGTGGTTGGTTGGGCTTCCACCGTCCAGCACCCGGGATCCCTGGACGGAACGTGGGATCCGGAGAAGCCGGGTGGGACTCTGAGTGAGAAGCCGCCAGGGCTGCGGGGACAGCCGCAAGCCCTCCGTCTCTTGGACTTCAGTCTGCACCTGCTTCTCTGCTTAGCCTTTGGCTCCGTGAGCTCTCTGCGGCCTCCCAGGGAATGCCCCTCCGGCAGAAGGAAGCCAAGTTGAGTTCTGTTCCTGGCAATCAAGGAGCCCTCTGGGAGACACCCCTCAGATCTGCAGATGCCCCCCACCCCTCCAATCCTGGGGTGGCGAAGCCCAGGGCCGCCTCTGTTGCAGCTGGATGGGAGGGCAGGGCTGTGGCGAAGGTGCCCGGAGGAAAGGCGAATGCTCCACCTTGGCCTGGATGGGACCCTGGGGGTCAGTTAGCTCAGTCCCTGAGTCACCTGTCAGGGGAAAGGGCCTAATCCGGGCAGCCTGGACTTTGCATAGCAGGGTCTCCTAGCCACAGACCTCATCCTTTCTGCAGAGCTTGGGGTATATGTGTGTGAGGGGACTGTCCCTTCTAGGCTGGCACAGTGACTGGAACCACATTGCAGGTGCCCAGCAGTGAATCCATGAGTGGGAGAAAATGAGGCCCTAAAGCTGGAAGGAGGTAGAGAGAGGCGGGCACTGGGCTTGGTGCCATACCTGTTCTTCCCCAGCAGAAAGGGAGAAGGGAGTGGAAGGAACATTGCCTTGGAGCCAGGTGGTTCTACGTTTGAGTCACCCTTTGTCACTAATCTGCTGGTAGATGGCCTCATCCCTCTGAGCCTCAAATTCCTTGTCTGTAAAATGGGAATAATCCTACAGCTCTCACATGTGAAGCGTTCATACAGGTGCCTCGCCCAAGCCAGAGTCCACCGATGTTTGCTTTTACTGTGAAGAGTAGGCCCACTTGAGACCAAGCTGGGTGCATTGCTTAAGGAACTGGGCTTGGTTGTAATTCCAGGTCTCAGCTGACAGACTTTGGGCAACTGGCTGTGGGCTTCTTCCTTAGGTGTCAGTTTGCTCATATGTAAAATGGGGATAATTGCACTTCATATTTCAAGAGTAGACCTGAGCATTAAATGGCATCATGCACAGAAAGTGCTTAGCACCAGGCTTGGCACATAGTAGGTGCTCAGTAGATGTCTGATCCTTCTCCTTACTGCCTCCCCCTTCATACTAGATGTGGAAGAGCAGGTGGTATGGGGAATAGGGAAGCCTCAGACCCAGAGTCAGAAAACCGGGTTCTGACCCAGGCTTGGCACTAAATTGCTGGGCTTTCGGGGCGCCTGGGTGGCTCAGTTGGTTAAGGGTCCCGCTTCGGCTCAGGTCATGACCTTGCGGTCGTGGGTTTGAGCCCTGCATTGGGCTCTGTACTGACAGCTAGCTCAGAGCCTGGAGCCTGCTTCAGATTTTGTGTCTTCCTCTCTCTCTGACCCTCCCCTGCTCATGCTCGCTCTCTCTCTGAGAAATAAATAAAACATTAAAAAAATTTAAATTGCTGGGCTTTCTTTGTGTAGGATCCTGACCGCTGGGTCTCAGTTGACTTCTCATCTGTGAAATGACCTTGGACTTGGTGGTCCTGCTTCTGACTGTGAAATTCCATTCTGTGAAAATGAGAACATTGCTGCTTAACTAAAGAACTGAAGGCAGCTAGCCGCTGCTTGCTTGGGAGGGGCTGTAGCACAAGGAGCCTGTGCTTTTGCTTTGGAAGACGGTTCAAGAAGCCCGTTTGGTTATGAAAGAGAAGGTCCCCAGTCGCACCCCCATCGGGCGTGGTCTGGAAGAAGGTCATCACCGCGTGAAGGATGTGGCTGTGTGTAAGGAGGAGCAGGAGTTGGTGGCCGCTACAGGGACACTTTGGGAGGCCCTGGATGGGAACAGAGTAGATGCGAACAGGGACTTTCAATAGAGAGGGGTTGGGAGCGTGGGGGCCGCTAGAGCCAGGGAGTGGGCTGGCGGGGGGCCCCCGGCACATTCCGGACAGTAAGTGAAACATTCGCTTTGCTGTTGCTGCTGGCTGGGTCCAGAACCCTCTCCTTTCCCTGAGCCTTCAGTCAGGTCTGTTGTGCACATGGCCTTGAGTCTGTGGGGATCTGGGGATGAGGCGGTCAGGGCAGAGACAGCACACAGGAGAAGAGCAGGGCCGACAGATAGCAGGATGCAGTGGAGATGTGCTTCAGGCCAAGAACAGAACTAGGAACTGGGAATTGTAGCCTCCTAGGGGGTCTCAGAAATACCAAGAAGGGCATAGGACTCCTCACGGTATGGGGCAGGGGGCTTGGAATGGTTATATTTAGAGGACATGTAGACATTGGGGTTCTCGCTGTGTGTTTGCATGGTTTGAATCGGCAGAGAGGAATGGACATTCCCCATTGGATGGAAGGGAAGAGAAGGGATGGTGCGGTCCTGGCCTGGAGTGGATGAGCAAGAGTTTGGAGACAGGGACTTGTGAGTGGTGTCGCTGCAGAGGGCATTGGGTTTGGGGCACAGAGGGCCTGACAGGCTAGGTGATGGGAGCCATGGAGGACTTCAGAGCGGGAGGGGGACAGGAGCAGGCTGGCCGTGGGAAGACAGCCCAGCGGCATGTCTTAGATGGACCTCAGTGGAATGGAGAGAGGCAGGGAGTGGAGAATGAGCACTTGGTGTTGAGGACAATTCACCGTACGGGCTTTGTTGTGGCCACATGAACGCAGGCACAGGTGGTTCCCAGGCTGGCATGCGATGCTGCCCCTGGTGACAGAGGGCACCTGGGTCATGGTCCTGGAGGCACCCCGACCTTCCCAGCCTCCAGTGTTTTGGTGACTCAGCCCCTTCTAGGACTCAACACAGACTTGGGATTTTTTAAGTTCTGTCATTTCAGAGGTGACTCTGTGAAGAGGGCAGAGCCAGGGGAAGGGGTCTCTCACTGTGAGAACTTTTACGCAGAATCCCCGGATCTTCATGGGCCACGGCCAGGGCCCCGCAGCCGCACCAGCTGATCTCCTTTTCCAAATGGGGAAACCAAGGCCCGTGCAGGTGGCTGGAACAAAGGCCTGGGTCTGGTTCAAATTCAGTTACTCTTTGTGACCATGGGGTGTCTCTTCTCTCGGGGCCTCTGTTTTCTCACCTGTAGAAGGAGATAATCAGGTCTCTGCCCTAAAAAGTCTGTCTTCTCTTGTCTGCTGGCTGCCTTCCCTCTGCTCACATCCCCATTGACTCCCAGGCCTTTGGTGTTGTGTACCGGTCCTGGATGTCTTTACAGTTCACAGGAGCTCTGTCACCTCTTCTGTGTGACACTGGCTTTCCAGCCCTTCAAGGACACTGCTTCCCTTGGGGACACTCCTTCCTAAGCCTGCCAGGCCAGGGTCCTCATCGATTCTGCCCCCACCAACCTGCCTGCCACCCTCCACATCCCTCGAAGACTTGGCTCATAACCGGTGCCACCACCACTGTCACCGCCCCTGGGCCTTGCCCCTCAAGACCGCCCCCTCTGAAACCCTGACTCCAGGCCCTCCACCCTGATGGTGTCCACTTCCCACCCCACTGGGCCCAGCACGTGGACACTGAGACCCTCGGTACAGCTCTTCTGAGCGCCCCCTTTCCCTCTGCCAGGGCTCCATCCGTGCCAAAGCCCCGCCCCACCACCCACCTTCCTCTCTCCACACTCACTCTCCTGAGTGCTGCCGAAGAAAGCCACTGCCCAGCGGGGTCACAGCCGCTCCTGAGGTGGTTTCCAGTCTCAGCGGGCCCTCAGCAGTCCCTTCAAGCCCTTTCTTTGTGGTGGGTGGACCCCTCTCCAGGTCCTCTTCACTACCCTCCGTCCCCCCAACCCCCAAGAGGGGACTGTGCTCCTAGTCAACCCAGGTCCTGGCCGGTTCATCCTTCGTTTCCCATGCACGGCCGTCCACCCCCATCAACCGTCCTCTGTCCTCTGGTCTCCAGGTGGAGGCCGCCCGTGTCTCTTCTGGACCCTTGCTCTCCCCACCCCAGGGCCTCACACCTTCACTAATCCCTGTTCTCCCCTCCCTTCTTGGCCCAGCTCTCACACCTATTATGCCTGGTCCTCATGTCTCCCAGTGAAGGACCCCAAATGTCCCTCCATTTGACATCTCTCTTGGTACCAAGCAGGTCCCAAGTGTGGTCATGCCTTCAACACCCCCCTCACCCCCATTCATGCTGCAAGCCAGGGTCACCCCCCACTCCATGCTCCTGCAGACCCATTGCCAAATCCAGTGGCAATGGATTAACAAAGGTTAACACCTTTTACATGTTAGCTAAGGCATCTCACTATTTTTTTTCCTTCTGGAGAGTTCTTTCTTCTTCTGTGTTAGAGCCTGCCAGTGGCCTCCCCTATAGCCATTCTCTTGGTTCCTTACTGACAGAACTCAGACCTCCAGAAAAGCAGGGTGCTCTGCCGAAAGGCCCCATTTCCTAACCTCCCTTGAACCTGGGGCTGGCCAGTGAGATGCAGGCTGTGGGGAAGAGTGGGAAGGGCCTTCCAGGAAAGCTCCTTAAAAGAGTCTGGGCAGGGGTGCCTGGGTGGCTCAGTCGGTTAAGCGTCCAACTTCGGCTGAGGTCATGATCTCATGGTTCATGGGTTCAAGCCCTGCATCGGGATCTGTGCTGACAGCTAGTTCAGTGCCTGAAGCCTGTCTCCGGATTCTGTGTCTCCCTCTCTATCTGATCCTCCCATGTTCATGCTGTCTCTCTCTGCCTCAAAAATAAATAAAACATTAAAAACATTTAAAAAAAAAGAATCTGGGCAGTCTCAGCTAGGAGGCAAATCCACTTTTGCATCTTCCTTCTGGCCACCAGAGTGTGAACGTGATGGCTAGACCTGCAGCAGCCATCTTGTGGCCATGAAGTGACCCTGAGGGTGGAAATCAGGGCTAAGAGTAGTGGAGCTAGAGACAGAGAAGCCTGAGTCCCCGATGGTGATGGGCTGCCTCCCTCCTCTTTTACTCAGGAGAAAACGGAAACTGGGTCTTGAGTAAGCCACCGATTTGGGTTTCCTGTGGCTTACAGTGGAATCCAGTCCCAGGCTGTGCGACTTCAGCATGGCTTTCTGACTTTCCTCCTGTCTCTCAGGCTGCCCCTCCCACGTCTCCATTTGTGGGTGCCTTCACTGCTCTGCTCCTAAGATGTGGGGACCCCAGGCCTCCCCCTTTTCTCTGTTTCCCATACTTCCTAAGTATCTTGTTCTTGCTTGAGGGGTCAAATCATATGCTGGTGGCTTCCACTATACAGCACAGATCCTTCCCGACCTATAGACTCCGGTCTTCAACCAGGACGTTCCGCAGAACCCACAGGCTCCGGGGCCTGCACGCTCTTCCTCATGCCCATTTCCCTGCCCAAGGCTCCTGGCTCAGCGGGTGAGTCCTCACCCGCTGGGATGGCCACACTGCAAGCCCGGGGCCGTGCTCTTTGTTTTCCTCTTGTTCCTACCCCTCAGCTCCTCTTCTGCTGTTGTTCATCAAGAGCTAGCAATTGGCTGCTTCACACCCTTCAGGACGGCTGTTATCAAAACCCAGGAATAACGAACGCTGGCAGGGCTGGGGAGAACCGGAGCCCCTCTGCGCCGTGGAGTGGGAGTGTGAAGGGGTGCGGCTGGCGTGGGAGAGAGGGAAGGCCCTCGGAGTGACACTTAGAATTATCACAGGGCCCAGCAATTCCGCCTCAGAGCATAAACCCCAGAGAATGGAAAGCAGGGCCTTGAAGGGGTGTTTGTTCACCTATGTTCATAGCGGCATCAACCATTGTAGCCCTCGGGAGAGAGCATCCCAGGCGGCCACGGACTGATGAATGGATAAATGGCATGCGGTCTGTCCATACAATGGAATACTATTCAGCCTTGAGAAGGAAGGGGATTCTGGCACCTGGTATAGCGTGAATGCATCTTGAGGACATTATGCCAAGTGAAATAAGCCAGTCACAAAAAACCCAGTGGAAAAGAATGAGGGACATGCCTCCTCTGCAGTAACAGTTCGCATTTTTCAGGATTTTTTTTCTTTTTGCTAAAATTGGGCAGCTCCTGGTACCTCTCTGGCTCTCATTTCCTCATCAAAAAAAAAAAAAAAAAAGGAAATTTAAATAGTTGTTTCTTTCTCAGATTTTTTTTGGGGGGGGGACCAGTCCCTTTGTAAGGGATGGCGGTGACAGTGCCTTGAAGATGAAAAGGCCCATGCCTTTTTGAGAGGCTTTGTATCCCTTCCCAAAGGCTCTGGTGCAGAGGTGAGGGAAGGATTGCTAATCCTGGTTGACAGAGAATGAAGACAGGAGCCACAGACCTCTGGCCATGGACAGATGGGCTGTCTTCCTGCAGCTGGGGAGTGGAACCCGGGACCTACGTGGAGGTTTTTGAACTAAGTCCAGCAGCCTTTCTGACTTTACCCAGGAGATGGAAGCCCGCAGATAAGAGACTAAATATTTGGAATTTAGGGCCAGGGAAGGGAGAGTTTAATGGTGAGGGAGTGAGCACTGGAGAGAGATCATCCTGTTACTGGCTTAGAGGACCAGAGAAGAAAAGTCACTTGCCCCAAGTCACAGAGCACGTTAGTTACATAGCAGAGCTGAGTCCAGAACTTAGCTGCAATGACAGGGAAAGACAAAAAGCAAGCAAGCAAACAAACAAACAACCCCCCCCCCAAAACCCCAAACAAACAAACAAAAAAACCCCAGGAGCCCTAACGAACACTAGTGCATCTACTAGGTAACAGGTGTTCTTTATGGAGTAAGGCAGAGAATCGGCCCAAGAGATTATGAAGGGTTAAGTACCTCCGTGAGGGTTTTCAGGTATAGAAATAGCTCAGTGAGGTGCTCCCCTCCCCCCTACCTTATCCAGAGCTCATGCTTGGTAAGTGGGAGGCCAACATTTGAACCCAGTGGCTGGTGTTCTCAGCCACTCTGTCTCACCTACACACTTGCCCGTGTGTGCGAGTCTGTCAGTGTAGTGTATTGACCAGGAGCTTCGAAGCCCCAGAGAATAGGGTCAAGGCTGGCGGCCAGGCCATTGCTGGGCGCCAGCTGTCAGCCCCACAGCCAGGTATGCAGTCTCCATCACAAGGGGTGTGTGGCATGGGGCGGGGGCAGAGCATTGGCTGGGGGTGGGGATGTCAGAAAATGTATCCTCGCCACCCAGACCTCAGTTTCTCCATCACAGAATGCAGACGTTAACCGATTCCTCAGGTGCTTCCCAGTCCCACATTCCTGGCCTCCCCTCACGGGGTTCTGGGTTGGCGTCTGGTGGGGGGAGCCATCTGGCCCCTCCCCCACCCCAAGGTGTGAGCCACCCGGGGAACGGGGAACGTGGGGCTGGCTGTCATGGCAACCCTGTGTTGCGAAATGACGTAATTGGAGTTCCAAACGTGTGAAATCAAATACAACATCCGAAAACACAGCCTGGGGGTCGGCATGGCAACCGTGGGGCACCGGGATGGGCAGGCACTCTGCCGGCCCCGCGGCAAAGCCAGCCTGGCTTGGCCACCTGGGTGGCACAGGGGGCACACTGCCCCCTCTCTGCACGGGCCTCCTCCTCTCTCGGGGGCCTTTGCCAGGCCGTCTGCTGCTGCCCCTTCCTCTTGTCTTCTCCCCCTTCTCTGGGAGACTCTGCGTACAGGTGGCTGGGGGTGACTAGCATCAGACAAGTCTGAGCTCATGTCCTGACACGTGGCAGCTGTGAGGTCTTGGGCAATCGTCGTTACCTCTTGAATTGTACTTGCCTTAGATGTGAGCTTCTATCCTGTACTTTCTCCTTTCCCTCTGCTGTTCCTGTCCCCGCCTTCCACCCCTCCCTGCAGACACCAGAGTGACAGTGGCCTGGAGCCTGGACACCAGAGTGACAGTGGCCTGGAGCCTGGACAACGGGCTAGCTTATCAGGCAGGCTAGTGTGGCTTTGCCTGTGATCAGGCAGGCTGGTGTGGCTTTGCCTGTGATCTCATTAGCTCTTCCCTTCTTTGGACCTTGCTTCCCTCCTCTCTAACGTCAGGACGTGCCCATTCGTCTCTTTGAAATTGTGGCCCCCTGCTCGTCTACTTTGGCCCCACCTGGGTCACATTAGGAGTGCACATTCCTGGGGCACCTGGGTGACTGAGTTAGTTAAGCGTCCAACTGTTGATTTCAGCTCAGGCCATGATCTCAAGGTTGTGAGATTGAGCCCCACGTCAGGTTCTGTTCTGGGCATGGAGCTTGCTTAAGATTCTTTCCCCCTCTCTCTCTCAAAAAAAAAAAAAAAAAAAAAAAGAAGTGCACATTCTTGAACTCTTCCCTTTGATATTTGGACTCCGCAGGTCTGGGGTGGGGCCCAGAAACCTGCATTTTAACATTTATTTATTTTTGAGAGACAGAGAGAGACAGTGTGAGCAAGGGAAGGGCAGAGAGAGAGAGAGGGAGACACAGAATCTGTAGCAGACTCTGGGCTCTGAGCTGTCAGCAGAGAGTCTGATGCGGGCCCGAACCCACGAACTGTGAGATCATGACCTGAGCTGAAATTGGAGGCTTACCCGACTGAGCCACCCAGGCATCCCCAGAAATCTGCATTTTAACAAGCTCTCCAGGTGAACCCGAGGGACACTCCCCAGCGATGATCCTGGGAGACGATGGCTGCTGTGGCTCTGAGGCTCTGATTGGCTCCCTTCTGGGGACGCTCTTTTTATTTTTCTGCAGCCCTGCTGGCACCTGGCCAAGGTGGCCTTCCTCTAGTTTCTCTCTCAGTCTCTGCCATTTGTTCAATCAGTAGATATTTCTTGTGCGGGGCCCTGTGCCGAGTGCCTTTCCCACAGCCACGAGGAGCTGGCCCTGCCGAGGATTTGGGATGATGCCCGCAGGCTGCACACCTGTCTGTGACTCAGTTTCTTCATATGTAAATGGGAGAGCTAGAGTGGGGGTTCAGGTGAGTGGATGACGAGGGCGCCTCCTCCGGGGGCCTCGGTGTGCTGGACACTGTGCTAGATGCTCTGCGCGGCTACCTCATTCGATGTCCCCCGTACGTTCAAGGCGGGGCTGTTTCCCTCCATTTTACAGATGAGGAAATTGAGTCTCAGAGAGGTGACTTGGCTCACCTGTGATCGCTCAGCAAGCAGCCAGTGTGGGATTTAGACCCTCCCCGGGCTCCCCACACCCCTCCAGTTGCTGTTCCCCCTCTCCTGCCCACCCCCTCCTCCAGCCCCACTTCTACTCACTTCCCCTCTTCCTTGTCCATTTTCCATCAAAAGGTCTAGAGAGAGTTTTCTGCAGTCACTGTCTCCATTCTTCACTTGCCAGTCACTTTTTAACCCCCTGCAGCCAAACCCAATGGTCTTGACCTCCCAGCAGCATGGAGGCCAGACGTCGCTGCCTCCTCCTGGGCTTCACTTTCCCCCACCCCTCCTGGTTTCCTGAATCTAATTTAAAGGACTTTTAAAAAGCAAAGCATTTGTTGTGCACCTGCTATATATCTTCCCTGTACTGAGTGGGGGGCACTTGGGGAACGTCTCTCCCTGCTCTCAGCTGGTGGGTGCTGGCGTTCTCCCACCCGCCCTTGCTGGTGGCGCCTCTCTGCAGCCTCTCCGGACAGGCCTATCAGCTCCCATGGCCTTTGCCTCCAGCTGGAGCCTAGGAGTCTTCAGCCCCCAGACTAGAACGTTCTATAGCGAATTCCAGCTAAGATGTCCACAGGCTACCTGAATCCCACCACCTGCCCCTAACTGTTCTCTGGACTCCAGGCATCCTCTCCAGGCCCTCCCCTACAGGGTTCCTTCTCTACGTCACATTTGTCCGATGTGACTGCTCAGTGCCACAGGATGGAATCCGAATTCTTTCACCTGCCCAACCTCTACTCATCCTGTGAGACTCAGTCCAGGATCACCTCCCCAGGGAAGTCCTCCAGGATTCAGCAAGCGACTGCTCTGTGTGCTCCTGGCACAGAGGCTCCCCTCCAACATGGCAGGATCCTTGAGCCCAGGGCCTGGCACAGAGTAGGGAACCAACAAATGTGCCTTTGAACCCAAGTGCTGTAAGAGCTCACAGACACCTAATCCGACAAATCACCAGTTTTACCAACAGAGATCCTCGAGACCCAAAGTCTCCAGTGGAATTAGCAGCAGCGCCAGGACACGGCTCCAAGTGCCTGGATCCCATTTCAGAGTCTGTCACATCAGAGCCCAAGGCCAGGATGGTAAGAGGCCACCGATGGGACAGTGCTTGGGCATGCTGAATTGTCCTGTGACCCCATCATGTTCCAGGCTTTTCCCCTCTGGATGGGTGCAGTCCCTTCTTCAGACCTATCCAGTGAGGTATTTTTCACACTAAATAGGTGAGTATTTGCAAAGTGCCTACTGCGTGCCAGGCAGCCTGGCCTAGTGCTTTCACACACATTATCTAGCTTCGGTGGTCTTGGAGGAGGGGCCAGGAGGGACGTGGAGGTCACCACGCAGATGACACCTTGGCTCTGCTCTGAGTGCTGGGCATAGAGAGGTTTGCGCTGCCCGGAGGACATGCCAATTGGACCCTAGGGTGCGGTGCTGGCTTGGGTGGAGTCAGAGTGCAGAGAGGAATCAACGGAGAGAGGAATCAGGGCACCCAAAGTGTCGGACCCCAGACCACAGCTTCCTCCTCCTCCAGGGCCGGCTGGACCAAAGCCCCAGCTTCCCCAAGGGCTCAGGGACTTGGGTTCTCCTCTTCTCAGAAGGGGTTGGCGGCAGTGAGGGGCCCCAGTACTCTGAGGCCCTGGTGTGCAGGAAGCCCTCATCCATGGGTACCAAGTGGCTTTACCCATGTGACCTTAGAGATGGCCACATCACCTGGCCTGTCTTCTAATGGTAAAATGGGTGTCATTGCTCTTTCCAGTGGACATAGCTTAAAGATGTTAAGAGTGAGCACTTATTGAGCGCTTACTGTGTGCCAGGCCCTGTTCTGACACTTCACATGTGCAAGCTCATGTTGTCCTTACAGCTGTCTTTGAGGATAGTACTATCTCAAGCCCCATTTCACAGATGAGGAAATTGAGGCCCAGAGAGGAGCTCACTCAAGGTCCTGTATTTGGTGAGTTGATAGAGTTGGGACTCAAACCCAGACCATCTGGCTGCAGAGTCCATACTCCTAGCCCAATGGTTAGCCTTTTTGATCAGCTTCCCATTACCGTGGGATAAAAATCCACCTTTCTTACTGTGGCCTCTGGGGGTGCTGTGTGATGTGGCCCCTGCCTGTATTGGGCCTCCGGCCTGCCCCCTGCACTGTCTCCAGATGCCTTGCTATGAGATGTTGTTTGTTGGATGAGTTAATTCATGAAGTGTACAGATAATTGAAGAAATTAGTTTTAAGAATCATTTAGGGTTTACACCGCACCTATTTCTAGAGGTTTGGGGAATTGCTTGTGGAACAGAACATGATGCAAGTAGACAAAGATGGAAATGCAGCAAAACACGCTGAAGTCAGCAGAGGCCTAGTGTGTTAGGCTTGTGGCCATCAGAGGCCGGAATCCCGGAGACACTGACGGAGAAGTCAGAGGGACTTTACAGTTTCCACAGGCGGGTCTCAGGTTCCTCATCTGTAAAATGGGAATAAAATAATGTTTGCCTTTTAGAACTGTCAAGAGGGTTAACTGAATACGTTAAGGGCTCAGAAGAGTGCCTGGCAAGGACCTAATGCCACATAAGAGAAAGCTGCTGTTTTATTATTATTATTATTATTATTATTATTATTATTATTATTTATACTAAAAGGCAAACCCACATGTATGGTTGGAGCTAGAATCTCATTTCTGGGACTTAATTCAAGGAAGAATGTTAAAAGGGGGCCTGGAGAATATCTTAGTGGGACCAAGGATTTGAAAGGGCAAATGCATTTAAGTCATGAATCAAATCCACACATGGTATTTATTTCTGTCTTGTTCTTAGACTGGCATTGGGCTCAGTCATTCTTCTCCAGTCTTCTGTGCTGGTGGTGGGAGCCAGGTCACACTGCTGGGGACAGCTGGGGCCTGCCCTTCCAAGGGGACTGGCCTCTGCTCAGAGTGGGGACCCTGAGAACCCCTCGGCTACCCGCACAGGGCTCAGCTCACCCTGCCCCCCGCCTTGGCCGCCGGCTCTGGGACGGGTGTGGGGGGCAGCAGCACAGGAGTGGTCAAGGCTGACTCATGGTCACTTTCCTCCTGTCAGTGCCTGCCTGCTTATTTGAGCAGGGGGCGCGCTGGGCATTGGGTGGGCAGAGGGCATGCCCTTCTCATCTGGAGGAGTTTCCTGGGGGGCTCTGTTGCTGTCTGGGAGGTGCTGGCTCATGGACAACAGCAGAGACTAGTGGGCCTGTGCGGGGGCTGGGGTCAGGGAGGCAGGAAGAGGCTGGCCTGGCCAAAGCTGTGGACTTGGGAATCAGGTTCTTATCCTCCTCCCACCACTGACCTTGCCACTGACCTTGGGAAAGTCACTTCCCTGACCAAAGCTTCACTTCTTTTCTCTCAGATGGGATCCTAATTCTGCCCTGGCAGGATGCATGTGAGGATGAACAGGAGCACAGAGGTAGGACTGAGTGAGAGAGGTCTGGACCGTACAAAGCCTGGAATAAATGGCAGTTGCTGTTACCGTAATTCATACAAGGGGCTCGCAGCAGCTAGGCCAACAAGCTGGGTCTCGAGCCCCAGGAAGTAGGCAATCCGAGCATTCCATCCCTTGGCCCACAGAGATTGGCTCCGGTCCGGGATAGACCTGTGACCCAAGTTTGGCCAATGAAACCAAGTGCTGGGACTTTTCTTGGAAGCTTTGGGAAAGGGGGCGCTCTTTCTGCTGGCCTGGTGACAGTTGAGGGGGCCGGCCTGGAGCTACCGGTGGCCATCCTGCCTCCACGAAGGAGAGACTGTCCCCCTGAGGACTAGGCTGTCCAGAGGAGGGGAGAGGGAGACTGAAGCTGACATAATGGTTTGATGTTGCCCAGCTCACCTTGCCTGAAGCCCAAACTGACGCCTGTGTGCGAGTCAATAATCTTTCCTTATTAATGCTTCCTTCTGTCGCTCGTAATCAAAATGATCCTGAGTAATGATAGACAATTCAAGGCCGTCATAAGCCTGGTAGATTTTGTTCTGAAATGCCTGGTTTGGGGGACTGGACCAGGCACAGTCCATAGGGAAGCCAAAATATATGCTTCCTAGAATGTAGCTTCGCATAGGAGGAGGCTTCATGAGGGTCATATGATAGGGGAGACGCGGTAACTATGGACACAGCCATGTAGTTTACTCGTTCATTCATATGACCATTCTAACGTCCTTACTGAGCACCCATCTGCACCAGCCAGTGGGCATGACACCGTCCCTGTCCTCAGGGAGCTTAGTGGGAAGGTGCATGGACATCAAGGGATGACAAGAGCCCTGAGCGACACTGGGGGAGGAGGGCGGGTTGCTCTGGGTGGATGTAGTGGGGGCTGAGAAAGGCTTTTCTGGTGGCGCAGCGGGCAGAGGAGGGCGTGCCAAGCCGATGGGCTGCGTGCTGGAAAGATGGGGAGAAGAGAGACAGGTCTCCCCATCTGCAGTGGGGAGGGTGGATGGGAGGGAGGCCTGGAGGCCTTTGGGAGAACGAAAGGAGGATGGTGTAGAGATGGAGAGTCATGGGGCCCTGCGGAGCTGGAAAGTTCAGGAAACAGGGACGGGGAGGAGGGCCCAGGCAGGATGACAGGGTGAGGGCACTGCTGAGGGTCACAGGAGTACTTGAGGTGGGTCTTCAGCTGGAGAAAGTTGTCTAAGCATGTCAATATGGAGTCTGCAGGCTGAGGTTGGAATATTCTAGAAAAAGAGTGAGGGAGAGGTCTCTGGCTCAGGAGTGGGGAGGCACCCCAGGGAGGAAGACCAGATAAGAGTGAGCATTTTTCTTGAGCACCTGGCACCTAGGTTAAGGGCATCACCCACACCCCCAGGAGTGCCCTGTACCCCATTCCTCCGTCCAGCCATCCCTCGAAAGGAATCCCCATCCTGACTTCTATCAACATAGATTGGTTTCGTCTATTTTTGTACTTTATATAAATGCCATCACAAGGCATGCATTCTCGCGTCTGGCTTCTTTCTCTCAGCCTCATGTCCCTGAGTGTCACCTGTAGTATGTGCCTTTGTAGACTGCCCACTCTCCTTGCTAAGTGGTCTCCACTGTATGACTATGTCACAGGTTATCGATCTATTCCATGGTTGACAGGCGTGTGAGTTCTCTCTAGTCTTTGGCTGTTAATGCTGCTAAGAAAATTCTTGCATATGCCTTTTGGGACACATGGCCACTCGTTTCTGTTGTTTTTTTTTCCCACAGATGGGGTTAGTGGGTCATGGGGTAGATATGTGTTTGCTTTATTATCATTTTTTAAATGTTTATTTATTTTTGAGAGAGAGAGACAGACATGAGTAGGGAAGGGTCAGAGAGAGATGGAGACGTAGTATCCGAAGCAGGTTCCAGTCTCTGAGCTGTCAGTGCAGAGCCCGACGTGGGGCTCGAACCCACAAACTGTGAGATCATGACCTGAGCCGAAGTCAGCTGCTTAGCCGACTGCGCCACCCAGGTGCCCCTACATGTTTGCTTTAATAGACTTTGCCAAACTGCTTACACTCCCCCGACAGTGAAGGAGAGGGCCAGATGCTCCACATCCTTGCTCACACTTTACTGTCAGTCTTTTATTCGAGCTGTTCTTATGGGTTTGGGTTTGAGACAATATCCTACTGTGGCTTTAACGTGGCTGTGGATAGCCTCTGTGGTGAAGGGTTTGTCCATTTCTTCTGCCTGTTTTTATATTGGGCTGTTGTCCTTTTCTTATTCGTTTGCAGAATTCTTTATATACTCTGGATGCAAGTTCCTCATCTGATCTATGTGTTGCCGTATTTTCCCTCTGTAGGTTATCTTCACACTCTTTTAGTGGCCGCTTTCAGTGAACAGAAGTTCTTTCTTAATCTCAGTGTGTCCAGATTTATCAATAGTTTTCCTTTATGGCTAGTGCAGTCTGTGTCCTGTTTAAGAAGCTTCTGCCAGCCTGAAAGTCCTGAAGATGCTCTCTTATATTTAGAAGCATTGTTGTATCTTTCACATTTAGGTCAATGCTTTATCTGAGATAATTTTTTCATGTTGCATCAGTAGGGGTCAAGGCTTTTTCCTCAAATGGATACTCACTCGATCCATTTATTGAAAAGCCTTTCCTCCGTGAACTTCACCTGTGTTGTACATCAAGTCCCACATGTGTGGTCTGATTCTGAACTCTACTCTATCGGTCGGTCTGTTGTAGCACCACCTTGTCTTAGCTCCTAAAGCTTCATAACAGTCGTGGTAATAGTAGTGTCTTAGTGCTTTCAGGCTCTGCTCTAACAAAATACCACACGGGGTGGCTTACCAACAACAGCAATGTATTTCTCTCACTTCTGGGGGCTGGGAAATCCAAGATCAAGGTCCTGGCAGATTTGGTGTCTGGTGAGAGCCCACTTCCTGGTTCATAGATGGCCATGTTCTCACTGTGTCCTGACCTGGAGGAAAGGATGGGGAAGCTCCCTGGGCTGTTTTAGAGAAGCACCAGCCTTAGTCATGGAGGCTCTGTGCTTGTGACCTAAGAACCTCCCAAAGGCCTCACCTCCTTGTACCATCCTCACACTGAAAATTAAGATTTCAACATGAATTTGGGGGGACACAGTCAGTTATAGCATGTAGTGTAAGTTGTCTAGTTTTGTCTTTTTCACATTTGACTGGGTTATTCTCAGTTCTTTGCATTTCCAGACAAATGTAGAGTCAGCTTGTCACCTTTCACACACACACACACACACACACACACACACGCATATACATACACATATATAATATATATATATAAAACCTGTTGAGATTTTTATTGTGATTTCATTGAATTTCCATATGAGTTTGAGGAGAGTTGACATCCTTACGATACTGAAGCTTCTGATCCATCGTGTTTTGTTTTCTTTTTTATTATTAAAAATTTTTTTTAAATATTTGTTTTTGAGAGAGACAGAGCATGAGTGAGGGAGGGGCAGAGAGAGGGGGAAACACAGAATTTGAAGCAGGCTCAAGGCTCTGAGCTGTCAGCACAGAGCCTGATGTGGGGCTTGAACTCACAAGCTGTGAGATGGTGACCTGAGCTGAATTTGGATGCTTAACCGACTGAGCCACCCAGGCACCCCTGTTTTGTTTTAAAAATTAAGTTGATAGTATATTTTCCTTTATAGAAGTGATGTGGCAGAAAAGTTGTCAATGCAGATTTGTAGACAGAAGTCACTTTCTTTTTATTTATTACTGCCCATACCTATCAGCGCTAACATCACGGTATGTCTCTTTCTGGTCTTCTTTTCTACACATTTATTTCTCATAGTTGGAGTTATACTTAGTAGACAGTTATGTATCCCACTTTATATTCACCATTACAATGCTGAGTTTTCGTGTTACCTCAAAATCTTTATAGACATAAATGTCAATTACTAGAAAGTCCTTTATGAGTTGATATTTCACCCCTTATCTAATCCATAATTGAGAAATGGAATTATTGGGTCAAAGCTCTGGACAATCTAAGGCTCTGGATCCTTATTATGGAGACAGCCAGTGGCAGAGCCGGGGTGATATGCCACAGCCCTGACCCTGACCAGTTCTGTCCTGCAAAGGCCCAGTCCACTGGCCTTTGGGCCTGCAGACAGTGGAGGATAGACACCCGGCCTCCTTCTCTCTGGCCTGGGATCATTCTCAGTGGCTCTACCCCTGGTTTGCCTGAGGGTAGCCGTGACCCGGGGTGGTGGATGGAGCTGCCCTCCTTTACCAGTTGGGGTCGTGATGGGAAAAGATAGCCCCTGCTGGGCCCCTGCGGCCGTGAGGCCGAAGGACAACATTCCTTCTGGTAAAACGCTCCCAAGCTTTCCTGTACGCCTTCTGTGTGCTGGACAGTGTATGTGGGGGTGGTGGAGGAGGGAGGGTGTGGGGTCCAGAGGCCTGAATAGTTCTGGTGTTATCACCTGGGTGACTCTGAGCACGAGGTGATGATCTCAGTTCTTTGGGCCTTGGTTGCCTAATCTGTCAAATGGGAACAAATATATCCTTCACCGTCCCCCACACCCCCAGGGCTAGATTGTGTGGAAGAAAGTCCTTTGTAAGTGGCTTGGCCTGGAGCGAAAACATCGTTGGTATTCAGGATGAAGAGCTTTCTTAGAGCCAGAGGAATCTCTTATCAGGTCCTCACATTCTTCCCTGTTTCTTTCCTAATCCAGATTTCTTCCCCGGATCTTAAGGCCTGTCTTAGTTCAGGCTACTCTAATAAAGGCTGGGCAGCCTAAGCAACAGAAATGTGTTTCTCGCAGCTCTGGAGGCTGGGAAGTCTGAAATCGGGGTGCCAGTGTGTTCAGGCTCTGGTGAGGACCCGCCTTGCTGACGGCCACCTTCTTACTGTGTCCTCTCGAGGACGAGAGATCATCTCTTCGTGTCTCTTCTTATAAAGACAGTAATTCCTTTCGTGAGGGCTCCACTCTCGTGACCTCATTATCTCCCAAAGGTGCCACCTCCAAATACCATCGCACTGGGATTAGGGGCTTCAATCTATATGTTCCGGGGGGACCCACTAGATCCCTAGCAGGCCCCAAGGTCAACAGCGTGGTGGGGTTTGCCAGCTGTCCTCGGCGTTTTCCGCACGTCTGAGATTAGCTTCACAGTCAGCACTTGGGGGCAATGCCCTCCACTCCACTCCTGATTCCCATCCAAGGGTGGTCTTGGTGGTTCCCCTGGTAGACGTCACCTCTCCCTGAACTGGGGCCCCTTCAGTCCTCATCATCCTGGGAAGTGATGCTTGGACCTGATGTCACTGGATGTCCCCTTCAATGATGGGCTTCCCATGCTGGAAGATGAGGTGGTAGCAGCCCAAACTTATAACCACACCCTGTATTTCTGGTGTACGTGACGCCATGGCACTGGAGCAAAGCTCAAATCTCCACCTGAAGCTGTCTGTGTTCTGCACATCAGCTCACCTCTTGGTTCTGAACCAGGTTGTAGGGATAGACTCCCTCAAATACCTGCTGGGGTTCCTGCATGTAGACGGTGAAGAATGGAGAGCAGGAAGAACCCAGTGCTGACTGCACACACAGCAGGCTCAGTGTGTGGGTCCCTGTTCTGGTCCCCCAGGAGACCTATGATGGGGGGACATGGTGAGAAGTAGCTGAGCAGGGACTCAAATGACTGTGTATCTATTCAAAATACTGGTAGGTTCTGGGCATCACACCCCGAGGGTTTTCAGGCCACCTGTCCACTCATCAAAGCTTGCCCCTTGCCATCTGCGTGAACTTGAACGATGCATGCAACTCCCTTAAGCTGTAACGTTCTCTTCCGTAAAAAGGCACGAATAAAATATTCCTCCATAAAATGAGAGTGATAATCATCTCTATAAAAGAGGAGTAATAATAATCTGCCCACATAGGGATTTTCTTTTAAATTAATAGACTATGTCTTTCTTTAATGTTTATTTATTTATTTTGAGAGAGAGAGAGAAAAAGAGAGAGTGGGGAGGGGGCAGAGAGAGACAGAGAGAGAGAATCCCAAGAAGGATCCATGCTGTCAGTGCAGAGCCTGATGTGAGACTCAACATGGAGCTCGATTTCACAAACTGCAAGATTGCACCCTGAGCCTGAATCCAGAGTCAGATCTTAACCGACTGAGCCACCTAGGCGCCCCTAGAGTATTTCTTAAAACAGTTTTAGATTTACAGAAATATCGGGCAGTACTGTAGAGAATCCCCCCTCCCCCCACTGTACTCCCCACCACGTCCTGTTTTCTTAACATTTTGTTTTAGTGCGGTACCCTTGTTATAATTGATATATTATTTTTAATTAACATGTATAGTTTATATTAGGGCTCACTCTTTGTGTTGACAGTTCTATGGGTTTTGATAAATGCATAATGTCATATATCAACCATTACAATGTCACACGGCATAGTTTCACTGCCCTAAAATCTCGTGGTCCACTTATTCAGTCCCCTCCCTTCCTCCTCACCCCCACCCCCACCCCAATAACCCCTGTCAACCGCTGACCTTTTTACTGTCTCCAAACTTGTACCCTTTTCCGGAATGTCATATAGTTGGAGCCACAGAGTATGTAGCTTTTTCAGACTGGCTTCCCATGTCTCTTCATGACTTCATGCTCATTTCTTTTTACTGACTGACACTCCATTAAATGGAGACACCACAGTGGTTTGCTCATCCATTCACCTTTTTTAAAAAATGCAATTTATTGTCAAAATGGCTTCCATACAACACCCTGTGCTCATTCCAACAGGTGCCCTGCTCCATGCCCATCACCCACTTTCCCCTCTCCCCACCCCCATCAACCCTCATTTTGTTCTCTGTATTTAAGAGTCTCTTAAGGTTTGACTTCCTCCCTCTCTGTTTGTGACTATTTTTCCCCCTTCCCTTCCCCCATGGTCTTCTGTTAAGTTTCTCAAGATCCACATATGAGGAATTGAAGAAGACACAAAGAAATGGAAAACCATTCCATGCTCATGGATTGGAAGAATAAATATTGTTAAAATGTCAATACTACCCAAGGCAATCTACACATTTGATGCAATTCCAATCAAAATTGCCCCAGCATTCTTCTCAAAGCCAGAGAGCCCCCATCCCCCTTTCAAAGGGCTTCTCGGTTGCTTCCACTTTTTGACGATTATGAGTAAAGGTGCTGTAAACATCAATGTGCAAGTTTTCGTGGAGACAAAAGCTTTCAACTCGTTTGGGTAAAAATACCTGGGTGGCTCAGTCGTTTAAGCATCTGACTCTTGATTTAAGCTCAAGTCATGATCTCATGGTTTGTGAGATCAAGCTCTATGTTGGGCTCTGCACTGGCGATGTGGGGCCTGCTTGGGATTCTCTCTCTCCCTCTCCCTCTCTCTGCTTCTGCTCTGCTTGCACACACACTCTCTCTCTGTCTCTTGAAATAAATAAACTTAAAAAAATACCTAGGAGCATGATTGCCAGATTGTATGATAAACTATGGTTATCTTTGTAAGAAACTGCCAGACTGTCTTCCAAAGTAGCCACACAATTTTATGTTGCCACCAGCAATAAATGTTGCTCCACATCCTTACCAGAACTTGATGTTGGCAGTTTTTGGGGGGTTGGCCATTCTGATAGGTGGGTAGTGGTGTCTCGTTGTTTTACTTTGCAATTCCCTAATAACTTATGATGTTGAGCATCTTCTTCCTATGTATATTTGCATCTGTGTCTCTTCTTTCTGGTGAGGTATCTGTTCAAATCTTTTGCCCATTTTTTAATTGTATCGTTTTGTTTTCTCATTATTGGACTTTAGGAGTTCTTTGTATATTTTGGGTACAAGTCCTTTATCAGATATTTACACATATTTTCTCCCATACCATGGAGAAAATATTCTCTTAACAGGATCTCTCACACAACATATCAACTTTTTCATTCAGGGATCAGGATTTTGCTATTGTATCTAAAACTCTTCGGGGCACCTGGGTGGCTCAGTCGGTTAAGTGTCCAACTTCGGCTCAGGTCATGATCTCGCAGCTTGTGAGTTCGAGCCCCGCGTCAGGCTCTGTGCTGACAGCTCAGAGCCTGGAGCCTCCTTCAGATTCTGTGTCTCCCCTTCTCTCTGCCCCTTCTCTGCTCATGCTCTGTCTCCCTCTGCCTCTCAATGATAAATTAAAATGCTAAAAATTTTTTTTAAATAAAAAAAGAAAACTCATGGCCAAAGCTGTGGTCACCTAGATTTTCTCCTATGTTGTCTTCCAGAAGTATTTTAGTTTTGTATTTTACATTTAGGTTTATAATACATTGTGAGTTAATTTTTTTGAAAAGTATAAGGTCTGTGTCTAGATTATTTTTATTTGTTTGTTGGTTTGTTTGTTTATTTTGCATGTGGACGCCCAGTAGTTTCAGCACCATTTGTTGAAAAGACTATCTTTTCTTTCCATCGAATTGCCTTTGCTTCTTTGTTGGAGATCACTTAATTATATTTATGTGGATCCACTTTTTTGGTTCCCTAGTCTGTTCCAGGGATCTGTTTGCTTATTGTTTGCTTATTATTATTCACTGTCTTGAATACTGTGCCTTTATAGTAAGTCTTGCAGTCAGGGAGTGTCAGGCTTCTGACTTTGTTCTTATTCAGTATTGTGTTAGCTGTTCTGGATCTTTTGTCTCTCCATATAAATTTTAGAATCAGCTTGTTGATATCCACAAGTAACTTGCTTAAATTTTAATTGGAATTGTATTGAATCACTAGATGATCTTGGAAGAAACTGACATTTTGATGATAGTGAGCATGAGTATTCGTATTCATGAACACGGGTTATCTTTCTGAGATTTATTTAGGTCTTCTTTGTCTTCTTTCATCAGAATTTTGCAGTTTTCCTCCTACAGAGCTTGTATATTTTTTGTTAGATTTATAACCAAGTGTTTGTTTTTTGGCGCTAATGTAAATGGTATTGCATTTCTAATTTCAAATACCAATTGTTCATTGATGGTGTATAGGAGAGCAATTGACTCTTGTTTTGACCTTGAATCCTTAAGCCTCGCTGTAGCCCATTGACATAATAGTTCCAGGAGTTGTTTTTTGTGTTGTTGATTCTTTGAGATTTTCAACATCGACAATCATGTCATCTGCAAACAAAGATAGTTTTATTTCTTATTTCCCACTTTGCATCCCTTCATTTCTTTTTCATATTGCATTAGCTGGAACTTCCATTATGATGTGGAAAAGGGGTTGTGAGAGAGAACATCCTTGCCTACTTTCTCGCCATTACATATGGTGTTAGCTGTAGGTACATGGTAGCTCTTCATCAAGGTGAGGAAGTTTCCCTTGATTCCGAGTTTGCTGAGAATTCTTTTTTTTTTTTTAAATCATGAATGGATGTTGGATTCTGTCACATGCATTTTCTGCCCACGTAGGGTTTTGAGAAGGTTAAATGAGCGAATGCATCTGGAGCACAGGAGTTAGCACGTGAGAAGTGCTCAGTATATATTGTAATTGAAGGGTAATCTTGCATGCAAAACAGACTCGAGACCCAAATTGCCTTGGTTCAAATCCTGACTCCACCACATCAGCTGTCTGACCTTGAACAAGTTACTTAATCTCTCTGTGCCTCGCTTTCTTCCTCTGTAAGAGGGAGTGATAACAGTGTCTCCTTCATAGAAACGCTTAAGGATTGAACCAGTGAGTATTTCTAAAATGCTTAACAATAAAAGCACCTGGCACATAGTAAGCACTAAACAAGTATGGTCCTTTCCTTTTATTTTTAAGAACAGATGGTCGTATGGTCTGGATTTGAGTCCCAGCTTCATCAGTTATTAGATGTGAGACAAACTCTTTATGCCTTGATTTTTTTCATTTGCAATAGTGCTTACTTCATGGAGTTACTGGATGTATTAAATGTGTTATAATTGTAAAGTGCTTAGGAAAATGGCCAAAACCTATTAGCTATTACTGTTATTTCAGAGGCCATGTTTTCAAGGCCCCATCTCTAGCTAGGTTGCTCAGAGACTCTAGTGGCTGACGCACATTGACCCAGGAATGCATGGTCTAGGTATGCAGACTACAGATGGTGGATAATCTAACCATTAGGGTTGCCTTGGGTGGGGTGCCTAGAAGGTAGTGAGCTCTCCATCACTGGAGGTGTTCAAATAGGGGTTGAGAGTTTTGCTAGATTATTTGGGAGCTTCTATCTAGGCTGAGAATCTGGTAAGCCTTAGTTTAACTGAGAGAGGATGGAGCTCAAGGTTCTGAGAAGGTGCCTCAGGATATTGGTTGAAGTCAGCTCTGACACCTTTCCCCAGCTTTAATTAGAGCCATTCCACTTTTATCTGTTCTATAGTTTGAGACTCCAGGGACATTTTTGTTTTGTTTTTGTGTGTTGAGATGGGAGCTTTTCCACTTGGAACCATTTGAGAGTCTTCTAGTCAAGCCTGTTCCTTTTTCAGCAGGATGCAACTGGGGCCCCAAGAGAAGAAGTTATTTACCAAGGTCATGCAGTGAGCCAGGGGGAAAGACTGGTCTCAGAGTCTGGGATTCCTGATTCCTAGTCCAGTGCTCACTTTACCCCAACCTCTTGACTCTTCCCATCATTGCCATTGTCAGCTTCTGATGGGTGCTCTGCTCATAGCTCTAATGTCGATTGATGACATTGGCCCTGGCTTTGCTTGAGCTCAGCTCCCTGGGGTAGAATCAGCATAGTCTGCTCTCTAAAGCTTTAGGAAAGGCTTTCAACTAAGCCTCCCACTCTGGACCTGGCCTGCCAAGATATCCCTTGGTGATGACAGTAGGCTACTCCATCCACTAAGGTGGTATTCATTCACTGATTCATCCAACCAACAAATAGTTGTGGAGTTCCTATTAAATGTAGGTCATAGTGCTGAATTCTGGGAATATGATATTGTTTAAAATAGACAAGTCCCTGGCCTCATGCATCTCTACAGTCTAGTGGAGAAGGCAGACAAACAAGTTAATTCCATTTGAATATTGGTCTAGTCAGGTAGGCCAACTGTTGTAACAAAACCCCATAAAATGACAATGGCTTAATACAACATGGGATTCCTGCCCAGACGACTTCTCTTCATCTGCTGTCATTCAGGGAGTGACTCAGGGACCCAGGCTTCTTCCATGTTGTGGCTCTGCCCTCCTACAGCTCCTCAGCATCCTTTCCCTTCATCTGGAGGATGGAGATATAGAGTGGGCATGCAGGATCGTGTGGGAGACCTCATGGGAAGCCAAGCTCCTCCTTGGGAGGCCAAGCCTTCTGCGCTCTTCTCATTGGCCAGAACCCAATCACGTAGCCCATGGAATTCCAAAAGAGGCTGGGAAATGTGGTCAGGCTGTGTGACTAGGAAGAAAGGGAAATGTGGTTTGTTTGAACACATAGCAGTTTGTGCCCTAAGTGTGATCACTTTTATGCTAGTGGTAAGCTGGAGCACCTCAGAAAGGCTTCTCAGGGTAGGTGACATCTGACCCGAGACTTGGAGGATGAGTAGGAGTTGGCCAGGGGAAGAGGAGGGAGAGAAGCTTTCCTTCTAAAGACTGGGCATGGTGTGTTTGGGGAACTAGAAGATTGTTTGGCTAGAGCTGAGGATGCAAGTTGACAGGGGCAGTGAGCAATGAGGCCAGACGGTGGGACCCAGAGCATGGATGACTGTGGAGTCAGGACAGTGGGAGCCAGGAAAGGGGACTGGCGATTTAGATAGCTCTTTCCTGCTTTTGGGTAGAAGATTCGCTGAAGGTGGGCAGCTGTAGGAGTGTCTAGGTGGTGGGCGATGGGGCTGGACCAGGGAAATGGCTGTGGTGTGGGAAGGAAGGGTTACTGAATGTTTAGAAGCAAGAATTGACAGGACCTGGTGACCCATTGGATAAAGGGGTGATGTGGAAGAATCAGGGGACACTGAGGTTACACAGTACTTACTTGGCTAGTTCAGCCAGAGGCGGTTGCCAGATCTGGTTTGTTATCTGTTTTGTAAACAAAAGGTTTTAGTGGAATACAGCTCTGTCCATTTATTTATGTATTGTCTGTGGCTGGTTTGACACTCTGATGGCTGTTAAGTAGTTGTGACAGAAACTGAATGACCCCCAAAGCCTAAAATATTTATTATCCAGCCCTTTATAATGAAGTTTGCTGACTCCTGAGCCAAATAGTTGCTCAATTCAGTAAAGTTTTAAAAGAGCCAATTAAAATGGTATTATGACTTAGGCCGTCATTGTTTTCATTCATTCATTCATTCATTCATTCATTCATTCATTCAGCTTCTGTTTCTTGGGCCCTCTTTGATGTGCTGCTTGTGTCCAAATAGCTGGTTGGTGAGGCCGGTCTGGCTGCGGTGGGCAGCTATCTGCTATCTGAGGACGGAAAGACTGCAGCGAGATCTGTAGCACATCTGCATGTGGCCGCTCTTGGCCCAGGCATGGGGCTGGCCTGAGCCAAGCTGCCTCCTGGGGCTGGGCTGTTCAGGCGGGTAGGTCTTCTGGGGTAATCCCATTTACACAAAGCTTTTTCTCAGACATGGTATCATTTACTCCAAATGACAGTCCCTTGAGCTCGGCATGACCACACCTCCACTGTGCAGGTCAAGAACCCAAAACATGGAGCTGGGAGGAGCTCAAGGCAAAGGGCAGAAGCAGGCAGACCTCTTCTTGGTTGGAGCTGACACTCTAGAAGGGGTGACTTGTGGGCTTTATTTCCTCTCTCCTGAAGACCGAGGGGGCAGGGCAGGAGTGGCCATGGAGTCAGGGACCTCAGACGTACCAGCCCCCTGGCACCTCCTCTGCCTTGGTCTCCACCAGGGGTTACAGATGTGAGCCGGACAGTGTGGGAATGCAGCTTTGCAGCAGTAATTAGTTTATTCCTGAGGTCAGCAGTATAAATAGTAGAAAAATGCATTTCCTGTTCCAAGCCAAATAAGCAAGTGGCAGCCAGTTGGCTGGGCGCCATTGATGGGATTTCAGCCGTGCATGTGCCTTGCCTTTGGCCACGAGTTTGGGTGGGAGAGCAGAGGAGGAATGTTCCTTCACAGGCCTCATCCTGCCCTTGACTGGTGACTTACTGGGAAGGCTCTGGTGGTCCAACATCCACCCGGGTAGTGCCAGGTTCCCACTGTGATCACGGGGACCTGTACGGGTGGGAGGGCACACCAAGGGGCGGCACCAAGTCTGGCCTCTAGCACTGACGACCACTCCACGTGCCTGGCACATGGCTAATGATCAAGAGGTGTGGCTCAGTGAACCAACGATGAGAACATGTCCAGTCTTTAAATGAAGGGAACCGAATGTGGGAGCAGAGATCACACTGGTGGCTGAAGAGACAGAACCATTGTCTTCTTCCAAGGGTTTACTGAAGATCAGAAGTCAAAGTCCTGAGTCCTTCCGTTTGGTGCTGAGATAACCAGATGGTTGGCTCCACGTTATGGAAAGTGCTTACCTTCTACGTAGATTTTGTTTTAGGTATTTGGATGCTTTTACTCTAATATCTATATCTGTAAGGCTTCTGCTTTTCATTTATTTGTTCATTTGTTCCTTCCTTCCTTCCTTCATTTTTGCAGAGGTACAGAGGTATTGCATGGTGTTTAGGAAGTGAGAGGGACAAGGAGGAAGATACCTCATGTCTTTGCCGAGGTCAGGCCCACCCCTGGTCCCTCTGAGACCCTCACGTTGCATGGCTGCCTCTTGCTTGTCGTTCAAGCTGTGGCAGAGAGGTTGCTTCTACTAAAGGGCTCCCTGACTGCCCAGACTGCTCCTTCTCAGGTCTCCCCACCCCCTGGGTGGCCTCTGGCAGGGTCCCCATCACCCTGGTAGGTTCCTGTTTACTCGTCTGGATCCTTGAGGGAAGAGTCTGTCTCTGATTCTCCACTAGGTCCCTGGAGTGGGGTCTGACTTAGGGTAGAAACTCAGTAAAAAGCTGTTATTTTAGGGAAGGAAGGACAGATCTTACACTGTCAATCCACAGCTTTCATCCCTTCTTCACATCCTTTCTAATGAAATAAATGCCACCATTTCTTCATTACAGAGACAGACTGCTCTCGTCATCCTGAGTATGGCTCTCCAAGCTTTTTTCTAAAGGCCATTCATGTCTATGGGCTAATCTTCCTTCACGTTTTTCACCCAGTAAACTAAAAGCACAGAGAGAGTGAGCAACTCACCTAGGCTCACCCAGCCAAACTGGAGAAGCTGGGTAAACCCCCGGGGGCCACTCTCAGTGTGACAGCTGACAGTTCAGGGAGCCCCTGCAGAGGAGTGAGGGTGGGTGGGTACTCTGAATGCTGGTGGGTGGGAGTGGGGCGGGGGTTCAGTGGCACTGTCCCTCTGTTACCTGGGCCTGTGCCGCCACTGACTCCCTGGGACCCCACCCACACCCCACTTGTGAGCAGAGTTGGACACTCGGAGCTCAAGCCAAGGATGTGACCCAGGCCCAAGCAAAGGTGTTCTGAAGAGTTTGTGGAGGCACCTGGGGCTGGGGTGGGGGGAGGGGTCCTTACCCTGCCTTGCTCACCTGCTGCACGGGCAATGCTTAATTCCCCCTATAACAGGTAGGCTGCGCCTCTCTCTCAGCCCCTTCCAGAATTGCACCTGGAGCCCATGGTGACTCCCTACCTTCTTCCCACCATGGTGCTTGGACAGTGTCCCCTTCTAGAATCCTCTCCCTGGCATCCACCCAGCGTTTTGTGCTGGGTTGGAGAACCTGCAAACTGTCAATTCTTGCCAATTTGGTGAAGGCTCACTACCAGTCCCATGTGTGGGGTCCCCATCAGGCTTCCTCCTGTGACCGTTAAAGTGAAGGCAAACATCAGTTCGCTGCGTCTGTTTCTTTTTATTCACAAGACCTATGGTTCTCTTTGCACCTGAGTAGTTCTGTGGCCACTGAAATATAGAGTAATTGAAACCACGCTCACTTTCGTCTCCGGGCTGTCTCCTTCGCATCGCTGTCTGGCTTGGGAGCACGTGATGCCGAGGGACAGAGATGCTGTAAATTATGGTCGGGGCCTGCATGGAGGCAGAGGCGGACAGGGACCTCAGGCCGTGCTGGCACCGGGGCCCCAGGCCGGGCCAGTCTGGTAACAAGGGCTTTGCTGAGGGAGCAGCTGCCCAGAGCCGGGCTGTGGAGGGGAGGGTTGGGCTCCCCACCTCTCTGTCTCCTTGGTGGCCGCCGCAGCAGCAAACCCAGGGTGCATGGCTCCGAGCCAGGCATGGGGCCCGGCCAGGTGTGCTTGTCCACTGGCTTTGGGCGCCCTGGAGGCAGCGCTTTCACCACGTCCACCTCAGCCTCTCGTCAACTGCAGCGACAGACGAGTCCCCCCGACGCCCACCCCGCAGAAGCCCCCAGCCCCCTCCCCGTGCGAGGCTGCCCCTGGCTTTCAGACCACGGGAAGTGCCTAGCTGAGCCCATGGCCAGGGGGCGGCACAGACGCAGTCCCCCAGCCGCTGTCTGGCATCTCCTGATCCAGGAGGAATTCGCCCCGAGAGCAGGGCTCAGGCAGCTGGTGTGCTGTGTTCTTAGCTGTAACCGAGACGCAGCTGGTTGGCACGGGCCGGGGCCTTCCGATTGGGCCGCTGTGTTTGGAAGCTCCAAATCCTCTGCTCTCCTGGAACAACGAGGAATTCAGGACTCTGATCCCACCGAGGATGAAGAGGCCACAGGCTCCCAGACGCCGCCCCCCACCCCCAGGGGTGTTTGGCTGGAACCATTGCAGGACCTGGAGACGCAGCGGGCTGGGGTGGGGGCTCGAGAGGCACACCCCCAGCCCTCGGCTCCGGGGGGGGGTGGGTGAGGGTGGGCAACAGCGCAGAGCGCCTGCTACTGGCCAGACAGCACTTGCTGGTGTTATTCCTTCCTAATCCCACTTAATCCTTGCAGCTTCCTTTCGAAGTAGGTCTTGCTTTCCACCGAGGAAACTGAGGCCAGGAGGGGCAGTGGCTGGCCTGCGGGCCCTGGGGTGGTGGGGAACCGTCTAGGGGCCAGGCCAATCTCGCTGCAAAGATTTCCTTTAACACAGACTTGATGTGAATCCACCCCCCACCCCCCCTACCTCCCCAGGATCTTCAAGGATTGTGACAAATTGAAAATCCTATTAGTGTTAAATTAATGGGCTTTTCTTGTGGGGCAGCGGGCCGGAACGGCGGCAGAGGGCTGGGAGCGTTCACTGCCGAGGGTGTGGGCAGAGGGCAGTGGTGCGCCCGCCTGTCCAGAGCCCCCCTCCCGTCCTCCGTTAACCAGCTCTTCTCTCCGGCTGAGCAGCCTTTTATCTGGGAAGGGGCAAAGGCGCTTTGAACCTTGGAATTAAATTCTGCTGGGGCCCGGGACAAAGGACGGGGCCCAGAGACTGCCGCCCCCCTCCTCCCCTGCCTGACCTGGAAACATCCGAGGGCTTTGGAGCGGGGCGGGGGTGGTCATCTCAGGTCCATGACCCCAAGGGCAGAGGGCAGGTGCCCGGCAGGGATGGGGAGAGCTTTGTGCTTTTCCAGGCTGTGAGAATCCTCAGCAGGTGAGACCCAGAGTGTTGGGGCTGCCCGAAGCTGGTATCCAGGGGGTTCTGGAAAGTTCTCTCCCTGCACCTCACCCACACTGCTTCTCCAGTGCTTCGGGAGAGCCCTAGTCCTTATTCATGTGTTGAGTGCCAGCTGTGGCTGGGCACCAACCGGGGGGTACCACTGTGGACCCGGCAGACACCGTCCTGTCTCACGGGGCTGGCGTTCTGGTGAAAGGGGTGGAAAGTCCACAAATCACCGATGGCAGGTTTGGATATAGGCCATGAAGGAGGATGGAGGATTAAGGAGAAAGTGATGAGGGCGGTCAGGAAAGGCCCCTCTGAGGAGCTGGGGTTTGCAGAGATAGGGAGCTGTGCACACAAGGCGGGCAGGCGAACGTGCTTGGGGCCGAGGGGGCAGCGAGTGTAAATACTCCGAGGTCACAGGGCGATAGGAGAGGGGAGATCGGGAGGCAGGTCCTTCCCATCAGATCTGAGGGGTCTGGGCAGGCAGAAATCTTCATCTGAATGTGCCTTTCAGAGGAAATAGCGGTGGGGCGAGGAAGGGCCTCACTCGCAGTTACACAGCCAGATAGTGGCAAGAGGGGGCCAGAAATGGGTCTCAGTGTCCAGCTGAGGGCCCTTCCTACTACTCCACAGCCCAAGTGGATAATGACAATGAAAAGTGTAAGTGTGATTGATTGAACGTGTGCTCACCGGCACCTGGCTCTTCACTAAACCACTTTTGTATCCTTTGGCCCATATTCACTTATTAACCTCGGGGAACTCTGCTGCACCCATTGTACAGATGCTGAAGCAGAGGATCAGAGGATCAGAGAAGCAGAGGACCACTTCCTGTGTCGTCCCAGGCTTCTGCAGCCCCCCATGCAGGATGGCACTGCAGAGCCCAGGGGGAGCATTAGTTTGGCTGCACGGTTTCTATTTCCTGTGAACTTGGCCCTGAGCTCCTGAAGGACAGAGAGCAAGCTGTCCTCATCTCTGACCGGTCTCCAGAGCCATCCAACATTTGCTGGATGTTGCACTGGGGCTGGAATGAAGCACTGGGGCTCAGATGTGATTGCCGCCTCATGGAGCCCAGTGCACACCGTTCCTGCCTCTTTGAATTCCCTTCCAGCCCTGCTTCTGGCTCACGCTGCCCCGTCTTGCCTGGGGCATGCATGCTCGTGTCCATCTCTGTGACCCTCAGCACCAAGCCCGGGGCCTGGCTCAGACTCTGCCCAGTGCTGGTTCAAACGAAGGGGTCATGAGCTATGTGAGTTCCGTGGAGGGGATTAGGTGCAGAGTGAGGAAGAAAGGCTGGAGAGGACCAGAGAGAGGGGCCCCAAGCTGAAGCTGGGACTCGCACTGAGATGGAGGGAATGCAGAGGACAACCTGGATGGCGGTGAAGGCAGGAAAGGACAGTGGGATACAGAGACCCGAGGGGAGGCGGGGAGACAGGGAAGCAGACGGTGGCCATTGCTGGTTGGGGGTCAGGACTTCCTGGCCGGGGGTTCTGCACACCAGCCTATTCAGTAAAACCCGGGCATGGTCAGGATGTGGGCCAGGATGGGCTGGTTGGGAAAGACATGGAGCAAGCAGGGGAGAGGCCTTGTCTGTAGCAGAGGGTGGGTGGGCGGAGGCGAGAGGGCCGTGCAGGCAGGTAGGTTGAGGAGGCCAGAGAGCCGAGGGTTTGGACCTCATGGTCTCCAGTCCCTGAACCCCACCTCCCCAGGTTGTGAGGGCCTCCGGGTGGGGAGTGTGGGCCCCACACCTCTGGTTCCCCCACAGATTGAGTGCCAGCCTGGGTGTTGGGCGATGGTGACAGGGGTTGAGGACACAGATGACATGGGAAGCATTCTGATCTCGTCTGACCATGAGTCCAGACAACATGGCCACTAGAGTCAGAGGGATCATGTCCCCATCACCTGATGACCCATTCCGCCTCCCTTCTCTACCCCTGTTGTTACTTCTCAGGTTCCAAACTCGGCATTTCTCACCTGGGCCTTCGCAAGCGTCCTCAGTGGCGCCCTGCAGTCAGCAGGGTCCCTCCCCTGCACCCCCATCCTGCCTCTACTCTGCAGCCAGAAGGATCTTCCTAAGGCACACTCTGACCATGTCGCCCCTCTTCGTACACCCTTTGATGACTCCCTAGTACCCACAGGTCCTGTGTGGTCTGGCCTTGCCCCACCTCCAGCTCTTATCAGACCCCTCTCCCTCTCAAACTTTTGCTTTGGCCACACCAAACCACAGTTCAACTTCGTCATAGCTTGTCTTTTCTTCTTCAGTGTGGCCTTTGCTTACCATGTCCACTGGGGGAGCTTCTAGCTATACTTAAAAATGGAGTTTCAGGGGTGCCTGGGTGGCTCAGTTGGTTGAGCGGCTGATTTCGGCTCAGGTCATGATCTCATGGTTCGTGGGTTCAAGCCCCGCATCGGACTCTGTGCTGACAGTTAGCTCAGAGCCTGGAGCCTGTTTCAGATTCTGTGTCTCCCTCTCTCTCTGACCCTTCCCTGATCACACTGTCTCTCTCTCTCTCTCTCCTAGAAACAAATAAAACGTTAAAAAAAAATAAAATAAAAAAATGGGGTTTCAGTGTCTCTCTCTCCAGGAGGACTTTTCCCATCCCTGTTCCCGAGTCTGCCTGGCCCTAGCTCTGCAGCCCCCTCTCCTCCCCAGGGTGGCACCCAGCAGGCTGCATGGTAATCGCCGCGGTAAGTGTCCTCTCCCCTTGGACCCAGTACGAGGCCTGTGTACACTGCGCGCTAGGGGGTGTGTATGTGAAGGAAGGCCGGTGGGCTGGGGAGCCGGGTGGGGACTCCTGGGCCCACCCCGGGGGGCATGGGGGCCTGGAGCTCCCACGCTGGGCACCAGGATGGGGCGAGACAGGAACTCGACCGTTCCCTGGTGAGGTTATTTTGGTCGTGGCAAACAAACCCCTCTGGAAAATGTGACCAGCTTTTGATCCCCGTGTCTTCACTCCCGACGCCCTCCTTTCAGCGCGTAACGAAGGCAGCGGCCTCTGTTAATAAAGAATAATTATGGGCTGGATTAGAGAGATTATCAGGAACAGGTGGAGCCCCTCGCCCCACCCGTGCTGCCCGGCGGCGGCGGCGGCGGCGACAAGGATGAGCTCACACTTTCCCCACTCCTGGGAGGTTGTGCCACTGTGGCCCTCCTGCCCCCCGCCCCCCACCGTGGCTGTTAGTCCTTCGCTGGGGAGTAAGAATTCTCCTCCCAGTCACTTCCCACATGCCCCAGGTGAGATTTCGGGGGACTGGCGGAAATGGGGTTTCTCAGACATGGCAGGGGCTCTTGACCTACCTTTCCATCCCCTGTTCAAGAGAGCCAGAGGACAGAGGGTGAAAGCCAGGCCTGGTGGCTTGGGCCATGGCTGCCCTTGCTGGGTCTCAGCCTCCTCATCTGTACCCTAAGGCAGTTGGACTACACCAGCCTTTCACCAGCTGGGCTTCATAGAAATCAATCCCGGGTTTTTTTTTTAATGTTTATTTATTTCTAGGAGACAGAGAGAGAGACAGCGTGAGCAGGGGAGGGTCAGAGAGAGAGGGAGTCACAGACTGAAACAGGCTTCAGGCTCCGAGCTGGCAGTCAGCACAGAGCCCGACGCGGGGCTCGAATCCACGAACCGCGAGATCATGACCTAAGCGAAAGTCGGACGCTTATCTGACTAAGCCACCCAGGTGCCCCTCAATCCTGGTTTTTTAATAGATGAGAGCTCAGGAAGGAACATCCAGGATGCCCTCTTGAAGATGAATTTGGAAAGGAAACACTATGGCAAAAGGCCTATAGACTGAAGGGAAATAGAATTCATCCATCTCCAAGCCTAAGATTAAAACCAAGGTGAAGGTCATGATTATGGAACAGAATGCAACATGGAGAAATGAATGAAACTGCGTAGAAATTATTATAACTGATAAATACTGGGAGGGAAAGGGGGAAAAGAAGAGACGAAGTAATGTAAATTATCCAGATTTTCTCATCTTTCGTAGCCAGAGGGCAAAATACATAATTTAAATGTGAAAAATAAAATGATAGATATAATCATATTACAGATATGAAGACAAACATTAAGAAATGTAAGATAATAGACTCGGGTCAGGGAGGGGGAGAGGGAAGAATAAAAATAAACTAATACTATCATTACTCCTAATAATGGTCACTGTTCACAATTTAATACAAGAAATTGACAACAAAATATATTTTCCCTACCCTCCTTAAAACATCTCTTGCATCAAAAAGGAGATCAGAACAGCTTGCGGAAGTCCAGAAAATGGAGAGAACAGTAGCAACTCATATCAGTCACAGTTCTGTGTGACACAGTTTAGTCACTAAAGCAGGGCTAAAAGTTCATAACTCTAAAAACTTTTATTAAGAAATAATAAAGGGCGCACCTGAATGGCTCAGTCAGTTAAGCGTCTGACTTTGGCTCTGGTCATGATCTCGCGGTTCATGGGTTTAAGCTCCGCATTGAGTTCAGTGCTCATAGCTCAGAGCCTGGAGCCTGCTTCAGATTTTGTGTTTCTCTTTCTGTCTCTCTCCCACTTATGCTCTCTGTCTCTCGCTCAAAAGTGAGTGAATAAACAACAACAAAAAAATAAAGATAGAAAGTTCATAAAGTAAGCATCCAACCCTGAAGTTTGGAACATGGCAATAAGATGAACCTAAAGGAATGACAGGGAGAAATTTATAAAGATAAAAGGGAATGTTAATGAATTACAAGTCGGGAAAATACTAGAACTAATAAAGTTTATTTTTTCAACAAAACAAGCAAAATAGATAAACTGTTAGGTAATCTAATCCAGAAAAAAAAGGAAAAAGCATTAAATTCATAAAATAAGAAATGGTTACAGGGGACTAGTCCTAATTTCAGAGGAAGTCAACAGAATATGCAAATATAATTAAGAACTTGGATGAATGGATAGTTCTTAAAGAAAATATAAGCTATACAAATGTACCTAGAAGTACATCTAGGTACAAAAACCTAAACAGGCCAGTAATCATAGGAGAAATAGAGATACAGACTCCTAAAAAAAATCACTAGGCCCAGATGGTTTCACAAGGGCCAACATTTAAGAAAATATTTAAGTGATGTAAATCGTTGTTTAAATTGCTCTGGGGCTAATTTCCTTTATATATAAAGTGCTCTTGTAAATCAATAATAAAGGGCTGACAGCCCAGTAGAAAAACAGATGAGGTATATGAACAGACCATTCACAGAGAAGGAAATCAATGGCTCTTCGGAAAGACTATGAAAAGATGGTCAACCCCACTCAAAATGAGAAAACTGCACATTTATTAAAACTACAGTGTGATGCCATTTCTCACTCACCACATGGAAATTATAAAATTGGAAAAATCACTGGCTTAGCGAGTGTATAGAGGAACAGGAGAGCTCATAAAATGCCAGTGGAAATGCAAATTGTTGCAGTCCCCATGGAAAGCAACTTGGCAATGTCTTTGCCTCTGACCCCAAAACCTTCTAGAAGCTTTTCTCAGAAATAAACTCAACACATGTGTGTGAGATGACATTTCAGTGACATGGTATTTCCAGGAGCAGGAGGGGGGAAACTGCCTAAGAATCAGTTCTGTTCCCGGGGAACCTTACGCAGCCACTAATACGAAAGGAGGCGACTCTTTGTGCTCCAAGAGGGGCAACTGCCAGCGTGTATTGTTGGCTGAAACCAAGTAGGATATGCTGTCAGCTGCATAAGAAAGGATGTGTGTGCATATTTGCTGGTCTATGTGCACAGCAAATCTGAGTGCGCACACGGAAAGCTAGTAAGAGCACTTTCTTTGGAGCTGTGGACCGGATGGCTGGGGACGGCGGCTGGAGGGAAACTGACCTCCTGGTGCGTTCGGTCCCATGCGCACGTGGTAGCTTTTAAAAACCGGATACTTCAGGTAATGAAAAGTGAGTAGGAATTAGCTGGCTAAGAAGGGAATAGGGGAACAAACGTATGCAAAGCTGCTTGAAGTTGCTAGAATCAGGGGAATAAAAAAGTGTTTTCTCCTGTTTGGGCAAAAGGGAAAATGATTCTTCATCTTCGGAGGGGGAGTTTAGGCTTTGGCTCAAGAACCCTGCGTGGTGGGAGCAGGGCTGCGGCGGCTGAGTTAGAGGGGCTGAGGCTGGAGGCAGGGACCCTGGGAGGAGGCCGTGCGGTCAGTCGTCCAGGAAAGACTCGGACACGGGGCCACGGGCAGGGGTGGTGGGGAGGAGGTGACTTGGAAAGGTTCGGGGAAGTGGAGCTGACAGTCATGTAGCTGAGGGGGTAAGAAGCACGGGGGCAGGGGAGCTGGCCGGGGTAAGGCCCGGGCCCCTCCCATGGGTGCCCTGGTGTAGGCTGAGGCGGGCCTGAGGCCTGAGCCTGACGGTTTACTCGGGGGAGTGCTTTCTTTCACACTCTCCGTTTGTGATGAGGGTGGTGCTGGGGCTGGTGTCCTATTGTGCAGATGAGCAAACTGAGGCCAGGGTGGGTAAGTGACTTGTCTGAGTCTTCCAGCAGGTCTCAGCCACGCTCTCCCAGGGTACCTCTCAGCCTGCTCTAGACCTCACTTTTTGTCCTCTCTGTCCCTGACAGCTCTGGACTGGGGACTAGAGCAGGTGTCCCCCAGACCCCAAGGCAGACACGAGTGTGTCACTCTGAGTTACCAGGGCTTCCAGGACTCTCCCAGGAGGCTCCCAGAGCTGACAAGATGCTATTGTGGCACTTTGACCTGAGTGACTCAGGTCGCCATGCACTTGGCTGGCTTCTCCGCTCTGGTCTCATGAGGCTGAAGTCACCAAGTCAGCTGGGCTGGGCTTCTGTCTAGAGGCTCTTGAGAAAATCTGCTTTCCTGCTCATTGAGATTCTTTTGGCTGAACTCAGTACCTTACAGCTGTAGGACAGAGACCCTCATCTTCTTGCTGGCTATCGATGGGGGTCACTCTTAGCCCCTACGGGTCACTTGTGGGTGGCCCCCTCCAACTTAGCAACAGAGAAGTTTGCTGTGTGTCAGTCGCTCTGATGATTCGATTGCCTTGGCTCCTGCCTAGCAGCTGGGACGCACTCTGCTTTCAAGGGCTCGTGTGATTAGATTTGGCTACTTGGCCAATCTCCCTTTTGCCGTATGATGGAACATAATCCTCGGCACGACATTTCATCATATTCACAGACCCTGTCCACACTCAGAGTGGGGGGGTATTTCACAAGGGCTATTGGAGATCATTCTTAGAATTCTACCTACCACTCATATGTTCACCCCCATCCATGTGTAACAGGGATAAAAACGCATGGTTATTAAACATGTACTAAGTTCTGGACAGTTTTATATGAATAGTATTACTGGAGCGTGCCCCCCCACCAAGCAAGTGTGGTAGTTACTACTACCGTTATTATGCTCAGCTTAGATGAAGAGATGGAGCCTCGTAAACGATATGTAACTTGCTCAGAGTGACCCAGCTAGAAAGCGGTGGGCCCTGAACTTGAAGCCAGATCTGTGTGATTCCAAAGCCAGTGCTCTGGTCTGTCTTACACATGGGGACAGGGAACCATGCCGACATATGCAACCACACACACACACACACACACACACACACACACACACACACATACACAGAGCTGTGTGTGCATACATATGTGCATCAATACACCTGTATACATGCATCCGTACACACTCAAAAGGGTCCACACACAGATACACAGGCACCCCCCACGCCTGCCTGGCTCCCTGGGGCTCAGGGTTAATGAAGATGCACAAGAGCCCACGCAGAGCGGCCATGGGCAGAGATGAAAAGGCGGGGTGTGCCTAACAGCTCTCTAGGGATCCAGTTACCCATGGCTGTGGCTTCTCAACCGGGTGATTAATTGCCCAGCACTGCCTCGGCCCGGTCATCTCCCAAGGCCTCTTGCCCTCTTATTAAAAACATCCCTTGATGTCATCCCATCAGGGAGATCAGTGGCCTGCCAGGGAATGGGGGTGTCAGTGGCCTCTCCCCAGGGCCACCTGGCTCCCCGGGTACTCGGCGCCCTGGGAGCTGGCTGGGGCCAATGTTCCCAAAGAGGTCTCCAAGGCTTGGGTCCTGCCTGGCTGTGGGTCATGGTCAGTGTGACTGGGCAGCTGGGGAGCTGGGCTGGTAACTGAGGTCCAGGGAGACCAGTAGCTTGAGGCTTTGGGAAGCCAAGAAGAAAGGTCTAGAGTGCCCTTTCTTGCCCCAGCCCTCTTCTGGGTGTTCTGGCCTGAGACCTCCTTGGGTTTAAACCTGGACTAGGTTGTGTGACACTGACTTCTGTGTAAAATGGGGGGAAAGGACTTCTCTTGCAGATCTTGAAGGTCATTTGCTTTCCAAAACTACCACTCTCAGTTTGGGTGACCCAGCACACCCCCATTTCCCTCCTACCTCTCCGGCCAGGCCGGAGGTCTTCTTTACCCACCTGTAGCCAGTATGGCAGTATGGGCTCTGGAGCCAGACCACCGAGACTCAGGAGCCCTCACTTACAGCCCAGTGGCCCTGTCAGTTTGGTTTGACAGTGTTCAGTGCTGAGAGAGGATCATGGCAGTTTTCACGGCTGTAAATTAAAGGGTTTTTTCCTTGGTGGTGGTTTTTATTTCTGGAGAGTTCCACAAATCGCCCTTGAGATAAGAAGGGGTCCATCCCCTGGAGTGTTGCAAACTGGTGTCCTCCAAGCTTTCTGGATCCCCCCTTCCTCCCTCTTCTCTGAATATTGGCTGATTTTGCGTGTTGGTCCCACACAGCTTGGGAGCTGCTTTGGGGTGCATAGGAACACGGGCAAACACGCTCATTTGTGCACGAGAGCATCGGCACACGGAATCCTGTTAGATTGGGCCGCACGGTGTCTTAGTCAGTGGTGTGCTGTCCGTGGTTAACAACAGGCTCTCCGGTGAGAGAAAGGCCTGATTTCGCGTCTGCCAATGTCCATGGTGTAAAAACTTCCCCATCATCAATTTCAAGCTACTGGCGCCATGTTGCTGAATGTGGAGTTGGGAAGAGCTGTGCAATCAGCTCAGGGGAATGGGTCTCAATGGGCTGCAGACACCGCTGTCTCCCTACTTCCTGACCTGATGGCCAGTGTGACGCCTGTGAGGGGCCCCAAGTCCTGCTGACTCACCCCAGACCTGACCACGACCTCCCCCACACTAGCGCACCCTCACAGAGTCAGACGCACCCTCGCCAGCTCACGTTCACCGATGTGCTCCACAGACACACATCTGCGTGTGCACACACACGTCGCACAGACACCTGAAGTGTGTCACACACAGCTCTTCTGGTGCACGTGGTTGTGTTTTCCTGCTTTCATTCCTTAATGGGTTTGTACACACCCACGCTCACCCTTGACCCGTGCTCGTGCACACACTTGCAGCCACACATGCACACACAGGTGTCTCAGTCACTTGTGTGTGTGTTCTGCCACACACATATACTCATCACGTCCCTGAGCAAGCGGATGCAGGGGTGTGAACGCAGAGGCCCCGCTCACGGAACAAGCATGGCCGAAACTCGGGTTTTCTTACCTTCGTGTGTCCGTCCACACCATGGCACGCCCAGGGCTCACTCGCCACCCTGCCTCCCTCCGTTCCCCCACATCCCCTGCAGGCATCTCACCCACCCCATCATAACCAGGGAAGCCGGCCAGGCTGGGCTGGTGGGTGTGGTGTTTGGGAGTTAGAGAGGAATTCCAGGCGGGCCCCTCCTGCTCCTCTGGCCAACGTTAAGTGCCTTCAGACTGAAAAGAACCGTCCAGAGAGGCTTTTCCGGCTAGAGATTAATGTCACTGAAAAATGTGGGTCCCGAGCGATTAATGCAGCCTTCTTTGCCACACATTATGTGAGTGCACTAAAGCGAGAGGGGGCTCATTTTAGGCGTGTTTTTAACCTGCTTGGCTCAGAGTGAAAGAAGAAAAGAAGAAGAGCCTGGGGCCCGGGAACCTGCGGGCGGGGGCTTCATGGGCAGCGAGAGAGCCCTGGAGGCCAGGTAGGGTAAGGCTGGGTCAACCAGGTCCAGAGCCTTGCAGGTCCCAGCCAGGTCACCACAAGACATGGAGGGAGGTACTGATGGACCTCAGTGGTGGACTCTGAGCCCCGGGCGGTGTAGCTGGGAGGGGTGCAAAGGCTCCTGGCAGTGGGGCATTGGTGGAGGGGGTCCATTTGTGTAAGCAGTCTCCCAGCACAGTCAGAAGGACCCGATGCAAACACTGGGTCTGTGGAGTGACCTTGGGTGCCTGACTCCTCCTCTTGGGGCCTTACTACTCCATTTGCAAAATGGCGGCAGCGGTGTCTTCCCACGGGGTTAGGTGGGGTTTACGTGAAATCAGTCACTTGAGGAGCGCTGGCATGACTTGGTTGGTTAAGCGTCTGACTTCGGCTCAGGCCGTGATCTTACGGTTCGTGAGTTCGAGCCCCACATTGGGCTCACTGCCGGCCGTGTAGAGCCTGCTTCAGATCTTCTGCCTCCGCCTGCTCCCGGCCCCTTCCCCCTTATACTCTCTCTCTCGAAAATAAATAACATCTTAAAAAATAAAAGAAAAAAATCAAGCACGTAGTAAGCACTTGAAAAAATAGTGGCCTACTGAAGTGATGGTGAGTTCACATACTTGTGGCTGCATGAATAAGCAAGTGTGTGCCTGTGTATGTATGTGTGTGTGTGTGTGTGCACACATACATGTATGTGATAAAGTGATGCTTTGAAGTGGATAAACATGGGCTTGAGTCTCAGTCATTATGTGACCTTGAGCAAATGATTTGTGTCCCTGAGCCTCTATTTCTTTACCTGAAAGATGGAGTCAAATAATACTCTAGTCTCCAGGTTATTGTGGGGGTAAAAATAATAATACATATAGACAGAAAGTGTGTGCACAGTGCCCGGCACCAACGAGGGGCCCTAAAGCACGATAGCAATAGTAAGTAGCCAGAGTGTGGCCAGGGTGAGGACTCTATTTATAGTAATGACCTCCCTCAACCACTTGGCAAATGGGTTTGGAGTCAACTGGTTGAAACTCACATCGTGCCCTCTCCTTGACAGTCTTGAAGGGCTGGGCGAGGAGGAAGACTGATAGGGTGAGGGGTGCGGGAAGGGCGCAGGAGCCCCCTTGCCAAGGCACTGGCAAGGTGGAGGAAGAGTAGCCCATTTCGATGCCCGGAGCTTCTGGGGCATGGGTGAGGGGGGAGATGAGGGTACGGGTGCTGCCAAGACATCATCCATGATGTCTTTCCCTCATCTGTCACCCTGAAACCTTGGAGGGTTGATCTTACCTGCTGGGGAAACTGAGGCACAGAGCAGGCAAGCAAACTGCCTCAGGTCACATAGCCAGGAAATGGTCAAGAAATAGGTTCTTTTTTTTTTTTTTAAATTTTTCTTAATGTTTATTCATTTTTTGAGAGACAAAAAGAGAGAGGGAGGGAGACACAGAGAGTGAGCAGAGGAGGGGCAGAGAGAGAGGGAGACTCAGAATCCAAAGCAGGCTCCAGGCTCTGAGTTGTCAGCACAGAGCCCGATGTGGCGCTTGAACCTATGAACCGCGAGATCATGACCCAAGCTGAAGTCGGGCCCTTAACTGACTGAGCACCCCTGGCGCCCCGAGAAACAGGTTCTTTTGGAGCACACGGCTCCCTGGCTGGGCAGGAATGACCAGGATTCAGAGTGTAACCAGGAACACACTGAAGAATGTGCTCCTCACATACTTAAAAACGCACATGGATCTGTTGTTCCCTGGCTTGAAACTCCACAGCAGGCGCTGCTGCTCGCAGGATGGGGTTAGGACCTGAACCGACGCCCTTGGGGCCTGGGCCCTGCCGCCCTTCCAACCCCAGGTGCCACTCCGATGACTCTCACTGTCTGATTTCCAGCCACACGGGTTCTTCTCGGTGCCCGGCTCCCCTCCCTGGGCTTCACCCCTCAGAGCCTGGCCTCAGGCGCCCCGCCGCCATCCTTGGCTAGACCAGGTGCCCGGGGTTAAGCTCTCACTGCCACTGAAGGGGCTCTCACAACACGGGGTGATAACTGAGTTGTTTGAGTTTGTCTTCTCTGTCAGGTAAGCGCCCTGAGGACGCTCTGCGGTGCGTCGGTGGTGTCTGCACGGTGCTGGGCATGGCATCGAGAGGAGGAACTGAGGGGTAGGTGGCTGGGCTGCCATCTGGGCATGGGCAGAGTCTCACGGGGAGTCTGGGTCGCTTGTACCTGGGGCCCCAGCTCCACAGCAGGTGAGTTGACAGGAAGCGCAATAATGGGTGGGGTCGGTGAGCATCTCAGTATGCACCCCTGCCCCTGGAGGGGGTGATGTCGGGGGGAAGGAGGGAAGACAACGAGGTTTCTGTAAGATTTGCCTGACTTATTAGGAACCTTCTAAAAGCCCTTGGCTCAATTTCACACCAAGAATTAGAAAACAAGTGCAACGAGGGAATGGAATTCAGGGATAAGGGACTTCTCCGGATGGAATTCAATCCTCAGAACGGCCCCAAAGTGGGCACTATTGTTATCTCTGTGTTTCACAGGAGGAACTTGCAGCTCAGAGAGGCTCTTGCCCAAGTCAAAGCCAGAACCTGGCTCTGACTGTGTCTCCTGGGTGCTGACCGAGCAGGGGGACGTGGGCAGGGAAAAAGGAGGGGGAATGTTGGCCTCCTTCCCCAGGAATGAGGAGATGGAACTTGGTGCAGAAAGGAATTGTTGTGTGATATGGTGGCTTTAAGATATGCTCGTAAGTTCTTTGATGTTTCTCCCTTCAGGAGGTGTTTGATTCTGCTTTCCTTGAGTGTGGGCACAGCAACACTTCTAATGACTAGAACGTGGGGAAGTGTGTGACTCCCAAGTAGGTCATAAAAGGCATTGCAGCCTCCTCCTTGCTCTCTGCCACAGCACTCGCTCTAGAGGAAGCCAGTCACCATGTCGTGAGGATACTCAAGCCATCCTATGGGGACTGAGTCCTCCTGCCAACAGTCATGTGATTGTGCCATTTTGGAAGCAGATCTCCCGGCCCCAGTTCAAGCCTTCGGGCGAGGGCAGCCCTGCCTGATGCCTAGGTTGATACCGAGTGAGAGACCTTCAGCCAGAATCACTCAGCTAAACTGCTTTTGAATTTCTGACCCACAGAAACCATGAAATAACAGAGGTTTATTGTTACTTTGAGCTGCTGTATGGGGGGATAATTTGTTATGTAGCAGTGGATAACTAATACACTTATTTGGTGGAAAGTGCTACCATCAGGAGTAGATGATGGTATATTTGCACGATAGAGTACTATACAGTCATGCAGAGAGTGAACCGTCATTGTGGCCAACAATGTGGATGAATCTCACAGACATGTTGAGTGAAAGAAGCCAGACCAAAGAGAGCAGGTACTGTGTGACCCCATTCATACAAAGTACGAAACCAGGCAAAACTAATCTACAGTGAAAGAAGTCAAAGTAATGGTTACTGTTGGGCGGGGGTGGGTGGTGTGACCTGGGGCTAGTTTCAAGATTGGATTTTTTAAAAAAATTTTTAATGTTTATTTTTGAGAGAGAGAAAGGCAGAGTGTGAGTAGGGGAGGGACAGAGAGAGAGAGAGGGAGACACAGAATCCGAAGCAGGCTCTAGGCTCTGAGCTGTCAGCAGAGAGCCCAATGTGGGGCTTGAACTCACGAACCATGACATCATGACCTGAGCTGAAGTCAGACACTCAACCGACTGAGCCACCTGGGTGCCCCTGAAGATTGGGTTTCTTGGGGGGGCTGCTTAGATCTTTCTCTCTGGGTGCTGCTCACATGGATGTATTCAGGTTTTGAAACCTGGCTCAGCTGTACTTTTATGACTTAAATGCATTTTTGTATATTAGACCATAGTCAAAATTAAAAAAGAAAGAAAGAAAGAAAGAAACAAAAGCTACCAGTTTGGAATGGGGCATGTTTACTGGGCATATCAGGAATCACATCTGGCTGCAGGGTGTGCGCTGGCTGGGAGGCTGCGGGCTGGAAGCTTCCCAGCAGACCAGGGCGTGGAAGGTGGGGGTGGGGAGAAAGGGAACGGGATGGCTCTGCGGGGACCTTCTGCCCCCAGGGCTTTGGCCTAGGGTCTTACCTCCACAGTTCCCTGTGCTGATGGACAGGAAGGGACAAAGGCTCAGCCCCCAGCTGAGGTTGGGGTCAGCCAAGGGGGCTTTCCAGGGCAGCAGCGAGGGCAGGGGGAGCCCTGCTTGGCTTTGTGCCTGAGGGATTTGCCGTAATCCCAGCCCTTCCCTGTAGCCCGTCTAATCCCCACCCGTGGGGCTGAGCCTTTTCAAGATCTGACTTTGGCCTGAAAGGCTCCCAGAGGGGCTCACATTCCTGCCCACAGCATCCCTGTTCCTAGGAGGGAACTCATCAGGATCTCACCCCTCCCCAGACAGTGCTCCTCACTCTTGGAGGAAAAAAAAAGACTTGACAGCTTTTCCAAGTTCAGGAGAAGCTAAAATGGCCATGTGAGAATCCATAGTGATTGGCCTGCTTCCTAAAAGGAAACATGGTCTCCACCCACTGGGGCCTGAGCATGTCGTGCTATCAAAGAGATGGGTGAAGGGACACTGGAAAGAATGGAGTGTCTGCCTGGGGCCATGGCCTCCAAGGTCCCATGTGAGTTTCCTTTTAACCTGATGGCACACTTGATGAACTCCAGCTACCAGGGCTTTTCTTTCCTAAAATTCGCCATGTAGCTCCCTGCCTCAGGGCCTTTGCACATACTTTCCCTCTGCTTGGAATGTTTCTCCTCTGATCCTTGCATGGTTGTTCTTGCTTGTTACTCAGGTCTCAGCTCAAATGTCACCTCCCCCAAGAGATCATCCCAGAGGCCCCTGAGTCACACTGTCATTTCACTCTGTGTCTTGGTGTCATTTGTTGCCGTTCCTTGGTCTGTCTCCTCCCACTAGGGTGTGAGACCCCAGAGAGCAGGGGTCTCTTCTACACTCCTGGCCATTGCTACTTCGGGAATAAAGCTCAGCGCACCACGGGCTCTCGGTGCATATGTGCTGAGTGAGTGAATGGGTAAATGTGAAAAGGGTCCTTAATTAGGGAGGAGTGAGGTGAAAAGCCTGGCAGAGGGGCGATTCTGCTCAATTTGAGTATCGGGTACTCTCCCTTAATGCTTAAAGCAACCCCATTTTTATAGATGAGGAGACCAGCTTGTAGACATTTGATAATTTGACCAGGGCCTTGTAGCCTTTAATTGTATCCCAGCAGGTGATGATGACTTTCGGGACAGAGGATAGGCTTGCAGGAGAAGCATCCTTGCTGGCCTCAGATTTCACCGTTAGTCAGACACTGCAATTCTTAGTGCCTGCAATTTCACTCTTAGACATGCATTCCTTTTGCTTAAAATTGCCCTCTCAAGAACTCCTTTCTCTTCACCTTTTCTCTTAGTAGTAAGAGAATTTTGTGTGAATGATTGCCGTAGATGCAAAAGATGGTGTCTATAGGAGGAATGTCAGAGTCCGCACTCTAACCTGCCTATTTTATAAATGGAGATTCTGAGGCCCGAGAAGTCACTCAGTAGGTGTTGACTGAATCAACACAAACACATTGTTCCGGACAGAGGGAGCACGACTTGTTTGCCGAATCCCAGGCAATCCCGCCTGACTGCCACCAGGCACACCCCACTCTGGTGTCCAAAAGCACGTTCCTTTACATGATTGCAGGGAGGCACGTTTCTTATTTCTGTTATTTATTTCACAAGGGAGGAAAGGGAGGTCCAGAGAGGTGAAATATCATGTCCAAGGTCGCATAAGAAGTTCAAAGTCAGCACCGGGACTTGAATAGAGCCCTAATCTGGCCGAGAATTTGGCTTTTCCTGTGCTCCTCCCAGCAGCCCCTGGGCTGGTCCTTGGGGACTTTGATTCCAGGGCCGGCAATGAGCTTGTTCAGCCGGGGCGTGTGTGTGCACTAACACGAAGGAAAAGGTGGTGGCCTGTCCCTGCGGCTCTGGAGAAGGTTTCTGGCAGATTTGGCTCCCGATTTGGGCGCAGCCTGCCCAGGGTACATCGGGGTCCCCGCCCATCCACATGCCACCCGCCTCCGCTCCCTGTCCCGGGCAAGCGGGGACCGTGCGCTGGGCTTGCAGGGGCATCCGAATCGGGCGAGGCTGCAGGGACACTCCTCCTCTCGGGAATCTTCCCGTGGCGGTGGCAGTGGGCAGGCACTAATTCTATACAAATTGGCTAGTATTCCAAAGAATGACATTCTGTAAGAAAGCAAATATTTAAATACTTAAGGCAGGCCCTCTCCGCCCCCACACCCTGACTTGCCACCTGCCAAGCGCTGGCAGAGTCTCTGGGAGGCATCTTGGGGCTGCATACCTGGCGGCCCCTCCCAGAGCTTCGAGTCCCCCTGGACGGGGGAGGGGGCTGGCAGAGGCTCCGCCTCGCCCGGGGCCCGGAGGGGCTGTGCTGATGCCCTACTAGGCGGGGGAAGGCCAGAAGGGGAGGGCAGGCTTGGTGAGCAAGAACGGGGATGGGGAGGCCTCGTCGGGCACTTGGCTGTGTTACCTTGAATCCCATGCATCAGCTCTTAGGGCCTCGGTTTTCCCATATATGATAGAGGGTGTGCCGCGGAGCGAATGAGTGGTTCCCCAGTCTTGCTGGGCCCCATCTCAACCCTACTGACGCAAGATCTGGGGGGCAAGGCCCTGGACGGTGCGTTTTTACCGTCTTGCGGGGAGCGCGGTGCCCCAGGCTCAGCACCTGATCCTGGGTGTGGGGCTCAGGGGCCTCTTTCCCCTCCAGGGTGGGGGTAGGGAGGGGAAGGGCACATGCGCAGAGGGAGCAGCCAGAGCAAGGCCGGGGAGCCCAGTGGCCCTCTGGGAAGGTGGAGGAAGCACAGGTGGGGTGGGCAAAGGGTGAGGGGCCTTACCTTACCTTCCTCTGGGCTCGTGATGTCCCTTGGGGGTCTAGCTCCAAGGCCTGAGGGGCTTTCTTCATCTCCACCTCGCCCTTGGGTCACCTGATTCCTTTCCTGTCTGGCCTCTCGGCCACCAAGCGTCCCCCTCTGCTTGAGCAATACGTCTCGCACTGCTTTCCATACGTCGTAGAGCTTCCCTCTGGGTCCTGAGCACCTGGAACGTGGGGCTCATGGTAGGAGGGAAGGAAGCCAACAGAGGGTATGTCAGAAAGCAGGTGGGCACCGGGGCGTTGGGGCTCAGCCCCACTGGGGACATCTGGGAGAGCGTAGAGCACACCTCCGGGTTGTCCCTGCAAGGAGCGAGGGGGGCAGGGCTGGGGTATTTGCCCTCCTCGCCTCTGTCTGGCTGAAGGCCGCTCCAGGGCCCTGTGGCCCAGTGTGCTCCTGTGGCCAGGGAGGCGGTGCCGCAGGTGGTGAGAAACTGACGGGCTGGTGAACTCCTGGAGCGGCACAGGGGGGCCACGGGCAGCCCGTCCTTCAGGAGTGTTCACAACTTGGCTTTTCAGGATCACAATCCATCTGTTCATCTGTCCGTGCGTCTGTGTGTCCTCTGTCCATTTATCATGCATGCATGCATGCATCCATCCATCCATCCACCCATCCATCCACCCATCCATCCACCGATCCATCCACCCATCCACCGATCCATCCATCCATCCATCCACCCATCCACCCATCCATCCATCCACCCATCCATCCATCCATCCATCATCCCCTGAGCCATCTTGGGTGCTATGCACAGTCTCAGGCCCTGGGGGTCAGAGACAACTGCATTCCAGAGTCATTCCCTCCCTCCGAGGGGGCTGCATTTCTGGTGGTTGCTCTGACGATATGGGACGTAGTGGGAGCGGGCTGGCTCCTGTGGCCATCGGCACCCTGTTGTCTCATTCCAGGATGGCTGGACTCATGGTCCCCCCGCACAGGGAGGCTAGCTTGTGCCTCTGTCATTCCCGGAGGCCCCATGGGGGAAACACAGCTCCCTTTCACAGATTGGCTGCTGGGAGCCCTAGAGCCCTTCTCTCTGGTCCCAGTGCTGGGGGCAGAGGGAGCTCTGTGTCTGGCTCTCCCGCCAGGCTAGCTGGTGGGACATGGGCCTGGTCCAGGCTAAGGACGTCCACTGGGTCCTTGCTGAGCAGCTTGAGAAGCTGAGCAGTGCTGAGTAGTGGACTGCGGGCACTGGGTTCCTTCTCTGTTGTCTTGGTGCCCAGAGGAGCCACTTGCTCAGACAAAGCTTGTCCTGGTTCACACCCTGGCGAGAGAGGAGGGGGCAGACAGCCATCACTGAGCACCTACTTGGGTGCCAGGCTGTGTGCACGGTGGGCTTCCCTGAACCCTTGTCTCGCGCTAAGTTTCCTGTATGCTCAAGGAAACCAAGGCTCAGAGAGGGGAAGTGTCCTGCCTGAGGCCACACAGCTGGCGAGTGTCAGTGCAGGAGTGAGTCCAGGTCCCCCGGACCTGAGTCCCAGCGTCTTTCTAGTCGCTCCACACCTGGCACCGCTGTCCCTGGCCCTGGCTTCACTGAGAACTGCCCCCTGTCCTTCATCACTGTTGTTACCACTGCCCAGACCGAGATGGGCTGAATGGCTCTTTCTCTCCCCAGGGGGCTGCGGTGCTAGAGCCCCTGCCATGCACGCTGAGGACTCAGGATACACGTGTAACCTCCAAAGGCCACGGACCGTCACCGGGCAGACGGAGCACAGGCTTGGAGTCGGACAGACCTGCGTTCTGGTCTCAGCTTTGCTCTTTCCCTGCTGCGTGACGTTGGGTACGTCCCCTCACCTTTCTGAGCTGTTCAGCTTCTTCATCAGTAGATGGGGAGGAATACGCACCCATCCTGCAGGGAGGATGGGACAGATGCGGGAAATGGGACAAAATGTGCAACGGGCCACGTACCCTGTGCTTGGCTCACAGATCCTCCCCGAGGAAGTGGAGAGGAATCGAGAGGCTCAGACCGCATGTGTGTGCACGCTTTGAGATGCGGAGGCACCAATCATAAGCCAGTGTTACTTAATCAGTAAAGTGGTCTCTTCCCTTCCCAGAGAGATGCCTATGAGCCTCGCCTGGTAGCTTTCAGAGTTTGGGACACGTATTTCTTTCTCCAAGCAAAACCTCATGTCGGATTTCAACACAGAAAGCAGCTAATCGTGGACTTGGTCCCATAAGAGCTGGGTGTCTGTTTCATTTCTCGGACCCCCACTTATCCCTCATTGGCAGCCCCTAAGGTACTTGTGAGGACTCCCAAGGTCCCGAGAAGCACAGTGGGAGAGCTCCTGGGGTCCCAGTCCTTGGAAGGAAGTAGTAGAAGGAGAAATGGTTTGATGGACATTGGAAGGGGCCTGACCCTGAGTGCATGAGGGAGCGAGTGCTTTATGCATGCAGAGCATGCATCTCTGTTGCTGCCCGCTCGTTCTTGCTCACTGCAGTCCTTCCCTCCCCTTTTCCTGGGCTGTCTTTCTTCAGCCAGCTTCCTGCTGTCCCCCAGGGGCTTGGGGCACGCTTGGGTCATCTCTGGGTTTTGTAACAATGACATAGAAACTGCCAGGTGGTGTCGGGGAGTGATGCATTTCTCAGGTCAGAGTCCCTGCCGGTCCCTTTGCCCACTTCTGGCTCTTTCTCCAACTGCAGCCCCCTGGAGCTCCCACCTTGTCTTAGTTTTCCGCCACAACAGCCACAGGCAAGGCCCGGAGCAGGATGAGAGGTGGTCCGAGGTTGGACAGCACCTCCATGCCATGGCTGGGCGTGGGGGCAAAAGCCTGGGTCTATGTTGGCAAAGGGAGGCAGGCTGCCTGGTGCAAGTCCCACACAAACCTGGTCCCAAGTCTTGGGGATCATCGGGGCAGAGGTCTAATAATGTGGGCACCAGGGATAATATTTGGGGGGGGGCACCTGTGTTCATTCCACAGTCACTGAGCCCTGCTCTCGGCCAGCTCCTGTGCTCAGGGCTGAGGACTCAGAAATGGCCCACTTCTCTCCTCGGGGAGATTGCTGGGTGTGGGGTCAGCTACTTAGCTGCTGGGCCGTGGGGCTCTGGGAACACCACGTGACCTCTGTGCCTCGTGTTCTCAGCTACCCGGCACGGTGATTGGGACAGGGCTTTCCAGCGCTGCCGCCAGGCTGTGGACCTGTGCAGACCGGCATGCACGGTGCCGTGCCCAGGGAAGCTCGCTCTAGAGGCGGGCTGCCGTGATTCTTAACGTGGTCGTGCCTGTCCTCTGCCATGGGGTGACGCTGTGGGTGTTACCTGGGTGTTCCGCATGACTCTGGGAGGTAGAGTTACAGAGGAGGGCTGAGGCTGGGAGGTACCACATTCGAGGTCACGCATCCCGGAAGTGGTGGGCTGGGTTCAAACCCAGTGGTGTCTGCCACCCGCTGCTGTCTTCCGGGGGCCACGTCCTGCCTTAGCAGAGACCGAGGAGGGCAGATCTGCCCTTGCTGGGCCCACTTGGTGCACCTCTCCCCTGAGGGCCGCCTAAGTCCCCAGCCCCCCTGATGGATGGGTCTGGGGATGTTTTCTCTTCCGGGTGGCTGCCAAGGCCAAGGCCAAGGCCCTGCCAGGGTCTCCTCTGGCTTTGGTGCCCATCCCCCATCACTTTCTCCAGGGGGCCATGCTGCATGACTGACTGCCTGGGCCTGCCTGCCCCTCCTTCCTCATAGCTTACATTCCTCCAGAAGCTTCTCCTCCAGGCTGGCGGGTGGGTCAGCACCTCCCGGTGCACAGCCCTCCCCTCCTGCTCTGCTGTCAGGTCTTGGCAGGGGGTCCCAAGGCTCCCCTGGCTTCCCAGCCCCATCTGGAGTCTGCAGGGCTCCCCTGGTCCCCCCCAGGGACCTCCCCCAGCTTCTTGCATCCAATGCTTAACCTGGAGGAATGGAGGCCCAACACTTGAGTCAAAGGCATTAGAGGGGAAAATGCAAATGGGCAAGTGCAACGTTCTTCCAACGTGGCAGGAAGGCATCTGCCTACCTGGTCTCTGTGCAAGGCAGCTCGTGGGCACAGTCCATCTCTACCCAGGAAGATCGCCACTCAACAGACCGGCCTTGCCAAGCCTTAGTTTCCTCATCTGAACAATGGGTCCACAAACACCTACCTCACAGAGTCATGAGATTCTATGACCCTTACATGGTGTCTTCACTGAGAAATGTGTTACTGGGGAAACAGTGGGAGTTTGTCAAGAGGACAGGGATTCTGGAAAGGCATTCCAGGCAGAGGGAAGGGCCCAAGGAGAGGCAGAACAGGGCAACACAATACGAATAGCAAAATCAGTGATGGGCTGTAGGTGGCTTGCATTGGCTCGGCTAACAGGAACTGATTGTTAAATGCTCAGGAATTTGCAAACTGGCTGTTAGTATAGCCATAAAAAATTAAATTATAAAAGCTTATAATTAAGCAAATCACATTACCAAGAAAAGTAAACTTCAAAGCTCATTACATCCTAGTTAGTTAACGGCTATCTATCTCTTGTAGGTGATTTCTGAACGGTGGAAATACCATGTAATGGTGTGCTCTTTGCCTTCTCTGCCCAGCCTCGTGTTCGGGGTGTCCTGTCAGTAGCTTGGAGAATATTTATACCGTGGAAATGGGCCCATGCTACAAAGCCCAGCCTTCCGCAGAGAGCATGTCATTGGTCACTCACCAGACATTACTGGGGCTAACATTCAGCAAGAACTTCCTGTGGGCCCGGAATACCTGCATCAGGCTCCGTATGTATCCTATCATCTCAGCCTCCTCCTGTGAACTCGTCCCTGTTTGCATCCAGGGAGTTAGGTCATGTGCTCTGTCATACAACAAGCAGCAGAACAGAATGGTTCCTGGTATCCTGGGTGTCCGGTGAGGGGTGGTTGGGGAGATTCTGGGTCCTGACCTTGTCTCCTTCTCCCCACAAAGGAGGCTGGATCTGACATCTGAAGAGATGGAGGCAGATGGAGCCTAAAGGGCTTCCTCTGACCCAGCTCTGCCTCTGGCCTCACAGCTGGGAGATGAGGCGTCTGGGAGCCCGATGTCTGTGCCTGGCTCTCCCTGTGGGACTGCCCTCTGTCACCTGCCTGCCTGCCGTGACCCTGGCTGGTGCCAGTCTGGGCTCCAGTGCTGGCGCAGGAGGGAGCCGCCTCTGAGGACTGCCTGCCAGGCTGCCTTTCGCAACCGTCCTGGGCTGCAGCTTGGCTGGTTTGTAAATACATGTGTTTTTGGCACCTTCTCCCCATTCGGCTGTATAATTGCTTTGCACATTCTAAGGCTGACAGGTCCCTAATGGGGCTCAGCTGATATGGTGCCCAGCCCAGGGTCTCCCTCATGGGGCCAGTAGCCCCCTTCTTGAGGTTCTGGGGTGGGGGGACCCAGACATCTCTGACCCTTAGGGAGCTCCCACTGAGTGTCCATTCCGAGAGGTGGTGTAGGATAGTGGGCTGCAGGTTCACTCAGAGCTGTGTGTCCTGGGCTGGTGACTTTTCCTCTCTGAGCTTCCCAGGTTCCTCATCAGGGCACAGTAGCAGCTCTTTCTATTGTTTTGGGGAGGATGGAATGAGGGCCATCTGTGCAAAGTTTGGGAAGGAGTGTGCATAACATAGAGAGCATTTCCCCTCCCCATTTTGCAGATGAGGAAACTGAGGCACAGAGAGTGGAAGCCACCCCAGGTCATGTGGTGCGTTAGCCAGGGCTCTTTGTATGCTAGATTTCAGATGCCTTCTTCCCAGCTGTGGGGCTAAAAACTGTTTTGGAAGAGAAACAGAGGGGATCTTCATTTCTTATAAGCCAACCAGCATTTAACAAGCCTCCTCTCCCAGCTCTTTAAATGGCTTCCAGTCCATGTGGAAGCCTATGCAGAGCAGGGGCTCTGAGAGGTTAAGAGACATGCCTCTGGTCACACAGTGGGGAAGGGCTAGTCCTGAAGGTGGTACAGCCCCAAACCAGGGCTCCACATACCTGCATTCTGGCTTTGCTGAGGGATTTGGACAAGTGACATCTCCTCGTTGGGCTTCAATTTCCCTTGTGAGCCAGGCAGATATTAGAAAGAGAGCTGCTGGAGGGAATGGTGTGATAGAGCCCGAGGGATCTGGGGGCCTGGCTGGCTCAGGGTGTGTGTCCATGGACCCCGCCAGGCCCAAAGACACTGTCACATACACACTCAGCTTCCTCTAGCTCTGGGCAGGCCCTTCTGCATCGGGTGCGCCTGTCTGCAGTCACGTGGCTGCCAGAGCACACGCGCAGGTGCTCACAGCTCTTGAGCAGACACATGTGTCGGTCCCACCTGCAGTTTCCCTGCACACACACCAGCGTATGAGTGATCATGCCTGTACCTGGGCGTGCGCACACATCCCTCCCTGATCCCAGCAAAATATACCAACGTGTGACAATTGATTTGCCTCCTCCTTCACCCCCTTGTCCCCCAAAAGATTTCCAGGGAAACAAAGTAAAAGAGAAAGGAGGCATCAGAGAGGGTATAGAAAGAGAAGAGTCTTCTGGGATGCTTTTGTATTGCAAGTACATGCTCAATTTAGTCTTTGAGTTCCCTAATGGCCAAGGTAAAAAGGGACGAGTGAGCTTTTTATCTCACTTCCCTCATGGGATTGCTATGAGGACCAAGCAAGATCTTGCCTATGGAAGCATGTTGCAGGTCATGAGACCTGTGTTAAGAGAGGGTATGAGGGGCAGTTATTAACAGTGTCTGATCTCATGGCTGGGACCCAAACTCTGGCCTTAGCTCCATGTGCCAGACCAGAAGGCCTCCCTGGTCCCCTGTCGTCCCTCACTCGAGGATGGCTGCCAGGACTTTGTTCAAGCTCCCCTTTCAGTCAGAACACCTGGCCCCCTACCACCCCCAAGCAGCGTCTGCTCCTGGGATCCTTCCCCGGACGCGCCAGGCTGGGGCCAGGTCTGCTCTAGGCTCTGTGATCCCATCACATACCCAGGTGGATTCAAATCCCCACTTATACGTACCCTCCCTTGCCAGACCCCTTGAAGGCAGGGGTGGGAGCTCTGTTTTTGGCACCCCTGGTGCCTGGTACAGAGTTGGTGCCTAGGAGGGGTTTGCTGAATGAATGAATGAATGAATGAATGAATGAATGAATGCATGTATGTTAGTAATGAGCTCATACCCTGTCCTCTGGTCCCCATCTGTCCCTCTAGAACCCTAGCTCTGCAGTGCCTGGCCCCAGACGTCTCCTTCCCTGAATAGTCTAGGCAGGGAGATAGCTGGAGCCTGAACTTTCTGGAGCCTCAGTTGCAGGTGGGTGGCCAGGGCCAGATCAGGGCAAGAGGTGACTGCTGACCGGCCCCTCTGTTCTGTTCACTCATTTGGTCGCTGAATTCTTTTCCTGCATTTTGCTACTAATTCTTGTCGATGTCTCAAGCACCCTCCTGAGGAAGGAGCTCTCTTATCCCCATTGTACAGATGTGTAAACCAAGACCTAACGGGCACGTGATCTCCCAGTTTGTAAGAGGTGGTCAGTGGGCCTGGAGGGACGTGTCTGTCCTCTGAATGCTTACACCCTGAGGGGCAGTCAAAAGGGAGGGGCAAACAGCTGGAGGGCGACAGCAATGTGAGGAGGAGGGGACACATGTGAACGTGGGGGTCCCGAGGCATCCTTGAGGTGCACCTCACTCCACGCTCACTGGTCCCTGGCGCACCTGCAGCCTCACACCTTCACACATTCTCACACTTGGTAGCCCGTACTCACCTTACACACCAGTGGGTGCCCACTTCCGTCCCCTCCACTCCTTTCCTCAAGGCCCTGCCACCCCAGCTACACCCCCATGCTCAGCCGGCACACCCGTCCTCTCCTACATGTTCACACACACCCCTGTGTCCACACCCTGAGGAGACACATTCTGGAGACACACACACAGCCCACGTCCCTTCCAGGATCCCTCTCAACGATGGCCCCCACCCACGGGGCCCTGGGCAGCTTGGGCACCAGGCTGGTTCCCATCGGGTGGGGGTGGGGCAGGTGTCTCCAGCTGCTTGGGCTTGGCTGAGGGTGGGGACGCCACCCTGCCCAGGGTGCAGGGCTGGGCCAGGGCGCTCACACCTGGGCTGATCTGCCTGGGGCTGGCGCCATCACCACGGCCGCTCCCTGGGCCCTCCAGCCTCTGAGAGCACAGCCCCTGCCGGCCTGGGGACCCCAGCCTCGCATTCCTGGCATGGCTGGGGAAGCCCGAGGAGGGGCCAGGTGGGCAGGCCCGGGCCAGGCCGGTCTTGCTAATTTCGAATCCCAGTTTCCTGTGCCACCTCAGGTGGCGTGTTCTGAACATCAGCTTACCTGTTTGTAAAATGGGTATATGATGACAATGTCCCCTGCGTGGTCGGTGGGAGAACAAAATAAGAGCTGGCTTTCCTGCTGATCCCTCACCACGTCCTTTCCTCCCTCAGCTAGAAGCTGACTCCCTCACATGTTCTGTTTTAAAAACAATTTTTCTTGGGGGCGCCTGGGTGGCTCTGTCAGTTAAGCATCAATTCTTGGTTTCATCTCAGGTCATGATCTCACAGTTCGTGAGGTCAAGCCCCGTGTTGGACTCCATGCTGACAGCACGGAGCCTGATTGGGATTCTCTCTCTCCCTCTCTCTGCCCCTCCTCTGCTCGCAAAAACACACTCTCTCTCTCCAAATAAATAAACTTAAAAAAATAGAAAGACAAGGGGCGCCTGGTGGCTCAGTCAGTTAAGCCTCAGACTTCGGCTCAGCTCATTATCTCACAGTCTGTGGGTTCGAACCCTACACTGGGCTCTGTGCTGACAGCTCAGAGCCTGGAGCCTGCTTCGGATTCTGTGTCTCCCTCTTTCACTGTCCCTCCTCTGCTCACTCTGTCACTCTCTCAAAATAAAACAAAGACATTTTAAAAAGTTTTAAAAAAAATAGAATGACAAAAACAGCTTTATGGAGTGATCATTCTCATGTGTGTAATACGCGTGCAAATCACTTACTTGAGAGCACGATTTAATAGCATTCAGTACATTCACAGACAGTGCAACCAGCACCACTTCAGGGCATTCTCATCACCACAAAGAGAAACCTGGTCTCCTTCCCCTCGCTATCCCCCCCCGACCCCTCGCCCCAGCCCCCTGCAACAACCGATCTGTTTTCTGTCTCCAGAGATGCGCCTGTGCCGGACAGCTTGTGTCAGGGCAATGACATTACATGTGCTCTTAAGTGACTGCCATCTTTCACCGAGCGTAATGTTTTCCAGATTCATCCACGGTGTAGCTCATGTCAGCGCTTCCTTCCTACAGGGGTTATGTGGGTGAGCTTTCCATGTTTTGTTTATCTGTTCGCCTGCTGATGGACATTTGGGTTGTTCCCACATTTGGGCCACCACGAATAGTGCGGTTCTGAGTATTCAGGCCTTACCTTCCACTGATTCTACCTGACTTGATCAGTTTCATTTCTGATCTCTGAACCAAGTCAGGAGGCAGGAAGGGCGATGTTGGAGGACAGTGAGCCAAGCAGGGACTCTGTGTCCCATGGGATTCTGGGTGGGAAGAGGTGGCTGGCCTTGGGTGGCGGGGGGGGATTTGCACACATACCTCCTTTCCCGCCTGTCCCCCTTCCTCCTACCCACTTGATAGTGACAGTCAAAAGCAACATTATACCAAGGGCTTTGGACACTGAATAGCAATGGATCCTAAAACAAACAAACAAACAAACAAACAAACAAACAAACAAACGGTGAAGTGGATACTAGATGCACATCTAGTTTACAGATGAAGAAGGTGAGACTCGGGGAGTTAAAATAACTTCTCTGAGTCACACAACTAGTAGGGCAGAAGTAGAACCCAGGCCTGTCTGGTCCTTGGAGAATGGAACCAGCCCTTCCCACCACCTTGGGTCTCAGTTCTGCCCCAATGCCACATTGCTGATTTGACTTGATTTGATTCAATTCGATTCAATTCAATTTCTTTGTGCCCAGGAGTGTGCCAGGCCAGAAGAGCTAAGGAGGGTAATGGGAGATGCGGTGGCAGGACCTTGGTGAGATTTGGTTTGTGCCAACCTTGGCTTGGGCCCCAGGGTCCAGATCTGAGCAAGACACTGTCCCTAGAAGCTGAAGTCAAGTTGGGGGAGGGGTCCAGACCAAGGCGGGTTGGCACAGACAGCCTGGTGAGGCAGGGGATGGGAGGGAATAAAGGCAAGCCTCCTGGCATGGAAGTACTTTACTGGGTCTGGACAGCTCCTGGAGGAGGTGTTCCTGGCAGGGGGAACAGCATGGCAGAGACATGGAAAAGAGAAAGAGGAACAAAGAAAAGAGTCTCTTGGCCTCCTGGAGTGGTTCTGTGGGTGGAGCCCAGGGTGTGAGGGGAGGTGCTGATGCATGATATTGAGAGACAGAGGTGCAGGACCCTGAAGGCCTGGGATGCCAGGCAAAGAAGCACCGACCTTCTATGGACCATGGGAAGACACTGAGGAGTCCAGAAGGAAGAGTGGCACGCATTTGAGAAACTACTCTGGGGCGGAAGTGGAGAGAGTCAAGGCAGGTGTGGGGTGAGTGGTGGGGGTTCCCGACAGGGGTGGGGTGGCTCAGGGGTGGCTGTGGCAGGAGGAGGGGTTGGCATGTGCTTGGATTGGGGAAAGAAGCAGGTCAAAGATCTGAAAAAATCCAGGAGGTGAATCGGTAGGATTGGACATGTAGGAGCCCAGAATGCTGGGGCCTGGGAAGACCCCAGGGTGTGCAGACCAATATTTCTGGGGAACCCTCTGTTTGGGTGAGCTCTGCCACAGAAACCCAACATCCCCAGCGACCATGTGGCTGAATCTATGGACGCGGCTGGGCACAAACGGCGGCGCACAGGCTGCGGAGACAGGAGGCGGATCTGTGGGTCCCGGCTGGTGGGATCAACCGGGACCTCCCGGGGGATGAAAGTGGTCCCTCCCTGTCTTCATCATGGTGGTTGGCCGGCTATAGAGACTGTCAAAACCCACCCAACTGTCCATTGAAGACCCAGGTCTGTTTCCCAGGTGTAAATCATAGCAGATTCAGTAGCTGGGAAAGAAAGCTCTGGGGTGGGCAGGGGTGGGAGTGGCCCTTGGGCCGCTTGGGGCACATCTCTCACCCCACAGCCAGGAGAGCCCAGCTCTGCCGGAAGGCCTGAAGCTTCAGGCCTAGAGCCCTTCCCCGTGGTTCCCAGGGTGTCCCTGCCCCCTCCTGGCAGCACCCACCTGCCCTGCTCAGGCTGGTCCCTGCAGGAGGGACCCCCGGCCGTCCCTCCTGCAAATCCTGAATTAATGAATCCTAGGAATCTGCTGCCTGAGAACAGCCACTTCTTTGGGGTTTCGGTGAGAACGACAGGGATTAGGGCCTGGCGGGCGGGACACCTCCTCCCGGGGGGCTCGGTTTTCACCCCAGGAGAAATCTGAACTGGCCGCCCCCAGGCCCCACTCTTGCTTCCCCTTTGCATCAATCCCTTGTTCGTACAAGAGGCATTATCTATCTAATCCCTCCCCGCCCTGGCTGGCTACCCGGAGGTGGGGGCAGGAGTGGGTGGGGCCTACGCTGCCCCCCTCCTGGCTGCTCCTGGCCCTTGGTGCCCAGGGATGTCCCCTCCTCACTCCTCCTGGCCAGGGGGCTGGACCATGGGGTGAGGTGGGACTGGGAGATGGTGGGTAGGCTCCCGAGTACCAGACCTGGCCAGCACCTCTCTGAGTGCACAGGTGCACAGACTTCTTGGGGTTTGTGGAGTTGGCTGACATGAATGGAACGGGTGGGTGACTGGTATCTCTGTCCCCACCCCCCTGCCCTTACTTCGTTCTGAAGGGGTCAGCAGTACAAAGGGCCGGATTGATGACTCCTGCTCGGATCAGGTGCGCTGGCTGTCAAACCTATGTAGTATCCCCTGCAGGGGCGGGGGTCCCACAGACCTGACTCTGAATCCAAACTCCACCACTCACGGGTCTGTGACCTTGCGCAGTTTTCTTTTCTATAAAATGGGAATAATGAGGGTGTTTTCTCCAAAAGGAAGGGAGGGCATAAATACAAAATAGTGCTTTTGGAGTAAATGTACATAAACGGTGGTGGTTTAGTTTTATTAAATAATTATGCCGGATACTGGCTGCCTCTCTGCATACCTACTGATGCCCACACCTGAAGCAGGCACCTATTTGGACGTCTTCATATGTGCACCGGCCCCCAGAGACCCCTAACATGGCACCACGGGGAGGGAGCCCATTTCCTGGTCGCTTGAAGACTATGGTATCTCTTTGCTGGCTGTGTTTACCTATGTGTGGGGTCCGTGACAGCCTAGGGAGTGTGTGAGTGTGGATGTGAGGTGTGTCAGGAAGCTGAGGCAGACGGGGGTCAGGAGGAGTGGGGGGGAAGAGCAGCCCAGGCAACCTTAGCCAGAGGTTTTTTTTTTTTTTTGCCGTGGCTGTTCCCAGCTGTGGCCCCTGGGATGATGGGAGAAGACCCTTTGAGATGGGACCAAGGGCCAGGTGGCTCTGACCTCCATATGTAAGGTCACTCAGATGGCCTGGGTGGCTGGGGCTGGTAGATTTGGGGGAAGATGCTGAGATGGGCCTTTTGCAAGGATGCCTTAGCTTCTGGGAATTCAGAAGGGACAATACACGATTGTCTTCACTGAAAGCTCACGGTCAACACCCCCACTGCCGCTAGTGTGGGGAGGCCTGTCCTGCGGCTCTGGAAGCCCCTGGAAGTTCTCTGTCCTGCGGGAGTCCTGACTCCAGCCACAGGAAGAGGGCTGAAAGCTCTCCTCTCTTACCCTCCTCTTTGGCCAGAGCCCTGATGCTGATGCCTGGAGCCCAGCTCCCCTGCTTCTCTGCTCAGGACAAGCCAGCCACTAGGGGTTTGGTCCCAGGTGTCCCTCTTCCCTGCTGGGGGACCACAGCATCCTGTCCCTCAACGGGTGGGTGGCACTTACTTGCTGAAGCCCCCTTCAGCTTGACTGTGTGAGAAGGGCTCCCTGATTTGGGCTCCTATTTATCCATCTGGGTCCCCTGCTCTGGGCTGTGGAGCCCAGGAGAGAGGACACTTGCTGGGTAGGTGCTGAGTGGAGAGTCAGGAGGCCTCTTTGGGCCTCAGTTTCCTACCTGGGGAAAGAGGAGGCTGCGCTCTCTCAGCCAGGAAGCGAGGCCCATCAGTGGTCAGGGTGTGGGAAGGGAGGGGAGGGAGGGGAGTGGCTGGGCGGGGCAGGGCAGGGGTGGCCCTCACCCGGGGGCTTACAAAAGAGCCATGTGTCCTCCGTGGGCAGTGCAGGGCTGGCCCCGGCATCTGCTCTAGGGATGGGGATTTGGCTTCAGAGCGAGGCTTTATTATGTTTCCTTTTTAATTACGACGGTCTTGGCTCCTACAACAGCAGCTTTTGTTGGGGCAGCTTAGGAAGGGGGGAGGCAGGGCTGGCCAGTCTGGGGCTGGAGGGACTCCACGGGGGGGCGTGGTGCTCAGAACCCCCTTCTTGGTTCTCTGGGAAGGGAGGTGCAGGCGTGAGAGGGAGGACGGCTCTGGTTTGGGGGTTGGGCGGGGGAAGCTGAGTGTGAGCCAGACACGTCTCCGTGCTCTGCTTCTTCGCCAAGCTCCAGATTCTGACATGCAACATTGCAGATACCTGACCACGCCATCCCCTGGATGGCCCTTGGGAATCTCAAGTTCAATGTCAAGCCCCCTAAACTGGCTCATATTCTGGGTTCTCCAACTCAGTGAATTCATTCATTCAACAAACATTTATTGACCACCTACTGTGTGCCAGACCTTGGTGCCTGGAGCCCATCAGTGAACAAATAGACCTAAATCTCTCCCCATGGAGCTGACTGACTAGTGCTTTTCTGCTCAGGAGTGTGTCCTCACAGCCTCCAGGAAGGGGTGGGGCGTTGCTGTGAGCCCACAGGACAAAGGTTGGCACCCAGTAGGCTCTTAGGAAATGTTGCTTTACTGAAGAAGGAAAGAACCATCTGGAAGGCAGGTGGAACAGAGGGTGTTTGGGTCTCGACAAAGGTGGGGAGGGAGACTCACAGGCTGCTAACACCAGGGGCGGGGAAGGGATGACTAACTTTCCTTCATGCATCTGGTGTGATGCTGGGTCACTCATCCCTGAATGCATCTGTTATCTTGTGTTTTGAGAATGCAAATAAGAAAATCTTCAAATAAGAAAGAGGTTAAATAAGCAAATATGTTAACAACCCGAAACCTCCTGTATGAGATTTCTAAAACTTTCATTCCTCTGTCTTCCCCTAGAAAATAAAGCATGTGCATTTTGGACAGCCAACCCTACTGTTTCCCAGATGTGTGACCTTGGGCAAGTCACTTTGCTTCCCACCGTCTGAATCTCCCCATCTGGAACCTTGCCTCGAGGGTTGAATGGGGCAATGACTGTGAACTTGGGAGTATTATTGCTGTACTCATGCCCCCGGGGTAGTGCAGGCGAGGCCTGGGGAAGGGGGAGGCTCTTCCCCATGGGACCTGCACAGCCCCCACCCTCCACAGACACCTGGGTCCTTGAAACTCTGGGGTCCTGGCCGTGCAACACAGGCGTGTCCTCAACGTTAGTGGTCTTCACCCATGACCTCCTGCTCGCTTCCCAGGCCTTCTCACCTGGGACTCCAACCACTTCCTGGTGGCTTAGGGGCAGTCGGGACTCCTGGCCTCTCTAGTCCATTGGACCTGGACCTCCCCCTCCAGCCCCCCGCTAGCTGAGTTCTGAATAGCAGGGGCCAGGGACACTGCTGAGTGGCAGGGAAATGGGAAGCCGGCTCAGGCTTGCAACAGAACAAGTTCCACTCCCGAAGCGTTCGCTTGGGGGAGGGGGGAAGGTTCCTCTAGTCCCACCCATCATCCCCACCTCCCTGGTCCAGAGTGGAGATCTCTGTTCAGGTCCTCGGAAAACCTTTCTTGGGCCACTCTAAGCAAAATAGCACATCCCTTCTCCTGGCTCCCCAGTTCCCAGCGGCACATTGTCACATGGGCTACAAACACGGTTCTAGAGCCTGGCTGCCTGGGCCAGAGTTTGCCCATGGACTGGGGACTTCTCGAAGATGGGGTCTTTGGTCTCTTCACTGCTATATCGCAGCCCCAAGCACTTTCCCCATTTTATAGATGGGGAAACTGTGGTTCAGAGAGGGCAACTGACTTTCCTGCGACCACGCAGCAGATCCTTGTTCTCTCTGGAACACCCCCCGCCTCCGTTTCTCTGGTTGCTAGTAGTCAAATACCCCTCCTCACCTCTCCCCCTGCTCTGGACAAGGCTCCCATTGCTCAGGTCCCCACAGCCTCCAGAAAAGGCTGGTCCCATGGAGGGGAGCTGTGATTTAAGGCTGGACCCAAGTACTGATGCGTGAGAGGGGAGCAAGTGGAGGCAGTGCGGGGTACCTCATCTGGACAGGGAGGCTGCAGCCCCATCTGAGGGCCAGGGAGCTGGGCTACTCTGGGGGTGGCGTCGCAGGCCCAGGCGTCATGACTAGGGTAAGGGGTGTTTCCTGCCTCTGCCTCAGGCCTAGGACGTAGGCTGTGGCCCAGGGGCCCTTCCAGAGGGTGGGGACAAGGGCGGGAGTGGGAGCTTCCTCCTGGGACTCAGTGGGAAGCTTTGGCCAGCAGGGCTGGGCCCGGAGAGGAAGTTTGCTTTTTGCTCAAGCAGCTGATGGTTCCGGGGCCACATGTGTGGACAGAAATAAAACACCTGGGTCCTGGTCTCAACTCTGCCACCATCTCGCTGTGTGACCTCAGGCAGGTCACTCTCCTTTTCTGGTCCTCAGTTTCCTCATTAGGATTATTTGGAGGCCTCAGGTCCTATCCAGCTGTGAGCTTCTGTCATCTTTGGCAACAAAGGAGGAAATCCTCAGCTCTAAGAGTCTAGAGACAAAGAGAACGGTTCAAATATATTAAGATTAGAAGATTCTATCTTTCTGAGACACCAAGAATAAAAAGAATGATTCAAACATTCTGGGTTTTAGGGAGGGATCATCAGGTAGCTAAGATTCAAGAAAGGGAGCTCCCTGGGTCCCTGACAGTGGTGGCCTTAGCTGGTGGCCTTAGTTATTACTGTCACTAGGTGGTCCAGAAGTCATGTCTGCCTCCAGAGCACAGCCCATGGGAGTGGAGAGCCCTGGGGAGCTGGGGAGGGGGGGAGTGGGGAGAGGAGGGCCCGCAGAGGCCTGTTGGTTTCTGGAAGCCACAGCTGGCACAGGTGGGCCCCAAGAGCTGGCCCATTCTGGTCCTGAGCTGGGGCCAGGGGAGCAGCCGAGACCCCTGCATGTCCCGGTGTTTCTGCCGAGACCTACCCAGCTGCCGGGGGCTGCCGCTCTGGGGTCGTGCCTGCCTGAGGTGCAGAGTGAGAGGGGTAACACGTACATAGGGGCCCTAGCGGTGGCGGGGCTCCTGGCCTCCTTGTAGCCTTCTGGGTGGGTGGGGGCTGCCTTCCTGGTGTGGCCTGGACCCTAGGAAGAGCTTCCCTGGACACACGATCTCACTGATCCTTGTTGAGACAGGGCTTCTGGGGAGAAGGTGAGAGAGGCTCTGGCCCTGGCAAGGTCTAGGGTGGCGGCATGTGGGAGAAGATCCCGGGCTGCCCACCCACCCACCCCGGGCACATGGCACAACCCTTTAGAACCCGTGCTTCTTCATCTGTAAGACGGGGTCGACACTCCTGCATTAAATGAGCTGAACAGTGGACAGTGCCTTGCAGACCCAGTGTTCACGGGAGTCTACAGGGTAAAGATGGGGGGTCCCCGACAGGGAGGGAAGAAGGGACTTGCCGGCTGAGGTGCCTTAGAACCGAGGCCCCCTGGGCCTCCCCCTCTCCTGCCTTCTGGCCTGGGACTCGGTTCAGAGGCTCCCACAGCTGCCTTTTCCCTTTGCTCCAGAAACTGTAAAAATGAAAACTCCCCACTTACCAGTCAGTGAGAAGCTGGCTGTGGGCCTGGGGCTAAGAAGTGGACTCATGGTGGGATTCTAGGTCCCGAGGTGTGGGGCAGACCCACCAGGGGAAAATCTCGCATTTCTTCAAGTGATACCTAGACCCTGGGGAAGCAGGAGGTGATGCGGGAGCTGGTGAGCCTGGGATGGCCTGGGGTCACCTTATTTCAGATGCACACACGTGTGTGTGTGTGTGTGTACAAACAGGAATGCTATTTTAACTGACTGCATACCATTCTTTTCCTATCACTTATCTACTGTTCCTTTAAATCTAATCTATTAGGCTTCATAAGGGGTTTGATGCAGCTGTAAGAAATATTTATAATTCGAATGAATAATATTAAAACATCCATCAGAAGTTTCTATAGTGCGGGGCACCTGGGGGGCTCAGTCGGTTAAGCATCTGACTTTGGCTCAGGTCATGATTTCATGGCTTGTGGGTTCGAGCTCCATGTTGGGCTCTGTGCTGACAGCTCAGGGCCTGGAGCCTGCTTTGGATTCTGTGTCTCCTTCTCCCTCTTCCCCTCCCCAACTCATGCTCTATCTCTCAAAAATAAATAAAATGTTGGGGTGCCTGGGTGGCTTAGTCGGTTAAGTGCCCGACTTTTGCTTAGGTCATGATCTCTCGGTTCGTGGGTTCGAGCCCCGCGTTGGGCTCTGTGCTGACTGCCAGCTCAGAGCCTGGAGCCTATTTCAGAGTCTGTGTCTCCCTCTCTCAGTTCCCTCCACCTTTCTAAGCCTCCGTTTCCACATCTGGAAGTTGGGGAGAGTAGTTCCTGCCTCCTGATGTGGAGATTATAGGAGGTTGTGTTTGTAAATGCCTGGCCCGGCCCTTGGCATGTAGACGGTATCCCAGCTGAGGCAAGGGCAAGGTCAAGGTCAAGGGCAAGGGCAAGGGCTTCCTGCACTTCCTACTTGACCCGTGCTGGAAAGGAGCCATCCAGATAGGCTTCCCTGAGGGGATGTGGCCTTTGAAGCTGTTCTAAGTTAGAATCCAGGTGGGAGCCTGTGGAAATGGGACCAAGAGGAGGGGCCGGGGCAGTGGGCTCCTGGGCGGGGAGGAGTTGGGGGCCAGGCGCTGAGGGGGAGAAGCGGGGAGGTGATGTAGGCAGCCAGGAGGATGGGCTTGTGGGGTCTGCCCCACACCAGGGAGTAGGACACTGGTCCCCACTTTCTCGGGTATGAAACAGCTCCTCAGGCTGCTGCCTGACAGCGGTGGGGAGGGCGGGGTCTTTGCCTGACACTTTTTAGTTTGTGGTTTGTTGGGCTCCCTTATAGCAACATTGAAATTTAAAACCCCCAAATAAAGAACAATCATTTTAACAAGAAGGAAATGCATTTCAGAGAACAGAAGTGACCAGCCTGGGGTGGCAGGGCCAGAGCTGGGGCAGGACCGAGCTGGCATCAGAATTTGGGGGTCCCCATCCCTGCACCCACAATCCTTCTCCTCCTCGGGGTACCACCCACCCAGCGGCCCCCTTCCTGGTGCTCGTGGCCTTTGTTGAGTCCTTAGCGGGCTCTCAGAGACCTGGCACCTGCTGCCTTCTCTGTTCTAATTAAAGGCGGGTGCTCTGGGGGGCCGACAGGGGGTGGCGTGCGGGGGGCTCTGGCTCGTGGCCACCCTGGGTGACACATTCCTGGCTCCTGACTCACAGAGAAATGTCTTCGTGTCTCCTTGGCACTTTTGGGCCCTGCAGCTGTGGCCACATTCCTTCCCCCCTCCTCCCCACTCCAGCCGGAGCTACAGCGAATTGTGCAGACCCATCCCAGGCTGTGGAGACTGAGGCCTGGAGGGGTGGGTGCTGTGCCAGGACAGAGTCAGGGCGAGGGGGAAGCCCTCACTTAGGGTGCCTTGGCCCTCACCTTTGGCTTAGGGCAGTGATTCTCAACCGGGAGTGTGGTGGATGCAATGTCTGGAGACACTTTGGGTTGTTACAACTCTGTGTGTGTGTGTGTGTGTGTGTGTGTGTGTGTGTGCACGCGCACACGTACACACATGCTCATCCTATTCTATTGGCACCTAGAGGGTATAGGCCTGTTGCTACGCTTCCTACAATGAACAGGATACCCCCCACAACAGGGAATTATCTAGACCCAAGTGTTAGTAACCCCAAAACTGAGAAACCCAGGCCCGGGGCTGGAGCAGGACTTTGGTGCCCACATTCTGCATTTGTTCCTTAAGCCTCCTGCTGCGGTTAAGCCCTGGGCTGGAATCCGGAGCCCCGGAGCTGGCCCCGTGTCAGCTCCCGGTGGTCAGTAGCCTCTTCTGCCACCCCTGGCCCAGCGTAGGAGACACGCAAGGACCTGGCTCCTTCCTACCCACCCTCAGAGCGAGGGAGCAGTGAGAAAAGCCCGCAGGAGTCTTGCGCTTGAAGGACAGACCCGCGATGCCCAGGAAGGTGTCGAGAGAACAAGCCGTGTCTTCTTTGGGCCTGAGTTCCATCCTCTGGCTGGTGCGGAACCGAGATCTCTCTCTGGGCTCCACGGGCAGGGCTTCTAGATTCCTCGTCTGCACAGTGCGGTGTGGGCCTGGGTCACCAACGCAGGGTGGGCAAGCAGGCGACCTGGGCCTGTCGCCTGCTTTTAGGAGAACGTGCCCCTGGCACATGCCCATGTCCGTTCGTTTACAAATCGTCTGTGGCTCCGTGGATGGTTGTGTGGCTGTGAGGCCGTCTGGCCCTCGAGGCCCCGAGTATTTTCTCTCCAGCCCTTTACAGGAAAGGTCACAGTGATGGATGGATTTCAGGTGTAAGTCATGGGCCAGTGGGGGACTGATGGAAGGGGATTTATTTGAGGGTGGGGTGGGGTGGGAAGGGCTTATCTGCAAGAGGCCGTTGCTTCTAGTGCATGGCAGGTTCCTCCCTACGGCCTCAGTTTCCCCATGGGTCAGTGGAAATCCCCGTCGGGGCCTGGCAGGGCTGTGCTGGGGCCCGGTGTGACAGCAAGTGAGGAGAGAAAGTCTCGTGCCCACGGCCAGGCAGCCTGAGCCGGGTTATTTATGGGTTTCTTCTGGGAGGGGGACCACAGGCTGCGGGCCGTGTCTGACCTGAATTCTTACACTTACAGGAAATTAGAGCCCCTGGAAGCAGGTGCGCTGGTGATCCCAACACTCTGGTGGCCGAGAGGGTGACGTGGCTGAGGCGGCAGAGGGGGGAGTGGTGTGGACTGGATGGGGGCGGGGCCAGGTCAGCAGGCCCGGGCTCCCATCCTGCCTTCCTGCTGTCACTACAGGAAAATAGAAAGACCACCACCGAGGGCATGCTGAGTTCTAGCTCTGCGCTTTGCTTGTGTTTGCTTAGTTGACCCTCACAGCATGCCTACGAGGTATGATTATTACCTCCATTTTACAGATGGGGAAACTGAGGCCCTGGGAGTTTCACTTACTTGCCTGTGAGCAAGGTGTTAGAGCCAGTATTTGAACCCAGGAAAGACTGTATTATTCCAAGTCTCGTGTCTCGTTATTGATACCAGCTGCCTTTGGGCAATGAGGGGGGGGGGGTCTCTAAGAAAATTCCAGAATGTTCCATGAAAATTTTCTGGAAATTTCTCCAAGAAAATTCCAGAATGTTCCAACTTCCTTTGGCAGTTTTCTGCAAAGGTGTCAGTGGACACATAGCAGTGTGGGGCAAAGTTGTGGGGCAAAGAGGGGAAGCGGCCGGCATCTTGTGTGCTTTACTGAGTGCTGGGGACGGCCCAGGGACTGCCACGTGGCCACAGGTCAGGACGGAACCTGGGAGGGCTGGAGCAACGGGGTCTGCCCTGAGGCCAGGTGGGCCGCAGGGGCCTGGGAGGGTGTACCTGTCTGAAGTGAGAATGGGAAGGTGGGTGGGAGAGACCGAGTGTGTCCAGGGTGTGTGTGAGCTCATGGGGATGTGAATACACGCGCGGCACTGTGGGTGTGAGAGACGGTGTGTTTCAACATCTAGGGATGTGAGGGGCAGGATCAGGTCTGGCGTGGCCGAAAATGTACTCAGTTTTGGGGACTTCCTTTGTGAAAGATAATCCAAAATTATGAACACCAAAGGCTATAAAACGGGAAAAGAAACCACAACAAATTACAACAGTTTTTAAAGCTGACGGATACCACAAACATTACCAAATCCAGAAAACAGCGTAATATTTTTCTTCATCAACTTCCTGGCGTACTTCTATCCTTCTGATTTCCCTGCCTCTTTCTGGCTTTGACCATCATCTGGACATATTGCTAGGCCCTCGCAGGGTCTTGGAAGGGGCCTGCAGCCCAAGCCTTAGGATGTGTGAGTTTGTGTGGTAACGTGTGCATGTGTGTGTGTAGGGGTGCAACCAAAAGTGAGGTTGTGTTTCACAGAAGAGTGAGAGATGGAGAGCAAGATTTTCATAGCAAAATGGCTCAATGAATATTCGTCGACTGTGTAAAAGAGAGTCTAGCGTATGTGCCTACTTGTGTGTGTAGGACACATACGTGTGTGTTTAAGCATGTGTGTGTGCACATGCAAATGTGTGAGTGTGTAGTAGTGTCTGTGAGGAAAGAGGGTGTGTGTGTGTGAGTCTGTGTGGGGTTCCCTGGGTGTCTTTCCGTTGGCATTCCGGTTTTGGGGAAGCTCTCCCTGTCTGTATGCTATCTCCACCCCACTCTCTACCCCAGGGGCAGATGGGCACAGACATGCCGTGGCATTCGGTCCAGGCCTTTCAGGGACAGGCTTGGTGTGCGGAATGCACAGCTCCTTCCCCTGCCCCACCTCCCTTCCTCCCACTGATGAAATATCGGTAATTCAATCCACGGAGAGGCTCAGTGTCCTGGGGAGAGGTTGGCATGGGCCATGTGTGCACGCGCGTGTATGTGTGTGAGAGAGAGTGTGTTCCACAGCATCTGAGCCCCTCAAAGAACATGTTGTTCATGTCCTTCCTTGTACAAATGGAGAAACTGAGGCTCGGGGGGTAGGGAAGGGGTGTGTCTGGACAAATTAGTGGGGCCAGGTTGGGGCTAGAATTCAGATCTCCTGGGCCAGTGGTTGCAATTCAACTAATTCTGAGCACTTGCTGTGGGCCGGGCATAGGGTCAGTTGAAGGGGTGGAGGGTGGTTGGCTGGGAAGAAGTGTCCCTGACCCAGAGGTGCTTCTAGAAAAGTCGGGGGATATATGAAGGCGTCATGGAAAAGGGGAGGTATTTGTGCACGGGGCGGCAGCAGTGAGGAGCAGATAGGGCTGCATCGCGGGGCCTCAGACTGCTGAGAGGGGAGCTTGGTGTGCTCGTGAGGGGTGCTGGGAGGGGCCGGGGGTCTGGGACAGGTGCAGATTTGTGTTTCAGGAGGAGGGCCAGGTTTCTGGGGGTGGCAGGTATTGGCTGCTGAGGAGACTAGCACCCCATTTGGGCCAGAGTAGCGGGTTTGATGGGATGAGGGGACAGGGTAGCCAAGTGGAGGCGACCCCAATTCTGGCCTTTCTCACTGCTTACCCCTTTCCCCATCAGCTTTCCCCCAACAAACAGGTCCTAACCCAACCATATTCAGGAAAGGCCCTGGATTTGAGCTGCTGTCACCCCAGGTAACTTCTTTCCTTTCTAGTGGGGAGATGGGCATGTCAGAACAAACCTCAAACGGAGGCAGGACTGGGCTGAAGTAAAAAACAAAGACTCTTGGGGCGCCTGGTGGCTCAGCTGGTGCAGTGTCTGACTTCGGCTCGGGTCATGATCTCACAGTCCGTGGGTTCGAATCCCGCATCAGGCTCTGTGCTGATGGCCCGGAGCCTGGAGCCTGCTTCAGATTCTGTGTCTCCCTCTCTCTCTGTCCCTCCCTCACTCGTGCTCTGTCCCACTCTCTCAAAAATAATTAAACATTAAAAATTTTAAAAAACAAAAACAACAAAGACTATTGAGAGCTAAGCTGCCTGATGAATGCTGGTTCAAATCAGCTGATCAGTGCTTGGTTCAAATGCTGATCCAAGCGGCTGTGTTACTTACTGTCTCTGCGCCCAAGTCCTCATCAATGGGGATGACAGCAGGGATGACCTTAGAGGGTCATCGTGAAGACCAAATACCTCACATCAAGAGTTAGTGCCTAACATAGTAAGGCCATGTGTGTGATAGCTGTTACTCTAATGGTAGGAATTACATCCAGATGGAGAGATGTCTTCTCACCTGAGCAACCTAGGAGGGCTTCCTGCAGAAGGTGGCAGCCTGGTGCAGTAATGAGAAGGCTGACCTTGGGGAAGACCAGGATTGGGACTGCAGCTTGGTTCTTTGGCCTGTGTGCCCTGCGTGAGTCATGGGCCTCTTGAGCCTAGATTTCTCTCCTGTGAGGAAGGTGAATGCATTAACAACAGTCAACCAGTCCTGAGCTCCTCCTATACCTTCAAGCACAAAGCCAGTGCTTAGGGCCTTATTTAATCCTTATATCCACCCCTGAGGGGGGAGCAGATAAAGAAATGGGGGCTCGGGAGGTGAGGGCACTTGCCTGAACTCACGCCATTCAGAAGGGCAGAGTGGAGATTGACCTCAGGTGATCTGAGCCATTGACTGGTTCCAGGCACCTATGTGCTGTGAGTAAATAGCTGTTATTATAAATGAATAGTGAGAGGTATCAGAGCAAGTGTGTATAAGAGAAGCAGGTTTTCCACGGGGAGCAGAGGGAGTGGGAAACCCAGTGGAGAGCATGGGTTGAGCAAAAGCAGGGAGATGGGAAAGGGTCTTCTTTCCTCAGAGCCTGTGCTCTTTTATCTATTGCAGGGGAGGTGTGTGGAGGGCATTTACTTATTTCCCCAGGGGACAGGACTCCCTGTGGCCAGGGGTCTTTGGGGAAGACCTAGAACTGGGGGTCAAGGCGGAGGAGAACTCTCAAACCTGTGGTAGGCCCGCTTCAAGTTGTACTCTACAGAAGGAGAAGCCCTGGGTCCCGCGAGAGCGGCCCCCAGCCCCCCGACTCAGTCCATCCCCTCCTGGGCCTGCTCTGGGCTCTGGGGCCTAATAGCTCTATGCTGCATCACCTGGCTCCTACCACCGAGAGGGTAGCGAAGAAGGGGACTTCTTCTCTGTGGAGTCCCCACAGGCTGGCCTTAACCCTCTTCAGCTCTCGACATGGGCAACATGGTGCGCTGCCTGGGTTCTAGTACCTGTTTCCTCTCTTTGCCCTTGGGCGTAAGGCTGCTAACAGCTCCCCGTTGCTGCCAGGCCTTGGGCACCGCCCCATGCCTTGCTGGGTTCCCTGAACTCCACCCATTCCTTTTGCGTGATTCTGTTTCCTGCAAGGACCCTGCTGTGTCTCTCCAACTGTCCCCAGCCCTTCCCTCACTCTCTCTGCTGGCTTGGGCTCCTGCCCTCCTCTTAGCTGGCCTGAAGAATGTCACTTTCAAGTTCTCAGTGGGCCCCTGAGCTCGTGGGAGGAGGGCCCCAGAGTCATTTCAACAAACACCAAACTCAACGACCACAACTTTAAATAAATAAGGCGTGGTAGATGGTGTGACGGCTCAGCCCCAGTCTGGCACCGCTCCGGGTGTCCACAACTCTCTGGGGCCTTCTGGCCTTGCCCTGTGTCTGGGCCCCACTCAGAAACTAACTGACCCTCACAGCAGCCCTGAGAACCCAATCCTCTGCAGCTTCTCCTGAGGGTTCATTAAAGGAGGGCTCTTCCCACATGCCCCTTGTCTCCAGCTTCATGTCCACGTCTCCTAGTTCAGCCCTTTTGTGGACATCTTCTTAGCCAACCCCAGCCACCCTCAACCACCTCCTAGGTACAAGGCACAAGAAGACACTGCAGCTGTGAACAGACTGTGGCGGGCAAGGGCAGAGACATGCTGCAAATACAGCCAAGCAGGAGAGGGTGTTGGCCTGGGTCAGGGGGTAGCCATGCGGGTGGAGGGAACCAGCCGGATTCCCAAGCAGACCCCATGCGGGAAACGCCATATAATTCTTTGGGCAAACCAAGGCTCCTGAATTTCATTCTAAGAATTTGTATCCTGTCCCTGTGAAGCAGCCCGTCCACTCTTCCCTTTGGGAAGGTGGATGAATGCAAGACAGGAGGGGGCCGTTGAGTGTCTGGTCATTCCGTGTATATTGCTTTTTAAAAACTGTGTGGTCTGTGTGCTCAATGGCCACCATCCCCCTGGTGCATCCAGCTTAGAGTGTTGTAGGTCACTGTGTGAGATCCTTCCTCCCCACCTCATTTTTTCCTGATAAAAAGACCTGCCGTTTGTGTGCCTTCCTCCCTGCAGGATCCTGAGAGCCCAGACAGTGCCTGGCATAGAGTCAGTAATAACCGAACACCTACGCTGTCTCGGGCACACGTTATCCCCTTGAAACTTCCACCCAGCCCGGAAGGCTACTACCGTGTTCTTAGAGCTGTGTTTCCTAGATTAGGACCTGTGCTCAGGGTCCCAACACTGGGTGGCGGCAGAGCTGGAATTTGAACCCAGGCTCGCGTGACTTCCAGCAATGCCTGTGTCCCTGCGCCCTCTCTCTCACCCCCTTCTTTCTTCCCTCCCCACCTGGTCCCTTCCTCCCAAGCAAGGCTGAGCCAGATATAAGACTGGGGTTCCAAAGACCTTCCTCCTACTTGGTCCAGAGATAAATATTTGTTTCTCCCAGTGTAAATACCCCTCCGTGTTTAATGAGGCAATCCCAGGGCCATTTCCTGGCACGGCTCAGTGCCTGGAAGTCTCTTTCACTCTGGGAGGAGCTGGCCTAGCAGGAGAGCTCCTAACGAGGGACTTAGGACCTCTTAGCAGTCCCTGTCATTTACAGATGAGGAAACTGTAGCTCGGAGGGGACAAATGACCCATCCTCGGTCACACAGCTGGAATTCAGACCCACACAGCCTGGCTCCGGGCTCCGGGCTATGCTGCCTTTCATGCCCACTGCTCCCAGAGGCTGCTCTGGCCCTCCACGCACTGTACCGAGAGCTGCGATGGCCAGGCAGCTGGAGAGCACTGAGGCCGTCTCCCCCTCTCTTGGCATCTCCGGTCAATGTGGCACTCATGGCCCCTTGGGCACGGACCCCCTCCTGCCATCCTCACTTAAAGTGATACTTTAATAAATTATGCTTTTATGTTATTACACGTGGAGCTATAAAAGCAGAGAGTGTGCAGTGGGGCTGAGCTAAGGCGCCCGCGACTTTGCAATTTCCTGGTCTGGCCCGGCTCTGCTCCGCGCCGTGAATTTTTCATTAATGTGCGCAGGTGACGCCACGGGGGCAGATGCGGGCCAGGTATGTTCTCACGGCGGCGCGGCCCCCTCCCGGAGCTCGCCGGTGGTGGTAGAGGGTTCACGCCATGGCGATTAGATGTAACCTCATTCTGGGGCTCAAGATAAGCTCTAGATTCAAATAGCAAGTGATAAGCACGCTATGTCCGTGGGGAAGGAGAGGGTGTCCGATGGCCAAGCGCCTGGCCCGTGCCAGACCCCGGGCCCAGGGTTTGACACACATTACCTCATTTCGCCCTAAAAAAGCTGTGAGCTCAGCATTATGAGCCCCATTGGACGGACGAAACAAGTGAGGTTCTGCTAAAAAGTGGCGGTGCCAGGCCTGCACCCAGTCAGTTCAATTCCAGAGCCCGTGTTCATAGCTGCTATGCTTGCCCCTGCTTATTTCTCTCTCGCCCCCTCCTCTTCTCCCCGAAATCTCTGGTCCCTTTTCATGCCGTCATAGTTACAGGGGCGATGGGTACCCTGAGTGGAAGGAAAAAACCCACAATCTGTGGAGAAGGAAGCCCTGTAGCCCCTACGCTTTGCCCACGCCACTCCTTCCTGGCGTGCCTTTCCTTCTTCCCACCGGGTTTAGGAGCTCAGGCCGTGTGCCCTGTAACCCCAGCTTGTCTCTCCACACCCTGCTCCTCTGTCAGGGGGGGCCCGCGGTCTGAGACTTGCTCACTGAAATGAGAGTCCTGAGCCCAAGCGAATCACGTGTTAGTCTTCCCACCTGTGAAATGGGCTAAGACATCAGACATCAATGGAGCACGCAAAGGGTCCAAAGCAACCTATCGAGGTTTGAATGGTTCTCAAATGATTTCTACGAGATTCCAGAAAGAGAGAGACAAGGGGAAACCAGGCACCCTGGACCAGCAACTGGACAACTTGGGTGTTTTTCTCTAAAGCGGGTCCAGCAATCTGTGTGGGGGTCAAATGGGAATACCTCTGCCTCCCTGCGCACATGCCCAGTTGAGGCCAGATGGCCTCAGCTCTTCTGGAAAATCATCCCAGGAGCTGAGGACAAAAATCAAACCTGAAATAAACACTGGGGGCCCCAACACCCCACCACTCTGGACAAGTGAATATCCTCTCAAGCCGGCTGGCTCCCACGCCATGTCCAAGTGCAAACACGAAGCAGCAGGGGTGGCTTGGGCCTCTTTCACAGAAATGAGTGAGATTAACTGAAGACCGGAGCCCAGCAGATGTCCTCTCTCTGGACTCGGTGACTCACTTGCCTCCCTGGTTGAGAAATGGATCCAGCCGGGCCTGAGCCGTCCTGACTGGTGGGGAACGAGACACAGGGCAGAGGTCAGGGTAAACAGCCGCGGTCGAGGCGGGAGGTCGGGATGAGGGTGGGGACAAGAGAGAGGACAGAACATTTCCACTCAGCGGAAGGATGAGCTCTTCACGGCCTGAGCTGCCCTAGAATGAGAAGGGCTGCCCAGAGAGGAGGTGGGGGCCCAGGCCCAGAGGTGTGCGGGTGGGGCCCCGAGGACCCTCTGAAGTCAGGGAGGATCCCAGGCAGGATGCCTGTTCAGGTGCCTCCTGTTCAGCTCTGCTAAAGAGATGGGCCAACTTTGCCTTGTTTATAAAGGGCCAGGTAGAAAGTATTTTGGGCTCTGCAAGTCACATGGTCATGGTTCTAGCTAGTCAACTCCACTATTGTAGAATGAAAGTTACCATTCACATCACATAAAAGAAGGAATGTGGCTGTGTTCCAATAAAACTTTATTTACAAGTGGGTCACATGTGGCCCGGGAGCCATAGTTTGCCAACCATATAGAGCCTGTGCTTCTGGGGTCTCTGGACGGGGGGTTGGGGCATCCCTCTGGGAAGCTGGTGGAGTGGAGGCCACTGCCCTGTTCTCTTGTACTTGACCTGCTAGAGGCATCCCTTTCTTTCATTTCCTCCTCCTTCCATCCCATCTGTTCACTCATTCATCTTCCTATTTGCCCATTTACTTCACTGTTCCAACAAGCTTCTAGTTCAGGCTCTCGCTCACTGACTTGCTTGCTCAGTGACACACCTGCTTAAGGATTAGTCCAGTCCCTTCTTCCCCCACACTTTTGTCTGTTCCTCTCCTGGAAGCTCAGGGTCCTCAGAGGTCTCACAGGGAGATGCTAGGGGAACCGAGAGTGCCGTATGGGGAGGGGACCTGTGAAACACAGGGGTGTGCCTACTGTCTTCTAGGCCGTGTCAGACTTGTCTGAATAAGATGCTGAGCAGTTATTCCCTCATTAATCGGTGCTGCAGCGCGTCCGTGCTCAAATCCCCATCAGTTCAAGGGTCTGCGCCTGTCACCTCTTCCTTGTCCTCCAGGAGGCCAGCTTCCTGCACAGACACAGGCTGCCAGTGGGGATGGGTTGTTCCGGGCGGGGACAATAGCATGGGAAAGACCAAGAGGTGAGGCAGGGTGAGGAATGTTCCAGAAATGGGAGTTCCTTCCATTTAGAGCATTGTGTGTATTAGTGTGTGTGTGTGTGTGTGTGTGTGTGTGTGTGTGTGTGTGTATGCGTGCACACGCCCCCCTCTGGGCCTCCGTTCCCTCGTTCCCTGTTACAGTTCCAGCCTCCTCGGGCTCTCCCAAAGGTTACACAGTGCTTGCGAGCTGTTATTGAGGGCTAACAAATAACAGTCTCTAATAGTTGTTATTCATTAATAATAATAATTATTAAATGGATTTAAAACCTGACCCAGTGGATGAGGACTGTGTAGGAGGGACCGAAAGGAGAAGACGGAGTCAGGGCAGCTGTGAGCTCAGCCAAAATATAATGTGAGGGAAAAAGCAGTAGCAGCAGCTAACATTTACTAGCCACTTATAAACAGGGCCATGGGGGCCCATTTCTCAAAATCTTTGCCCTTCAGTGTTTCCTTCTGTAAAATGTGGGTGATAGTAGGGACCACATCTCTGGTTGCGAGGTGAGTTGCATGAAAATAATGCACCTTAAGAGCTTATCCTCAATAAACAGTAACTAATATCTTTATTATTACAGCCCCGTACCCACAAGTGGCCTGTAAGCCTCGCACACCTGGACCTTCACAACCATTGCTTTGACTCGCACTTGGCGGCAGAGGAGACCATGGCCGAGAGAAGGGGAGTGCTGTGCCCCGGGCCACACAGCTGGGTGGGGCTCCAGCGGGACGAGGGGCACGTGGGGATAGAGACTCACAGGGACCAACCACCGGCCCATCCTGCCCATCTCGTCTCGGGCCTCATTCCTGGCAAGTTTCAAGTCCCTCCCGCCACTCCCAGGGAGTGCCTTTCCCATGCACTAGGCCTGCCCCTCCGACCCCACTGGGCTCTTGCCGTCCTGAGTCTGGAAAGTTCCCCAGGCTTGGGAGAGATAAGGGGTGCCTTGCCCAGGCCCCTGGGCAGTGCCTGCCTGCGGCCCCTTTGATCATGGGTGAGATGGTTCTCCCAGCCCAGCCGCAGGAGAAGCTGCTGCAGCGGCAGGGTGGCCCGGGGTGGGGCTGGGCCTGGTATCAGCCACCTGGAGGGCACCTCCTGCCATCACCATAGCAACGGGCACCCGTCCCTGCAAACAGGAAGCTGCTCCTGCACTGATGTGGGGATAGGCAGGCATGGGGGAGACCCAGGCTTTTTGATCTTCCAGAGGAAGTGGTCCAGGAGGTGGGTCCTGGACTGGCATCTCTGTCTTCCTGTCTCCCTGATGAGCATGGGGGTGGGACACAGGAGGGACAACCCCGAAGCCCCACGTGTGGAGTTGTCCAGATCCCGACAGAGAATAGTGGGTGGGAAGACCTTTCCCCATGCAACCCAGGCTCCCAGGTCTAGGAGGCCCTACAAACCCCTTTCCTGGGAGGCACCACGCTGGACGTTTCCAGGCTGTGGTCCTCTGCCACCCAGCAGGGGGTGGCATCGGGTCTAGGCACCAGGTCTGACCTGAGGACTTCCCAACATCCCTCGAGCTGTCTGCTTGCTGAGGTAGCCATGGGAGCCAATCACCTTGGGACTTTTGCCCTTGGCTGGGTAACTGTGGGTGGGTATGTCCCCATTAGCTTCTCTGATGGAGATGCAGGGGGCGAGGGGTGCAGGCTCCCCGTCACAGGGCTGGTGTGGGGGGCCAGTGAGATAATCTAGGGACTACATCTAGGACAAAAGTAATGTAGTATAAGGTTCACCTCCCACCCCCCACCCCAGAAGCCCTACCCATGGAGAAGTGTCAACAGCCACATTTCCCAAAGCCAGGCAGTGTGAGGGTAGGGGGGCTGGCAGGATTGAGGAGTGTCACCTATCAGACGCTGGGACCTGGGCTGGCTGCCTCCTCTGCTGTCACCACTTGCTTCTGCCAACAGCCTTGAAAGGCAGGAACATGGTCCCCATTTTGCAGACAGGGAAATGGAGGCCGGGGGCCTCACTCTGAGTTCTCATTGTGACTTGATCTGTGAGTCCTGGGATTTCAGGCTGGAGGTTCTCCCCAGCACCGTGGAGCAACGTAGGGACTCAGAGAGAAATCATTCATTCGGTGGCCCTGCCGGTCCTAGGCAGCTGGGGCCGGGGCAGTGACATCAGAAGGTCACTGGGATCATCCTAGACCTTGACTCCGTCCTGTTTCAGCTCTCTCTACTGGTTATGCCAGCTCGAGGGTGTGGGACCAAACCACGGAGTGCTTCCTTCCTTCAGTCCACAGCATGGAGCTTCCGGAATGTGCCGCGTTCTCTGCGCAGTGACAGGTTCCAGGGAGGAGCAGGGTGTGCTTCTGCTTGGAGAGCAAAGTCCTGTGTGCCTGCAGACAGGCTGATGTCCAGGTTGGGGGGCGATGGTGCTGGCGGTGCTGGGGCAAGAATGGACGAGACGGTGGTGGTCCTGGAGATAGTGACATTGGTCTCTGGGACCGTGCTGGCCCCACGGAGACCTGGTAAGCAAGGAGCCCCAGCCCTCGCTTCGGCTCCCTTCTACTGTCTGGCCACAACCCCAAGCCCAAAGGCAGCACCGACCTCACCTGGCCATGACAGCTCCCTCAAGGCACCACCCTCTGCCTTGGACGTCAGGGCCACCTCACAGCCCTTCACCGGCCTCAGGGAGCTTGAACTCTTAGGGATGACAGACCAGAGAGGGTGGGTGACCTGCCCGAGGTCACAAGCCAGGCAGTGACCACTCTGGCCCCTGCCCCAGACCTCTGCGTGCCTCCTGAGAGCAGATTTCCCGGGCCCGTGCTGTGTGCCAGGCTCGCGCTGGGGTCTGCAGTGGCCGATGCATTCTCGTGCTTTCTGCCCTCAAACGCCTCCATCCAGCTGGGGAGGCAGACGTCAGAAGGGGCAAGGGTAATGGAGAGGTGAGGATGGGCAGAGGGTGTCACCGACCTCTGACGGAGGCCTCGAGGCATGTGGAGGAGTCTGCTGGTGGGTAAGTGAGGGCAGGACACTAGGGGTGGAAGCCTGCAGGTTGGAGTCTGTGCTGTTCACAGAGAACCGAGGCTGGGCTCTCGGTTGCAGAATGGGCAACTTAGAGGCTGCCCCAACTTGAAGGGGGTCCCCTCTTCTCCCTACCTTCCCCCTAAGCCCCTCCTAAGAGTTGTGGTCTCCCTCCTTCCCTCCCACCCCAAATAATTGGAATTGTTTGAAAAATGCCCAGCAAGAATTCAGCTGAGCAGGTTATACTGGTCAGGGGAACGGGAAGGAGCCATAGCTGGGGGGCGCACTGGACTTTCTGCGAGAAGGTGAGGGGTCCTGCCCTCAGGCCAGGGCCAGTGTGCCCATGAGCACTGATCCAGGAGCAGATTACGAAGGAGACCAAGCCAAATCAGCTTTGAAAAAAAGCCAGTGGTCTCATGCCCCACTCAGAGGGGTCATTTGGAGAAGCATCTCTTCCTGTCTGGTTAGAGGTGTAGAGCAGGGGTGGGGTGGGAGGGGTAGAGGGGTGCAGGGCCAGAACAGAGTGCTGCTAAGGGGCTCTGTGTGGGTATGCATGTGTGCAAGAGTGGATGTGCATGTATGTGTCTATTTGGGGATGCGTGTGTATGTGTGTGTGTGTGTGTGTGTGTGTGTGTGTGTGTGTGTGTGTGTGGGTGGGTGTGTGATCCATTCATCTCAAATGCTTGGCCACATCTGTGTATCTATTTGGTGTCTGTTCCTATGCTTGTCCCTTTTCTCCTCTTTTCCCTTCCTCTCCCACCCTGCTTTCCTAAGCCTCCACATGGTAACCTTCCTTCCTCCCCTCCTTCCTCCCTGCCTGCCTGCCAAGATATGTACTGAGGCTCTGTTATGTGCCAGGCTCTGTGCTGGGCTCTGAGTATTTTAAATATTTTAAGTGGGACATCTGAGGGGCAAGAGACCTGAGGAGTGAGGGTCAGGGAGACACATGGCCATCTGGAGGAAGGATACCCCAGGCGAGGATACAGCAAGTGCAAAGGCCCTGAGGTGGGAGTGCACTCAGGGTGTTCTAGGGACAGCAAGGAAGCCAGTATGGCTGGGGCACAGTGAATGCGAGGGGAAGAGTCGGCAAAGTCATGAGGCCACAGGGTCACGTGTGGGGAGCCTTGGCCTTTGCTCTGAGTGACAGGAGAACGTCTGCAGGACTTTGAGCAGGGTCACTAGGGAGCAAGGGGGAGGCAGGAAGGCCAGTGAGGAGGCCGAGGCAGAACTCCACCGAGAAATGACAGCACCTGGGTGGGGGAGAGCCGAGGGGTGAGGGAGTGGTAGGTAAGGGAAGCCACATTTCAGAGATGCTGAGTTTGACGTAATTATTGGATCTCAGGGGATTTGATAGCCCACACCTGGAGCTGGGGAGACAAACGTCCGAGCCATTAGCATTTGGAGAGCGTTTGGAGCCGGGCTCACCTGGGAGCCACGTCTTGCCTTTGTTCGGGCATGTCTAGGTGCGCACACACCCTGATGTGGCCAAAGGACTTAAGCAACGGGGCCCCAGTCACATGCCATGCCCCGGGAGGGGCAGGAAGGGAAAGGCGAAGGCGGGCAGGGATGAGCAGTTCTAGAGGTCGGTTGAGGGCACGTGGGTGTTAGTGTTAGACAGACCTGGGTTTGCATATGGGTGTGACCTTGGACAACAGAGGTCAATCTCCACCTCGACTGCTCTGAATGGCGCCGGCTCTTCTGCAAGGCGGCGATAGTAACACTACCTCCCTCGCAGGGCAGCTGTGAGCACTGAAGGAGGTGCTGCGTGTGCAGAGCTTAGACAGGCAGGGTCCCTGCTGTTCTGATCACCACGAAGGTGTGGGGAGAGCCCTTCCGAATGACTCACTTTCTTCCTCAGGGTGGGGTTTCACAAGGTGGTATTTCCTTAATTTTTTTTTTAATGTTTTATTTATTTCTAGGAGAGAGAGAGAGAGACAGCGTGAGAAGGGGAGGGTCAGAGAGAGAGGGAGTCACAGACTGAAACAGGCTCCAGGCTCTGAGCTGGCAGTCAGCACAGAGCCCGACGCGGGGCTCGAACCCACGAACCGCGAGATCATGACCCAAGCGAAAGTCGGACGCTTAACTGACTAAGCCACCCAGGCGCCCCACAAGGTGGTATTTCTTAAATGCCTGGCTCTTCGACAATCATACATGAGGACTCTTAGCCTCAGAGAGGTGAAGCGAGTTGCCCAAGGCCACACAGTAAACAAAGCTGGCATTGAAGCCAGACTGTGTCCCCCCCCATGGCTTCTGGCTGCTGCTGCCTAGGATGCTTTCAGGCAAGTAGAAGGAGCAGAGAGGCCTGAAGACTGACTCGCAAGCCTGGGGTGCTCGGCCTGGGGCCGTGGAGACTGTGCCCGGGCGGCCTGCTGGCATTTCCCCATTCTCCCAGCACCTTGGTGTTCATTTCAATCCAGTTTCCCTAGGACAGATGTCAGCTTCTGGGGAGAAGGTGCCCAGGGATGGTCCCCGGGGCACAAGGCCCCAGGCACACTGTCCTCTGAGATGGCTGTCATTTGGGCAGGGATGGGTGAAAGCAGAGGTGCGCGGCCCCCTGCGTGCAATGTGCATGCACGTGTGCGCTCACAGTGGGGGCAGGGCAGGTCAGCCCCGTGTGGAAGAAAGCCTGAGCCTGGCAGAGGGGCTGGGCTGTGGCTGGAAGGAGCCACGCTGGGCCAGCGACTCTCTCGGGAGTCCTTGAACCACATCGGAGCTGCTATGGGAAGGCTCCCTGGTGCGTGGAGAGAGGGAGGGAGGCACAGGCTGGTGATTTAGCGGCTTCTCCTCCTTTTGATCTCCTCGTTTCCCTGGAGAGAGGCCCTCCTCCACACCTGGGGGCTGCAGAGGGCGGCCTGGCTGCGGGGGAAGGCTTCAGGCTGGCCTGGGCAGCAGGGGTAGGTAGTTCTGGGGTGCAGGAAGCCTCTTTCCCCCGCATGGACTTGCCGGCCCCTGCTTTCCTGTCGAGCTCACTGAAGGGGCCCGGCTGCCCTGTGCCACGAGAGCAGGAGGGCTTCCGGTCCTGCAGGGCAGGGGCCCATACTCCTCCCCCCTCCCCCCACCCCTGGTTCTGCCTCCACTCCTCTGGGTCAGCTCTCCCGTTTCTCTGTCCCCCTCTTTCTGCCTCAGCCCGCGGGCATCACCTTCCTTCCTCCCCACCTGGACCCCATTCCAGATGGGTTCAGGACGGGCTGTGCCTACAGGGTCAATTTGTCTCTGCTTCCAAGAGGCGAAGAAGTCCAGCTCTGAGGCAGGATCTGGGCATGGCCTGTGGGCTGGTCACCAGTGGGCAGGTGCAGAGGGAGAAGGAGCATAGGTCCAGCCAGAGCTGGGTTTGAATCCCAACCGTACGTCCTGGCTGTGCGACCACAGGTGAGCGAGCTGCTGAGGCTGGGGAGGGCCTCCTGGTAGGTTCTGGAAGAGCTCGAGAGTGCTGGAGACCCCGGCATGTCTGCGAGGAGGCTGGCGGCCCTGGGGCCGGGGTGGGGCAGCCCCAAGCACCCCCCCCCCGCCTGGGAAGGCAACCAGGGAGAGGGAGAGGTGGGGTCCGCAGCATAGTGAGTGGGGCCCTGGGCAGACCTGGGGCAGCATGGGGACAGGTGCCTTCCTCAGGGCCCAAGTGACAAGGTCCAGCTGCTCTCTCAGAGGGAGACTCAGTGGCTGGGCACTGAGTGGCTGCCCAGGCCGGGGGTGGCCAGAGCCCAGAGTCCCCTGATGGGGTGGTGGGGCTGAGAAGGTGACCGGAAGGCCTCAACTGCTGCCCCTGAGATGTCTCTCGGGCCCGGGCAGGGCCAGGAGCAGGACGGGCAATACAGGGGGGTGGCGGTGGCGAGGCCTGTGTGCAGGGGCCCCTGCCTCCCCCACCCGCCTAGGGGCCCCCCGACTCTAAGCCTGGGGGCACTGCTTTATCCCTCCACGGCTTTGCCCCTGTGCTCAAGGCCATCGTTCTCCTCAAGGCTTAATGTTTGTGTACGTAAATTCATCCATTTCATTCTTTCTCTCTCTTTTTTCCCTTTCTTCCGGTCCCTCCTTCCCTCCCTCCATCTCCCTCCCTCCCTCCCTCCTTCCTCCGTCCTTCCTCCCTCCCTTCCTTAATTCCTTCCTTCCTTCCTTCCTTCCTTCCCTCCTTCCATCTCCCTCCCTCCCTCCCTCCCTCCCTCCCTCCATCTCCCTCCCTTCTTCCCTCCTTCCTTCCTTCCCTCCTTCCTTCTGTCCTTCAGCATTTTGTGACTTGCTGAGAAAGGGCTTCCCCACCCAAGATCATGAACATAGTTCTTGTTTGGGCTTACGCGTCTCTTCCTGAGTTTGGCTTCTCTCCTTCCGTCCCATCAATCTATTCTGTCTGCTCCTGACCGCGTCGCCTACAGTTGTTATAGGTTTGCTTATTGTTTCCTGTTGCTGCCCAGGAGAACTGGAAGCTTCTTGAGGACAGATGTCCCTGTCTGTCCTGTTTCACGCCCGGCACTTAGCAGGCGCCTGAGGGCGGGAGTTAAGTGACACACACGTGTCGCACGAGGCGCCATGGCCTGTGCCCTCAAGTCCCAGGACAGAGGCTGTCTAGCGAAGACCCTCTTCACCTCCTCTGCCCCTCCCTGCCCAGCTCCCATCTGTGTGGGGGCCCCTGCTGTCCTGCTTGCAAGTCCCTGTGGCCCCCACCCCGCAGCCCGCACGCCCCACTAATCGCTGTCCTTTCCCAGCCGGCATGGACGACAGAGTAGGACAGGACGGATCCGTTGGAGCAACGACAGCATTCCACTCTTCCGGAGCGGGAGCTCCGCGGCCCCCCAGACGAGGGCAAGCGGGTGCTGGCTGGGAGGCTGGCTGGGCACCGTGTCTGAAGGGGCAGGGTGTTACTCCTCACTGTTCACATGTGATTGGCCCCCAAATTATTGCTCGTGGGCTCCATCGCATGTAAGTAGCCATTAATTTCCACTGTAATTGCTGGAGAGGACCGGCAGGCTTTCTATTAAGGGATAAGGACGTTCCAGCGTGAAGCTGCTAATCAATAAAATGAGAGCGTAATTATACACCGCAGAGCTCCATAAACTCCCTCATCGCTCACAAACCAGCACGATTCCCGAGGCGGCGTAGGGGGCCGCGATTTTGCCTGCTGTTCTGCGGCTGGACAAGTTCGGGCTGATAACGGTAATCCCAGGACACGTTTGCTGAGCTCAGGGCGCCGGGGGGATGGACCAGGTGTGGTGCGTGGGGAGGCAGGCCCCAGGGGACTCGGGCTGTTCGGGTGTGCCCTGGAGGGGCAGCGGGGCCTGCTCCCAAGTGTCTGGGCTGCGCAGCAAGGGAAGGGTGGATGGCAACGGCAATCACAGAGCAGAAGGGGCGCAACAGTGCAGAGAGGTGACGGCGAGACCTGCTGGGGAGCTCTGTGCACATCTGGTCACCGCGCTGAGCCTCAGTTTCCACATCTGTCAAATGGGACTCAGAATCTCTGCCTCCACGGCACCTCTGAGAGTGTGTGCGTGCACTGAGTAGTTCCTAACACCATCTGTGTAACGGGCATCATATCAGGAAACTCCATCTGATTGGATTAGCGTGGTCCGGCCTGTCGGCACGGGGCACGGAAATGGGCACTCATTCACGGGGTGCTGGCTATGTGATTTTGCTTTTATGAGAAATGGTGAGGAAATGTTTTTGGTGAGGCAGTTGGGTCCCAAGAGGGCCCAGACCCTAGACGGAGACTCCCATCAGACTGGTGGACCCCAGATGTACCTTCTAAACCAGACTGCGAACAGGCAGCTCTCACAAGGGACAGCTTTGGACAACCAGGGGTTAATGTCGACGGAAGGAATGGAGTACTGGTCCAGCCTTCCGGACCTTGCACTTACTCATTCCTTCACTCATTTGCTGATTCATTCATTCACTCACTCATTCATTCACCCATCTGTTTATGCACTCGAGTTGGGTAGGATCAGCAGAAAACAAGAACATGGACAAATAAAACTTGAATAAACTCCTCGTTATAGGGAAAACCAACAAGGGGCTGAGATGGCAAATAACAAGGTCCTTGCTTGGGACAAGGTGTCAGGAAAGTTCTTTCTTTCTTTCTTTCTTTCTTTCTTTCTTTCTTTCTTTCTTTCTTTCTTTCATTTTTTTCTGTTTATTTATTTTGACAGAGAAAGAGCTCGAGCAGGGGAGGAGCAGAGAGAGAGGGAGAGGGAGAATCCTAAGCAGGCTGTGCCCTGCTAGCGTGGAGCCCAGTGCAGCGTTTGAACCCACAAACCGTGAGATCATGACCTGAGCCAAAATCAAGAGTCAGACGCTTAACCGACTGAGCCTCCCCGACGCCCCAGGAAAACCTTTCTGAGGAGGTGGCCATCCAGCTGAGACCAGGACAATACACAGGAGAGTGGAGGGGTGGGAGTTCTGGGAAGGGGAAGGAGCACCTGCCAAGGCCCTGACGTGGGAATAGCTTAGTGTGTTTGAGAAATGAGGTGGCTGGAGCAAAGTGCCTGGGGGGAGGGCAGAGTGGTGAGGTGAGGCTGGCGAGGGGGCCCGGGGACCAAATCTGCAGGAGCAGAGAGACTGTGAGATGGGGCAGGATTGAGGTGAACTGGGCGGCTCACCCCCTCCCACACAACCAGGGAGGGTCCATGGCCAGCCCCTTCCTTGGGCACTGGGTAGACAGGTCCACCTGGGGATTTGGGGACCTCTGCCCTGCCCCTCCCCCCACGGGCTTCCAGGCAGGACCCTACAGCTTGGGAAACAGCAGTGCCTGAGCGAGGTGCAATGTCCCGCTGCTAGCTAGCTCCAGTGGGTCTTCCCAAATGCCATTCCAAATCAGCTTGGTGAAACCGGAGCCTCAGGGCCCATGAGGGCAGCTGGAGGTAAGTAAGCATGGCAGTGGGCAGCGGCCAGATCGAGAGACCAGCAAGCACGTGAGCATCAACACTGCTCACGCCCAGAAGGCCAAGACGCCTACCCTCCCAGGCAAAGGCACAGTCGGGGAAAGCAAGGAAGAAATCCCACCTCAAACCCACAACTAAAATATTTCATAAGAGCCCTCCCCCCCCCTTTTTGTCAAGTAAAGGATACACACGGCCCTTCTACTTGTAACCTGGCCAAGAATAATTTGTGGCAGGAAAGTTTGAGCATTTGTAAAAATAAAATAAAAATGTAAAAAGAGGGAGAGAGTGCGCGCAAGAGCGCACTTGAGTGTAAGTTCATGTGAAACTAAACAGAGGGAAAGTTATTTAGGTGGTAAAATGTCTCTGAGTTTCCCTCCCTCCCCCTGGGCCCTGACACCCGGCCCCCCTCCCCAAGTGTTGAAATTGAGATTGCCCGGGTATTTGTTTTGTTAATCTCCTGCCAGGGCCAAGGGGCTGCAGGCTGGGTTTCTTCTTGTTCACGCAGGGCTCTGGCTGCCAAAGGAGTCCCCCCCACCTAGCCCAGGGCCGGGGATCTGTGCACCTGTTCCCTGCCCGTCTGGAACACTGGGGGAGTAGGTTTGCCCTCCTAAGAGAGTATAGCTTTACCCTGAGACCCCCCAGCTCCTTGAGGGTACTAAATATGAGGGCACTTCCCTCCCCATAGCTCCTGGAGCCACAGATGTCTGGACTGAACTGCTGGGTGCTTACTGAGGCCCCTTGGGAGCTGCCGCTCCAGGCAGGCTCTGGTGCAGTAATTAAGAGAACCAGGTGGAAGAGTTATCCAGACCTGGGTTCGAATTCTGCCTCAGTCATTTGCTCATTAGATGAATAACTTCACCTCTCTCTGCCTCAGTTTCTCATCTATAAAAAAGGAACAATGAGGGGGCGCCTGGGTGGCTCAGTAGGTTAAGTATCCGACTTTGGCACAGGTCATGATCCCGCAGTCTGAGTTCGAGCCCCGCGTCGGGCTCAGTGCTGACAGCTCAGAGCTTGGAGCCTGCTTCGGATTCCTTGTCTCCCTCTCTCTCTGCTCCTCCCTCACTCATGCTCTATCTCTCTCCATCACTCAAAAAATAAATAAACATTAAAATTTTTTTTAAAAAATAGGAACCATGATAGTTGCCATCTTGTAGCATTGTTGGGAGCATTGGAGGAGCTGACACAGGAAGGGGTTAATTCTGCCTGGCACACAGAGTAGCTAGCTACTCAATAAACATGAGTGCTTACTCCTGGGGGGCTTTAAGCAACATCGAAGGCTTCCAGAAAATGGCATGTTGCTTCTTTATGGCTCAGTTTCTCTCTGTAAAATGAGCATGGCATCTCTGTCCACCTCACAGTGTTGTTTAGGAGAATTAAGGAAATGAAATCAATAAGATCCTTAGGTCAGTGCCAGGCCCATGGTAAGCGCTCGTTAAATATCAGCTGTGGTATTATTGTGTATTTGCTCTGCTTGGTTGTAAAATTTTACTTTGATTTGATAAAGAAGGAAGGGGACAAGTGTGTACCAGGCACTTTCCACTGGCCATGCCCCGTACGAGGAAGCTTTCTGTGAGTGATCTTGCTGTATGTCCCTAATACTTTCTACCCAGATCTTATTTGTTCCATTTTTCAGGTGAAGAAACTAAGGCTTGAGTGACTCAGCAGGTGAGTGGCAGAGTTGAGAGCAGAGCCCTGGCTTGTCTGGTGCAGGTCAGGAGCTGATGGACCAGACCAGGAGGAGAGGATAGATGGTGATGATGATGGTGGCAGTTGTGATGACAATAGTGACAACGATGAAGCTGACAGTGATGTTGATGACGATGATGGCGATGAGGGTGATGGTGGTGATGGCGATGGTGATGATGATGGCGATGATGATGGCGGTGATGGCGATGATGATGGCGGTGATGGCGATGATGATGATGGTGATGATGGAGATGATGGTGATGATGGTGATGATGACAACAATGGCCATGATGGCGATGATGATGATGGCAATGATGGAGATGATGGAGATGATGGAGGTGATGAACAGGAAGGTGGCGATGTTGATGATGGTGGTGATGATGGAGATGATGGTGATGGCAATGATGGAGATGATGGAGATGATGGAGATGATGGAGGTGATGAACGGGAAGGTGGCAATGTTGATGATGGTGGTGATGATGGTGACGGTGACTTTGCTTTGGTGATGTGGTGGGTGCTGTTCGAAGCGCATCCTATATGTTATCACACTGGGCTCTCCTTACAACCCTGTGAAGTAGGCTCATTGTCATGACTAGACAGATCTTGAAACAGGCACAGGGCAGTGGGGAATTTTGAGTGTCCTTTGGCCCTGAGCCTCCTGGGCAGCTTGTGCCTTTGGTCACTCCATGCCACCAGCAAAGAAGCCAGCACTTGGCACCTGGCACGTGCCATACACCTCCCCACAGCTGTTCCTGTTCCTGATCTCACCTTACATTTTCCCTCTGAGAGGTCAGACCGTGAGAACCGAAAGGCCAAACCCAAAGCCCAGTTCGCTCATTATATAGTCGGGGAAACTGAGTCCAAGCTGGGGAAGGGGCTTGCCTAAGAGCAGGCAGAGTAAACGAGATCTGATGGTCAGTGGCCCGGGTGACTCTGAGAGCTGCTGTGGAGGGGAGGGAGCACAGAGAGGTATTGTGGCCTGGGGCAGAGCCTGGCTGCCACTTTGGGGGATGGGGGAGGCGAGCAGTGTAGAACAGTCTGGTAGGAGGAAAAGCACTCTGAGCAGCCCCCACCTGCATTTCACAGCTCGGCTGCCTCACCCCTTCCTAAAACTCAGCCCTCCCCTCAGCCCCCCTTCGTGCCTCCCCACCACTCCCATCCCTCCCTTTGATGACACCCCAGGCCTGGGAGATGGGACCTGGGGGTGAGGGTCAGGGAACCAGGCAAGCCCCTTCCTCTCCAGGCATCTGTACAGCGAGGGGCAGTGGCACCCATGTCCTCGGCAGGCTCAAGGGCAAATGTAGTAACGTGGGTGAAAGACTGCAATCCAGGCAGAAACGGGAGCTGTTGTTATTTTTATTATTACTACATCAGATAACTGGTCCGACTGCATTTTTCTCCAGTCGCCCCCGGGGCCCTGTAGAAACAGCTTCAGATTGTGCTGGAAACTGTTGAGACTACTGATCGGGAAATCTAGGCTCAGCCCCAGCCCCGGCCTGCCTTGTGGGCGCGGGGGACAAGGTCTTGTCCCTGTCTCCTCTTGCTCCCCGACTCCCAGGTAGACCCTGAAGAGGGACTGAGATGTTCTGTCTTGGTCTCTAGAACTTCATAGATGTCTTCTTGGCTTTGCAGGGTGTGGGGAGGCCCCCGGAGCAACAGGGAAGGGGACACCTGGTAGGGGTGGGTCCCTGGCAGTGTCCCCCACCCCCGCTGCGGCGCCTGAGCCAGCAGGCTTCCTGGGTCTTCTTGGGGCAATGAATGAGTGAGTCCCTTTCTCATCTTGGCAGCACTTTGGGGGAAGGAGATCTGACCCATCCTGAGGCCCTGCTGTGGTGATAAGCATCAGCTTGAGGGGGGACCCCAGTCAGCGGAGACTGAGGCTGACCTGGGGCAAGAGGCTGCCAGGTGGAGGAAGCGGGCAAGGAGACACTGCCTCTCCAGGCCAGGGATCCAGGAGCTGAAGGTGGCTGCCTGCAGGGGCTGGGGAGACGGAGGGTGCACATCGCCACCTAGGCCCCGAGGATGGCAACGCAGCCCCGGCCCGGCTGTAGGGCGGCTTCTGCCCACTCCTTCCACCCCCAGAGCACCCACTGGACACCCCGCCTGTGCTGGGGCCTGAGGACAGCGTGTCATGCCCACAAGGTCCGCCCCTGTCTTTAGGGCGGTCAGAGCATGGACGATGGCCAATCGCGTACTGCGATCGTTTGGGCTTTCGGTCCCTGCTCGCTCACCCATCAGCTTAGACCAGAGACAGCCTCTCTGAGCCCATTCTCCCGTCTATGGAAAGGGGGACTACCTCTTCCCCGGCAGGCTCCCTGAGAGCCTGCAGCCGGGTGTTGCCTGTTTAGTGCCCAGCCCGGGGACCAGTACACAGTGACTTTTCAGTGGCTAGATGTTCCCTTTCTCTTTCCATGACAACTAAAGTCATAGGGTGCTAGAAAAACACTGGAGAATAAATAAGCAGCTTACTACTTGGGGAGTTAAGGAAGGCTCCACACTGAAGAGAGGGTCTTGAATGGGGTTTTGAAGAGCAAACAGGAGTTTCCTAGGGATTCCAGGGCCCTGTGAAGGCAGGGACCACTCCTGCCCTGGTTTGTCTCTGATTTCCCGATGCCTGGTACATAACAGGAGCCTGATAAATGTTTGCTAAACAGGCGGACGGCATTCCAGGAAGCAGGGACAGCATACACAGCGGCATGGAGGATGCCTGGGAGCTGGCATCACTGGGAGATGAGCCACCTTGTCTGCAAAAGACAACTGTACCTGTGAATCTGCCTGTCTGTGTTTCCTGCAGGACCACGGCCACCCCACGGGCAGGCTTCTGTTGCCCTTGCCTTACGGTCACTATGTCCCAGTCATGCCCTGGATCTGAGGACCAGGCTCTGGACTTGACGCTCACATGGACGAAAAGCTCCTCCCCTTTGGACGACTGCCAAAATCTGTGTTTGGAGTAAGGGGTGTGTGTATGTGTGTGTGTGTGTGTGTATGCACGTGTATGCATGTGTGTGTGTGTGTGTGCATGTGCGTGCGCATGTGTATGGACATGTGCGTGTGCGCGCGCATGTGTATGTGCATGTGCGTGCGTGCGTGTGTGTGAGTGTGTGTGTGTTGTGGGTGCCTTCCTGTTATCCTCCCTGTTCTTCCTTGGGACCCAAGGGGAAAGACCAAACACTAAACCCCACCTTACTAGGCCCTTCCTGATTGGCCTCTGTCCATTTCTCCAGCCTCATAAACTTCCGTCAGATGATGCTCTGTCCTGTGGGGGAAACGAAGCGAGGCAAAGGCAGCTGGGGGAGCCGGAGGGGAGGGAATATTGTTTCAGGCAGGCTGGTCGGGGAGGGGGCCTCCCTAGGAAGATGACACTAGAGCAGAGTGTCAACTCCCCTTTCAGGATCTGGGAGCAAAGCCTGCCTAACGCTCTTGGCTGGGGCCGGGCAGCCTCCTGGTGCCCCCTGGCCTTTGACTCCCTCGTCTTGGGTTCAGGCCACCTGGCCCAGCCACTTGTAACTATGACCTTGGACAATTGGATAAGCCTTCCTTTGTCTCAGTTTCCCCTTCTGTTAAATGGGGATCAAATAGCACCTGCTTGCGGGGTAGCTGTGGGCATCCCGTCTGTTCTCATTTACAGATGGCTCAAGGCGGGCATTTTGCATGCCGTCGGCGCTCCAGAAGCGGGGCTGGATTAGTTACCAGCATTATTGCATTTGTCCTGTTTTTATTTCTCTTCCGTTCTAGATGCAGTGATCTTCGAACCTTGTCCGGTCCTCCGGAAATGGAGATGGGCGGAGCTTCCCAAGGCAGTGTGAGCAGGACTGGCGAGGGAGGACAGTGCCCTGCAGCCTTCCCAACTGCTGGACGGAACGGTGACTAACGGGTCCCTCGGTTGTGAGCCAGGACATACAGTGCTGTCTTGTACCAGCACACTTATCGTGCCCCGTCCTCTGAACACCCCTGGGGGAGCCCCATCCTGCAGGTGACGCAACTTGTGCTCAGGCCCCCAGGGGACTCAGCCGTCTGTGAACCCAGGTCGGCCTGACTCTACACTAAACTGGCTGGCTGGAGAAATACCACGCAGCCCATAGCCAGGTTAACACTGGTCGGTGGTCCCACCCACCAAGGAGCCCAACGTTTTATTTCATGGACTGGAGTTGGAACAGATCTGAAGGAAGCCACGTGCGGGCAGCCGTGGCCTTTTCCAAAAGGGACACACATCCATCGAATAGTTTATACGCCTGAATGCAACTATACTCCTTTAGGATGCAGAGGCTCGGGGGAGTGGTGTGGGGGGGAGAGAGAGGAGAAGGTTGGGTGGGGGTAGTCCTCCATGGAGGACCACTCTGCGGTCGGCACTCCGCTGTGTGTGGGAGCATTAGCAGGGCTCAAGCAGCCTTGGGTCCATGTGCCCCCCCCAACCCCCATGAGCCTCACGGAGCTCAGGAGTTTCTGCAGTGAAACAGCTGGATTTCCCTACCGCTCAGCCTCTAAGCGAGCCAACTGTTTCATCCCGTCCCCAGAGAAACCACATGGCAGGGAAAATCCAGGGGCTGGAGACAATGTGCTGCCTCCCACGCAGACCAACAGCCCTGTGCTTCTCACTGCATGGGTGCCAGCCTTGGCCCAGAGCTCCTCCAGGTGCGAGATGTGGGAGAAAGAGCACCAGGCTGGGATCACAAAACCAGAGACTGACCTTGGATGACCTTGAGCAAGTCTCTTCCCTTTTCTGGGCCTCATGATCCCCTCGGTGAACATAGCAGTGGCAAGAGTGAGTGATCTCCCGTCCAGCTCTGCCGCTGAGTGTGACCAGTCATTCAGTCGGTCAACAGGCGTTCTGTCCCAGGCGCTGCTCTAGCTGTTGGGGTGAAGAAGGAGAAAGAGAAGGTCTGCCCTTACGGAACTTGTGTTTTTGATGGAGAGATGGTGAACATGCCCACAATGAAGAAGGTGATTTCAGATGGTGATAAGTGCCAACACACAAGATCATGTGAGAAGGAACAAGGGGGTTTCCTTAGGTGCGGAGGTCTGTGAAGGGGTCCCTGAGGAGGTGGTACTTAAACTGAGATCTGAAGATTGAGATCCGTCATGTGAGAATCTAGCAGAAGAGCGTGCAAGGCAGGACAACACATGCAAAGGCCCTGAGGTGGGACTGGCAGTGCCATGACTGAGGAACAGAAAGGCCAGAGTGGCTGGATGGGTGAGCAGGGGGGAGTGCTGCGTGAGATGAGGCAGGGGAGGTGAGGAGGGCTGATGGTTCTCAGCCAGGGTGCACCACCTTTCCCAGTAAATGCTTATTGGTTGTCCCAAGGATTGGGAGGGATGCCAGATGCCCTGTAACACACAGAGGTCCCCCACAATACTGATATTTCCTTTATCAAGGAACATTAGATCCCACCTCAAGCCTCTCAGGATGGTTACTATTAAAAACAAAAACAAAACCAAAAATCAGCAACAGTTGGCGAGGATGTGGAGACATTGGAACGCTGTGCCCCGCTGGTGGGAATGTAAAAGAGCATGACAGCTATGGAAGACGGTATGGCTGTTCCTCCAGAAAATTAAAAATAGAACTACCACGTGACCCACCAATTCCATTTCTGGTTATAGATCCAAAAGAATTGAGAGCAACACTCAAAGAGATATTGGTGCAGCCCCGTTCACAGCCCCGTTATTCACAATAGCAGAAAGGTTAGAAAAACCCCAAGTGTCCCTCGATGAAAAAGTGGATGAACAAAATGTAGAATATACATAAAATGGAACATTATTCAGACTCGAAAGGAAGACTCTGACACAGGCTACTCCATGGATGAGCCTTGAAGACACGATGCTAAATGAAATAAGCCAGTTGCAAAAAGACAAATACCATATGATTCCACTTCTGTGAGGACCTCATAGCCAAATTCATAGAGACGAAGTACAGAACGGTGGTACCCCGGGGCTGGAGGTGGGAGGAATGGGGAGTCATTGCTAGTTTAACGGGTATGGGGTCTCGGGTATGGGGTATGTTCTCAAGACCGGAAGCACAACAGTCTGAATATACACAGAACGCGACTGAGCTATATGCTTAAAAATGGTTATGAGGGTAAATTGTGTATGATGTGTCCTTTGCCACATTTTTAAAAAGAAACTTCAGATCATCTTTTTAAGTTGATTAAGAGTTTGGATGTTTTTCTGAGCAGCGGGAAGCCCTTGGGAGGGACTGATATTTATTCTATATATTTTTTGTTTATTTGTTTGTTTGTTTTGTTGAATCACTCTGGCTGCTCTGCGAGGAGAGGATGCTGGAGCTGTGGGAACAGATGCGGGCAGGCCAAGGAGGCTGGGCGGTGGGGCAGGAGAGAGAGCGTGGCTTGGACCAGGCTGGTAGCCATGGATGTGGTGAGAAGTGGGTGGAACCGAAGCGGATGGTGGAGGAGAGTCTACAGGACCGGCTGATGGACGGGATGGGAAGGTGAGAGGAGGTGTCACTTGTGACCTTTTGCTCTGTGCGCCTGTGTTTTCTGAGCTCCTATGATCTGCTCAGCACGTGCTGGCAAGCTAGCAAACGGGCTGGGGGACTAGACTGGTGGGAACTTAGAGTCTGACCACATCGTCTCCAGGCTGGACCAGACACCTGAAGGCTTGAAAGGATTCGGGACCTCATCTTGTCCATCATCCTGCCCCCAGACCAGACACAGGCTCCCCCATCTCCCCAAACCTCGACTCCAAAAGTCGGTGCAAAGGAGGAATTCCAAACCTCGCCCAGGTGTCCATGACGGGGCGGGGATCAGTGTACTGGACCTTGGTTAGAGGCTTTAGCATTTCCAGAGCCCAGTCATAGCTCTGGTCTATTTGATGGTCTTAAGGTCCCCAGGGGGTTGACTGGGAAGGTTTCGCCCCTGTTGTGCCCTTCAGGAAACTGAGTCATAGAGAAGCATTTGTGTCTCAGCCACAAAGAGATGCGAAGCTCCCTTGAGAAGTGTCCATTCTTGGCTTTAACGATGAGAGGTAGGGAGTTTTGGGGGGAGCCTGCGGAAGGGAACCCAGGCTGGAGAAAACTGTGTGTCATGGGGGTGAGGCACAGTGGTCACTGTAAAGTACAGGGACAGTGGCAGCTTTGAAGTGACAGGAGAGCATTTCCTTAGTTTCCTCCAAGCATAGAGCAGGGGCTTCTGAGCCTCCTGTCTGCACCTTCTCCTGGCAGGGCGGAGACCACCCTCTGGGGTGTTGCCTTCACGGAAAATCCAGAAGCCACAAACTGCCAAACTCAGGTGTCCTGGACAGATATGGCTGCGCTTTTCCCCTAAATGCCCATGTTTGGAGTGTGCAGGTGTGGGAGCCCAAGGTGCACTTCCAGGGTGCGCAGGTCGGGGAGCCCAAGGTGTACATCTGGGACACGCAGGTGTGGGAGTCCGAGGTGCACACCCGGGGCATGCGGGTGTGGGAGCCCGAGGTGTGCGTCAGGGATGTGCACGTGTGGGAACCGAGGTGCTTCTAGATGCTTGATGCTGGCCTCCACCCTCGCAGCCAAGTCCAGGAATGTGTCTGGCTGCAGACAATTGGCGTCACAGCTGCAGACCAGAGGCTTCCAGGGCTGGGAGTAACCGAGGAGTCCTCCCATCCATGCTCTTGCCTTCGGGGGTATGTCCCCCTCCTCCAAAGACTACACCAGCCAAGGGGAATGCTATCTTTCCCCCAAAGAGCTCCTCCTCCCTCCCACAGGACGTGAGCAGCATCCAGCCAAAGACCTCTTCCCCGGGACTGTAGACATCTTTACCTCTGCCTGCCCAGCTGCACACCCTTGGGGAGCCTCCTCCCCACCACTGTAGGTCACTGCTTTGGGCAGGCTCACTGCAGGGTGGACCTGTGGCCTAGGCCTGGCCAGTGAGAGGGCCACAGTCCCCTCATCTCAAGGTTGTTCAGGGGTGGGCATGAGACTGACACAGGCCAATCAGATTAAACTCTGGCAGCTTTGCTGTAGCAACAGGGTAGAAAGGCACTGTCTTTGGCCTTGAGGTTGCTATTGATGGAAGCCCAAAGCTGCCATTGTTTGCGGAGAGCCTGCCTGAGGACGAATCCAACCTGAGGGCAGCAGAGTGGTGAGCTGGGGACAGCTGGAGGGACGCTTCTGACCACCGCAGTTGAGTACCTGGATCCAGACCCATCTGCCGCTAGAGACCCAAGGTCATTTTAGTTCTGTGAGCTGATGAATCCCCCTTCCCACCTCAGAAGCCAGCCTGAGTTAGGCTGCTGTCATTTGCAAAGAAAGCACACCAAGTGTACCCTACCCACCTGCCTCTGCACAACCTTGGCCCTTAGATCTGGCCCATGATGGGCTGCAGGGGCTCCGTCATGCCCCTAGCGGGACATTCATCTCCCTGAGGCTGCTGGCCAAGCACTGCTCTGCATCTGTGTCTTCACTCGGACTCACCCTGTTCCTCTTGCTGTCTCCTCCTTGGTTTTGTGTTATTCAGAAGTCTTTCTACCACAAGTTAGAGACGCCTGCATCACTTAGCTGTAGTGAAAAAGGGAACTTGAGGATCTAGGAAGTGGCCTGGAAGTGGAAGACCAGGGGTCTAGAACAAGGGCTCAGGGCCACCACGATTCTGTCTCTCACTTGCCTCTGCATGTCTCTGCTTCCCTTTGAGGTTGGTCTCCCTCCCCCCTCCAGGGGGTAAGGAACTTGGTCAGATGTAGCCCAGCTTGGGAAGCCCAGTCCAAAACAAGAGAGTTGCTTTCTCTTGGGATTCATCTTGGCCGCTAGGAAGGACTTTGACTGGCTCTGTTTGGATCACGTGCCCACTGTTGGACCAGGGAAGTGGGGTAGGATCACTGATGAAGTCTGGGTCATGTGGGTAGGGCACTGAGGTTCAGTGATTGATGGAGTCATGTTGGGGAGGAGGAGCGTTCCCCAATGGAGATGAGGTGACAGATATAGGACAAAGGATGGGATCTGGAGCTGCTGGACAGCAAAGAACAACAGACATCCACCCCAACCACCATCACCATCACCACCATCGCCGATGGCCAACATTTACTGAATTTCTAGTGTGGGCCAGATTCCATCCATGGATGGAGGAATCCATCCATCCATCCATCTATCCATCCATCTATCCATCCACCCACCCATCCATCCATCCATCCATCCATCCATCCATCCATCCATCCATTCATCCACCCATCCATCCATCCCATCCATCCATCCATCCATCCATCCATCCATCCATCCACCCACCCATCCATCCATCCATCCATCCATCCATCCATCCATCCATCCATCCATCTGTCCGTCCATTATGCACCAACTCTGCACCACACCCTGTGCTAGAGATACAACGAGATAAGTGACTCTTGTCACACTCACAGATGAGGACTCAATCCCTAGTTCAGCCTGGAGAGCAAGAACACAAAATAAACCATTACACTTCCCCGGGATATGAGCATTGATAGGGGAGTATGAGGTACTCAGAGTAGGGCCAGCTAATGTAGTTTCAGCATGGTAGTCAGGGAGGGCTTCTGGGAGGAAGTGAAAGCTGAGTGGAGAACTAAAGGAAGAGTAGGAGGTAGCCTGAGGGGCCGGGGGGAAGGCAGGAAGAAGAATAAGAGGTTCCAGGAGAGGTGATCTTGGGAGGAGTAGAGCGTCGGCCCCATGGAGATCGTGTGATATGGGGAGACAGGACGTGAGCCCATTTATTCATCTGTTCTTTCATTGAGCTGGTGTCAGCCGAGCTCCAGGGCTGGCCTCAGTACTAGGCTGGGCCATAGGATTTGGAGGTGAGATGGCCACGGCCCCTTCCCCCAGGAAGTCCTGTTCTACTAGGGGAGGCAGATGTCGGAGTGGGGGGTGGCAGGACGGTGGGGGGTGGGCAGCTTGGTCGCCCGGGAGGGCAGCGGGGGCTCCAGGAGGAGGTGCAGGCCATGCTGAGTCTTGGCGGGATGAGCTCACTAGGTGGGAATGAAACCACAGGCCCTCTGTTCTTAGAGCCGGTCCCTCTAGCCACCGTCTCCATAACGACCGGTCTGTGTGTGTCCCAAACAGTGTCCTCTCGATGGCCGCTCGCCCCTGGAGAGGCTCACCAACGTTCCTTGGCCAGCGGGTCTAGTGCTCTCTGCTGCGCTCATCCGGAGGTGTAGGAGGAAGCAAACTGTGTACATTGCTGGGAAGGACAGTAAGTAGACCAACGTGGGAAGGGAAAGTAGGAGAGGGGGCCTGGTCTGGATCTGAAGTCAGGAGATGGGATCCAGGTCCTATTTCAGCGGCACAGCCGCCATGTGACCTGGGGCAAGCCCTCTTCCTCTCCAGGCCTCGGGCAGGTCCATGTCCGTGGGAGGAGCCCATAGGCCTTGATAAGGTACCGTCCTAGTTCTGACATGTTGGGGTTTCTGGGCCTCCAGCCCCTGCGGCAGCAGCCCCTGTCTTCGTGGACCAGGAAGGGATGGTGGAGGTAAGGCCGCACTGGGGCTTCTGGCTCTCGGCCACACCGCCTGCAGCCTTCAGGACCTGAGTCATCTTCCGGGCAGTGAGTGACCTCTCCATACCCCTGTCTCCCCCCAGCCCCGTGACCCTGGGCGGCGTGCAGGACCAGGCCGTCCCAGGCAGGCGGCACAGTGGAAATCACAATATTGACCCAGCACGCAGGAAGTGGGGACGACAGGCCGCTGGGGTTCCGGGGCCAGGGCGGGGGGAGACAGCTTGCTGAGTGATGAGCTCGGAGCAATGCACTCCCTCCCTCCTGGGTCGCTGCCGCCCGCCAGGGCTGTTCCTCCCAGCTCGCAGCTCCAGGGCCCCCTCCCCGCACCTCCCTCCTACACATTCCCCTGGCCCGGGAGGGGGGCTGCTCTCTCGGGGGCTTAGCTCCCTCCACACAAGCTGGCCTTCCAGCTCCTGGGGGTCCAAGCTGCAACTGCGTCCTTACAGGCTGCGGGCCTCCAGAGTGATCCCACCTCCCATTTAAAGACTGGGGAAACCGAGGCTCAGAATGTTACTTGGCCCAGTAGCATCAGAGCCAAGATGCGAACTCAGAAGTGCCGACTCCAGGCCGGCACTCTGTCCAGCCGCCCACAATCCAGTCATCTTTGGTAATGATAGTGTGAATAATAAACCACTCACTTGGTGAAGCACTTCATCTCACCCGGTCCTCGCCGCAACCCTGTGAGGGGTTCAGTTACAACGCGATTTTACAGATGGGCAAAAATAAGGCTCAGAGGAGGCTAAATAACTTTCCCAAAGACACAGTTAGCCATCAGCACGGTGGGAGGGCGTTTGAACTGGGGTTTGCCTGGCCCCAAAGCTCACGCTTTGTCTGCTCTGACAAGCCACGGGGCAGGGGGAGCCCATCCCTGAAGGTCTGTTTATATGTTCCCCTCCCCACCACCAAGCCTTAGGACCACCTTCTGGATCCCTGTTTCCCATGAGTATTTGCATCTGCCAAGGGGTTCCTTGAGGGTGGCCCAACCCAAAGCCTTGCTCTCCAGTGGTGCACATCTCTGTGGGTGTTCCTTGGGTGGGGGGTTGGGCTATGGACTTGGAGGTGACCCTCCAGCCTGCTGACAGTTAGTGAACCAGAGAGTGGTGCTGGGTGGTCGTCAACCACTAGGGAGGCAGTGGGTGAGGAGAAATGCTCCTGGGCTTGGAGGTGGGGCCCTAGACCTCCTCTCTGCCCTTCAGAACCTCAGTTTTCTCATCTAGAGAAGGGCTTGAGGGCATTTGAAGGTCTACTTCCCAATACCAGGAAGTGAGTAGGACGTTTGTCTCCTGCTGCCCCCGGCCCCCTTCCCATAAGCTGGGGATGGGTGGGGATGGGCTCACCTGGGCTCTCCTTGGGCTCTGCTTGGATTTTATGCCCTGGGCTTGCTCAGTGCGGCGTCAGCAGTCAAAACCTGCCCGTGTGCTTTTTCTAGGCAACCACCGGGAATGTTGTCTGAATCACGGGGAAAATGCACTTGGCATTCAGTGTAGGCAATTGGCATGTAGTCTGAGAAACTGGTTTAATTTTACGTGATGGACACTGTGTGTCCGTGTGTTACTTCTTTGTCTTGCCCACCATGAAGCTCAGGGCTGAAACTGATACGTAACAGTGCAGGATTTCCTGATCCAGTTTACTTCCCTTGCCCCCTTGCACTGGTTCCAAATTATAATAGCTTCCATTTATTGAGAACCTACTATGTAGCAGGGATATGACCCTGTGCCAATTTTACCACCTCTGTACCATGGTGGAACCTGAATTCAGAATACAGGCAATGTGCCTCACGGATTGCATTGATTAGTGATGTCTGCTTCAGGCATGGGAAGGAAAGTACTGACACATATGCCTCATCTTTGCCTTCCTCATTAATTCAGTATATGAAATGGTATGTATTCATATTTTCTATCTAACCATATGTAATTTCACAATCTGCTTTAAATTTTGTGAATTAAGACTTTGTTTAAATAAATAATAATGATTCATTAAAAGTAATTATTAGGTGTGTTAATTCAGGTTATATGACTGTAACCTCACCATATCCCTGTAGGAGAAAATGGGTGGGTCATTACAGAGACGGAAATTCAGGTTCAGGGTCAGGTCATCTGTTAGCCCATAGAGTCCCTTTGTGTGTACTAGAATAATGTGCCCCTCTGGGTGATCATGGCTTGGTAAGCAGAGCACTCAATAGATTCGCCTCATCACCCTGGGTGCCCTTGTTCAGTGCACAAGCTGAACAACCGTACACAGCAGCCCTGTTCAGTGTCTTGCCAAATCCCACCCTTGTAGCCTCTACTCTAAATCCAGAGTTCGTTTTACTTCACACAGCTCCCAGTCCACATCCTGTGTCTTGGCCACCAATTCAGGCCCCAGGACAGGTGGTATTTGGTCTGAGTCTAAGCGACGGGGTGTTAGGAAGAACAGTGTTAACAACTCAGCCTGTGTTCATGTCACAGACAAGTGAGGTCGCTTCTAGTGCCTGTGTCTGCCTGCCAGGTCCCGCCGAGGATCGAGCGCTATGAATAGTCCCAGCGAGGCCCTCTCAGAGGATCTGCTGGACTCCCCCAAGGCCCCGTCCTTGGCCTCCACCCCAAGCTGGAAAATCAGGGGCCAGGCCTCCTCCTTGGTGCCTTTATGTTGCACGTTTCTTCCCGTTCACTTTCCTCCCGGGATTACCGCTGGGGTCGGGCTTCTGCACACTGCTGTTGCCTGGGTCCCCACATGGGATGCTTGAAAAACACCTCTCTGAAAGCAGAGAAAGTGTGAGCCTTCGGGAAGGAGGGTGTGGAAGGAGAGAGGTCCTCGGAGGAGGGGAAATTTACAGCATTCATTCGGCCGGTTCTTGGGACATTCTGTAGTCTGCGTGGAATGCCTTCCGGAGGTAAGCACTGGTATTTTCCTGCTTAAAACTGTATGTCAATGCTTCAGTGCCCTTGCACATTGCCTCCACTGCCTCCTCCTTTGACAGATGAGGAAACTGAGGCCCGGGACTGAAAGTGCTTTGCCTAAGCCCGTTGAGTTGAGCAGAAAACCCCAGGCACGGACTGTGAAGGCATGAGTGTGTGCTGTTATCTGGGCTTTGTGTCAGGAGCCTGAGAGCTGGGACAGTGGCAGCCGCTCAGCTCAGCTCCATTAACGGTCAGCTGCAATGCGCCAGGCTGTTCCGACACTTTACAACCCGCGTGTGAAGGCCATTACTATCCACATTTTACAGATGCGAAGCCTGAGGGTCACAGAGCCTGAATCACTCGCTGGAGGTCACACTGCACCGTGCACCTGTGGAGTCTACCAGTCCCGGGTTCTTTTCCCACTGCCCACTGGCTGTGGGACCTCAGCCAAGTGACCCTGTCTCTCTGAGCCTCGGTCTCCTCATCTGCAAAATGGAGGTTATTACCTCCATTATAGTTATTACTCTAAGGCTGTGAAGAAGATTCAGGAAGCTAATGCCTGAGAGGTGCTTCCCACCCCCCCCCACCCCCAGCCTTGGGGTATACTTATGGTCAGTGAATAGAGGCCAATGTCAGTGTGGGTATCTATATGATGGAGCAGCTGTAGCAGATGTTTGCTGGGTTGGCCGCTGGAGTCCAGCCTCTGGAGCCTTGGAGCAAAGGGCCTCTGCCTTTTGTGTATTATTGTGCCAATGATGGTGGTGGTGGAGGTAATTCAACGTGTACCCCACCCCCCACCAGAATAGAGAGAGCTCCCACACACTGCTCTGACTTGACCGGTTAGTTGACTGTGCTCTGCTGAGTCTTTGATTCAATAACGGCTCAACAACAGTTGGGGACTTTTTTTTTTTTGGTATTGGGATTGTAGAGATGTCCTGATCAGCCTTTCTGTGCTTTCAGAGGCTCCTTGATCTACTTACTCACTGAGCAGCTATGTCAGGAGCACCTCTGGGAGCCAAGCATTGGGCTGGGGGCCCGGGATGCAGTGACACACCACACCCCAGGGACGGTCCCTGCTTCCTCACTGCCGACCTTCCTGGGCCCTCCGCCTCCAGCCTCCTGTCGCTCAGGGTGCTGCCGTCCTCACTCTGGTTCCCCACCCCCACCCCCCACCCCCCCGCTGACATCAGCCAGAGCCTGGTGAACACGGGGCAGTGGTGAGATTGCTCCCGTGGGCCTCAAGCCTGGGCTCTTCCCCTGGCATCACCCTGCTTCCTGGTACCCACAGTTTTCAAGATACCTGAGCCTCGGGGACCCTAAGATTGCCCTGGGTAGGACCAACCAGGTCATAGGGTTCATCTGAAAACAGTATGTCACTGGGCCGTTGAGATGCCACAAACTTGCCTGATGACAGTGGTTTTCAGATTATGTCCCTTGGAGCTGTGGGGGTCTGTGGATACTCCAAGGGGCGCTGGGGTTTGGAAATGGTGAAGGGGGTACCCTCCAGAGGTGCTGGGGGTGCCCCAAGGATCGCTGAGTTTTGGGAATGGTGAAAGGGGTACCCCAAGGGACGCTGGGGTTTGGGAATGGTGAAGGGGACGGTTAAGTGCAGGAGCTCCCCTCGCGTCCCTACCACTATGCTGGTTCCAACCAGGTGGCTTTATGTGTGTGACATTTAGGAAGCATGAGCTGTGGAACGACACTGCCTGGGTTTGAGTTCTATCTCCACCACTTGGAGCTGACCGTGGATGATCACTCTGTGCCTCGGTAGCCCCATCTGTAAAGGGAGAATAGTAACACTCTGCAGAGTTTCTCTGAGGACTGAAGGAATGTATGTTGCCGAATTCCGAGAAGCACGGTCCCTGGCGAGTCTTCCTTCAGTGAGTGCTGCCTACTGTCACCACCTGCTTTATGCAGCGGGTTTCAACGGGAGGTTGTAGCCGGGATGGGAGGGGGGTAGAGACCATTTCTTTTCCGCCCTTACCCTCTGTGATGAATACATTTGTGACCATTTGCCCGAATTCCTTTGTTTAAACATATATACAAGTAAAGAACAAAGAACACTAATTCTAGAGTCACAGAGAGAGACCTTTCTTGTCCTGGCTTTGCTACTTACCACCCCGTGCGTCCTAGAATAAAGTTCTTAACCTCTCTGTGTCTCTTTCTTTGTTTGGAAAATGAGGTTGATACAAAGCTGTTACAACGGGGGACTTAGTGAGCTCACAGCACTGAGCGCAGGGCCTCCCGTGGGGTGAGTGAGAACTCAGTAAAGGGCAGCTGCTGGAGGCCCGGGTTCAGTGAGGCACAGAGGAGGGGGAGGAACTCCATCTAAAGGGATCAGGGAAGGCTTCTTAGAGGAGGTGGTGTTTGAACGGTTCTTAAAAGGTGTAGAGGAGTGATCCAGATGGAAGTGAGCATAGAGGTGTGGAGTTGCGTGGTGTGTTGGGAAAAGCATTTTGCTCAGCACCCCCCGAAAGGTGGGGTGGAAGCCAGGGTGGGGGGGAAACAGCCAGACAGGAGACTGGAAGAGAGCAGGGCCTCATCATGGAGGGCCCCTGGCCCAGCCGAATGTAGCCCGAGGACAGTAGGGAGCCACGGAAGAGTCTGAGCAGGGAGGTGACCTGGTTGACTTTAAGTTGTAGACAGGAGGGGAGACCCCAGTCCACTGCAATCGTCCAGGTGACAAGGCCCCGGAGAGGGAGACGGGACGTCAGCAGTGCCCTGTGACCTGGGCCCGGCCGTCTTCGGTCTGGTCCCATCTGGTGAGGGTGGTGAAGCTGACCTTCACCCCGCAGCTCAAGGCCACTGCTCTGAAGGCCCGCCGAGCTGGCTGGAGAAAAGGCTGACTCCAGCCTGCAAAGGGGAAGCAGAAATATTTGCTCAGCTGCAAAGACAAGCCCATGAGTCGTTCCTTCCACATAAGACACTGGCTCAAGGTGAGGGTCCGGCGTGGTCCTCCCTCGGCTCTCCAGGGTTTGCCCTTCCCCAACTAAAGCCTTCGAGCCCCCCAGAGAGTGTGTCCTTCCTCCCTGAGACAAGCCCTCTGAGATCTGAAGTCAGCGAGCATGACCTCTTTCTCCTTTTCTTCTCTCATCAAACACACCCCGTTCTTTCATCTTCTCCTTGTGTGACAGGGACTGACCTTTATTTTTATTTTTAGAGAAACGTCCAGATTCAGCAGTCAGTGATTCAGATCTTTTTTCAACTGGCTGACACAGACAAGGCACCATAGCGTTTAGAGCCAGGACTTTGATGTTAGAGCCAGAGTCCCAGCTCTGACACTGCTGTGCTGTGTGACCTGGGCAGGTCACTTACGTCTCTGATCTCTAAATAGAACCCTTTTCTCCACGGGCCGTTATAAAGACTAAATGGGAGAGTATTTATAGAGCATGTAGGACAGTGCTTGGTGCATAGTAAATGCTCAATAAACGGTAGCGATTATTTTCTGTGTCTCCGGACTTCTCAGCATTGTTTTGGCTAGACAACTGTTCAATCGCCAAATTGCCATGACCTTGATTACACACTTCTGGGCAGGCTGATGCTCAGACAGCGGCCAGCGACCCTTGCTTCCTGCTGTCGTGCCCACGTACTCTCCTCCTCTCAAGAATGCACCTGGGTGGCTTAGTTGGTTAAGCGTCCAACTTTCGCTTGGGTCATGATCTCGCGGTTCGTGGGTTCGAGCCCCGCGTCGGGCTCTGTGCTGGCTGCCAGCTCGGAGCCTGGAGCCTGTTTCAGTCCGTGACTCCCTCTCTCTCTGACCCTCCCCTGCTCATGCTGTCTCTCTCTCGCTCTCCTAGAAATAAATAAAAATATTAAAAAAAAAAATGTCTTGCTTCTAGCCAACAGAACACAGCAAAGGTGATGGGTTTCACTTCCACGATTGTTACATAAGATCGTAGCTTCCTTCTCGCTCTGCCTGGATGAAGCAAACTGCCTCCATTGTAAGCTGACCAAGGAGAGGCTTATGCGGCAAAGACTGAGGGTGATCTTCACACCAGCAAGACCGCCCGGAAGGAACTGAATCCTGCTGACAGCCCCGCGAACTTGGGAGTGGATCCTGCTCCCAGAAATCCTTCCGATGAGCCCAGCCCCCTCCCTGGCCAGCACCTTGATGGCAGCTTGCAGAAGACCCAGCGGAGCTGCATGTGCGCCCCCGCCCCCAGCCCCTCAGAAGCCATGAGATAATAATATGTGCTGTTTCAAGAGTACGAAGTTTGTGGTAATATCCTTGTGCATAAGGAATACAATGTATACATAATGTTATACAAAATACAATGTATACATAACTAATGCAATTTCTGACGGTGCATTAGGGCAAAGCCATAGCAGGCTGGCAGAATTATAAATCCTTTAAAACAGTTGATGGGAGGGGCGCCTGGGTGGCTTAGTCCGTTAAGAGTCTGACTTTCACTTAGGTCATGATCTCGCGGTTCGTGGGTTCGAGCCCCGCGTCGGGCTCTGTGCTGACTGCCAGCTCAGAGCCTGGACCCTGTTTCAGAGTCTGTGTCTCCCTGTCTCTCTGACCCTCCCCTGCTCATGCTGTCTCTCTCTCTCTCTCTCCTAGAAATAAATGAAAATTAAAAAAAAAAAACAAAACAGTTGATGGAACAGCAAAGGGAAGGCAGCCAAGGTGCACTAAGCAGGGAGGTGACCTGAGTTCACTGCCAAGACCTCACTGCGAACGACAGCCATAACTAGTGTTATCGAATATTTGCTGCGTTCTTTGCCAAACCCTTTATGTACTCTAGTTCGTCTCATCTTTGCCACACCCTCTGATCAACAACTATTGCCCCATGAAACAGATGGCAAAGCTGAGGCCCAGAGCAGCTAAGCCGTTGGCCCGAGGCTGAGGGGTGGTGGGGTCTGCGGACCCAGGTAGGCTGACACACAGGAAGCTCTTGCATAAGGGCATCTGAATTCCATGCAGAGGGTTGTGGCCCAGGCAGCAGGTGCGGCAGATAGACAGGCCTCGGTTTGAGTTCTGGTTCTGCCACTTCCTAGCCGTGTGAGCTTGGCCAAGCTGCTACCCCTCTGCGAGTCCTTCTCTTCTTCTGGAGTGTGAGATTGATGATACAGTCCCAGCACTGGAGGCCACCAGCTGTTCCTCACCACTCTCTTTGCCCCCATTTGAGAACACATACATCCCCCCACTACACTCCCCCTTGGTGGCAAGGGGAGGCCAGCAGATAGTGAGTGGGAGTGGGGCAGGCAGCCTCTGGGCCACATCTGGATGAGGCGGCCACCTGCCTTCCACACTCTCCTCTTCCTGCAGGCTGGAGTGGTCCCCGATGCTGGTAAGGTGGCTCCTACCATGTTGATGAGGGCGACTCCTCAGGAAACTGCAGAGCTGCAAGATAGAAGGCATCCAGGAGCCCAGACAACAGTGGGGAGCTGGGCTGCATCGCCCCCCACCCTCCCCGGGCCTTGTGTCTACTTCTGGATATGAGAGAGAAGTATCCCCGCTTCTCGCTGAGCCACTGTATTTCAGGTTCTCTTTGTTACAGCAGCGTGGCCTGTGCCCTGACCACTGGCGATAGTGGGAGCAAGGCCCTTACTAAATGCTGGCTGCCTCCACGCATCCTGGGGGGTGGGGGTGGAGAATGCAGATCTGGACTGGGCAGAGAGGCCTCCTGCTGAGCTGTGGCTCCCCCTTGGCACCTCTTATTCAGAACAAAACATACTCATGTCCCCAAATCAGATCTGCATTGAGTCCAGGGGAAGTTTAAGCAATTGCTTTCCTGAATTGTTGAGTCTCACCCTAAAGTGGTACAAAGGCAGAGATGGCGCCTTTGCTGCACCGGAAGTGGGGAAGGGGTGAGGCCATAGTGGTCAGGCTTGGCGGGGGGGTGGGGTGGGGGGGGATTCATGGGCACACGCCCTCCCCCACGCGCCTTGGCCTCTCTCCAAGCCAGCCTCCCATGTACACTAATGGCTTCAAGCTCCCAATGCTTCCTTCTGTATTACAAAAACTGCCATCTCAGAGGTCAGCAAGTGTTGCCAAAGAGCAAGAGTATCTTGACTTTGGTATGATCTCCTCATCAGCAAGAGATCTGGCCACCCCCTTTTGACCTCTCATAAGAGAAACCTCACCATTGCAAGAGCTGATATGTTATGTTATTATTTTATTTATTTATTTTGCTTAATAAAATTTTAGATTTATAGAAGGATTGCAAAGATAGCATGGATTCCTTGTGAACCTTCCTCCCCATTTGCTCTAATGTGAACTTCTTCCATTACGTGGTACAGCTCTCAAAATGAAGATGTTATGTTCAGTACGTAATCGCTCCCTAAATCGTAGACCACTCAGGTTTCACCAGCTTTCCCACAAATGCCCTTTTGCTGTTTCAGGATCCAGTCCAGGATCCCGCGCTGCAGTTAGTAAGCACTGATTTTTCTTCCCTGGGAAGCCCGGTCTCGCACGGGAGCACTTGGGCCTCTGTGGCCGTGGTTTCCCCTACTCCTTGCAAACTGACGGCGCTGGCATTAAGTTAGCCTTTTCCCCCTGAGTGAGGCAAGGGTCCCCACGTTAGCTAGGAAGACTAATTGGGCATTGGCATCAGCCTTGAACAGTTTTTCTCCGGTGCCTACATTTCTGCTCAAAAGCCGAGGGAGGTGTCAGTTTATTACCGACAGCAAGTGCACTGCAAGGGCCCAATGGCACACTCCTGAGTCTCCTACTTCAGCGGGTTTAGCCAAGGACAGCTCACTGGCCGTGAGCTCCGGTGGAAACAGGGCACACTCAGGAAGTCAGGGCGGCAAGGGAAAATGGGAGATCTGCACACTCAGTTCCACAAACTGAGTGTGTACTGTGTGTATGGCCTTGTGCTGGTTTCTGATAGGCCAGACATGATAGCCGCCCTGGGATGCCCATGGTCTCATCAAGAGGAAGGATACAAGGGAAAGAAAGACAAGTGTGCATGTGGCTGTATGGCAGAGGAACTGACTCTCCTGTGTGGCCCTGGGGAGGCCACATAACCTCTCTGGCCCGTGTCTCATGTCTCTTAGGGTTGTTAAGGAGTCTAAGAAGAGCCCTGTATTTGTTTTCTGGGGCCATATGCTGGATTGTCTTAAACAACAGGTATTTATTATCTCACTGTTCTGAAGGCTACAGTCCAAGGTCAAGGTGCCAGCAAGGTCAGTTCTTTCCGGGGATATGAACGAAGATCTGCTCCATGCCTCAATCCTAGCTTCCAGTGATTTGCCCATCTCTGGTGTTCCTTGGCTCATGGAGGCATCACCCTGATGTCTGCCTTTGTCCCCATATGGTATTCTTCCTATGTACGTTTCTGGGTCCAGATTTCCCCTTTGCATAAGGACACCCATCATACGGGATTTGGGCCCACCTGCCTCAGCAGGACCTCATCTCAACCAATCACAGCTGCAATGACCCTATTTCCAAATAAGGAAATTCTGAGGTACTGGTGAGTTAGGACTTCAACATAGGAATCTGGGTGGGGTGAGGGATATAACTCAACCCATCACAGTACCTGGGGCCTCTCCCTGTGTCTGGGGCTTCTCCCAGCACGGTGGCCGAGATCCGAGAGGGAGCGGACCCCAGAACAAGCATCCGGAGAGTCAGGGGGAAGCCGCAGGACAAATCACACGGCATCGCTTCTGCTGCGTTCTGTGGGTGGGTCAACACCAAGTCTCAGAGTCTGCGCAGATGCCGGGGAGGGGACCACACACGGGCGTGAGTCCTGGAAGGGACTGACTGGGACTGGGAGCCGTTTTTGGAAACCAGCTACCCCAGTCACATGGTGAGCTCCCACACCTCCTGAGCTCCGGATGAAAGCATTCTCTATTCCATTCTTGTTCACGCTGGGCAGCTCACCGCGTTTGGCACAGGAGCAGTTGCTTGATGAATTGTTGTTGCACCGCTTTCTATGACAAAGGGTCGGCCCTGTGAGCAGGGAAGTGACAGGATCCAGCTCCTTCCCCAGGCGACCCCTTACTCCCTTGCTGTTTGCCCCTTTCCCTGCCCACACACCTGGGCCTGGCACTCAGGGGAAAAAGTACCCCAGGCAGGGGGGAGGCTGCCAAGCCCAAAATGAGAGAGACCTACTTTGAAATGCTTTCTAAATCCTCCAAATCGAGGCTCTGCAGCCCCACACCTCTGCCCCAGGGAGAGGGGAGAGGCAGAGAGAGGAGGGGGAGTGGGTTTCCAGTGTGTTTATATTTCAGGCTATTCTGAAGCCCCCTGAAGGCACTCACACACAAGGGCACATTTAAATGCACCAGGAAGTGCCCCCCCGCACCCCCCCCCCGCCCATGGAAACTGGTGGAAACTGGAGCCGGAGGAAGGCTGGGGCGCTGACGGCATTGCCCGCTCTGGTCTTCTGTCCCTCAAACAACCAGTGATTCAGCCCCTTCAGTGCCCACGTCAGAGCCGGAAGGGCTCCTAAAGGTCATTGTGCTCCTCCGTTTGCCTCCCTCCCCACCAAACAATTACTGAGCATCTCAGCATCTTTGTCAAGTCAGTTATAGGACCCTTTAGGTCACAAGGAATAGAAAAAAGTACCCAAACTCATATAGATGAAAAATGGAGGGGGGCAGATTTTATGGCTCAGTTCACTTCAAAGTCGAAAGAGTCTGGCCTCAGGTATGGCTAGAACGAGCAGCTCAACATGTCATCAAGACCTGGTCTCTCAACAGCCCTGGGCTCTGCTCCCTCCACGGTGGCCTCATTCTTGGCATTAGAAGGAAGCGAGACGGTGCCAGCAGTTAGATCTCAGGATGTGATGTTTCAGATGGTCAGGAAAAGTCACTTGTACCACCTTCCACTCCTGAGCTGAGGGGGGTGGAGTCAACTCCACCTGAAGTTCAGAGGTTCCATTCCTGTCCCCCCAACACTCATCCCCAAATACCAGGCAGCAAAACTGTATATATGCTCTCATCCCAATGAAAGGGGACTCAGGTTCTCTGCTCACACCTCCCCAGTGATGAGGAGCTACCAGCATGGGGGACAGTCCTGTCCTTTGAGAACACTATTCATAGAATATCTCTTGCCGGCCATGCTTCAGTCTCATTTTTTGTTTGTCTGTCTCCCTTTTCAAACTCCTTTCTCTCTGTATCTCCAGCACCCAGCACAGAGCCTGACACAGAAGAGACGCTCAATAAATGTTTATCAAATGAAGAAATAATACCTTGAGCTACTGAACATATACTATGTGCCAGTTGTTTCATGCCTATGACCTCCTTTGAGCCTCATGAGCGCTCCCTTAGGTAAATGGCATTGTCCCTCCTTTTACGTGTGAAGACACAGAGGTTAAGGAATCACCTTAACCAAGGCCACCCACCAAGAAGATGTGGAACCGGGATCTGAGCCCACAGCTGTCCCCCTTCTGCCTGAGGTGGGGGTGGGAGAGGCAGGGAGGGAAGGGCAGAAAGTGGGAAAGAAGGAGAGAAAGTAGGGAGAGAAGAGAGATAAAGACAGAGAGAAGGGGAGGTGGGAAGCTTCTAATGTTAAGAATCCTTTCTTCTGATGTTTACTCTTAACTAGCTTTTTGGTCAGTGGCTCCTTCAATGGCCTGATTAAAGTTAGTACATTTTAAGGTGGCAATGCATGAAAGCACTAACAACATGAGAATATTAAATAGAACGAAATGTTGTCAATACCCATCTAGAACATTAATAGTATACAATCGGAAACATGAAGATGAGGTGTGATATGATTTTTTGGGGGTACAGGGTATAGTTTTTTTTTTTTTTTTTTTTAATTTCAGCCTGGGGCATTGGTGGTGGGCAGATTTCTCCTCTCCTGACATCTCAGGGGAGAGTCATACTCTGCGGTTGACAAGAATTGAATCTTTGTTACGCTACATGGGTCCTCCTCATCTTAAACGATTTTCTTGTGGATGTGATCGTGGAATTACTAGGATAACAGAGAAATATTAGTGAGATGAATGAGGAAGGACAACACCTGGTGGCTCTACAGTGGCCCCCAGTTCTTCTTGTTCTCACTGGGTTTGCTTTTTTTTTTATTTTTTATTTTTATTTATTTCTAGGAGAGAGAGAGAGAGACAGCGTGAGCAGGGGAGGGTCAGAGAGAGAGGGAGTCACAGGTCACAGACTGAAACAGGCTCCAGGCTCTGAGCTGGCAGTCAGCACAGAGCCCGACGCGGGGCTCGAACCCACGAACCGCGAGATCATGACCTAAGCGAAAGTCGGACGCTTAACTGACTAAGCCACCCAGGCGCCCCTGGGTTCGCTTTTAAAATGCAGAATGGGCCTCAGGTTAGAAAGTGCTGTCTTGGCCTCCGTGGCTGTGGTTTCTGGAGTACGAGACAACCACGGAAATTAAGATGGAGGCGCTGGGTGACAAGGGCAGTGCAGGGGTCTTTCTGTGTATAATTTCAGGGCCTTTGAAAATCTCCTAGGTCTTCTGAGCTTATTTATACATGTGATAAAATTACCCCAAACGAAGGAAGACCCACCCAAAAGCATTAGAGGAAACAGTACCTGGAACTTACATAGATTCTGAAACCGCGTCTATTCCCACCTGCCAGGTGGCAAAACTTTATAATTGATGGGGCCTTGGGTAGAGTATTCGGGAGGGTCTTGCCTTCGTAGGGAATAATTATCCCTATCCTGACACTGCTCTAGTCTCTCCTAACAAATCTCCAAAGAGACTTGAAAAGATCAAACTGGTTTCCAAATAATTTAATTCTGCCCCAAACATTAAGAATTGTTTACAGAGGGACACCTGGGGGGCTCATTCACTTGAGCTTCTGACTTCAGCTCAGGTCATGATCTTGTGGTTCGTGGGTTCAAGCCCCACATCGGAGTCTGTGCTGACAGCTCAGACTTTGTAGCCTGCTTCAGATTCTGCGTCTCCCTCTCTCTCTGCCCCTGCCCTTCTCGTGTTCTGTCTCTCTCCATCAAAAATAAATAAAAATATTAAAAACATTTTAAAAAATGAATTGCTTACAGAAAAGGGGGATGCCTGGATGGCTCAGTCAGTAGAACATGAGACTCTTGATCTCAAGGGGTCATGAGTTCAAGCCCTATGTTGGGCATAGAGGTTATTTTTAAATAAATAAATAAATAAATAAATAAATAAAACTAATTCAATTAAAAAAGTCTAGTACCCAATGAAACAAAACTCACAATGTCTGGCAACTATTAAAATTACTAGACATTATATATATATATATATATATATATATATATATATATATATATACACACACAATGGAATGTTATTCAGCCATAATAAAGGATGAACTCTTGCCATTTGCAATGACATTGCTAGGGGTAGAAAGTATAATGGAGAGTGAAATAAGTTAGTCAGAGAAAGACAAATACCATATGATCTCATTCATATGTGGAATTTAAGGAACAAAACAAAGGAACACAGGAAAAAGAAAAGAAAAAGAGAGAGAGAGAGAGAGAAACCAAGAAACAGACTCTTAACTATAAAGAACAAATTGATGGTCACCAGAGGGTAGGTGAATGGGGGATGGGAAGACAGGTGATAGGGATTGAAGAGTGCACTTATGATGGGGAAAAAAAAGGGGGAAAAGGAAAAAAAATGGCCAGATATGCAAAGAAGAAAAAAATCAATTAAAACCAATCCAGAACTGGGGCACCTGGGTGACTTAGTCGGTTAAGCGTCCGACTTTCGCTTAGGTCATGATCTCGCGGTTTGTGGGTTCGAGCCCCGCGTCGGGCTCTGTGCTGACTGCCAGCTCGGAGCCTGGAGCCTGTTTCAGTCTGTGACTCCCTCTCTCTCTGACCCTCCCCCCTGCTCTCTTTCTCTCTCTCCTAGAAATTAAAAAAAAAAAATTAAAAAAAAAAAAAAACAATCCAGAACTGACACCGACATCAAAATTAGCGGATAAGGGCATTAAAACAGTTATTGTAACTGTATTCTGTATGTTTAGGAAACCAGAGGAAAGACTGAACAAGTTAAGTAGAGCGATAGAAGTTATAAAAAGGGACTCAAATCAGACAACTATATATTAAAATCACGATGTCTGACATGAAGAATACATGAGATGGGATTAACATCAGCCCAGATATTGCTGAAGAAGAAAAGATCAGGGAACTTGAAGATATATCAATAAAAATTATTTACAATAAAATCAGAAGAAACAAGACACAAATGAAAATGAAGAGAGTGGGGCGCCTGGGTGGCTCAGTCGGTTAAGTGTCCAACTTCAGCTCAGGTCATGATCTCATGGTTTGTGGGTTCAAGCCTCGCATCGGGCTGTGTGCTGACAGCCAGCTCAGAGCCTGGAGCCTGTCTTCGGATTCTGTATCTCCCTCTCTCTCTGACCCTCCCCTGATCACACTGTCTCTATCTCTCTCAAAAAAAAAAAAAAAAAAATTAAAAAAAAAAGAAAATGAAGAGAGCATCAGTGATCTGCAGGAAACCTCAAGCAGCCTAATATGTATGTAAATGGAGTCCCCAAAGGAGAAGAGGAACAAGGAATGAGGGAAAGAAAAAAAGACATTAGAAAGAAAAATATCAGAAGAAATGATGACTGACATTTTCCCAAATGGAGCCAAGAATCTCAATGAGCCTCAAGCACAAGAAACATGAAGAAAACCACAGTCACATCATAATCGAATTACTCAAAACCAATGGTCAAGAGAAAAATCTTGATACATTTAAGAGACTTTAAATTATACAAAGTTTGATTCTGATCACAAGAGAATTAAATGGAAATCAATAAGAAAAAGATCTCTGGAAAATCTCTCCCATATCAAACACTAAATAACACACTTCTAAGTAACAAAGGTGAAAGAAGAAATCTAAAGGGAAATTATAAAATATTTTTAACTGAATATGAGAACACAGCATATCAAAATTTGTGGGATGCTACCAGAGCACTACTTAGGCAGCAACCGGTAGCCCTAAATATCTGTATTAGAAAAGATAAAATGTCTGAAATCCATGATCTCCACTTTCATTTAAAGAAACTAGAAAAAGAAGATCAAATCAAAACCAAAGTAAGCAGAAGGGAAAGGGAAATGATGAAAATAGGGAGGAAATAAAATGAAATAGGAAACAGAAAAACAAGAGAAACATTAATAAAATCAAAGCCTGGTTACTGAGAAGATCGATACAGTTGACAAATTTCTAATCATACTGGTCAGGAGGGAGAGAAGTCAGCTGTTACCAGTATTGAGAATGAGAGACAGGATGTCCTTACAAAGGCTACAGATATTTAGAGAATCATAAGAGAATATTATTCATAACTTAGTGCCAATAAACTTACTGACATCGATGAAATGGACACATTTCTCATAAGACACAACCTACCAATGTTCAAAGAGAAGTTGATGTAGCCCTATGTGTACTAAAAAAACTGAAGTAGAATTTAAAAAACCTCGCACAAAGAAAAGCTTAGGCTTCTAGTGAAGCCTAGTGAATTCTACCAAATATTTAAGGGAGAATACTACCAATTATACAAAAATTCTTCACGAAAATTGAATGGGAGGGAGTTGAATTACTCCCCTAATCACATCATGAGGCCAGCATTACCCTTCTACTGAAACCAGAAAATTACTTTACAAAAACAGAAAACTACAACTGATATCTTTCATGAACAAAGACGAAAAAATAATTTTAAAAACATTTTAATGTTTATTTTTGAGAGAAAGGGATAGAGTGTGAGCAGGGGAGGGGCAGAGAGAGAGAGAGAGAGAGAGAGAGGGAGGGAGATACAGCATCTGAAGCAGGCTCCAGGCTCCGAGCTCTCAGTCCAGAGCTCAATGCAGGGCTCGAACTCACAAACTGTGAAGATCATGAGCTGAGCGAAGTCAGACACGTAACCAACTGAGCCACTCAGGTGCCCCTACATGCAAAAATTCTTAATAAAATCATACAAACTTTAATCTGATAATTATAAAAATGATAAAATATCATAACTAAGTGTGGTTTATCCCAGGAATACAAAGTTGGTTTAACATTTGAAAATTAAGCGACGTAATTCACCACGTTAATCAACAACAAAAGTCTATGGTCACCCCAACAGATGCAGAGGAAGCATTTAAGAAAATTCAGCATCCATTTCTTACAAAAACTTTCCACAAATCAGGAGTAGATGGGAACTTCCCCAACCTGACCCAGGACACTTACTCAAAAAACAAAATAAAATTATAGCTGACAACATACTTGATGGTGAAAGATAAGACGTCTTCTCTCTAAGATCAGGAAAATTACAAGGAGGTCTTATCTCACCACTTCCATTCAACGCTGCACTGAAAGGTCTAGCTAGTGCAGATGAAGAAATAAAAGACATCTGGACTCGAATGGAAAAAGTAAAAGTGTTGCTGATGAGCTATTACTGTATTTGGAAAATCGAATGCACATTAGAATTGATCCCTGAGTTCAGCAAGATTGCAAGATACAAGATCAATGTCAATTAATTATACCTCTTGATATTAGCAAAGAATAATCAGGAATTGAGGTTAAAATACGTCATTTCCACTGGCATCAAAAATATATGAAACACTGAAAAATGGCGTATAAGAAAACTGCCAAATACTGCTGAGAGAAATGAAAGAAAACATAAATAAATGGAGAGGTAGCATACCTACCTATGTTCATGGGTTAGAACGCTCAATATAGTGAGGAGGTCAGTTCTTCCCACATTGATTTATAGAGTCCTTGCATCCCCATCAAAATCTCAGCAGGCTTCTGTGCAAAAATCGACATGCTGGTTCCAAAAGTCCCAGGGGAAAACAAAGGAACCAAAGCAGTCACAGCACCTTTGCAAAAGGGCAGAGTGAGACGACTTGTCTGATTTCAAGACTTAAAAGTTACAGTGGTCAGCACTGAGTGGTATTGGCAGAAAGACAGACAAATGGATACATGGAATAGAAAAGGAAATCCAGAAATGGACCCACATATACAAGGGCAACTGATTTTTGTCCAAGTGTAAAGGCAATTCAGTAGAGAAAGTAGTCTTTTTTATCAAATGGTATTAAAACAATTGAATACTGACATGCCAAAAAGAATGGGAAGAAGTTATCGGAAGGAAGGAAGAAAGGAAGGAAGGAAGGAAGGAGGGAAGGGAAGGAAGAAATAACGAAAGCATAGGACTTTCATCTGTATCTCATACCATATAAAAAATAACTTAAAAAAGTATCATAAATCTAAATGTAAAATCTAGGGCCATCTGGATGGCTCAGTCGGTTGACTGATCTTCCAGCTCTTGATTTAGGCTAGGGTTGTGGTCCCAGGGTGGTGGACTCCACACTGAGCATGAAGCCTGCTTGGGACTCTCCCTCTCTCTCTCTCTCTCTCCTACTTGCAGTTGCTCTCTCTAAAAAAAATTTAAAATTTTTAAAAATTAAAAAGAAATTTAAATGTAAAATCTCAAGTCATACAATTCCTAGAAGAAAATATAGGGGAAAATCTTTGTGACCTTGGGTTAGGCAAATATTTTGCAGGTGCTAAAGGAAAATATAGACATATTGTTTTTTATTAAAAGTATTTTTTAAAAAGTCTACAATTCAAAAAACATTGTTATGGGAATAAGAAGACAAGACAAAGACTGGGAGGAAATTTTTCAAATCATTTATCTGATAAAGGTCTTATATCCAGAATATATTAAATAAAAACTTTCAAAACTATGAATAAAAGAATGCAAAACACAATTTTTTCAAAGGGCAAAAGACTTGAATAGTCACTTCACCAAAGAAGGTATACAGATGGTGATTAAGGATGTGAAAAGATTCTCAATATTACTAATTATTCAGAAACTGCAAACAGAGTACAATGAGACCCTACGACACATGAATTAGAATGGCTAAAATCTGAAAGACTGACCATATCAAGGACTGGGGAGACATTGAGCAACTGGAATTTTGCATACACTGCTGGTGGGAATATACAATGGTACAAAACTTTGGAAAACAGTTTGGTGGTTATTTATACAGTTAGCTTACACCTGCCATATAATCCAAGTATTTACTTATGAGAAAGGAAAGTGTATGTCTTATATAGCCATGCAAAGACTTGTCCATTAAGGTTCTTAGCAGCCTTATTTATAACAGCCCCAAACCGGGAACAATCAAATGTCCATCAACAGGAGAATTGATAAACAAATTGTGGTATATCCATACAATGGAATAGTACTCAGCAATAGAGAGGAACAGATGCCAATATACAAGACAACATGAATAAACCTCAATATAATTATGGTGAGTGGAAAAGCCAGTGGTATATACCATATAGTTCCATTTAGATAATATTCTAGAAAATACGAAGTAATCTTTAGCAACAGAAAGTAGATCAGTGGTTGCTGGGAAGGAGAACTACGAAGGGACTATCTTGTGTATAGTGTTGGTTTCATAGGCGCATATATATGTCGAAGCTTATCAAACTGTACCTTTTAAAAAAAATTCTTATTAAGTTTATTTATTTATTTTGTGAGAGGGAGAGCATGGGGAAGGGGCAGAGAGATGGGGAGAGAATCCCAAGCAGGCTCCACACTGTCAGCTTGGAGTCCGATTTGGGTCTTGAACTCAATGGACCGTGAGATCGTGACTTGAGCTGAAATCAAGAGCCAGATGCTCAACCGACCGAGCCACCCAGGCACCCCTCAAACTGAGCCTTTAAAATATGTGTAACCTCTTGTAGCTTAATACGACTATATCAAAAAGCCCTACACACTTACTGTCTACCTGCTGTTTACGTACAAAACATTTTTGGAACTACAGAGATTCATTCATTCATTCATTCTGAACGCTGTACTGTCATATACTCTGTATACACTATGTACATTCATGTACTCTTGTAAAGTCTGGGAATACCTCAGTCAGCAACACAGACAAAAATTCTGACCTCTTAGTGCTCACATTCTTGGTGGGGGAAGTCGTGGGCGGGGAGACAAATAGCGAACAAATAACTGAAACATTTACTTTGTCAGATGATGATCCATCCTAGGGAGGAAAAGGCTAGAAGGTAGGGAGTGTGGGGTGGGGTGGGAGGGCCATATTAAACAGTGATTGCCGAAGACCTAAATGCTAATGTAACATTTGAGCAGAAACCTGAAAGAGATGAAGAAGCAAGGCCTGCTGGGATTTGGGAGAAGAGGTTCTAGATAGAAGGAAGAGACAGTGCAAAGGTCCAGAGAGAAGGTGCTTGGGGAATTGAGAAATAGCAAGGATTCCAGTGTGTCTGGAGCAGGGTGAGAGAGGAGAGGAGGTCATGGTTGGGGCAGGTCAAGTTCAGCCATTTGGAAGCACTTTGGCTTTTACAAACATGGGGCGAATTCTGCCTCTAGGAAAAGGGACAAGAAATTAGTGTTCTTTTGTGGACCTACTGGGCGCCTCCAGCCTCAGAAGTCAGAAAAGCCAGGACCCTCCCCATCCTGCCTCACCTGTGGGCTAACCCCGGAGTGTCATCCAGCACTATGCCTGACACACAGTTGATATCAGAAAACGTCCCCTGTGGTTATTGGATTGAGAGAGTAGATTGGGACAAGCTTCCGGGAGAGAGGCGTCTGGGCCGTACGGAACAGTAGGCTTCGGGACCCCCGAGGGCATGGCTCCTGGGGTCCCACTGGGGACTGACACAGCTCCTGGCATGCAGAAGGGACTCAGTACATGTTTGTTAAATGAACAGATGAAGGAGGGGAGGAAGAAATGAATGAAACAGTGGCATAGGTGGGGCCGAGACAGACACAGAACCTGCTTTTCTATCCACGGACTCCCCAGAGCCTTGCAAGTCCCCAGGGCCTGGAGTCAGGGAAACCAGGATTCACATGCCACTGGAATTCTCAGTTTTGTCCCCAGCAAAGTGGGGACAATGAAAATACCTACCTCAGGAGGTGCTGGTGAGGCCCCAATGAGAGAGTCAATGTGACGTGCCTTCTGTGGTGCTGGCCATGTAGAGCCCTCAGTAGGTATTCAGCTTGGCTTTTATTAAGCACCAGCAGGTGGCAGGCACTGTGCGAGGGGCTTTTCAAGGGTTAACTTTTTTTTTTTTAATATTTTTTATTTATTTCTAGGGGAGAGAGAGAGAGAGAGAGACAGCGTGAGCAGGAGAGGGTCAGAGAGAGAGGGAGTCACAGACTGAAACAGGCTACAGGCTCTGAGCCGGCAGTCAGCACAGAGCCCGACGCGGGGCTCGAACCCACAAACCGCGAGATCATGACCTAAGCGAAAGTCGGACGCTTAACTGACTAAGCCACCCAGTCACCCCACAAGGGTTAACTCTTAAGTTAAGCATTAGGTGCCATTATTATCAACCTATCTACTAGGCGAGGATATGGAAACTCAGAGAGATCCAACAACTTGCCTGAAGTCACACAGCGAGTAAGTGGAGAAGCTAGCATTTGAACCTGAGTCCCTGCTTGTAGCTGCTGTTCTGTTTTACGGATTGTTCTAGACATTTCCATTCCAGACCTAGGACTGGGGTGTGGGTGTTGTGCGCTGGGCAGTAGGGAGCTATGGCCATCCCTGAAGAGGAACATGAGGGCATTCCCTCTCTTCTTCCTAAAGCTGGAGGTACATGCTGAAAGTGAAGGAGCTGGGGAGGGGGATCTGGGCAAAAGAACTCACTGCTGGCCATCCCTCATCCCTGCTCCCCGGCTGGGCTTCCGGTAACCTTGAAGGGAATTAGGGAACATGCCCCCTCCCACCTCCACCCCCCTCCCCCCAAGCCAGGCTGCCCCTGTGCTTGAATGAGAGTCAGCTGAGCACCGCCGCTGAGCTCCTGGATGAAACTTGGAGCCCATAGCCTGCCCCCCGAGAGAGACTATTGCTGGCAGTGACCTGCCCGGTCAGGGAGGAGACCAAAGAGGTGCCTCAGGCTGGTTGTCTGGGTGGGTCTCATAGCAGCTATAATTGCCGGGCACCAGAGCCCAGGCTGGGCCCTTTTATGGAGACATTTATAGCCAGCACGTCTGGGGGACAATTCAAGTGGTTTTGTTTCTTTTGTGTCCCTTTAATAAACGAGAAGAAGAGACATCAAATTAAGGCTGATTCTGGAGAAACTTGGCTTTGCCGAGAGGCTTTGGAGAGGTCAGAGGAAGGTCATTCTGCTCTCCGACCCTGAGGCCTGGATTTTTTACCACATGCTCTTAAAATGTAGAGACTCAGATGTCAGGGCTAGTCGGGCCTTTGAGGTCACCCAAACCAGCTCTTAGCCTTGTGCAGCGATCCCCGCTGCACACATTTGAAGCCTTCCAGGAATGGGGAGCTCACTACCTGTCAAAGCAACCATGCTGTTAACAGCTCTCCATAGTGTCTCTTCTCAGGGGCTGTGGACAGGAACACGCTTAGGACAGAGTCACCGCTCCGACGCTCACCAGCGCCGAGGTCAGTCCCCGAGCAAAGGCTCTCACTGTTCTGAATTTGCTTCTCTGTCAAATATCGTTCATTCATTCAACAAATCTTTTGTCTTAGGTTGGGCTTCACCAGAAGCAGACTCAAGACAAGGATCTGAGTGCAAACATTTGGGGAGGGATCCTGGGAAAACCCGTGGAGGAGGGGACACTGAGACTTGTGTCTCAGTTGTGTCTTCCACTCCCGCTCCAACCCAAGAACTATGTTCAAGCCCTAACCTGTAGTTGGAAATAAGGTCTCTGCAGATGTAATCGAGTTAAGATGAGGTTGTATTAGTCTAGGGTGGGCCCTAATCCCCTGACTGCTATTCTTATACCAGGGAAAGCTGTGCACGTGGGTAACACAGCCAGAAGATGGCTATGTGAAGACAGACACAGGGAGATCGCCATGTGACAAGGCGGCGAATGAAGTTACACCGCCACAAGCCAGCAGATGCCAAGGGTTGCTGGCGACCACCAGAAGCTAGGGAGGACTTCGCGCTTCCAGTGTCCTGAATGGTGAAGGAACAGATTTCTGGTGTTTTAAGCCACCCGGTTCATGGCATTTTGTGACACAGCCCTGCGAAGCTAATTCAGCTGGGAGGAAGCCCCAGCAGGGGAGGGGTGCTCAGGGAGACGGGAATAGCATGTCCCAGAGTTCCTCCAGCTGACAGGAAGGGGCTGGGGTATTTTTCCACCAGCTTCCGACCATCCTTGCCTGAAGAATGCTCCTGGGAACACAGACCCTTGGCACTCGGCCTGACCAGTGTGTGGACAGCGCAGGTTCAGGTGGCCAGAAAAGCCCCCTGATGAGAATTACAGGCGCTGGCAGTCAGAAGCATTGGGGGTCGGGGTGCACAGGAAGGGGGTGCTGAGGGTACATGGGTGGTGCAGGGCCTGAGTGCCTACTGTGTGCATAAGGCACCGTTCTAAGTACATGGAATGTGGCCGCGCCCTGCCCTGCAGGCTGACATCCCAAGAGAGGTAGCTGACAGTCTAATAAACCATGTGGCAGCATTCCACCCAGTAGGGCAGGAAGGGGGCACAGAGTGATAGGTGTTTGGCCCCCGTTAGTGTGGGTCACCAGCATGGCCCTAGTTGAGCCTGGATGGTCAGTGCCAGCCTCTCAGGGGAGACCCGAGTGTTGAGAAAACCCCAAATTCGGACATCTGATGCAACAGCATTTCAGGCAGAGGGAACAGCCAGTGAGGATGCCCTGAGGAAATGGAGAGCCGCTTCGAAGATTTCATGATCTAAAGGACTCAGCTCAAGGCCTGGAGCAGCGGAGGCTGGCGATCTCCAGACATCATTTCCCACATTTTGTGCCTTGGTTCCTGGTTCGGGCCTCTGGTCACCTTCCAGCAGAAGCCCTTGAGAGGCTCCAGGCACAGCAGTCCCTCACCAGCCCTTGGACCCAGGAAAGGCCTTCAGCTCTGAACCTCACTGTCCTCCTCTGTAAAATGGGAGTAACCACACAGTACTTCCAAGGGTTGATGTGAAGTTTGAAGGTGGCCTTTTCCCAGGCCGAGAGACAGGGATCCCTCCTATCCACACCCCTGTCTGAACTTCCATAGTCCTTCCAGAAACCAGACTGTGGTCAGCAAACGTTTTGGGGAGTGTGGGGGGGACAGCGCATTTTTTAAATTTCAATTTTTCTGTTATAAAATTAACACATGATTATTTATTTATTTATTTTAAATTTTTTATGTTTATTTTCGAGAAAATGAGAGAGAGAGAGAGAGAGAGAGAGAGACAGTGCGAGCAGGGGACGGTCAGAGAGAGAGGAGACACAGAATCTAAAGCAGGCTCCAGGCTCTGAGCTGTCAGCACAGAGCCCGATGCGGGGCTCGAACCCACGAACCGTGAGGTCATGACCTCAGCTGAAGTCGGACGCTCAACCGACTGAGCCGCCCAGGCATGCCCCGACATGATTATTGATTTACCTTTTTGCACATCATTTAGGAATGCACAGAGTATGAAAGAAAAATCATCTATCTCTCCCTCTTCCAATACCGCTTCCGCTTCCTGTTTCCTTCCAAGCGTTTCCACGCATAGCAAACATATAAATGCATATAAATGGTCCTAGGTTTTTATTTTTAACAAACATGGAAATGTGTTTGCCCTTTTAACTTCATGTACTGTGGACATCTTCTCTTATCAATAATCCCAAGGTAGAAATGAAACGTGGCTTGGGAGGGGGAAGTGTTTGGGTCAAGGTCAGGCACGGTGCCACGGAGCAGAGCCTGGGGGCAAGTCCGTGGAGTCTGGAGCTGAAACGCCGTCAGCGGCCGTCCACAGCATCTCAGTAAGACCTGTGGAGAGGACCCTCCTGCAGGCAGAGGACTGCAAGGGCTGCAGAGCCGAGCAGGGGCAGGAGATGGGCCGATGGGGGTACTGGGTCCCGATGGGGCTCCGTCCAGGAGGAGGGGCTGGGCCGGGAGCTGTGAGCCGCCGTCAGGTCCCTGCAGGTAAGTGCCAAGACGGCAGGACAGGGAGAGCCAGGTGCTCTGCCACCTCTGCTCTTTCTGCCAGGCTCCCACCGGCCACACTCCCTTGGGGGCCTCCTTGCTCCCTGTCCCTCTGAGCCAAGAGGAAGCTCTGAGCCCTCCTCAGTTGGCACGGGCCGGCATCTCACCCATGGCTGTTTCCAAGTGGGCACTGTGGTGGGTATTTGCCCTCCTGCCATTGTGTAGGAGCTCGGAGGCACGTGTAGAGCTCTGCCCCCTCCCTGGTGGACTCTGGGGTCCCCTGAAGCACCGTAGCAGGCACTCATTCAACTCCAGAGACGGGCAGCTCATGACCTCCCCGGAGGCTGGGTCCATCTAGCTGTAATGGTTCGTTGGATAGTGAAAGGAGCGAGCTTGGGCTTTGGAGGCAGACCCCGGAGCTGGTGGGGAGGATGGGAGTCCGTTCCAGTGTGTATAAGGGCAAGGAGGGCTGAAGGAGCCTCAGTTTCCTCTCCGGTTGCCTTTGGCTCAGTGGCTACCTAATGGCAGGTCATAAACTGTTGAGTTGTGATCAGCATTTTACAAAAGAGATAGACCAGGACAGCATCTGGAGCAGTTATAAGCCGGAGACTTGTTTCTGAAAGTGTCTGATGTCAGCATGGGGGGACAGCATGCTGGTGTGGTGGCACAGAGGGGTCGGTGCAGGCCCGGTGGGGGCGGGGGCCTCCAGCAGCACTGAGGGTGGCCTCGAGGGGCTCCCAGGCTCAGGCGCCTCTTCCTGCCCAACCCGCACCAAGCCGGGGGGGCCCCAGGGGCGGTGGGAACGGGGAGATCCTCTCCCCTCGCCCTGGTGCAGCCAGTGGGCTCTGAGCAGCCCCATAAATCGTCTGCCCGGAGTCAGGGGCATAGAACTCCCTGATTTATGCCCCGCCAGGCCCGCCCCCTCGGCCTCCCTCCTGGGCTTTGTGGGGCCAAGGCCTGGCAGGCTGCTGGCTCCAGACAGCCCCAGTGGTTGCCGTGGCGACCGGTTCAGGCTGGGCCATTCTCGGAGCTCCCGCCCTTCCCTCCCTCACACGCTCACCAGAGCCTTAGCAGCACCTTCTCCTCCACCAGGCTGGCCCTCCCCAAGGGCTGTCACCGTGCTCAGCAAGGCCCGTGCACTGGCGTCACCAGGAAGCCCAGAGGTAGAATGATCACCAGAGTGGCCCCCCACGTACTGGGACTTGAACTCTGCTCTTCACATCAAGGCTGGCAATCACAGCGCCTACCTCAGACTCATCACGAATCAATGCGAGCCCCAGGGAGAGTGCTGGCCCCTTCACTGGTCCTGAGACCTTTGGAGGTCTCCACTATCCCGTCTGCAAAGTGGGCGTGACACCGTCCCTGGTCACCGCTCCGTGGACCACAGCAGGGTCTGACGGTAGGCGCTCCGCAGCCGTGAGCGCGTAACTGGTCTTGTGGGTTGTTGCAAGGGTCCCTAAATGAGAGCATACGTGCGGTGGACGTCAGAGGGCCACAAAGCCTCGGGCACTGCTGCCACTGGGATCTGGGGCTTGGATTCCCCTCTTCGGGGATCTGGACTGGCCTCAGTGCTGGCCTGTAACTGGCGCTGCCGGCCTTCCCGGGGCTTTGCTAGTAGAGCCCTGACCACCCATAAGAAACCGGGCGGCCCCGAGGATTCTGCGCGGCAGAGATCTTGTGGAAAGGTCCTGAGCCTCCGTGGAGGGAGACAGGCAGGTGCCGGCCAGCTCCACGCTCTCCTGTCGCAGGTGCCAGAACCCTCCCAGCCGGAGCGGAGGCGAGCTGTCCCTGCTGAGCCCTGCCCAAATCGTAGCTTCACGAGCAGGATCAAGAACTGTCCTTGCTTACATTAAAAATTAAAAAAAAAAAAAAGCCTAGCATGTAAGTGTTCAGTGAAGGGCAGTCGTGCCCATAGTGGTAATAATAGTAGTTGTCGTTGCTACTAATTATTCAGCCTAATTATTCAGAATTGAAGATGAGGAGGCAGGCTGCCTGAATGTGAATCCCAGCTGCCAGGCTCTACAATGATGGACAATTACTTCCCCACCACACCCCCCGGGCCTCAGTTTCCTCATCTATAGAAAAGCAATGATGGCGGTCTATCACTTTGTAGGGTTGTTGAGAAGAGATATGAGACAATGTAAATGTAAAGCACCGAGCGCAGCTCCTGGCACAGAGAACATGATGGCACTGGGGGGGGTGCCGCTGTCGGCATGGGCATCAGTGTCTTTAGCTTCCATCTAAAATGCACCCCCTCACTCTGTAAGTCCTTCAAAGGGTCTGAGCTGGAAGGAAGAAAGCCATTGTGTGCGGCCTTCTGACGTGCAGCTGGGATTGGGTTGCTGGGGGAAGCTTTGAGTTATGATATTTTTATCTTTATAAAGAGCTCTGGGTGGCCCATCTGAAAGCCAAATAAATAATGATGATGACAATGGAGGAGGAGAAGGGGGGAGGGGAATTCGCCAAGCAGAGCTCACCTACATCATCACTTCTAGAAACAGCCCATGGGATTGGTTTCACAACGACGGCTAAATTCTGTGAGCTCCTGGGGGTGGGGGTGGGGGCGGGGAAGCTTGTTTATCTCTGCCTGTTGGATATTGTCAGGGTCTTCCAGGTCGTCTGGTCCATCCTCGCGTCATCCACATGAGGGACATCCAGAGAGGGACAGTGACTTGCGCAAGGTCACGCAGCAGGGCACCAGAACCCAAAGCTCCTCCCTCCCAGCCTGGAGATTTCTGGGAGGCTTCTGGTCTCAGAAGCAACATATTTTAGAGGGGGCTTTACTTACCAAGCTCTCGGGGGTGGCCTGGCCAGCTTACCATAGTCTTCCTTGCACTAAAATTCTCGGCATGGGCATCTCGACTATTATTCTTTCCAAACGGAAAGTTAGCATCAGAGAAGGAGCCCTGGGGAAGTCAGGGGATGGTAACCTGTAAACTCATCTCCAGGCCCAGCTTGAGAACCAGAGGGGTAGTGTTATCGTTCCCCTTTAGCAGATGGGAAAACAGAGGCCTAGAACAGGGAAATGAGCCTTTGTCTGCTCACCTCAAAAAGCCACCATGGACTCTCCTTGGACAAAACAAATAGCAGACACGCATCTACATGGTACACCTACCTCTACTGGAAGGCCCCATGGTCAGGAGCAGCCCCCTCAGTCACCTTTTCCCATGATTGAAAAATCCACTTTTGGAGTTTACTGCTTTTGAGTCGGGAAGGAGTTCTTAGAAACGCCCCTGGTGGCCCTGCTGTTGAGCTGATTGATCGGAAGTCTTCAAATCTGGCTTTGCCACGTACCACCTGTGTGTCCTTCAGCAAGTCATGTTCCGTTTCTGAGCCTCAGTTTCTTCAGCTGTAAAATGGGGGTCATAATTGGACTACCCCACCCTGTGAAGGTCAAATGGAATTTTCTAGCTGCCTTTAACAAACCACCCTGGAACTTGAATGGCTTAAAATACAACAACCCTTTGTTTTGCTCATGAATTTGTGATTTGGGCAAGACCGGAGCTCTGCAATGGGCAGGTGATCACGGCCGGGTGGTCAGGGCTGGGGGGTCGGTCCCCTTCCAAGACGGGGCACTCACCAGGCTGGTAGCTGGCCTTTCTCCACATGGACCTTTCCTCAGGGCAACTTGGGCCTCCTCAGACTGTGGAGGCTGGACTCCAAAAGTGAGGGTCCCAAGCATGGGAAGCTGGTCTGGGGCTGGGACATGCGTGTTATAGCTGCTCTTCCATTGATTTCTAACGACTCAGCAGTCACAGGGCTCAGATTCAAGGGGAAGGGACGTAGAGGGTAGCATTTCCTGTAACTGCAATGAAGTAGTTATTTATGTCATTATATCTTGGCATCTGGTTTTCTTCCCCTCCCTCCACTAGAATGTCTTGTTCATGACTATCTCCAGAGCCTACAACCGTGTCTGGAAGATACAAGGCCTTCAAAAATAGTATTAAATATGTGGATGAATGAAGGGACTGATGCTTCTCTCTGACACTCTAGCCTCGGATCCCAGCTGTGGGCGGGGGTGGGGAGAGGCAGGGATCGTGGCAGGAGCCCTGACTCCAGCATCCGAGGCCTGGGTTTGGGCCCTGACTCTGGCCCCAGGCTGCTAGGTGACCTTGGGCAAGTCACAAACTTCTCCGTGGGCGTCAGCAAAACTAATAAAACCACAAGCCGGCTTTTCGACTTGTGTCATGAAACCCCCTGCCTAGGACTTGCTTTAATTAAGATAAGAGCACAGTGAAATGTTTGGACTTGCTGGTCATTCTTTGATGTTTGGCCTTTTCTGTTGTTGTTTTTGATGTCGGGGGCTTGGAGGACGGGACTTGGGTTCTTGGCCCGTGCTGGCCGGCTGCCTGCCGTCTGCTGTTTGCCTTGGGAAAAGCACTTAGGAACCTAATAAGGTGAGATGGATACGGTGTCCCTGGAACCCAAACACTTTCCATTCCCTGTGCTCACGGCGCTTCTCCACTGTGCTCGTACCTGATATTTGTTGAGCACCAACAGGATACTTAGGTCCTGGGCCGAGTTTCATTTAATCCTCAAAACAACTCAACATGTCCCCATGCAAAGCAGGGGCAAACAGAGGCCCCACAAGGCACAAGGACTTGTCTAAGGTCATTGGGAAGTAAGCTGGTAAGTAGAGGTGCTGGGGTCCAGACTGTGCATGCCCTCCTGTGGGCTGCTGCCGGCCCCAGCTTGGATAGGAAGCAGACAAGGACCTAGTCATGTATATGGTAGGAAGCAGATTTGCTTAGTGTTGGTGTTAGTCACTAGCCCATGAGGTGCTGTCTCTATGACCCCATTTTATAGGTGGGAAAACCGAGGCTCAGAGATTTTTTACAAGGGAGATTTGCTTCAGGAAAGGATGATGACCAGGAAAAGGAAGGTGGGGACTTTGAGACCCTCAGCGCTTTCGACTGGCATCATTCAAGGTTAAATCAGGTGAGGATGCAAGTGTGAGATATTGGCTGAACTGACTTTGGCATCTTACCGTCCCACAAAGATGGTGGAAGGGACGCAATACCAAGTGGGGCGGCCCCCAGAAGGTCGAATGATGTGGGAAAGCATCCATATCCCTGGTTCCCAAAAGCGACTAGGGGTGCTGGTGGGGGAGAGAGGGGGTCTCTGAGGAGGTTGATACCCTTTCCTGGTCCTCGGCTGAAGCCGCAGGTGCCTCCTCAAGTACCACGAGCCCAGCAGCGCCCCCTGTCTTTAGTCCCTGCCAGTGCCAGCGATTCTACTGTTAACAGCTTCTACAAAAAGCACAAGTGGCAGAGCAGGACGAAATGTCATCTTAAGGGCATTTGGGGACGGTTTAGGAAACTCGGGTTTGCCCCATCTGGAAAATGGAATGAACATCAGCCCCACCAGGTTGTCAAGCTCCTGGCACAGTGCCGGGCACCCTGGAGGGCAAAGGAGGTTTGTTCCTCCTGAAATGAGGCCCGCCCAGCAGACCCGAGCAGCTCACCTGCTGTGAAGGGTGCTGATACCTCAATGGAACCCAACTGTCTCCAGGCCTCACTGGACTGGAGGCACCCAGGAGGTCACGCCGACATTAATACCCTGATAAGGAAGGCTCTCTCACCTCATCTCCCCCCCAGAATCCTCTCCCCAGCCCCAGCGGAAGGTTACATACTCCCAGCACCCCCGGGGAGGAGCCCCACCCGTTGTGTCTGGGGAGAAGTCTGCTCCTAGCCGTAATGTCTTGTTGAGGCACCTCACTACTGCCTCTTCCCCAGGTGATCCCGCAAAAAAGCCTCAGCAGGTGTGTTCACCGTCCATCTCATTCACCTTGAGCTTCTCAGGTGCCACAGTTGCTGTGGAGCTCACAGTGAGGTGGGCATGGGGGAGCTCAGGCCAACCCTCCTTCGGAAATCATCACCAGGGCCGTACGGCTGCGTACCGGGGCCCTGGGTCTCGCACGGTCTCCGTGACAATGGCTTGGGCATCTTCTTTCCCCCATTCTTTTCTCCATTAGGCTCAAAACTCAGTGCTGGGGCAGAAGACACGCCTCTAATCCACTGCCCCCATGTCCCCCGTTCCTTGACCCTGGCACGCAATTCCTCCCTCTCCATGAATCCCTACCTGGACAAGACCCACGAGGGCCACCATTGGCCAAGGTCTACGTCGGGCTTAACCAGCATAGCCTGCCTCGGACAGAAGGGAGTCTGCTGAGCCCTCCAGCTGGAGTGGGGAAACAGCGGAGCCAGAGGGTTACGTCCTCACCCTGTGTGCCCCTGGGCAAGCCTCTTGCCTCTCTGGGCCTCTGTGTCCCATTGTGTGGGTTAGAGAATGCCCAAGGCCCCGGCCAGCCAGACAGTCTGAGGCCTGGTATCTTCTCCACGCCTATGGGAGCCAGTGGAGCCAGGGCCACCCCTACCCGAGTCCTTCTTTTCCATTCTGGCCAGACCAACGGCCTAACAGCCGGGAGGCGCTTATCACACACAGCTATCTTCGTTGTTTGCATAGCACTCATTTCCCCTCGGCTAAGAAAACATGTTTGCAAAATCAGATTTCCCTGGAAAGGCAGCAGGTTAAAAGGAAAGGAAACGATTTGAATTCTGTGAAGCAGGGATCTGAAGGCAGCAGCCGACCTCTGGGATTGCCCCCATTCTTCTGGGTTCCCTTGATTAGAAGAAGCGGGCCACATCCCAAATTCCAGCTCCTAAGTGGCCCCCCACAGGCCCCCAGGTCTGCTCCAGAACTCACAGGCTGCTGAGGCCTAGGGAAGCTTAGAGCTTTTCTCAAGGTCACACAGAGTGGAGACACCCCCCCACCCCCTTCTTCAGAACCTTCAGTAGCTCCTCATTGCTGGCAAGGCAAGCCCACGTGTCCCCTGGTGTGTGGACCTTTAGTTCTAGATGCCTTGCTGACTCATGTCTGCCATGAGTTCATCTCTGTCAACCCATCCTCCATCTGTCCAACTCCCTCTTACTCCTCAAGAGCCCATTCAGATCCTGCCTCCTCCAGGAAGCCTTCCATGACTAACCCTGCCCACACGATGCCCCCTGTCTGTAGGACCCTAGCTACACCACAGCACTGTTGGGCCACTCCTCGCTCCCCACCGTCCCCAACCACCACCCTCTCCCAACCACGGCCACCACCAGGGCCAAATTGTGTTTGTGCCAGCTGCCTTCTTGGGCAGAGCTGGGTCCCTACTCCTCAGAGCCAGCCTGGCCTGCTCAGGGCCACCATGGACCACCAGGGACAGAACCAAAATGTTTCCTTGGAAAAAAAATGATACCAACAGCAGCACCAGTCTGCCTGAAAGCCTCATCCTGGGGCTTTTCATTAACAGTGACTTTTCCTGATATTAATAGTGGATGGGGCGCCTGGGTGGCTCAGTCGGTTGAGCCCCCAACTTCAGCTCAGGTCATGATCTCACAGTTTACGAGTTCGAGCTCCGCGTTGGGCTCTGTGCTGACAGCTCAGAGCCTGGAACCTGCTTCAGATTCTGTGTCTCCCTCTCTCTCTGCCCCTCCCCTGCTCATGTTCTCTCTCTCTCTCTCCTTCAAAAATAGAAAAAGCATCACCTACTCATTTTAGAAAACTCGGAAAAGCGAAGAGAAAAGCCCCAGAAACCAGTCAGTCTGGTCTCTTGCAGCTGGCTAGGAAGCCCATTCAGGGCCGTGGGATTCTGGAAGAATCCCTAAGAAAACCGGTAAGTAAGTGGGATTGTCCAGGTGCAGTGGCATCAGCATGAGGAACAGACTTTTCAGCCCAACAGAAGAGGCACTTTATAACCAATCAGAGCTGCTCCACCATGGAACACGGCAGCATCCATTGGTGGTGAGCTGCCTGTCCATGGAGGCATGCAAGTTCATTCCACATGCTGGATCAACCCTGAGCTGTTTGCTAAATATTTTGCGCGCATTGATCTGGTTCCCACCGCCCCCCACCTTTAACCTGAGCTGGACAGTAAGAACGTCTCACAGAGATGGAGCCTAGAGCCGGCTGGTTCAAAATGACAAATAATTATAAAATGAAGCTGCAGAGCCTTGAACAGATGCAGCAGTTTGCAGCTCACAGGATTCCTTGACATGTATGGTGTCACGTGATTTCAGAGCCTCCCAACATTTTTTATAAAGGCGACAACAGAGGCTCAGGGGAGTACGGGCTTGCCCAAGGTCACCCAGCTGGTCTGAGTTCCTGCCACTGGCCTGGAGTGCCACCCCACGCCCAGACGTTCTCACAGCGATTGCTCGTCTCCCTCGCAGTGTCGGCACCCGGGCGATGCCCAGGTCCCCACAGAACCGAGCCAGAAGCCCTGGGTTCTAGTATGGCTCTGGCCCAGTGCGCTGCGTGGTGCTGAGCAGACCCCTGCCCTCTGGTGCCGAGTCTGCTGTTGCCCAGTTCTCCAGCTCTGTTCTGTGCGCCCCCAACCCGGCTCCTCTCTGCTTGTCCCCTGACGGCAGGCCCCAAGGAGTCTTCAGTGGGACAAGGGGGAGGGAAGGCCCTTGGAGTATCGGACACCCCGACGCTTGGGCTGTTCCTTTATTCCTGCAGATTTATAGGGGTGCGTTCCTGAACTTTCGTTCACTGTCCGCGGTCCAGCACACGATCTAAAAACAACAGATCCGATGAAAGAGATCTTGCCCGCAGATGAAAGCAAGGAGGGAAACCGGCCTCCCACAGCCCCGGCCTGGCCCTGGGCCCACTGCATACTCTGGTCAAGGCCAAGTCAGGGCTGCAGAGTACGGAGAGGCCTGGAAAAGGCGCCTTCCCACTGGGGAAGGGCTTTGAGGGGCCCTGGGTGCTAAGCCCGAGACAAGGTACTGAGGGAGGCAAAAGGAAGTGGAGACCCGAGGCCTGTTCAGGAGCAGGTAGATTCACATGTCAGCTAAAGGAACTTGGCAGAGCCTAAAGTGAGGGTGAGGATGGATGACCCCTAGGTGCCATCCCTCCAGTGCTGTCTGGCCACTCTCAGCTCACTCACTCTGCTCCAGCCCCTCTGGCTGCCTTTGGGTTCTCAAACTCAGCGAAGTACCCCCAACTTTGGGGCCTTTGCGCATGCTCCTCTCTCCATCTGGGGTGCTCTTCTCCCCACCTTTCACAAGACCTCTCATCTTTCAGGCCTCCGATTAAATGCAGCCTCCTCGGGGAGGCCTCCAACTAATAACCCTGTCTGTTTCCCAAGTCAGTACCCATTTTGCTAATGGAACTTGGCACAATTTATAATCATTTGTTTTAATGATTTATCTGTAAGTTCCATGAAGATGTGTCCTTTATCTCATTCTTCTGGGTAAAGGGGGCCAGTTCTGCCACGAAGTCACTGCTTCAGGTTCAGGCATCAGCCTCCTTGATTACAGCAAATAATATTGAGCTCCTGTCACGCATAAAGCACTTTCCATAAATGACCCTATGTAGTCCCCACAGCAACCTAAAGAGGGAGGTGCCGGTATTATCCCCACTTCGCAGATGAGAAGACTGAGGCTGAGCAAGATGAATGTGCCTTGACGACAGCCCTCAGCTACAGCTGTGTACACACTGCCTTGCTCACCTTCGGGACCCCGGGGTGCCTCATGGGTGAGCAGTGCAGTGCAGGACAGTGAACTGGTCACCAGCCAGTAACGCCTCAGGGTGACGATGCCTGTTCACTCCTGAGTGGGTCTCCGTCTGGAGCGGGAAGAAAAGGGCCCAGAAAGAGGGAAGCCAGGGACGCTATGAGGGCACACGGGGGAGGTCCAGACTCTCTCTGCTCAGGTCCCACCCGTCCGAGACGCTTCTGACCCCTCCTGGTCTGCAGAATGGGGCCTGGTGTCACCAAGGGGAGGGAATCAGACACTTCTTGTGTTGCACGTGGTGGGGGGGAGCAGGGGATTTGGGGGGGCGGGGAGAGGGTGGGGGCCTGTAAACTGGTGCCTGTGCCCCTGGTGAGGAGGGTGGGCTCAGCACTCGCAGCCGAATCTCCCACACCCTTGTGCTTGCTTGGTCTAGACAATTCTTTGAGGGAGGCATCCCAAGAAAAGAATCAGGGGCTGAGAAGGGACCTTTCATCCTGAGTCCGTGCCCAGCACCTGTGGGGTGATGTTTTTATGGTATTCTCTCTTCTGTGTACATGGAATTTTTCTATAATGACAAGTAAAAAAGATAGAAAGGAAGGAAGAAGGGAGGGAAGGAAGCAATATGCATAATATAGTTTTTAATTACAGAAGTTGTGCGTGTGTGTGTGTGTGTGTGTGTGTGTGTGTGTAAAGACCGTTTGGGAGGGATGCACACAGAAATGTTAACGATGGTTCTTTCTGGTGGAATTATGGGCTATTTTATTTTTCTTCATTACACTTTTTATGTTCCTAATTGAGGGGAAACCCCCACAGCTATTACGGGAAGAGAAAGGAAAGGAATGCCTTGGGGCCTGGAGCCCCCGCCCCCCACCCCCACGGCTTGCTCCCTGGCTTTGCTCCGGCCATGTCACCTCCGGAGCCTCCCCTCTCTCCTGGCCAAATGGGAGGACCCGGGATGTCTTGAGGCCAGAGGGGCTGCTGCTTGAGGATGCACCCGCCCCCCCACCCCCCCACCGCATGCCGCCCTCACCCCTGCACACAGGTCAGGGACTCGGAGACGTGCACCAGCCCCGCACACACCTACAGACCTTCTCGGGGGACACGCCGACCTCGGAAAGACAGCCAGGCTTCCCGGGCCCCGCACACACTCCCCGGTACACAGACACCCTCAAGCCGTGTGCCCAAACACACGCGCAGTGCGCCCCTGAGCACACGTGCTGTAACCTGCGTGGGGTGAGAAGAGAGCCCCATCCCTCACCAAGATAAACACAGGAAGCGAGGATCCCACAGTGTCAGGGGAGGTTGGGAGCCATCCATAAACTTCAGGCAGGGGTGGGGGATGGGGAGGAGGAGGGAGAGGGGCCCAGAGAAGGGAGGGTGGGTGTGGGAGTCTGGGCAAGGGCCTGAGTTTGACATCTGTTGTCTTGGGTTCAAATGTGAAAAGTTGAAGCAGTGACTAAGCTTCAGGGCCATCTCAGCTCTGTCTGTCTGTCTGTCTGTCTGTCTGTGTGGGACAACACCTTCCCCCTCATCCCATCACTTGCTCCCCAGCCCAGGGCCCAGTAAACCGGGCCTCCAGGCCAGTGGGAGGCCTAAGGACCCCCAACCCCTCCCCCTACCCCCACCCCAACACTTAGGGAGGCCAGAATCTATGGTTGGCAGAAATCTGGGCATGAATGAGTGCATGGAAAGAAACGGTCATTCCAGGTTCTGGAATGTTCCATCAGGCACAGCGTGCTTCACGGCCCATCTTGTATCTCTGAGACATCATCCCAGGGGCAGCCACTAGAGCCCCCACGCCCCCCCCTCCAGCCTTCTCCTCTGGTCCCAAGGGAGAGGTGGGCGTCTGGCCTGGCCGGGGAGGTGGGGGGGCACAGGGCTGGCCACTGAGGGGCCACCCAGGGAACGGTTTTGGATGAAAAAGTGCTCACTGTGTGCCAGGGTCTTTACATCAGCCTTAAATATTTTCTTGAACAAAGCAAGAAGAGGGAGAGAGAAGGGGGTGTTTTTGTATTTACATGCAACCACCCAGCTGCCCTGGTTTGCAGGTCACTGGCCCGGTCAACATGGGTTGCATCTGATCCAAAGCTCGAGCTCTTTCTTGGGGACCCTGCCTCAGGCTCCCCCACAGAGGGTACAAGTGAAGAGGGCTCCAGGGTGGTGGGGGAGAGGGGCACATGGAAACCTTTCCTTAGATGTCCTGTTATGGCATTCCCTATTCAATGCACTGGGGTGAACATGCCTGCTCTCAACATTTTCATCTGCTCACTTCTTGCTGTCAGAGGCGGAAGTGTGTATCCCCACCACTGGAGCCCTCAGGCAGCCCAGGCAGCCCCACCCTGCCCCCAGCCGCTGTGCCCACTAGGGCGAGTCGTGGACACTCCCACCCCTCTCCCGCTCTGCTGCTTCAGGCCTCACCGGAAGTTCTTCAGCCCCCCATATCCACACCTGTGCTCAGCACTTCACAATGGTGACTTGTTCCCCACCAAATCCAGGACGTAGAAAGATGATGTCTATTATACCGGTGAGGAAACAGAGGCCCAGGAAGGTTCACAGGAGCGATGAGAGGCTGAACCCAACCCAGACCCAGGTCTGATGCTTCCAAATCCAATCCTCTCCTTCTAGTGTCCACACCTTCCTCTGCCACAGCTGCTGGTCACTGGTGGTGACGGCATCAAGGGTGGGACAGAGGTGCTCCGAGGTCTGGGGTTCCTGTTGGCTTCTACCTGCCCTGTCACCTCCCCTCGACTACAGGCTCAGCCTCAGGCCCCAAATTCATACCTTCCAAGGGGCCCCTGCCTGGTTCCTCAAGTTCTTCTCTTTCTCTTTACCTTTTTAGTCACCACCTTCAGCCATGATTCTTTCATATCCATGGACTCCCTGCTCTTTCTTACCCCAGGGATCTTGCTGGTGTTTCCATTTGTTTTCTTTTTAAAAATGTATTATTCAGTGGATAGATAGACAGGTGGGTGGTTGGATGGGTGTATGGGTGAGTGGGTAGATGGGTGGGCAGATGGATGAATGGATGGATGGATGAATGGATGGTTGGATGGATGGATGGATGGTTGGATGGATGGTTGGATGGTTCTATGGTTGGATGGATGGATGGATAGATGGAAGGATGGATGGATGGATGGATGGTTGGATGGTTGGATGGATGAATAGATGGATGGATGAATGGATGGTTGGATGGATGCATGCATGGATGCATGCATGGATGCATGGATGAATAGATGAATGGATGAATGAATAGATGGATGGTTGGATGGATGCATGAATGGATGGATAGAGCAAGAGATAGATGGAGGGATTAACAGATGGATAGATGAGTGGTTAGATGAGTGAGTGTTCAGTGGGTAGATGACCGGACAGGTGTTTGAGTAGCAGGGTGGGTGGCAAGGTATGGGTGGGCAAGGATTGTGCAGGTGGATGCTGGAAGGGTAGGTGGAAGGGAGAATGGATCTGATAGGCAGGCAGGGGAATGGATGGATGGACAGACAGTATGGATAGATGAGACAGAGGGATGGTGCTTCAGTTCTGCTGAGGTTCAGCCCCCTCTGTGCCGCCTAAGTGACCTGGATAATCAGTTTCTCCCAACGCTAAGTTGCCTCCCCAAACATGGAGGGGTCACCGGGGAAACTGCAGTGACCTTCCCTTCAGCCTCAGTCTTGATTCTCTCCGGGGTGTCCTGGTGGCTCCCTTTGGGAATGCAGCAGGGCCCCTAGAACAGGTTCTGGGGGTGCGGGTGAGCCTCTGTGCTCTGTGCAGACGCTTGAGCTCCCACCTGTTACAGTGGCTCCCGCTTTGGGGTAAGCGGAGGTTATCTCTCCTGTTGTCCTAAAACTAAAACCCAGACTGAGAGCATAACTCCAATAACATACAATTTAAATTTTATGGACTAAAATTACATTGTGATGATACGCTGGTGTCTCTTCAGATCGAATAAATCTTTCTCCTTTTAAAATTACATTACGATGACTAGATCTCAAACTTTGAAAAAACTACAAATATTGTCTCAAAGGGTTCCAAAGAAGTATAAATAAGTTTTCAAAGGACACCCACTCCAATTAAAATATGGCACAGTTCAGAGGAAATTTTTAATTTCCCCCAAATCCAGTCAGAATGTCTTCAGAATAATTAGCTGAATAATCATCAATATACAAAGAACAAAATGGAGCAGACGAAATAAGATCCACTGAAGTGGGGTAGAAATGTGAGTGAACAGATCACTGGATGGGCAGGACTCTTAGGGGAATGTGCATGACCCCAGCACCCGCTCCCAGACTCCTCGCTCTGGCTCAGAGAGATGGCGGCCCCTGCTCAGGGGCTGAGTTGGGGCTGCCGCTCTGAGCCCCTGTGCTTACCTGTCTGCAAAGAGGTCATTGTTAATGCTCATGAAGTGCTCTCACCTCTGTCCTGGGCCAACCGCTTTACACGGGTGCCTCACTTTGTGCTCATACAAACACTGGGAGAGAAGCACTGTGGAGATCCCCATTTTCCAGATGCAGAAACTGAGGTTCAAAGCCAGGAAGTGTCAGGACCAGGATCAAAATCTGCCTTACAAGATCTCTATCTTATATGCCCATGAAGTAGATGAAGTGATTGCAGTTTAGGGCAGCTCAGGTCACTCGGCCAGTGAGGGCTGAGCTGGGCTTCAGTTGTGCAAACATGACTGCAAACGTCATGTGAATGGGACAGACAGTGGAAGCTGGGGCCCTCAATGGGGAGATCAGTTCCTGTGGGAGTAGGAGTGACTATAGGGAGAGATAAAGGAGATAGGTCCGGAGGGCTTCCTGGAGGAGAGGGCCTTGACTAACACAGAGGATCTGCCAGAACCAATGTCCTCCTGAATTCCAGAGAAGGAGAGAAAGCCAGGACCCCTGTTCTCTCTCTCCCTGAGCTTTCTTGTGCATCTGGCTCATGAGAGTAACCCCTGGCCCCCCACTTTGGGAAAATCTCCCACTCCATAGCAGGGCCAAGTGGGCAGAAGCAGCCAGCAGCCTCTCATCAAGCCCTGACAGGAGTTGTCACCAGTTACAGAGCCAGCAGGGGTGGGGTGGGGTGGGTGTCTGGCCCCAGCCCCACTGTTTACCTGTCTGGGCTGGTGCTGGAACCATCCATCTGGGTGAAGGCCCACACAGCCTCCCTCCTTCCTCCTCCCCACGCAGCTCCCCCAGCAGGCATCAGATCACACCACTGCAGGCAGGGGCCACCATATTCCAGACCAATAGGTGGGGCGACGGGTTCATATGAGCTGTGACCCTTGCATATGGGATTATGGAGCCACTAATTCTGCCAGAGGAAGTGGGGGGGATGGGAAAAGCCAGGGAGAGGGGCCCCAGGACTCGGTCAGTCCTCCGGCGAAGTGGGTATTTTCAGGTGGAGCAGATAGAAAGCATTCCAGGCACGTGAGGGCTCCGTGGGAGATGTGCGGGCAGGGTGTCTGTGTGTGGGAAGAGTCCAGAAGCCTCCTTAAGGCCTTTCTTGAGCGCCTCCCTTTCAGCTACCCTCTGGTCACTGGGCCCTTGAGCCCTTCTGATCGCCTGTAGCATTTGCAGATAATGCTTCTGAGACACTTACCAAAATCCACCTTCTGGTGGAACTTTCTGAGCTCATGTAACCTCTGCTCAACGACCACAGGCCCCTTGAAAACAGGGGTCATGATGTGTATTCCCTACATTTGCTCTTCCCCACCCACCCGCTCCTGCCCCCGTGTTTAGTATAACTGTGAATGCATAGTAGATGTTGAATAAAGATTTGCTATTTGGTGGCCTTCGATGCTGTTGGTGGGTTGCTGGTGTCCTTGTGCGGGTGGGATAACAGATCAGGTATGAAGAGCGCTCAGGGCACAGCAGGGGCTTAGGAAGTGTGGGTACAGACCACCACGCTCCCTCCCTGTCACATCCACGTGAGTTTTCTGGGTTCAGGCTGCCCCTAGAGCTCATGAGGGGCAGAGGTGGGGAGAGGTGGGGAGCCCCAATCCTTCTGCTTTCCCACTGGTGATGTGGGTTCTGTCCAGCTTTGGCGACCTCGGAGTCCCGTGTGCTGTCTTCCGTGCTTCTGCTAAGGCTTGGACTCCCCTCGGGGGTGCTGGTTAAGTGCCTGGATTCTGAGAGTGACAAACCTGGGTCGGAACCCCAGCTCTGGTCCTCGCTCACTGTGGATGAGTTCCAGTGTACGTACAGTCAGAGACTCTGAAAGCATTTGTCTGGTGAACTTGTCACGTGGAATAAATGAGGTGCCGTGCGCATCAGGCTGGTGCCCAGACACAGTACGCGCTCAGTCAGTGTTGCTTATCACCACCATCTTTTATTATCTTCAAAATACTTCCACTCCCATGGTGCACCTGAGTGGCTCCGTGGGTTAAGTGCCCAACTTCAGCTCAGGTCATGATCTCACTGTTCGTGGGTCCAAGCCCTGCGTTGGGCTCCGTGCTGACAGCTCAGAGCCTGGAGCCTTCTTTGGATTCTGTGTCTCCTCCTCTCTCTGCCCCTCCGCTGCTTGTGCTCGCTAGCGCTCTGTCTCTCAATAATAAATAAAAACATTTAAAAAAACAAAAAACACTTCCTCTTCCATGAAGCTTCTTCTGACTGAGCCAAAGGGAGGTAGGTATTTCTGCCTTTTCTCCTCTGCTCAGCAGCCAATAGCTTGTGGTCCTTAATTTCCCAGCTCAGGAGAGAATAGCAAAGCTGCCCTGGGGTCCGGAGAGGTCTGGCTTCTATGGCTTCTTTCCTATCGTCGTAGGGTCATTTCTGGGCTCCCTAGGCTCCATTCAGATGGGAGGCTCCTGAGGATGGGACCGTGTCGGGTAAATTCACCCCAGGGGCCTGCCTGCTGCATGTGGGTGTGCTGGTGGTCACCAGGCCCATGGCTGTGCCCGCTGCCCACACCCGGACACCAGGCTGCCCTGCCCTGTCACCTGCATCTACTGGCCCTGATGCCTGCTGCTCTGAGACCCCAGGCAATTCTATCTGCCCCTCTGTGTGAACTCTGCCCTGTGACCCTGACTGAAGTGGGGGGTGCCCTCTCGAGGGGTCTCCCCTGAGGGGCCACAGTGTACCAGGGGTCCTGGCTCACACCTCAGGTGGGTGAGGCTGGGGCAGGTGCAAGGGGGCACAGGAGGCCTGGCTGGATGCACCGGGGAGGGAGGAGGACTGTTTTCTGGAAGACCCTGAGAGGGTGCTTTTGCTGTGGCCTCTTTGCCCAGAGGCCTGGTCGGGGCACTTATGGGTGTGGAGATGGAGGGGCCCTGGAGGGCAGTGCCAGGCGGGCTCAGGGCCCATCACAGGCCTGGCTGGCTGACTGTGCAAGGAACGACTGCTGGGGGATAGCGCCTTCATTACTTAGGTAGGAAAAGAGACGTGGCCAAGCAGGGAGTCCTTCCCTGGCCACCGGGGCCATAAACGCCCTTTCTTACCCCCATCTGTGCTTCATTCTATCTTCTCCATAGGGCTCCCCACACCCCCGCCAGAGGGTGAGCTCCTGGGGGACAGACACGTTGTCTAGTTGATGGTCGCGTCCTCAGTGTCTAGAACACCGCCTGGCACGTAGGAGGCGTGCAGTAGACATCCCAGAGATTGATGGTCACATCACTGCATCTTCTGTTTTCATCTCTGCAGCCACCCTACACAGTGAGTGTGAGCAGTCCCATATTGGAGCTGGGGAAATTGAGGCTTCAAGGAGGGAGGCAACTGGTGAATTTATACACCCAGGAGCAGATGGAACTTGACTCAGACCCAGATCTCAGCTCTGGACACAGACCTCATTAGGTGTGTGAGAGCACAGGCTGGTCGGCTCCATGTAAGGAGAGGCACAGGTTTGTATCTGGTTCCGCGACTTTGCTGCCCCTGCCTCCCCAGGCAGATTTGTTCCGACTTTCGTTGGGGGTGTGGGTGAGCACCAGGGAGAGAACGGGGAGGGCTGGGGAAGGATTTCCGTCCCGAGCAAAGTCTGTTTGTGGGCCAAGCCCTTATGTTCTGAACTTGGCCTCCTGCCTCACTTCTTAAAAAGACTGGTATTAAATTGGCACCAGAGATGGATGGCGGGGGCCGAGGAGCAGGGAGGGGCGGGACGCACCGGCCGGTCGGCTCGTGGACAAACACCATGTGCCTGAATCACGGCCTCCCGTTTATTGGATGCATACTGTGTGCCAGGCACTTCTCTCAGTGCTTCCTGAGAGTCTTCTCATTTACCCCCACTGCCATCCAGGGGTCCTTCATCCTCCTCCTCCCCAGTGTATGTATGGATGAGGAAACTGAGCCCCAGAGAGGTCAAGCCACTTGCCCCAAGTCACACAGCTGGAACGTGGTGATGCCAGCACTGAGTCCCAAAGGCTTCGGTCCCAGAGCTCACCCATCAGCTGCTCTTCTGCCTGGGGGATGAACATGGGCTTTAGAGCAGGATTCCAACCTCAGTTTCCCTATGTACATGCCATGTGATCTCAATCCAGCCGCTTAACCTCTCTGAGCCTCAGTTTCCTTGGCCATGAGAGGGGGGCTCCAATCCCCACCTGGCGAGGTTGTTGGGCACTCAATGAAGCAATGGGCAGAGGGGCTGTGGCTGGTGCCTGGCACATGGAAGGGGCGTGGTGGCAGATGTGGTTAATGTGCCCGGCTTGCAGTGACTATGCTGTCACTGATGTTTCCCCTCCAGTCTCATTTCTGGAAAGATGGGGTCAGTTACCTCCAACATCAGTCTCAGACCCTTTCTCCACATCCTGGATGGCACCTGAGGTCTTGGGGAAAAGGCACCTGCCCACGGGGGTGGGGGGTGGAGTGAGGGCTACACAGTAGCAGCTGTTACTTGTCACGTTTATCTCCATGTGAATGAAGATTCCGACCTGGGTGCTTGGGTGAAGGGGTTCCCTAGGAAACAGGTGGAAAGGAGGTAATTTTGCCAACCGTATAGCTTTCTGCCGCTCAAATGTCAGCCTGGGATTGCACCTCAAGCCTTGCTTGGATACTTTCTTCGGCAGGGTCAAGTTTAGAATCTTGGGTACTTTCCCTTCTGTCCAGGATAACATGAATATTATTTTAAAATTACTCTCGATAATATCACTCACTCTGCGTAGTACTCTATAGCTTATACACGCTTTTCACCTCATTTATCCTGTGCGACCATTACACCCCATTTCACGGATGAGGAGACTGAGGCCCAGAGAGAAGTGGCAAAGCCCAGGCTGGGAGCCAGGTCTGGGGCTTTCTCCGGGGCTGGGGCCTGGTGGGCCTCCCCAGGGACCACCCCCCCTCACCCGGCCCCCACCATGCTCCTTCCCATCAGAGAGGCCCAGACTCTGGGCCAGGCTGGGAATGTTGAGGGGGGAGGCTCTCTGGAGTCAAGGCCGTGCGTAAGTGTTTTATTGTTTGCCCAAAGAGGTGTGAATGAAGTAATGGGCCTTCTCCCGCACTCTATCCGTCTAGGGCTGACAGCCGTGCTCCGAGCCGGGGCTGCTCTGCATAAACCTTGTCACCTTCCCATCCCCGAGCAGGCAGCTTCCTCAGGGAAACTGTAATCAAGGCCGCCCGCACCCGCAGCTGGCCCTGTCCGCAGCTCGTAAATCACGGCTGCCTTCCCGGAAAGCAGGGGGAGAGACAGGCAGGGTGACGGGCAGACAGACGAGGCTGGGTGAGGAAGAGACCTGGACGGGCCAGCGAGGGCAGGCACAGCGAGGGACAGCTAGACAGACAGGCAGACCGGGGCGAGAGCCGGAAAGAAGGAAAGGAGGGGAGAGAGGGGCCGAGGGAGGGGCCGACAGAGGTTCTGGGGAGAGGGGCAAGACAGAGAGACTCAGGGAGGGGGACACAGAGAGGGGGTGAGCAGACACAGACTGCAAGGAAGGAAAGCCGGGGAGGCAGTGGAGAGACAAGGGTGAAGGCAGGGGAGACAGAGGGGGGCGCACGCAGCAGGGGCGTCAGCTGGGCACTGGCGCCAAGCACTGGGCAGCCAATCCAGGCCGCTGGCGGGGAGGACGGCCTCCCTCCAGCCTCATGGGGCCCCCGGCTTCCTGGGGCCACTCAGGCCCTTTTCCCTCCGCACTGGCCTGGTGACTTCGTAGCCAGCCAGAGGGAGGGCGGAGGCGGGTGGGAGAGGAGGGGCGGGAGGAGGCTGCAGCTTCCTGGCCCCCGCCCCCCATGGCCTGTGTCAGATGCACTCTCACCCTGGGGTGCCACAGGGTTCCCAGAAGGGCAGACAAGTGACTCACCCAGCAGCCGCCTGAACGCCAGGGCCTGCGGCCACCAGTGTGCTACACACTCTCATGTACCCCGGGCCCAGGCACGCTCATGCCCGCCTGCAAGGGGACTCTCACGGCGGGAGAGGGAGGCACTCGAAGCCCAGCTGGTCAGGCTCTCTTAGCCCTGGAGGCCACAGGAAAGGCCTTCCAGAACCAGCAGAGAATGTTTCAGGCAGCCTTCAGCCCAGCAAGGAATTCCTCTTCCAGCTCAAGCCATGCAAGTTGATTTAAAAAAAAAAAACCCACAACTCTCACCCACCAGGTCCTATCCCAGGCACTAGAGAGCTGGCAGAAAACCCAATCGGGTTTCTGTCTTCTGGACTCGATGCCTGGTCAGGGAGACAATGAATAATAAGCACGTAGATGAAGTGCATCACGTAATAATGAATGCTACAGAGAGTCTAAGTGAGGGGAAAGAATGGGGACATTATGAAAGGGGGATCAGTGAAGGCGTCACTGAGAAGGGGACGTTGAGCAGACTCTTGAAGAAAGCGGAGAGGTGGAGCATTCCAGGTGGAGGAAATGGCATGAACAAAGGTCCTGAGGCAGGAAGGCACCTAACCTGTTGGAAAGTCAGGAAGAAGGCCAGTGTGGCCAGAGCAGGCGGAGCAAGGGGAAGGGTGTTGGGAGGTGAGGTCAGAGAAAGGGGAGACCAGGTCACGTAGGACCTTGACCATCACTGTAAGGACTTGACTCTTAATATGAATGATGTGGGAAGTCATTAAAGGGCTTCGAACCGAGGACAACCTGATCTGACATATTTGCAAAGACTGGCTGCTCTTTTGAAAACAGACTCGGGGTGGGGGGACGGAACGACAGAAGCAGGGAGACCCACGAGGAGGTTAGTGAATTCATCCAGGTGAGAGATGATGTGCCTGGGAGGGGGTCGCCGTGGAGGTGGGGAGAAGTCAGGTTTTGAAGGTATGGCGGGGAGATGATAGATTTGCTGATAGAACGAGAAGTCAAGGACAGATTCAAGGTTTGGGGCCAGAGCAACTGGAGGATGGAATTGCCACGTATTGTGACGGTGAAGAGGAGCGAGGAGGGTCCTGAGGTGGGGGTTCTGGAGCAGTTCGGCAGCGGGGTCTGCCGCACGCCAGGTGGAGGCAGGGAGCAGACAGCCAAGAGCGCAGTCTAGGAGGACACGGACCTGGGAGCTCTCAGCACATGGCGGCGGGGTTTAAAGCGGAGGGGCTGGGTGAGGTCACTTGGGGAGTACAACGCAGAGTCCAGAACTGAGTCTGGGGCTTTATCCCCCCACCTAGAGGTCTGAGAGACCGCAGAGATGCATCAAAAGAGATGGAGAAAGGAGAGCCAGTGAGGTCAGAGCAAAAACAAGAAGAGCCAAGTCTCAAAGCCAAGTCAGGGAAGTGGTTCAAGAGGGGGGTTGACCAGCAGTCCTGCCGAGAGGCCAGGCAAGGCCAGGGCCAGGGATGGTCGTCGGGGCAGTGTGGAGGCATCGAGGCCCTGACGAGGGCAATCCGGGGGCAGGGGGCATGACCTAACTGGTGTGTGGGCTCACAGAATCCAGGGAGAGGGACTGTTAACAACAGGTGTGGACAGTTCTTTGGGAGCATTCTGCTAAAACAGGAAGCAAATGATAGGATGGGATGTGGAATTGAGAGAACTTTCTGAAGTAATCTTTCCTAAGAAACATTTTCGAATAATTTTAAATGTATAAGAATTTTACAGAGATGCTACAGAGAGTTCCCATATGGTCTTTATACAGCTTCCCCATGCACTAGCCACTTCCATGACCACAGTTTATTCGTCAAAACGACGACATTGGTATGATATGATTAACCCTGCTGTAGATTTTATCTGGAGTTCACCAGGCTTTCCACAGATGTCATTTCTCTGGTGCAGGATGCAGTCCAATCCAGGATACCACGGTGCATTTGGTACAGAGGGTCTTTTACTTTTCTCTTAAAAAATTTTTTTAACAGAGCACGAGTGGGGGAGGAGCAGAGAGAGAGAGGGAGACACAGAATCTTAAACAGTCTCCAGGCTCTGAGCTGACAGCACAGAGCCTGACGCAGGGCTTGAACCCATGAACTGTGAGATCATGACCTGAGCCAAAGTTGGTTAACCGACTGAACCACTCGGGCCCCCCACTTTTTTCTTTTTTTAAACGTGAGGACGTGGCTGCCCGTGTGTGTGCTGATGGGAATGACCTGGCGGAGGGCAGAGAGCCAGACACTGGGCAGTGAGAGAGGCTGCTTGTTGGATGGACATCTTCTGTCGGGTGCAGGAGGGTGGCACCCAGGGCTCCAGCCCTCCTGGCTTCTGACTGTCCCTGCATCATGCAGATGCTACCCACAAGAAACACGGGCACCACCACTCACCTCTAATCGATGCTTCCTACTTACAACAGTCTCTGTGTGCAATTTCATTTCAGCACCCCTCCCCTCAAAAGAAAAACAACCCCAGAGATGCAGAGGGGCACTGAAGAGGGGGGCCCAGAAAGGAGAGGGGACTTCCGTGAAGCCACATGGTGTCAGCAGCGGGGCCAGGATTCCAACCCATGGCTCCTAACTTGGGCCTGGAGGGGTCCGTCTTCTCTCCACTACAGGTGGGATGTTGTGGGTACCCCAGCGCTGGAAAGGGCGGAGCTGGGAACAAACCCGGAAAGAGAGAGAAAAGCATTCCTACCATGGTACACCAGCTCTGTCCACCCAATACCTCAGCTCTGCCCGCGTCTGGTATGCCAGCTTTTCCCCACCAGCACACCAGCCCTGGGACTTGGTAGGTGCAGCCGGGTGTTGAGCAGAGCTCAGTCCTGCCAGGAACGAACAAACAGAAGGGGCAGGTTAGAGACACAGAGTCAGGATGGGGCAGCTGGTCGACCCGGCCAGGACATGCCTGGAGGTACCACTCCAGGCCTTGCTGTGTCCCGGAGGGTGGGGTTTGGTGGTTTCCTCTGGCCCTCTCTCTGTTTCCTACTTCCTCTGTGCATGACTAGGATTGTACATATAGTGTGAGCTTTGCTGTTTTCACCCAACCATATTGATGTCTTCCAGATAAAAATGAATGAGTGGAAGAATCCTTCTCTTCTGCTATTTAAGGAGTGACATCTGGTTGGAGAGACCAAGTTTGGTCCTATCTGGACTCTGGGACCCAAACCCAAAATTCTCTCTCTCTCTCTCTCTCTCACACACACACACACACACACACACACACACACACACACACACTGGGCACGTTACAAACTGCTCCCCCCATCCTTGTTCTGGAAACCACGATTTCATTCTAGGACAAGTCCACAGTCCCTCACCTGAAACTCTTGGGGGTTTCAGACTTCAAAACTTTTCAGATTTTAGAAGGGTAATTCGGCACACATACCACAGAGTCTATAATAACCCCTGCGGGGCCTGACCAGCACTCTGTATGCAAACATATTAATATTTCTGCAGTGAAATGCATGAATATTCACAGTAAGTGGGGAAAATAAAGACCATAAATAGCCTTGTGACAGTTCAAGTTGTATTTTACAGACTCACGAGTTAAGTGAAAATTTGGCTTTTGGAGCTTCTTGGATTTCAGGCTCGAGGGGGAGCGACAGAGAACCCCTTTGGAGCCCCCAGCCTGGTGGACTGCCAGCCTGCACACACACGGACCCACACATTTGTTTGTTCCCTAGGAACGTCAGGACCCCATTCTGGGGGAAAAAAAAAAAAAAGGACAGGGACAGGGCCTTGTGCGCATGCGCGAACCCTTTCCTACGCCGGTGACTATATACACACGCACAGGTGCACGTACCGGGGTCATGCCTTGCTGGTCCGGACCCTTGAGTTTCTTTCAGGGCTGGATGGGGCCTTAGAGACATCTCTTGAATCCTCTCGACAATATCCCCACCAAGTGGTCATCCAGTTCCTGCTTCCAAAGCCTCCCTGCTCCCCCTTTCCTTCTTCTCTGCCACCTCTTCTCCCTCCCATGTAGGAAGCATCACCTACATGGTGAAGGTCCAGAGCCTCTGGACCTTTTCCTCCTCAGGAGACACAGAATGGAACAGCCCTAAGGCTCTTCTGTGTCAGCAAAATCCCTCAATGGGAACTACCAGTGCATCACGACCTTCATTCATTTCCAGTTCTGCAAGAAGGATCCAAACCCCAGCTTCCCCACATCTCAGATTCCAGCCAGCAGTATATTAACGTGGGGGGCTCCCCGCTGCCTCCCCCCGCCCCAGCTTAGGAAAGGAGGACCCTGATCAGGCCTGTAGATGCCCTTATTTTCTCCTTCCCTTGGAGTCTTTATTATTTCTTTTCTACTTTTTTTTCATAAGATATTTTAAATTAAAAAAATTTTTTTGCCAGGTGTACTGAAAAAGATTGACGGTTTAAAAAATGTTCTTATTCTGAGATCATTTGAACTTACAGAAAAGATGTAAGGAGCGTGTAAAGAGCTCCTGTATATCCTTTATCCCTATTCGTCTTTTGTAACATTTTGCCATATTTGCTTTATTATTCTTTGATACATATATACTCATTTTTTTCTGAGCCATTAGAAAATAGGCTGTGTGATGTTGCTCTTTGCCTTCCTATTTCAGTGTGTATTTTCTAAAAATAATGGTCTTCTCTTAGATAACCGCAGAGCACATGGTTATACAATCCAGGAAATTTAACAGCGACACAATGCTTTAATCTAATCCATAGCTCTCCCTTGGAATTGAGGTCACTTTCCTCACAGTTTCTTGGACAGATCAATGGTGTTTGGGGTGAATTCCTGGTGCTGAGCAACGTTAGCCCCAGTCATGGCTCCCTTGGGTCAGTCTGGACTTCAGAAAGGAACGATGTTGAGAATTCTCAAACCATGTGCCACAGAACCTCAGGGGTTCCACCCGGGGAGGGAAGACAGCCCTTGGACATGGGATTTGTTTGAGAAAAATATTGAAGAACTGATTTAAAAAAAAAAAAAAACTTTGAAGAAAACAAGTGGAAAACGCCAGTCTCTTTATTTTACATTTGAGAGTGGAAGCCTTAGAGAGGTTAAGCAGACTGGTCCATTGCCACAGAGGGAGTCAGCAGTCAGCCAAGCAGGGGTCTAAAACCGAATCATTTATTCATTCAACCATCTCTCCAGCACAGCAGGGAGAGCTGAATGTGCTGCACCCTGGCGTCACAAAGATGACAGAGACTGGCCCGACTTCCAGAAGCTGCCTGGCTGAGTCTCGATGAGGCGCTTGTCCCCTGTGCGGCTCCGCTGAGGTGGGCTCTGAGCTTACACTCTTGCCCGGGGACCCCAGAGAAGGGAAAATAGCCTGTGAATCAGCAGGAGCTTTTCCAAGAACAATAGTGTTCTTTTAACAAACATTTGTTCTATCAGCAAATTTTTGAACAGTCAACAAACATTGGTCCTTTCAACAAATATTTGCTCGCTCGCCAGTGTTGACTCAGTTCCTGCCTTGTGCCTACTGCTGGGTGGGAACTGCAGACGCGGTGTTAGGGACGGGGCGCCGGGTGGCACTAAGGCCCGGCCAGCCCTCCGCAAAGGGCGCAGGATGGTTGAATCTCTTCTTCGGGATCTCTGTGTCCCTGCCTCTCCCACGCCCCACCACACAGAAGGAACGAGGTGACCCTCGCGGCTCGCTCCTTCGGGCTTCACTCCCCAACTTCTCCTTTGTAAACAAAACCCTTTGCATTACCAAGCGGACCCTCCTGTCCCTGAGCAGCTGGCACAGTTGCTGCTTGCTAGAGCGCAATCCTGCAAGTTACCAGACGTCTCTCTCTTCTAAGAATCTGATCTAAGGAGTCCATCAGGGAACACAGGGCGGCGTGGCCTCAGGGGTTGTTTACAAGAGTGAAAACCAGAAATCAACCTGAATGTCTCCTTGGGGAGGAAAATCACAGGTCATCCGTGCCCTAAAAGCAGGGTGGCCTTTGACAACGGTGGGGAGGAGATGTGGAATGTCAGGCAAGAAAGTCCCCAATAAACTAAGAAAAACATCTTCAAAATAGGATTGGCTGGATCACCCTAGCTTTTAAGAAATATATACAGCCTTAGAAAAACAATCTGATGGGATATACTTTGGAAAAGTTAAAAATTAGTTATCTCTGTATGGAAGAATTACACATTATTTTCCCCCTTATTATGCTCCCCTGATTTTCTAAATTGTCTGCAATGAATATGGATTGGTATTATAATTAGAAAGTAATACACAGAAGTGTAACCATGCCATTAAACACACCAGTTATTAATCTGTCCCCTGATATTTCTTATGCACACTCAGCTGCAAACCTTTATTACAGACACGACACCATTTCTAGAAATTCACCCAAGGAAAACATTAAACCCTCAGCCCCAAGTGGCGGTCCCAGTGATCACATCAGCCCTGCTGGGCCCTGGGCTTCATACCCTTATGTCTCACATGCACATGTGTACAGACAGATGTGTACAAAGACGTGTTTCTTGGGGCTGGGCATGGTGCCCAAGGATGGCAAAGTCAGGACTGGGAAGTCATCCCAAACCCCAGAGAAAAGAATGATCTATGACTATCTTTCCAGGAGAATGGGCTCACTGGGCCTCTCTCTCCATCCTTTCCCCATCCCTCCCAAAATGCACACTCACACACCCAAAAGACACACATGCAACTAACACGCTTTTTTTAAAAAATATTTTTATTTATTTCTAGGAGAGAGAAAGAGAGACAGCGTGAGCAGGGGAGGGTCAGAGAGAGAGGGAGATACAGACTCTGAAATAGGCTCCAGGTTCTGAGCTGGCAGTCAACACAGAACCCGACGCAGGGCTCGAATCCACGAACCGCGAGATCATACCTAAGCGAAAGTCGGACGCTCAACCGACTAAGCCACCCAGGCGCCCCTCAACTAACACACTCTTAATGGCAATGCATGGCTTCTCTTTGTTGGGGGAGAGGTGAAGAAACAGAGACAATAGGATATATATATAGATATCTAGTGACTTTGTGTCTGCAGAATCCCCAATGGGAGTGCCCCAACAGGTCCTCATACACATGGTGTGCTCCCAAGTACACTGAGTTTGCATCTATAATACCCACACGCAGGTGCTCTCAGTGGTTCCTATGAGTGACCACATATATGGGCATTGAGGTACCCTGAAAAGAGTCTATCCTTCCCAGCTCTGAAGCCCGGCGTTGCTGTTCAGTAACCTTGTGAACGTGGGGAGGCCTCTCCAAGCCCTGTTCCTTCTGGAAAGTGGGAAGGATAGGCATGGACAATATTTAAAAGTTGTAAAATGCTATCCACGTTGCAAGGCTCATTAGTATTATATACACACATGCTGGTATTTATAAAAACAATAGTAAATCATAGTACTGGCTAGAATGTGCCTCTCCTTCACCCCTGCTGGATACCCTGGGACGCTATTACAACCCTCGCCCTGCTCAGCTCACCTCTCTCCTCTGTGCCTGCATCATGTTAATTACAAAATCGGAGGGTTTTCAAATCTAGCTTGGGAAAGGATCCTAGAAGTTACCTAGTCAGAGAAGCATGAGGGGTTTCTAGTCCAGACAGGGGCCTTAGCACCAGCAGAGCCCGGGTGCACCCCGCAGAACCCACCTGTGGCCCTGGCCACGGGCTTCAGACAGCTCAGGGAGGGCACCCGCTGGCGTTGCTGAGCCAGGGCGGAAGCCTCAAGCAAAAAGAATCAACAGACCCAGGAACTCCCACGAGCTCACCCCAGAAAGGGGAGGGGCCAGGCCCTGGGGCCCCTGCTGGCGGAGCCGGCCAGGCTGGGATTTATGGGCCCCTCTTGGACACGTTAAAGATCACATTAAGTGCAATAAATGTAGATCACGCTTCTAAATAAGCTGAGATTTATCCCCGGATCCTCTCCGCAGGGGCCGGCCCCATAAATCCTGCCCAAGCCTGTCCCCAGGCCAGGGGAGTGGGGGGAGGGGAGACATGGGGGGAGGGGCAGGGAGCGGGGTAGCCGGTCCAGGTACAGAAAGGCTGGAGCTGAGAGGGGGTGGGGCAAAGACGGGAGCCCCCATCTTTGTTGCCTGCCCCCCCTTCACCTCCCTCTTTGACCCAGCCCTAGCCCAACCCCCACCCCTCCACCCCATCCCTACCTTCTCCGGGGGCCCCTGTCCACATATGATCTTGTTACAGACATTTAAACAATAATGACACTAATGTTGGAAAAGAAGCTGTAGCTTCTAAATGGGAAGCTCAACCCCAGCTAAAATTGCCTTTGTCCACAGTGTGGGAGGGCCCTCCATTAAGAAAAATGTATTGTAGGAAAATGCAAATTTACAGACCAATAAATTAGGGGATGATTAGCCACGTTGCCATCTTTCTTCAAAGGATTCTTTAAAGGCTGAGCTCTTTCATTTAAGTGTCTGTTTATAGCTCAGTAACTTCCAGACTGAGAGGCTGGGAGGCCCCACCAAAGAGCAAGGGAAACTGGGAAGACACAGAGAAAGAGGCAGAGCCACCCCCTTCCTTAGCCAGCCTGAGGATGAACGTCCCTGAAAGGCCATCAGAGTCATCTGGATGGTATTGATTCAAAGGACGTTTGGCCAGCACCTACGCATGCTGGGTACAGTCTCGACGCCGGAGAGATGACCAGACAGGACCCCAGACCCTCCAGACGTTCGCGGGGTGGGGGTGGTGCGGGGAGAACAACAGTAATCAGATGCACACTGGTTCTCAGTAGACTAGATGGAATTTCCAGGCAGCCGTTTCTGAGCACAGCTATTGCAAAATGTCAGGGCCAGTCCACGTGCGTGATGGTGGAAGGAAGGATGAATCAATAAAGGATGGGATTTTTTTTTTTTAAAAGGAAAACAAATATAAATGCCATGGTTTCTCCAGCTTTCCCAAAGAACAAATACGAAGCTTGGCCTCCATGGAACTAATTGCCCTAGAGTCCTTTGCTGTGTGACCTGGATCAAGTCCCTCAGCCACTCAGCACCTCGAGCACCATTGACCGCAGGCAGACAGGAAGAGATGAGCTCACGCCCTGGCCACGGGGATCACTGAGGAATCTCTTCCAAGGGTGAAGAGAGGCCTGCTGGATCCCCGCCACCCACCATTTGAAGCCACACAGGACAGTTTTCCAAGCCCTTCCTGACCCCATGTCTTTGTTCCTGCAGGCCCCTTTGCCGTAATGCCCTGTCTTCTCTTCTCTACCTAGCAAACTCCTACTCATCCTGCAAGACCCAACTTTTGCCAAGAACTTATTGCATTATGTTGTGATTTAGCCATTTATGTGTCTGCTGCCCTCAGGGTACTATAAGCCCTTTGAGGGTAAGGGTTAAATTTTGTTGGCCTAATTCATAGAGCCAAGCACTGTGCCTGGCACCCAGGTGCTGCTCCGTAATTGTTTGCAGAAGGAATGACCCAAATTAATTGGACATATTAGTGACCATGATCATCTCGGCCATAGTTACTGAGTGTTGAGCATTCGCCGTGCAGTAAACACCTCACCTACAACAACCCTTTGAGGGAGATTTGAGCCTGGAAAGGTTGCTTAAGATCAAAGAGCTGGTAAATGATAGGAGCCGGGTCTACTTGATGATCTATTACACCCCCATCAATTTTCCCTTCTAAATTACCATCTCAGGGGACGCCTGGGTGGCTCAGTCGATGGAACATCTGACTCTTGATTTCAGGGTTGTGAGTTCAAGCCCCATGTGGGGTGTGAAACCTACTTAAGATAGATAGATTGATAGATAGATAGATGATAGATAGATAGATAGATAGATAGATAGATAGATAGATAACTATCTCTTCCAGGTCAGGGACTGTGTTGTACTGACCTTGGCATGCCCTCCAGGACCTAAGAAAATATGTGCACAGAATTGCATGATTGAATGAATAAATCTAAAGCTACTGTCATTTTCAAGTCAACAGCCAATGGGCTGAATTCCAGTGATGTGCCAAGCCATACCAGAACATGAAGCAAAAGGAAAACTGTGTACCCCTCTATACATATTTTTAGATAGTTTTAATAGTTAATTTTTTCTAGAACATTAAAGAATATTAAAAGATGAAAAGCAGGGTATCAAAACTCATCATGTTATTTTAAGGTTAGATATTTTATTTATACGAAAACCAGAATTTACTATAATATCGCTTCCCAGCTTGAACAGAAGCAAACTCACAGATACAAATCAAAATTCAAAAAAAATCTACTTCTTTGCTTATTTAATTTTCCATTGAGAATTGTAAGTTACAATGAATAAAACTTTGAAAATATGTTTGATGAATATAAAACTCTATCAAAAGATCTGAATATAATTCCCAAATACTTCAACATTAAATAATATTGTGAGTTTTAATACATCTACTTTTCAACTTTTTAATATGCTTTTGCATCACGCTGTGATTTAGCCATTTGTGCATCTGCTGCCCCCACGGGACTCTAAGCTCCTTGGGGACAGGAGCTAAGTTTTGTTGGCTCAATTCTTAGAGCCGAGCACTGTGCCTGGCACATGACTGCTGCTCCGTAATTGCTTAACATTCTGGAAAAGATATGTTTAAAAAATAGAGAGGCACACGCTTTTTCTCAGTCATAGCAATGTGTTTTTATTTAAAATTTTCAAATTTTGCTATTATGGAATTTTTTACATTAATTTTTTTTGAGAGAGAGAGAGAGAATGTGAGCGGGAGAGAGGGTCAGAGGGAGAGAGAGAAAGAATCTCAAGCAGCCTCCACACACTTAACAGTGTGGAGCCCAATGCGGAACTCGATCCCACAGCCCTGGGATCATGACCTGAGCTGAAATCAGGAGTCAGACTCTCAACTGACTGAGCCAGCCAGGTGCCCCTGATTTTTTAAAAAAACATCGCAGTAAATATTTTTCATCTTGATAACTGGATCTGTTTGGTGCCCCCTTATATTCTGTGCCTGAGGCAAGCGCCTTGCTGACCTCACCCAGTCCTGGGCTTGCTAAATTCCAAAAGAGGAAGTAAGAGCAAAAAGTGCCTGTCCCTGCCCCGCCGGTAGAGATGCAAACTGATACAACTTTTCTGCAGGGCAAACTGTGGTAAACATCACAAACTATTAAGAGGTTCCTCTCGGCTACCAAAATTCTACCTCTGGAGATTCCTCTAAAGAAATGATGAGATAAGGACAAAGTGTTTTGTACAAGGATGTTCACCTCCGTGTTATTTATAACAGCATAATTCTGGGAAGAACCTGATTGCCTAACAATAGGAAATCCAGTTTATAAAAAATTCTGTCTATTCATGTGATAAAATATAATGCAGCTGTTTTGAATTATGTTTTTCAAAACAACATTTTCTAAGAATATTTAACGACATGGGAAAATATTAAAAATGCCTTTTGTAGAAATGCGTGATGAGAACTATATATATTCCATGCCATTAAAATTTTTCAAAACATATTTGTTTTGAAAAAAAAAAAACATAAAAGTGTTAACAACGGCGGTCCTTGGATGATGGAATTATGAGTGAATTTTTTCTTCCTTCCACTTTCTTGGGTACATATCTTCTTTCTACTGTTTTTTAATATTTTCAGTGACTTAATATTAATTTATAATCAGGAATTTAAAATAATGGTTTTTCTCTTTTTTTAAGTTTATTTATTTATTTTGAGAGAGAGAGAAAGAGAGAGAGAGTGTGCACATGCAGGAGGGAAGGGCAGAGAGAGAGGAAAAGAGAGAATTCCAAGCAGGGTTTGCGCTGTCAGCATGAAGCACGATCTCACGAACCGTGTGATTGTGACTTGAGCTGAAATCGAGTCAGACACTTACGCACTGAGGCACCCAGGCGCCCCAATATTTTTTTATTGACAAGTAGTGGATACACACAAAATATTTTGAAGTTCATTATCCAATAAGTCTGTACTTCAGATAGGCCATGGAGGAGGACAGGGAATATGCCTGCTTTGTTTCCTGTTCCATTCCCAGTGCTCACAGGAGGAGTCCTAGGACACAGTAAGTGCTCAATAAACATGTGCTGACTGGCCACATATGAATAAGTGGTTCAAACAGTCCTTTTATTATTCAGGACTTTGGGTTGAAAAGACAGAAACAAAACCCAGTTTAAAGGGAAAAGGAAATGTGTTGACTCACTGGTGAAGCTCCCAGATTCGAAGGACTAGTTTTGGGGTTCAGGGTCTGTCATTTTTCCTGGCTCCTTTGGTTGCAGCAGGGAAGATGAACACCGACAGTTCTAGAATCGCCTCCACCTCGCTCCACTAAGCGGCAAGGGATGAGGGAGAGGCAAATCCCAAAAGCAGAGACTGTGGGGACAGGCGCCCTATAATCTCATTTACCCTCTGAGGGTCCTGTGTGGTGCAACACCTCTGTGCAGACGGATCCAACGTCCCCCTTTACATTTTATCTTTTAAAATCATTTTTATTTGAGTGTAGCTCACCAGCGTCCTTTTATTAAAACAATTTTGGGGGTGGGGGTGGGGGCGCCCAGGCGGCTCATTCGGCTAAGTGTCTGACTCTTGATTTTGACTCAGGTCATGATCTCAGGATTGTAAGATTGGGCCCTGCGCTGGGTTCCATGCTGGGTGTGGAGCCTGCTTAAATTCTCTTTCTGCCTTCCTCTGCCTTTCCCCTGCTCCCACTGTCTCTCAAAAAAAAAAAAAAAATTCTATACCCCTATATTCATACAGTAGGATTTACAAAACTAGTAACATTTAAGGTTACTGGTTACAAAACTAGTAACGTATAAAACATTCAACATTTTAATAACTTAGGGGGGTTTAAAGTCGCAAGTCAGGCGGTCCAAAGGTAATTAGACAGCAATGGCCACAGGACAAAGAGCTTCCTAGAAGGTTTCTGTTTTCTGCTGACCTGACATCCCCCCCCTCCCCCAGTACATCACCCCAACCTATTGGCCAGAGCCCCTTGACATTGACATTTACCATTCCCGAAGATTCCAATGACATAGGAGACACCAGGTATCCAGATGACAGCCTTAAGATGTCTGACGCAGCCACTCGGTTCCTGAGGTTATCAGATTTTTGTACCTGGGGAATTTGGTGTGAGGGCTGGCACTCCACCCATTTGCTTTGATAATTCTGCTGCTAGAGCGCAGAAAAACAATTCATTGTACCGAGCACTCTCTTGGATCACTTCATGCACATAAAAAAAGGCAAAAATAAAGCAGGTAAGGCGGGAATTGTAATGATACCATTTTAGAGATGAGGAAGCTGAGGCTCAAAATAGTTCACACAGCTGCCAAATGGCAGAGCCAGGCTCCCAATCCGGGCGTTGTGACTCCAGACCCCGAAATCTTTCCACTCCTCAAGTGTTTCCCGTGGGTCACAAGAGCCATGAAACGGTGTGCCAAAAAGAACTTTCGGGGCAAAGTATTTTGGGAAATGCTGCAAACTATTTCTTCCTCTTGGAAAGTTACAATATTTATTAGCACATTACAGGCTTGGAGAAGTCCTGCCAGAGAGAAAACTGGGCTGGTTTCGTTTAATCTAGTTTTTGCCTAAATGTGTTTGACCCTGTCTCCCCTCCTGTCCGGGGTAACTATATCACGCGGAACATGCTGTGGGAATCTCCGGATTATGACCCCAACTACTGTGTTCATTCATCCCAACAGTAGCTTAGTAGCTTTGCAGTGTTTGTCCTGGTGCTTGATGGTCTGTGGGAGGGGCGGCTCAACTGATTTTATACTTTCACTGGTATAAATATCAAAGTCGCTGAGACCCAGGGGGGATTCGGAATGAGCTTGGTCCTCACTCACTCACGTTTGGATGGTTTTTTCGGTGCAAAGGAAAGGCGTGGAGTTACAGCCCTGGAAGCCATCTATGACTCATAGCCCTTCTGGTCCTTAGCAAGGAAAATTACTGACATCATGACCTATGTGAAAACAATTACAGTGCATATGGATTGTGATTTTTATAGTCATTTCTGTTTTCTTTTTTACTTGAACCAAGGATAGCTTCGGGGAAAAGGTGCAAGGGACATTTCTTATTACATCTGTCCCGGGTGGTTCCTATGCAAATACTCTCCTACTGGGCCTACTGTGTTGCTAATCCTGGTATCCAGCCCTCTGGATGCCGTAATTGGCCTAAGGGGTGGGTAGTTGACCTAAACACAACCAAGCAGATTCCTACCTAGAGGTCAGATATGTAGATTCCGGAGAAAACAATCTATTGGATTATAAACCTACGTGGATGTAGGCTTGGCAAAGCTCTCTTTCTCACCCTGTGGAGAAAAACTTCTCTGAGATTAAAGCCAAAACATAGAAAGGAGCAGAGCTGAAAATGAGAGAGAGAGACAGAGACAGAGAGAGAGCGCGCTAGAATCTTCGTAACGTCACTTGAGTCCCTGGATCCAGCCATACCTGACACTGCCTCACCCCCAGGTATCTCAGTTATGTGAACCGATGCATTCTCCCTTTTGCTTAAACTCATTGGGGCTGTGTTTTTAGTCATTAGCAACTAACAAAGATGGATGTGTTCAGAAATTGGTACCCAAAGAGTAGTATTGTAAATGTTGAAGTTGAAGTGGGGTGTGGGTAGGAGTGAAGTAAGTGAGGAAGAGGGTGGTAAGAAATTAGATCACGGAGGCAGGGAGAGGTCAGATCACTCTGGACCTTGTAGACCAAGCTCAGGGTTTGGGCTACTATTCCAAGTAAATAAGCAGCTTCTGGAAGGATTCAGAAGTAAGAGAGTGACCTAATATGATTGGTGTTTTTAAAAAAAAAAATTTAACATTTATTTCTTTTTGAGAGACAGAGCACAAGCGAGGGAGGGCAGAGAGGGAGACACAGAATCGGAAGCAGGCTCCAGGCTCTGAGCTGTCAGCACGGAGCCCAACAGGCTCGAACGCACGAACCGTGACAGATCATGACCTGAGCCGAAGTTGGAGGCTTAACCGACTGAGCCACCCAGGCGCCTGTGATTGGTGTTTTTAAGAGTTTATTCTGGTGGTTAGATGCGGAATGGAGGTAAACGTGGAAACCAAGAAACCAGCGGAGAAGGGGGCGCTAAGGCTGACCTAGGTGCAGGCAGTGGTGACATGACCAAGACGAAGGAAGGGGAAGTGGTGACCACTGACCCTAACGGGATCCCCTGGGGGGCAGAGCTGAGCGTGTCTGCTGACGGAGCCCACGTGGGATGTGATGGATGGAGGTGTGAAGGACGGACGACCTGTGTGGACCACGGCCCAGGTGCCCCTCCCAGACCTCCAGGGCTACCCAGATACCCGTCCCCCAGCTCCTGGGAGAATCAGCCGCCCCTTTCTGTGGGGAACCGCCCTGAGCCACAGGGACCCGACTCCCCAGAAATCCACACAGCCACCTGCCAATCACTGGCCGACAGGAAGCTACAGAAACGCAGGCTTGCTCCACACTTCAAGGCGGGACGACTCTGCGGCAATTCACGCTCCAGAGCTCCTAGCGAAGCTGGTCTCCAGCCGAGAGCACAGCCTTGCGGCGCGGCCCCACCTGCTCCCGCCTCCCCCCTCCCCTGATAAGTCACTGCACAGGGACTCTCCGCTCAGGCTCACTTCCAGGAACCCCAACCCATGCTTTTGGCCCGAGCAGCCCGGTGGATGGGGATGCCGTGTGCGATGGGGAAGACTGGGGTAGAAGACGTTTGTCTAGAAAATAAGAAGCCTGCTTTTGGACATACTGAGTTTGAGATGCTTGCTAAAAGGTGTCAAGAAGCTCTTTGGGATGGGAAAGTGAGAAGGCTCCGTGTAAGTCCTGGCCCTGTGGTATCCCTGCTAGGACGGTATAAAGCAGGGAGTGGGTGGGGAGCGGGGATAGGGTAGGGGCTTAGGTGGATAATGGAACAGAGCAGGTGATTGGTAAACACGGAGGGAGATTCTGCCCTTGGTGCAAGCTGTTTACCACCTCGGACAATTCCTTTTCTGTCTCTAAGCCTTGGTTTCTTTACATGTGAAAACTGGAGGGATTCTTCTGGCTGTGACATCTCCCCTGACCCCACTCTCTCCTTTAGGACCCTTTCCCCCCATCTTGACCAAATTCCCAAACAGTTTGTCCTGGGCTTTCTCCTGACAGCCCTAGTTAGTTCATTTGCATACCAATTCATACTAAAGGGTTAATGACTACTAGAAGGTGGGTTTATATTTAAATATGCACTTGGAATGTATTCAATAGCATTTTATTTTGTACCAGTCAATGGTTTAAGACTCAGGTAATGTGCCATTATGGAATATTCAAAGAGAAGGAAGACGATGTTCTTTGCCTTCAATCCTGGAAGATAAAACCCTTGCCTCCAATCCTGAAACCACACAAGAGAGACCTCACTGAGCCTCCAGTGTAAGCCAGGGGCTTCCTAAACATTCTGTTTAGTCCTTCATATCATAAGACAGATATTTTTTATGCCTCTTTGCAAAGAAGGAAGTAAGGGAGCAGAAAAGTGAGATTAAAACCCGGGATTATTCAGGTCCACAGCCTACGGGCTTTCCTCTGTGCCACATGACCCTTATTCAGTCTTTGTGCTTCCCCACACCGCTCACAGACGGTGTGGCCTATCTGCTCATGCTCATTCTGTGACGGAAAGCTCACCATGACTGTAGGCTGATCCAGTAATTCTTTTTTTTTTTATGCTTATTTATTTATTTTGAGTGGTGAGAAGGGGCAGAGAGAGAGAGAGGGGCGAGGGAGAGAGAGTCTCAAGCAGGCTCCACGCTCAGTGCAGAATCCAACTCAGGGCTTGATCTCATGATCGTGAGATCATTACCTGAACTGAAATCCAGAGTCGGATGCTTCACTGACTGAGCCACCCAGGTGCCCTGATTCAATAATTCTAAAGTAATTAAATGCTGGGAACCTGTGTTTTAAAGATGAATCTGCAGATGGATAGGTTTGGTAACTACCAGAAATGTGCCCTTTCTTTCTCCTGGATCCTGAATCGGTCCTGCAGTGAGAAGTTCGTTTGGAGTTCAGCAGTCCTGGGGGTGAACCCGGTTCCGCCAGGCACTAGCTGGGTGGCCTTGGGCAAGTCACTGCACCTCTCTGAGTCTGTCTTCTCACCTGAAACATACAGGCAAGAATACCTGCCCATATGAAGGAGGGGAAACTAAACGAGAGCCAGGTACAATGCCTGGCATAAGCAGGCACTCAGCACGTTGTCATTGCTGTGGGTGCTGTCGTCACTGCACATATACAGCCATCTGGGCCCCCACAACAGGCTCCTCTGAGCTCCCAGGTCCAAGGTAGCCTCTCCCTGCTGCTCAGAACATTCATATCATCGATCCCAGCTTCCAAAATCCGCGGTGAACTCCCGTCCCGCCTTGCCAACGCGTCCTGCACACTCACTCCTTCCATGGGGCCTCCCAGCGCTGACCTCAGCCCGGGCCCTATCAGCTGAGCCCTGGGCAGCGTCTCGCCCACACCCCGCAGGGCCTGGGTGGGGCTGGGCAGGGGCCCCCGGCCCCCGTCTGCAGGCCAGGCCGCCGAGGTTGTCGCTCACTCGGGTACAGGGTAAGGAGCACACAGGGTGTGCTGGCCATGGGGTGTCCCGAGTCAGTCACTGCCGCCCTGAGAATGGGGACCTCCACTCTCCCCTCCCAGGGCTGCAGAGCGGGATCAGGGGAGTGGTGGGCAGAAAGCGCCCAGTCAGCGGGAGGTGTTGTTGCTAGTTGTTGCTTCCTTCCAGAAGCCTGGGGTCTCCCAGGCTAGGGCACTAGAAGGAGCCTTTCCAATGTACGTCAAGGGAGGGAGACAGACGTGTCGTATGGTACCGCAGTAGGGTTATGAGGACAGGAAGCTAATTTTCCCGGGGCAGAAGATCTTGCTACGTGTCCATTTCGAATGCTCCGGGTGACCAAGGTCTCCCCACCGACACACACACTCAGGATCAGATCCAGGAGAAAGAGTGGAGAGGGTGGATAAGAGAGGGTGTGGGGCGAGGGAGGTGTCAGAAAGGGAAGGGTTAAAGCGACCAAGGGGAGACAAGCCAGGGAGGAGAGCCCAGGCGGGTTATTCTCCAGACTGAGGACCGTTGCTATGATGGGAGCCCAGGAACAAGGAGCCTGGTGTAGAAGCAGCTCTCAAACCTCCCCTCCTGGGGGGCTCGGTCCACCCGAGGCTGTGTTTGTGCAAGCCGGTGACAGCACGGTCATTTTGTAATGGCCTCTCTCATGCTGCCTTCTACCGTAATGGAGTGATGACAACAATTGCTAACACACAGCACCTACCTGTTTGTCAGGTTAGGTTCCCGGAACAATGCGTAATAACTCATTGACCCTCCCAGCAGCCCCAGAGGCGGCTAGTGTTATTAGCACCATCCTAGAGATGAGGAAACTAAGGCACAGAGAGGTTAAATAACTTGCCCAGGGTCACACAGCCGTTGAATAGTGGAGCTAGGATGGTCTCTCACAGTAGTGCCAGAGTTGCAGCTTCCACTCTCCCTCCTCCTTGGTGCTGGAATGTTCCCTATCATGCCTGGCTGCTCCTTGCAGTCCTCGCAGCCTAGAGCACACCTGCTCCACTTCCCCGGAGGGCAATTACCTTTCTTTCAGTGATCAGAGCAAGCAGTTGCGTCTTCACAGCAGCAAAAAGTTGGGAACTTCTTAAGTGTCCAGCCGTAGGAGTTTATTAAATCAACAGCGACAAATCTATACATTAGAATAGTATGCAGCAGGGGCGCCCGGGTGGCTCAGCTGGTTAAGCGGCCGACTTCAGCTCAGCTCATGATCTTGCGGTTCATGGGTTCAAGCCCCATGTTGGGCTCTGTGCTGACAGCCTGGACCCTGGAGCCTGCTTCAGATTCTGTGTCTCCCTCTCTCTCTGCCCGTCCCCTGCTTGCGCTCTGTCTCTCTCTTTCTTTCTCTCTCTCTTTCTCAAAAATAAACATTAAGAAAATTTTGTTTGAAGGACAGTATGCAGTCATTAACAATGCTGCTGCATAACCCTAGGTTTCTAGAATGTGCCAGATTGTGCTAGGTGCCCTATTCATATACATCACCTTGTTTAGTCCCCCCAACTGCCATGCAAAGGAGGTCCTGCTTTGCTTTCCTTGTGCAGATGCAGAAAGTGAGGCTCAGAGGAAACTACTTGACACAGTGTGAACCAGGCTTGGCCCGAGTCTTCCTCGCTCATGCCCAGAACGCCTAACCTGTGCTCATGGCATGAGATGTGTTCATGAACATTGTATTGCATGAACATGACAGCAAGTTACCAAATAGTATAGACAGTATGATCCCAATTTGATCAGCAAAAATACACATCTACATGCGCAGAAAAGTAATTAGACCAATATTTTATCTCAGTTTATTTCTGGCTGGGGGTGAATGGGTTTGGAGTTCACTTTTATTCACTTCCTTCTGCTCACCTGCTTTTCTTTATTTTTGTGGCAAGCACGCAACACTTGTATAAGATAGTTCGTAGCTTCCCTCGTCACTACACACTTTAGTCTCCAGGCTCTACCCAGGTCATCTAGGCAACATTTTCTGCCCTCTGTGCCCGCTCGGGTCACTCTGCCCCTGGTCCCCCACCCGCCTGTGGGTCCTGCAGAGCATATGCTCTCACTTCCATCATTTTGGGTGCTGACTCTCCCTCCTCCAGGCTCAGGACTGAAGCCTCCCTGTCTCCTGTCCCACAACTGCCTTCCCCACCTCTCTCTCCAGAGCCCGGCTTGTGTTTCTGAGCCACCTCACAGAGAATGGGTGTCTCGAAGGCCAGCACCAAGCAGGAGCCTCCCTTCTCTCCTTCCCCAGAGCAGGCAACACCCTGTGTGGGTGAAAGTCTCTATCACTGAAGGACTACCTGATGTCCGTGTTGCTCTAAGGGAACTCTTCCCACAACCCCAGGGAGTGCAGAGTCAACAGCAGACCCCAGAGCTCGCAGTCAGTGCCCCACTGCATACAGCTCACAAATGCGCGTACCCACACAGACAGGCAGTATACACACACGTATATGTACACACAGAGAGACGTGTGCACACACAGAATGTACATATGCTTATACGACACATACTTGTACACAAAGATGCGTGCGTGCACGGGGCCCTGGGGTGGCTCAGCTGATTAAGCGTCTGACTTTGGCTCAGATCATGATCTCGAAGTTTGTGACTTCGAGCCCCGTGTTGGTCTCTGTGCTGACGTCTCAGAGCCTGGAGCCTGCTTGGGATTCTGTGTCTCCTTCTCTCTCTGCCCCTCCCCTGCTTGCACTCTATCTCTCTCTCTCTTTCAAGAATAAATAAACATTTAAAACAATTATAAAATTTTTTTTAAAAGACACATGCATGCACAGAACAGTGTACACTCACAGATGTGAGAAGTGTACACACAGAGACATGTGCACACACACAAACACCGCCCTCCAGAGAGATATGTGCGCGTGCGAATGGAAGCTGTGTGGCTGAGAAGAAACTACTAGAACCTGGGGAACCAGAAACCCCGGTTCTCACCCTGTTGTGACCTTAAGCAAGATCCTCCCCACACTGAACCTCGGGTTCCATACTTTTACCCCGTAGTCATGAACTTCATGCATAAGCATCTGCAAATCAAAGGGCTGGGTAAACCGTAGCATTCTAGATCTGAAAGTTCCCTCCACGGTCTTGTCCAATCCCCTCCTAGGAAAAGGGAGAGCACAGAGGTGGAATGACTTTTGCAAGGTGCCCCATAGAGGTCATGCCAGTCAGAACTAGAATCCGGGTCTGCTGCACGACCCAGGCAGCATTCTACCTGATATTCCAGACTTCAGGGGGTGAGGGGTGTGAGCTCTCCTGAGGTCCTTCGTACCTATTCATGTCATACCTCTCCTTTTGCCTTTGAAACGGATTCAATACTATAGACAAAGTATCTGCATTCTGCTAGAGTTGTGGAGGAAAGATTTCAGGGCTGTTGCATGACCCAAAGGCTGCTGGGACTCCGCAGTACTCCAGATGACCACTCCGCTCAGGGCAGCGGACATCGTTGGCAGAATTTGAACCAAAAGCTGGCCTCCCATGCTGGCCATGGTGGTCACAAAGGCTGCGGAAAGTACTAAAAGGAAAATTCCCTTCTCAGGAATTTTTTTAGGAAGTAATTGAAGATGAAGAAGAAGATTCATCTGCAAGAATGTTCATCCCAGTGTCATTTATAGCGGCAAAAATAGAGATACAATTTAAATATGCAAAATTTGGGATGAATCTATGAGGGATCAAATATCCTGTAGCCAGAATACCATGATATATTTTTTTAAGTTTATTTGTTTATTTTGAGAGATAGAGAGTAGGGGTGAGGGGCAGAAAGCGAAGAAGAGAGAATCCCAAGCAGGCTCCACAACTGGCAGCTCAGAGCCCGACCCAGGGCTCCAACCCATGAGACCACGAGGTCATGACCTAAACTAAAGCCAAGAGTCAGACGTCCAACCAGCGGAGCCACCCAGATGCCCCAAGAATACTGTGATATTTTTAAAAATTGCTTTTTACTTTCAACAATAGCCAAATCATGGAAAGAGCCTCAATGTCCATCAGCTGATGAATGGATCAAGAAGATGTGGTTTATCTATACAGTGGAATACTACACAGCAATGAAAAAGAATGAAATCTGGCCATGTGTAGCAACGTGGATGGAACTCAAGGGTGTTATGCTGAGCGAAATAAGTCAGGCAGAGAAGGACAGATACCATATGTTATCACTTATAAGTGGAACAGGAGAAACTTAACAGGGGACCACAGGAGAGGAGAAGGGGAGAAAATAGTGGAGGAGAGGGAGGGAGGCAAACCATGAGAGACTCTTGAATGCTGAGAACAAACTAAGGGCTGATGGGGGTTGGGGAGATGGGAAGAGAGGCGATGGGCATGGAGGAGGGCATTTGTTGGGATGAGCACTGGGTGTTATATGGAAGCCAACTTGACAATAAACTATTTAAAAAAATAAAATAAAAATCGCTTTCCCCACTAAGAATACATAATTGCATATGGAAGTGACCATGGTATTACAAGTGAACAGAGCCTGTTCGGAAGAGGTGTCATTGTATGGAGGTGACGGGCATGGATCCTAGAATTAGATGGAAGTGGAGCGGAAACAAATTCACCAGCACTTAAACTCTGATTACTTCTGGATGGTGTATGGGCATAGAGTTCATTTTTATTCCCTTCTCTGTGTTTATCTGCTTGTCTTCATTTTGAACAGGAAGCGTGCGTTACTTACAGATAGCACCTCCCCCACCACCACCCTGCTGCCTACTTTAAACAGACTCCAGGCCCAAGTCACCACATCTATGCAACATCTTCTACGCTTTCTGCCCACCCAGATCACTCTGCCCCACCTGCCCCTGCCTGTCTGTGGGAGCTTCTACCGCTTAGCAGCTGTGTGACCTTAGGCAAGCTCTTAATCTCTCTGAGACACAGCTTCCCCATCTAGGAAAGGGGCATGATCACAGTACCGAGAGCATAAGGTCATCCGAAGGATGAAAGAATGTGATGTATTTAATTTACTTAGTGCAAAGCCCAGCACACGGCAAGCATTTGGAAAATCATAACATAGGTATGTATATATGTACCTCCTCACACACTCATAGTTGGATATAGACACAATATTAGAAGTGCATCGCTTGAGGGTTTTTTCCTCTTATTTCTTCAGAAATCAGGGGAAGCAAGAGGTTATTGAAGGAGAAAGGAAAATGTGGTCCCCAATGCCACCGTGTGCAGCACAGAATTCTTGCAGCAAAGTACAAGCAGGAGCGGCACCCAGCCCCCCACATGCTAGCTTGGTCTGCTTCCTCTGGACCGCCCGTGGGAGCGTGGCTGCTGAGGGATGTCAAAGCGCAGGGAGGACCACTGTGGGTCCGAAGAGCCCTGGACAGTAGCATGTGTCCGGTGGGCAAGCGAATGGATGGATCTGCCCGAGTACAGGGAGAATGAGAGCGGAAAACATAAGGAAGGTGCGATGGCTCCATTTTACAGAGGAGGAAATCGAGGCTCCGAGCGGGGAAGTGACTTGCCCGAGGTCACCTGGCTGTCATTGCCTGAGCCAGGATTTGAACCAAGACCTGTTGATTTCCAAAGTGTATGCTGCTGACACTGCTTCTCTTTAAATGACGGAGTCCCACAGGAAGGCGGCTTTGCAGGCAAAGGAACGTACAACGTCTGCGAGGCTGGTCTGGCTGCCTGGAAGGTCCCACTGGGTGGCAGGAATTCAAAGCTTGGATGGCTGAGATGCTCTTGATTTCTGGAGTCCTTCGGCCCCCGCGGCTGCTGGCTCTGATTGCAGATAAAAAAGACACGGAACCTTCTGTCCCAGTGTGACCTGGCTCCCTGTTGTCCTTCTAATGCAGGAAAGCCGGGTTCTCGCAGCCCCTGTGCCTCCCAGCTGCTTCTAATGGACTCATTGTCCGCCTTGTTTTGTCGTCCCAAGCTCAGGCCACCCTGGTTTTGGCTGGTGAGTGGCCTCTTTCAAAGGTGAACTGGCCCTGCTCTGCCTCTGACAATCAGGCCATTCAGAGTCAGGCCAGCATCTCCACGAGCAGCCCGGCGTTGTCCCCAAGGCAGACCTCCACTGCGGCCAGCAAACCATGCACAGGTAGGTATGCACCCCAGTGACTAGGGGTGTGCTTTATGTTGGAGGCAGGGCAGGGGTGAGAAGAGACAGTTGGAGAGGATGCGGGGAGGGGTGGACCAAAGGCTGTGCCTCAGGACAACGTTAACTGCAGCTCTACCAAAAAGTACACTATTATCAAGTAAGTTTGAGAAATGCCAAAAGTTCTATCTCTTCCTTTAAATTTATGGTATGTACATCTGTGGGACAAAGGCTCAGAGAAGTCCTGCAGTCAGGAATATTTGTTGACTTTTAATTGAGAATTTCTGTGGGTTTTTTTTCCTCCTCCCTCTCTCTCGTCCTTCCTTCCACAAATGCTCCAGACATTCCTAATATCCACCAGGACCATCTCAAGTGCTGGGGACACATACAGCAGTGAAACAAGGGTCAAAACAAGGCTCCTGCCCCCATGGGGCTCCCTCCAGAGGGAAGAGACAGACGATACACGTAATAAGGAAAACGCAGAGTATGCAAGCACAGTTGGATAATAAAGCAGGTGAGGATGGGAGCGCTGGAGTGGGCAGTGGCTTACGATTTTGGGTCCAGAGGTGAGAGAGCCCTCATGGAGAAGGTGACATCTGATCTGCTCCGTATGACAGGCGAGGGAACCCATCATGCAGACTCTTGGGGGAAGGAGCATTCCAGGCAGAAGGAACTGCAAGTGCTAAGACCCTGAGGCCTCAGCATGCCTGGTGGGATCCAGGAGGAGCAGGGAGGCTGTCAGCCCCACCCCACGGGGCACATTTTAGCATCCGCCAAAGCAGCTGAGAAGCTGGTGTACAGGTAAGAACAAGGCTCTAGTCTGGAAGACTTAAATTTTTATCCGAGCTTCACCCCTCCTACCAGTCTATGCAAATTTAGCTGTGCTGTTACCTGAGAGGCTCAGTTTCCTCATCTGTATAACAGGGATAATGACTTGCCCCAGCCTCAGAGAGCCACGGTAAGGGGCAATTCACTCTGGGTGGCCCATCGTGAGCCCCCTCAATGCCAGCTCTGACTGTCATCATCAATATTCTTTTTTTTTTTTAATGTTTTTTTAAATTAATTTTTAGGAGAGAGAGAGAGAGAGACAGCATGAGCAGGGGAGGGTTAGAGAGAGAGGGAGTCACAGACTGAAACAGGCTCCAGGCTCTGAGCTGGCAGTCAGCACAGAGCCCGACAAGGGCTCGAACCCACTAACCGCGAGATCATGACCTAAGCGAAAGTCAGATGCTTAACCGACTAAGCCACCCAGGCACCCCTGTCATCATCAATATTCTTAAAGCTGTATGAGGAAGCAGCTCACTCTTGATAAAGCCATCACCTTCACCTTGAGTCCCCTGCAGAATCTCCCACCTGTAATGCAGGGGCCTCACCAGCTGCCAGCTGCTCCCACAGCAAATAACGCCTCAAGGATAAGGAGAAACAGATCAGAGAGAACTACAGTAGAAACCCAAGATGGATGCCAGGACATAAGCCTACCTAGGTCAAAGCCAACTAGCCCGTGAACTTGCAGGGTCTCCTGAAGCCCTGTTGGGCACCTCTATCCTGCTCTGGGAGTGAGGACTTCTCATACAGCACAGCCAACAGGAATTTAAAGTAGTCTCCCTCCCTCCCTCTACCTAAACACATAAATTTCCCCCTTCCCCCACCAGATGTTTTCTCATCGTAAACCCCCAGGACTGGCCTCTTTGCTGCTGAGATGTAAAGACGGTTTATTCAACAGGTATTTTATGAGAGCCCACTAATGTGCAGCCAATGTTATAGGCACTTAGGACACAAGGCAGACAATCTCCCTCCCTTTATGGAGTTATCAGACCAGTGGTTCTCAAAGTATGGTTCCCACCTGGGAACTTGTGAGAAATGGAGATTCTCAGTCCCACCCCAGCCCTATTGAAATAGAAACTCTGGGGTGGCACCCAGCACCCCATACTAAGTCTTCCAGGTGATTCTGATGCATGCTTAAACATGAGTCTAATGGTCTAGAATAGTGGTTCTCAACCAGGTATATGAGTGCACACACGCGCGTGCACACACATACACACACCCAGGACATTTGACAATGTCTAGAGCTATTTTGGTTGTCACAATGTGCAGTGGGATAGACACCACGGATGTTTCTAAACATTCTATAAAGCACAGGACATACCCCTCTACAAAAACAATAAAGAATCATCCAGCCCTAAATGTCAGGAGTGCCAAGGTTGAGAAACCCTGGTCTAGGGACAGGGAGACAGGAAACAGGTAATGGACACTTATGTCGCTAAATGAATAAGATCATCTTAGATGATGGTAATTGCTCTGAAGCAAATAATTCAGGGTAAAAAGAGAGTGGCTCGTGGTGGCGACAACATTGGGTGACCAGAGAGGGCCTCTCTGAGAAGGTGACTTTTGAGCTGAGACCTGGCCATAGCACATTTGGGGAAAAGAAGGTTCCAGGGAATGGAAATAGGCCTAAGACAGGGAAGAGTTTGATGTGTTGGAGGTTTGGGAAGAAAGCTAGGTGATGGGTTCTAGGTACCCACCCTCCTCCCCTACCATCCCCCCTCCTCTCCTCCCTCCCTCACCTTCCTTCCACAAATATTTATTAAGTACCTACTAGATACTAGAGACATTAGTGCTTTGCAAGGCACCTAGGAGAGCTGGATGGAGTCGCGGGGGCAACGGAGCAGAAACAGAGGAGCACAGAGTCCTTGAAACTAGGATGCGAGAGCCCGATGGGGTGTCGGGAATGATCACGCAGCAGCTGGTCTCCAAAAACAAACTGCCCTCCCCATGTTCGTGCCCTGTGTGGTCCCCTCGTCATGAAGTGGGGTTGACTTGTGCCTTGCTCTTGACCCATAGGTGGCTGTAGAAGTCACGCCTGTAGCACCGGAGGCCGGCTCAGAAGCCTGGCAGGTTTCACCTGGTCCCTTCAACGCTCACTCTCGGGACACCCTCTCTTGGAGCTGAAAGGAAAGCACAGTCCCTGTTTCCTCCACCCACAAAGCAGTTCTGACATCAGATGCGTAGGTCATTTTGCACCAAGCAATCCTCCACCTTTCGGTGGACGCCAGCTGGGTGTCCTGCTATTTTACTCGATTCTGACACTAACATCCCCAGTGTTTGCACAGAGCCCACAGCTTAAGGGCTCAACCCCTGACGACTGCCCCCCTCCACTTCAGAAACCAATCTCAAGTCACAGGTGCTCACCTACATTTCTATACCTCAGTGCTTCCCATAAGCCCTCTCCAGTTTCAGTAATTTGCTACAACTGCTCACAAAACTCAGGGAAACATTTACTTACGATATTGGCTTATTATAAGGGATCTTACAATGATTACAGATGAGCAGCCAGATGACGAGGTACAAGGGCTGAGGAAGGGGCACGGAGCTCCCCTGCCTCCTCGAGGCATGCTGCCTTCCCAGCACCTCCATTAGTTCACCAACCTGGAAACTCTCTGAAACTTCACTTAGGGTTTTATGGAGGTTTCATTCCATAGTCCTGGTTGGTTAAATCATTGGCCATTAGTGATTGGCTCAAGCCTTCTCCCCCTTCTTGGGGGTGGGGTGGGGAGTGAGGGGTTCCAACACTCTAATCATCTTGGTTGGTTTCCCTAACAACGAGGCCCCCTCCACTCCCAGACTTAGCGACTACCCCAAACGTACCTCATTAACATGAACTCAGATGTGATTAAAAAGGGATTGTTATTGGTTTTATGGATTATTTCCTTTGCGTGCAGATGCTTTTAATCTTGATGAGGTCCCAATAGTTTATTTTTGCTCTTGATTCTTTTGCTTTTGGGGATGAGTCAAGTAAGAAATTGCTGCAGTGGTGGTCAAGGAGGTTGCTTCCTGCTTTCTCCTCTAGGGTTTTGATGGTCTCCTGTCTCACATTCAGGTCCTTTATCTATTTTGAGTTTATTTTTGTGTATGGTGTGAGAAAACGATCTAGTTTCATTCTTCTGTATGTTGCTGTCCAGTTCTCCCAGCACCATCTATTAAAGAGGCTGTCTTTTTTTCCGTTGGATACTCTTTCCTGCTTTGTCAAAGATTAGTTGGTTGTATATTTTTGGGTCCAATTATGAGTTCTCAATTCTATTCCATTGGTCTATGTGTCTGTTTTTGTGCCAATACCATACTGTCTTGATGATGACAGCTTTGTAGTAGAGGCTAAAGTCTGGGATGGTGATACCTCCCATTTTGGTGTTTTTTTTTTTTTTTTTAATGTTTTTTTTTTTTTTTTTTTTTCTAGAGAGAGAGAGACACAGCATGAGCAGGGGAGGGTCAGAGAGAGAGGGAGTCACAGACTGAAACAGGCTCCAGGCTCTGAGCTGGCAGTCAGCACAGAGCCCGACGCGGGGCTCGAACCCACAAACCGCGAGATCATGACCCGAGCGAAAGTTGGACGCTTAACCGACTAAGCCACCCAGGCGCCCCCCTCCCATTTTGGTTTTATTCTTCAATATTACTTTGGCTATTTGGGACAACCCAGTGAAGAAATGGGCAGAAGATATGAACAGACACTTCTCCAAAGAGGACATCCAGATGGCCAATAGACACATGAAATGATGCTCAGCATCCCTCCTCATCAGGGAAATACAAATCAAAACCACACTGAGACACCACCTCACACCAGCCAGAGTAGCTAAAATGAGTAAATCAGAGGACTCTAGACGCTGGTGAGGATGTGGAGAAATGGGCACCCTCCTACACTGTTGATCATGTAAACTGGTGTAGCCCCTCTGGAAAACAGTGTGGAGGTTCCTCAAAAAATTAACAATAGAACTCCCCTATGACCTAGCAATAGCACTGCTAGGAATTTACCCAAGGGATATAGGAGTGCTGATGCATAGGAGCACATGTACCCCCATGTTCACAGCAGGACTCTCAACAATAGCCAAAACATGGAAAGAGCCTAAGTGTCCATCAACAGACGAATGGATCAAGAAGATGTGGTTTATCTATACGATGGAATACTACATGGCAATGAGAAAGAATGAAATCTGGCCATGTGTAGCAACATGGATGGACCTTGAGGGTGTTATGCTGAGCAAAATAAGTCAGGCATAGAAGGACAAATACCATATGTTTGCACATATAGGAGGATTAGGAGGAACTTAATGGAGGAGCATAGGGGAGAAGAAGGGGAAATAGTGGAGGAGAGGGAGAGAGGCAAATCATGAGATACTCTTGAATGCTGAGAACAAACTGAGGACTGATGGGTGTGGGGGGGAGGGGGGAGATGGACATGGAGGAGGGCACTTGTGGGGATGAGCACTGGGTGTTTTATGGAAACCAACTTGACAATAAACTATTTGTAAAAAAAAAAAATGGGATTGTTATACATAACATGAGACAGGAGTCAGGGACAAAGACCAAAATACGTGTTTAGTATTATTTCAAATAACACAGAACCCAGCTGCCATGCCACATTGTCACATGGGGGTGTGGGGAGGGGGCCATGGGTTGGCATTGCATTCCACAGCTTTAGCTAGGCACCAGCATCAACCACCTGCCATGTGAGGGTGCCATCTTGGATATTCCAGCCCAGCTGAGCCCCCGGATGACTGCAGCCCCTGGCTGTGGAGCAGAAGCCCAGTCAATCCACAGGCCACAAGAGTCCCTAAAACTGTTGTTTCGAGCCACCAAGCTTTGGGAGGGTTTGTCATAAAGCAGTAGAGAGGTGAGGCAGGCAGGATGCTGACACTTGTGGGTCCTGCCTTGGGAAGGTGCCATAAATGAAAACTCAAACACACCAAAGCACTGTGTGAAACAAACTTGGGGCAAGAAAAAGAAGTTGGGAGATGAGGTACTTGGGTCCTGGCCCTGGTTTTTCCACCAAGGTGCCGTGTGACTTTGGGCCTAAATCTCTCTGGATGTCAATGTTCTCTTGACATAGAAGATCCCATTGGGTCCCATGATCTCAGAGATGCTGTTCTAGCTCTGTCCTCCTTGGCTGGTTGGCTTCATCATGATTTCTTTAGTGCTTATTTGTTTTGAGAGAGAGAGAGAGAGAATGAGTGGAAGAGAGGCAGAGAGAGAGAGAGAATCCAAGTGGGCTCCACACTGTCAGAGCAGGCCCAATGCAGGGCTCCATCTCGCAGCCACAAGATCACAACCTGAGCCAAAATTAAGAGTCGGACATTTAACCAACAGGCACCCAGGTGCCCTGCTTCCTTGGTGATTTTTAATCAACCTGCATGTTCCTCCCTCCAAACATGTCCTCATGTTGACCCACCACTGGGATGATCCAATGGAGTATTCCACGTCTTTCCATCTGTGCCTCGTCTCTGATGGTGCCAACCAATGTCCCATTTCCAGTAATATTTCAGGAGCAGGGGCTCTCTGGGTCCAGAACATTTGGGTACAAATTCCAGCTCTAACACCTCCTAGGTATGACCTTGCATGAACCTCTTCACCTCTCTGTGCCTTAATTTCCTCCTCAGTAAGATATGAATACCTCTTTCATGGAGCACCTGGGGGGCTTAGTCGGTTAAGCATCCAACTTTGGCTCAGGTCATGATCTCGCCATTCCTGAGTTCAAGCCCTACATTGGGCTCTGTGCTGACAGCTCAGAGCCTGGAGCTTGCTTGGGATTCTGTGTCTCCCTCTCTTTCTGCCCCTCCTCTGCTTGTTCTCTCTCTCTCTCAAAAATAAATAAACATTACACAAAAGTTTAAAAAAGAATACCTCTTTCATGAGAGTATTTTTGCAAACCCTACTGGATGATTCATGTGAAACATTTACCCCTGTGCCTGACCCAAATCAGCTCTTAGGCCTTTTCCTTTTCTGTCTCATATATTTGTGCTCTGTTGAGCATATTTGAGTCTTGTCTCCTGACCTTCTCTCTCCTGATAGGCTTCAGGCTTCTGGAAAGCTTGACTCAAGCTGAAACCCAGACCATAAGATTTAGCACCAACCTGGATAGGAGACGAGGTCCTGAGAGCCAGATGCCTCCGCTCCTTCCTCTGGCTGTGGGATGTGAGCATGGTATTTACATGGGCCTCTGTCTCCTCATCAGTACAGTGGAAGTGATTGTCCGCATTCTGTCCCCTCCTGGGGCAAGGTGAGGATTAACTGAGATACTGGGTGCTAATGAGCTATGTAAACTGCCATATGCTTGACACATGTATGTAAGGGACACATTGGTCCAGGGTCAGACCACAGACCTGGAAGGTGGAAGAACTTGTTCTCATTCTGGCTGTGTGACATTGGGCACCTTACCTCCCCTCTCTGAGCTTCAGTATCCCCAATGGTAAAGTGAGGTGAGGTCACACAACCTGCAGATGCATTGGTTTAGTGTTCCTTAAAATTCAAACTGATTTCTTTACAGACTGGAGGTATTCACACAAACATTGACTTCTAGGCTTCTGCGGAAGAACTCAGGAGGTGTAGCAGCATGGGGTCTATGCACTCCCACACGGCAGATGCTGAGCGGTGGCCATCCCTTTTAGAGAAGGGTCTGTGTTCCCCAGGACGCCTCGCCCATCTGGGACCTCTGCCCCCTCCAGCTGTACTCATGGATGTCACCCATCCAGCCTTGACAGCCTTCTGAAGGAGGTGGCCTCTGGGTGCCACTCGCTGTGCTAACATCCTAGAAATCTCTGCCCACGATGAATACGACAGTCATGCTTCCTGGTATCCCACTCAGCCGGCACAGTTCTGGGAGCACAATGGACACACTGCAGACGTTTGGTCCCCACCCCTCCCCGGCTGCCTGGTGACCTCAGTTACCCTGCAACGCAGGAGGCTTGAGATGCATCCCACAGGGTGTGCCCTGCCTAAGCCCTGTCCCCATGTGGCCTGCATCTGCATGGCCAGTGCAACAGAAATCAGGTCCTTGTTCCATTGGGGTGGATCTCATAGATCGTCAGGAGCTGTGGATACTTCTTTCTGCCCACTTCCAAACTGGCCACTCTGCCCGCCCTCCATCCTCTCACCCCAAACGTGACCCAACATCACCTGTGGGTGGGAATCTGCCTTTGCCACACAGAGAGGCGGACAGCACAGACTCTGTCAGTCTTGGGTTGAAACCTAACTTGGTAGCGGTTGCCATAGATGTAGGGAGAAGAAGCAAAACCAATGGGATATAGAGGGATTCATAAGAGAAGACTTATTATCAGAATTGGCTCACATGATTATGGTGGCCAAGGAGCCCCACAACCTGCCCTCTGCAGTCTGGAGACCCAGGAAAGGAAAAGGTGGTGATACGATTCAGTTGGAGTCTGAAGGCCTGAATCAGTGAAGCCAGTTGTGTGAATGCAGCTCTGAGTCTGAAAGGCCAAGAAGCAGGAACACTGATGTTCAAGGGCAGGAAAAGAAATGATGAGGGCCCCCCCTCCAGAAGAGGAACAAATTCACCCTTGCTCCGACTTTTTGTTCTGTTCAGGCCCACAGAGGCTTAGATGAAGCCCACCCACATTGGCGGGGGAAGGAGGGGGTCTTCTGTATCTAGTCTACCGATTCAAATGTTAATCTCTTTCAGAAACACCCTCACAGACACACACAGAAATAATGTTTTACCAGCTACCTGGGCACCCCTTAGCCCAGTCAAGCTGATGCATAAAATTAGACATCACAAGAGATTAAAGCCCCTAATTCTTCTGATCCTCAGGTCCCTCAAGTGTGAACTGAGAACAGCACTCCCTCCCCACTCCCTCCTGCCCACCTTGGAGGGAGCGCTACTGACAAGATGAAAGGGGCCGGCCAGGTGATGAACGCGGGGAAGTGATCACTGTCAGTGTCATCATCTCAGCCACAGAAGGACTCCGTGGCTTGTCATTTCCAAACCAGAAGGGGCGATTTTCCCAATTCCATCATGAAACCAGGAAGAAATTGGTAGATGTGTCTGGAGTCAAAGTGGAACTGGATGGGAGGAGCCCAGTACAGTGCAAACCCCTCACCCCCATGTAGAAGACACCTCTTCATTTTTGCCCACCCAGCATCCACTTTCTCTTCTAGCAAAAGCATCCCAAGATTCCTTGGGGAAACTACCTCTCCTGGATGCTCAGTCTATGCAATTTGTTGAGGTTGATGCCATCAGCCCCCTGGCCAATCAGAGCCCTGACTCCTCCAAGAACAGTGATTGGTTCATGGTGAACATGTGACCCAGGCTGGGCCAATAAGAGACCTCTGTGGTTTTTGCTGAGCTCTTGGGAAAAATCTTCCTTCTTCCAGAGTGGCTGGGTGGACTGGACATAAGCCTACAGCTGCTGGTGGGCAACCTCACAAGCAGAGAAACAAATAGACAACCTGCCTGAGAGTGAAGGCAACAGCAGAGCCAAAGGGTGTAGGGAGAATTCCTGACAGAAATGTCCAGGCACCTGGATCCAGTCATGACTGAAGCTGTAGATATCTTTGCCTTTGGACATTTCACATATGAGTACTAATGCATTTCTATTTCTACTTCAGCCAATCTGAGTTGTATTTCTGATGCTTGTAATGAAAGAGTCCTGGGGCGCCTGGCTGACTCAGTCGGTAGAGCACGCAACTCTTGATCTCAGGGTCATGAGTTCAAGCCCCACACTGGGCGTGGAGCCTACTTAAAATTTAAAAAAAAAAGAAAAGAAAAGAAGAAAGAGTCCTAACACAGTCTGAATAAAGCCGGTCACAAACAGAAAGAGTGATTAACCAAATGAACTTGTGAGTAAGTACATGAATTAATTAGTAAAGGAGCAAGGAAACAGATGAGTGAGTGAATGAATGAGGAACTGAGTGAGTGAATGAATGAATGAAGCATTTCAGGAAGCACTCCCTAGTTGTGCTCTGAGCCTCAGATGCCCATGCCTTCCACTCCTGAAAGGTCTCCTCTGCAGCGCGTGGTTGCAAGGACCCAGCCTGCGGTGCTTAGTTAGGGGGGATTCTGCAGTCAGTCTCACGGAGGTCCAAGCATTTTTGGTGGGCGAGTCACTTAACCTTTGGATGAGCCTGAGTCTCCTTACCGTGAAATGGGGATAAGAGGTCTTATCTCACAAGGCTGTTGCAATGGTTAGATAACGGAATGCACATGAAAGCACTTAGCACGGGGCCTGGTAAAGTCGTTTGATAAAAGCCACAGCAATGGTGATCCAGCCTGGTACCGTGCGTCCAGGCTCAGCTCCCACCTACCTCCATGAAGTCCCCCCTGACTGCATCAGGTTACCCCTTTAGTGCAGAATCTAAGTTGGCAAGCTTGCTCAAACTTCAGGATATCAGAGTCCCCAAGGGATGTGTGCTACCAATGCAGATTCCCAGATCTACCTTCCCAGAACCTTTGCCAAGGGTCTAGGGTGGGGCCCAAATTCATGAAAGATGAATTTTCATCTTCACCAAGTCCCCACACCCAAGATGATTGTGAAGCACAAGGTCCACAGACTATACTTGCAGAAAACTCACCTATCCACTACCCCATTTTACAGATGGGGAAACTGAGCTCCACAGGCTACATGTTGGCCCAAAGTCACATAGCGATTTACTGGCAGAGCCAGGCTTGACCCAGAACCTGTGTCTTGTGGACCTGAGCTAGCTTAGCCCTGCTGCACGGGGCTCCTCTGTGGACTGGAGCTTTCCTGGAACCTCTGGTGTCTGTTTTTCACCATCGGGTTCTCTAATCATTGTCCGGCCTCCTGCCCCCAGGAAATATATCTGCTCGGGGCCCTGGATCTAGCTGGTACTCAACAAATATCTGCCATGGGATGGGTACCACTACACCGGGACCAAAATATTTAGCGGCTTCTTCAGCAAAGGAGCCGGACGACCTAGCCACGAGAGTGACGGAAGCCATGAGGAAAGAGCCGCCATCCCTTGAGGGATCTTGAAATGTAGATTGTATTTCTTGTGTTTGTTTTTCTCTCCTGCGATAGCTGTAATGGGGCAGAGCTGCTGAATGAGCCAGCTCAACTCTAACCTCCAGCAGGTAGGCCTGCATTCGCCTTGCTCACTTGTACTTCCCTGCCTAGCATACAGCAGGTGCTCAATACATGATACGATGAGGGAAATGGAACTGTGGACCTGCTTCCCATTTAAGTAGTTCATTTCTTGTTCTGTAGATGGTCTGTTGGCGGGAATGTTACCCTCCCCATAATGTTACCGTCCCCTGTTGCCCTCCTGGCTCCCCATCTGCTCTTCCAGCTATGGAGTGGGGTGGGGGGGATGGAGGCCCAAGAGACAGTCCTGGTCTCTGCTCTTGGACCATCTTCTCTGGCGTCATTTATCTGTGGGATGGAGGGTGGGGCGGGGAGAAGATTTCTGCCGAAATAGCTTCTGCACCGCTGGGGCGTGCCGTCACCCCCAGCTGCCTACCCTTCCTCCATCGGCGCTTTGGCGCCGTGGCCCTGGCTCAGCCAGGACTGGATTTGATTCTTTCTTTATGGCCTGCGGATTCGATGCCTGAGCTGAACACATATGGAAGACAAGCCAGAGTGGAGGTGGGGGAGCAGCGTGGGCCAGACCCCAACTCTTGTAAGGCACAGAGCCTCCCCAGGCCTGGCCCGGGTCACGACCTACATGCCCGCCGCACCCACATGCCGATGACTCTGGTTTCTAGAATTGTCCTGAACCTCATTTCCCAGCAATGTCCGATCGAATGGGAATGTCCAAGGCCAGGCCCTTCAGATGGGACAAGCCTGGGCCAAACGTCCTCCCAAAAAAATGTGATGTGAGCAGTGTTCATCTGTTATTGATTGGGAGGCTGTGAGCTTTGCTTCCAAAATCTCCAATAAAACTGGCTTGGAGGAGAATTTCCTGGATCCCCGGTAAGTGGATAAAGATGTTCCAGAAGTCCAGAGTGGTGCTGGTGGGGAAGCTCGCACACCATGTCCGGTTGGTTTTCCCCTTTGTTACTTAATGAAGAACAGAAAACAATCAGCCCAGCTCTCCGTCTCCAGAGACGGCTCCCTTCTCCCTTTGAGTTAATTTCCGGTTGGAGGCAAGAGCCTGCTTAGCCCGAGGGCCCCTGGGAATCCGCCCTCTTCTCTTTTGGGTTGGGGGCTGGGGTTAGCTCATTCCTCTGGATATCCCAAGGGAGGGCCCTTGCACCTAAAGGTGGTACTAGGAGGTGGGGGGTCTCTAGGGAGTATGGCGGAGCACTGGGGAGCTGGTTCCATTGTTTGAGAACCTTACAGAAAGACAGATCCACCTCTGAGGTCCCCCCTTCTCGGAGGTCCTACCATTTACCAGCTGGGTGACCTCGAGCAAGAGAATTCACCTTTCAGAGTCTCAGTTTCCTCACCTGTGAAACGGGTATCATCTCAGCCTCGGTCTCATGGGGTAGTCGACGGGAGTCAACAAGAGAACGTATGCGATGTACTTCACACGGGGCCTGGCGCACAGCAAGCACGTTGTTATTACTAGTATTCACTGACACCAGCAGCTGGGATCCTGCTGACTTCATGGCGAGTCCCAGAGACGCCCAGAGAGATGGAGTCACCCCCTTCCTTGTACTTCCCCCTCCCCCCTCCACCCCCCACCACATTCTCCTGGGTCATGGGCTGGAAGGATGAGGACAGGCGATCTGAGTCAGAGTGCTTGTCATCTGGGTGGGGGGGAATGGGGGGTGGGCCGGGAGCTGGAAGACCTCAGCCTGAGCCAGGGTGCGGCCGGGGCGGTCAGCCCTTGGCTTCGTGTCTCCGCCGTATGGTGCAAAGATGCCGGAGTAGACTCTCACCTCCAGCCTCGCTGGTCTAGGCCTCCCTCGGCCCCCGCGGTTGGCGAGGATGGGGCACCTTACTGTGGCCTTTGCCCCTGTGCACCCTCATGACTGTGGGCCCCGAGTGCCTCCTCTCCCAGATGAGAGGATTGGTTTTTGCTCCGTGTCCCGCAAAGGGATGTGATGCAGCTCAGATGTGTACAGGGGTCAGAAAGCCGAGTGGACAATCTAACCAGGAGCTGGGCGAACACGGGGCAGATTCAAACCAACGCGGCAAAGGCTCAGAAAACGGAACCCGGGCCACTGCCCATGGGAGCCAAGCAGGACTTTCGGTCTGAATCGCATCAGGTTGTTTGGGTGCTCAAAGAAAAACCTCAGTGTTCCCCAAGGACAATAACAATCCAGAATCTGCATGGCATCCCATTGCGCTGCCCAGGGGCCATCCAAAATTACCAACGTACTAAGAGCCATGAAAATATGAAGACTCTTAACCTGACAAAGGCATCTATTGAAAAATCTAGAGCTAACAGCCTGCTTAATGATGAAAGATTGAATGCTGTCTCCTGTGAGCTGTATCTTGCACCATATAAAAATGAAATAAAAATGGATCATATACCTAAATATAACACATAAAACCATAAAAGTTCTAGATGAAAAGATAGGAAGAAATCTTTGTGATCTTGGGGTAGGCCAAGATTTCTTGGATTCAGCACCAAAAAACACTATCTATAAAAGGAGAAATGGACGAATTGAACTATATCGAAATGAAGAACTTATGCTTTTTGAAAGCCTTTGTGAAGAAAATGGAAAGATAAGGTGCAGACTGAGAGAAGCCATTTGCAAATCGCATATCTGTTAAGAGATTTGCATCTGGAATATACATAAGAAATTTTTAAAAAATAAGAGAATGAACAACCCAGTTAAAAGAAATGGGCAAAAGAGTTGAACACACACACACCAAAAATGATATATGGATGGCAGATAAGTACATGAAAAATGTTCAAAATAATTAATCACCTGAAAACAGGTATTAAAACCACAGTGAGATACCATTCACACCAATTAGCACGGGTAAAATTAGGAAGACTGATGATCTCACAGTTCATGAGATTGAGCCACGCATCGGGCTCTGTGCTGACAGCACGGAGCCTGCTTGGAAATCTCTCTCTCTCTCTCTCTCTCTCTCTCTCTCTCCCTGCCCCTCCTCCACTCATGCTCTCTCTCAAAATAAATAAATAACCATTTAAGAAAAAAAAATTAGGAGGACTGACCATTCTGAATATTGGTGAAGACAAAAGTCTCAAGAACTGCTGGTGGGAATGAAAAATATGTATAACCACTTTGGAAAATAGCTTGGCAGTTTTCCATTAATTTCACATGTACCTCTCATTTGACCTAGCCATTCTACCCCTAGGCACTTATCCTAGAGAAAGGGAAATATATGTTCATATTGTTCACAAAAACTTGGATGTGTATGTTCATTGCAGCTTATTGGTAATAGCTAAAAACTGACACCAACCCAAATGTATATAAACAGATGAATGGATAAACAATTTGTGGTATATCTGTACAAGGGACCGCTACTCACGACGGAAAGGAATACGCTACTGATATGTGCGACCACATCATGAATAGTTAAGCTGAGCGAAGATGTCAGACAAGAAAGAATACATGCTGTGCGACTCTGTATAAAACTCTAGGAAGTGCAATTTATAGTAACAGATGCAGATTAGTGGTTTGGGGGATAGAAGGAGACACTTAGTACCCCCATTTCAGGGACGGTTTCATGATAGTATATATGTGTCAAAACAGATCAAAAGTACACTTGAAATATGCGTGGGTTATTGCACTTCAGACTTAATGAAGTTGGGGGACAAAAAGGAATAGTCTTCCTACGCTAATATTAAATGCCCATTCCTGGGTCGCACCAGCTGTCCCCTGAGCCACCCAGGCCTCCCTTTCTAGGAAGTACTTCTTTAACTAAAGTAACCAACTCATGTGACCTGCGACTTCCCACAGTTGGTGAGTCGCAGGATGCAGCCGTGGAGCACAAGCTTACAGCCACTGTGAATTTAATTTGAACTGTAGGGGAAGTAAAAGCCAAGAGTTATGGGAGCACCGAGGAAGAACAAATTCTCTCCTCGGCTCGAAAGCAGACCCTGAAGCAGAGGGCTCATGTGTTATCACTTAGTCGGGGGATAGAATCCCAATGAGATGGCTAATTTTATTTGCCAATTTCACTGGGTCGCGGGATGCTCAGATATCTGGTTAAACGTGTCTGGGGGTGCCTGTGAAGGCGTTTCCAGAAGACATGAACGTGTGGGTTGGTGGACTGGATAAAGCGGACGGCTGTGTACGTGGGCAGCATCCAATCCACTGAGGCTCTCAGCAGAACTAAAAGGCAAAGGAAATTGAATTTTCTCTCTCTCTACCCAAGTGCTTGAGCTAACAAGCTGGCTCTCTGCCCTCAATCTCGGACTCACACCATCAGTACGCCTGCTTTGCAGTCCTTCAGACACCAGCTGAAATGATACCACTGACTGAGGGACTTCTCAGCTCCATAATCAGGAAGCCTCCATATCCAAGTCCGTATAATAAACTTCATCCTAGATAGGTAAACATATATATGGGTATCGGTTGTAGATATCATCTCCTCCTGATTCTGTTTCTCTGGGGAACCCTGCCTCAGACACCCCGGGGTGAAGCCAAGAGGAAGAAGGGAGCAGAGAGGAAGAGTCATGGATTACTGGGTCTGTGACCTGTACCCGGAGAAGCTGTATAAGCCCTGTCATGGGATAGCTCCTGGGGTCGAGCAGCAGGGACAACATGGAGCCACTGTCTCTCCTCTCCTACTGGTCCAAGGTCTGCCTGCAGAGCAAGGACACCCCTGCACTCTGGGGCCATGTGCACCTGAGGGCAAGCACAAGGGCCTGGTGGAAGGAAATCCCAGGGGTGTGCGGGAACCTGCACCTCTGAGAAGCCTCTGGTGCCCAGGGAAAGCTGGAAGAAGACACTGCTCTGGGGCGGCAGGGACAGGTGAGACTAGGATGGTGTGTAAGACAGAGGCATCTGATAAAAACTCTGGGGTCGCCAGGAAAAGCAGTGAAAGGGGCAGGTGTACTGAGCAAAGCCAGGCCTTGGAGGATGAGCCCGTGTTGGGAGTAGAAGGGTGTGGATGCCAGGAAGCCCATCCCCAAGGAGGGAGCAGAGTGAACAGAGCCGGCTGCTGGTAACGTACTAATAACTCCTGAATGTGCATCTCAGATTCACACTGCCTTCTGCACTCCAGGCCAATAGACGGCTCTGCTCGACAGGACCCAGACTGGCTGGTCGGGCACCCCTCCCCCAGCCTCTCTGCGTCATCAAGGTTGACGCCTGCTCTGCATCATCCAAGGATGAGTTAAGGTCCCACATCCTCTCATGTGCTTCTGCTAGAAGCCTGGAAGTCTTCCGTGAACCCCCTGCCCCCCTCCCCATCCGGGCATCGTCAAGTCTTGCTGATTCTAGCCCCTCAATGTTATCTCTGGATACCTGTCACTCTCAGTGTGGCCCAGGAACTGGCATGGTCGGCATCAGACTCTCGGCCCCCCCCAGACCTACAGACAGAAATCTGCATTTTACCAGCATCCCTGGGTGGTTCCTATGCATGTCCAAGTTCGAGAAGCCCTGCTGCCAAAATTCTAACTTCCTCAACCTGGTCGGGGTTGGGGGCGGTGGGGGGCACATGAATGTTACTTAAGGCTCTTTAGAAATACTGATGCCTGGGTCCCACCTCCGGAAATTCTGGCTGATTCTGGCTGAATTGGTCCCGGCTATGGTCTGAGCATCAGGGTATTTCAAAGCTCCCCCAGGGAATTCCGTTGTCAGAGTTCAGGTCCACTGATCTCGCCTGTCCCCCTCAGCCTCCCCACGGCCCACACCCTAGGTCTCCTACAAGGAGAGTTATGACAGTCCACCTTCCAGTGCAGCCCCCCCACCCCGGGCCCATCCCCCTCACCGCAGCCAGGAAAAATTGGTACCCCCTGCAAAGAGATGTACCGAACATGTATGGAAACAAGGGTTATTTTTTCTAAGTGACCCCAACTTCTCGGTAGGTCTTGTCATCTGGCTGAAAACAGGAGAACAAACTAGTTGATTTTACCAGTGAAAGGAGGCTCTCTCTCTTTCGGGGTCTCATCAGGGGAGCTGCTCTCTTACAGGATGTTTCCACCTGCCAGCGCCTCTCTCCTCCCTGAGGGGCTATCTGTTCTCAGGATGGCAGCGGGAGTTGCTGCTACCCACGTGTGTCCTCTTGACTAGCCTCACTGGCCGGCCTCGGGGGGTCTCACGCACTTGTGTCTGAGCCTCAGGCTCTGCTTTCCTGCCTCTGCTGGTGCTGTCCTTGGTCTCTCAGCGTGCGTGTGCCCACGCACGGCTGCTGAGGGTGGACCCTGCCGTCGTCTCTCTGGGGCCTCCTTGCCCTGATCCACTCAGCCCTTCTGATCCTCCCTGCTTTGCGAGGCAGTCTGGGGCTTTGGGGACTCATGTTCAACACCCACAGGCCCCAGGGAGCCAGCAGGGCTCTCTTGGTCTTGCTGGCTGGTCATGGCCCTTGGTGTCCTGCCTGAGCTGGTTCTGCCTTCCCTCCCTTCACGCAGGAAGGACCCCCAAACCCACCCTCTCTAGGGCAGGTGTCTCTCTTGTATCCCACAGGGACATAGAGTTCTCTGGTCCACATTGGTCAGCCTGGCTTGTGAATCCAAGGAGCTTTGAACATTTTTTAAAAACCTGTTTCTCTTTCGACAAGGCTGACTTTCAAGACTATTCCCTGACTGCAAACTTAAGAAAGTCAGTCTGGCCCCTTTGATGTGGAGAACTTGCTCTCTGTTTCTCCAGGGAAACAAGCCCTTGGGCTGTCCTTCAGGGGACAGCCTTTTGGGGAGGTTGCAAAACCATATGCTTTAGAGTGACAGGCAGGAGAATTAAAAGCAGCCTCCTTGCAACCTAAAAGTCCATCGACAGTGAAGGCGTAACCACACGTGGCATAGCCACGCAGCGGAATGTTACTCTGCAGTAAAAAGGAACCAGCCTTGATATACAACATGGGGGGAATCTCAAAAGCACTGTGCAAAGTGAAAAAAGCCAGACACAGAAGGATGCACTGTGGGATTCAATTTATAAGAAAGTCTAGACAAGCCAGATCCACAGATTTTAGATCAGTGGGCTGCCTGGGGCTGGGTAGGCAGAGGGGAGACTGCAAGGGGTCCAAGAAGGACCTCTGGGAAGTGATGTTGATGTGCTGATCGTGGCAGTAATTACACAATGGTAATTGACATGTACCCTTAAAATTGGTGAATTTTATTTTATGTAAATTGTTCTTCAATGTAGTTGATTTAAAAAATGTTAAAACCACAAGTTTTATATCTGATTTTATTTTTTAAAAATGTGTATTTATTTTTGAGAGAGAGAGACAGAGTGTGAGCAGGGGAGGGACAGAGAGAGAGGGAGACACAGAATCCGAAGCAGGTTCCAGGCTCTGGACTGTCAGCAAAGAGCCCAACATGGGGCTTGAACTCATGAACTACAAGATCATGACCTGAGCTGAAGTCAGATGCTCAGCCGACAGAGCCACCCAAGCACCCCTAAGACCACAAGTTTTATGTTTGAAAACATCAACCTCCTTTCATGTCTGAAATTGAATTCCTTTCATCTGATCCTCCATTCAAACTTCCCATTGCCCGTGGTATAAACTAAAATCTGCCTGCCCTACTCTCTTTTCTCCTTCACCTGCCAGCTCATTTTGATTCTCAGACGCTCTGCTTAAACCCAGCACAGACCCTTCTGGACCCCCAAGACCAGGCGACATCTCCATGCACTGCATCCCCACGGCAGCCTTCACCTGCCCTTGGCATTGGCACATTTCGAATTGTTGGATTGCTTGTTTACGTCCCACATTTCCCACTAGAGTGTGCATTCAGTGTCCCCGGGTCCCAGGGCAGTGTCTAGCGCAGAGGACAGCCTCGTAAATGTTTACTGAGTGACCACGTAGGCTCTCGGTGACTGTCTGCTCAGTGAAGGAACAGAAGAGCAATGAGTAGCTTGGTGGGTCTGAGATGCTGTTGACATGGAAGGGAAGGCATTGAACAAACACTGGGCACACTCTCGGGAAACAGCCATGGTAACCAGGCTGGATCCTAAAGGACAGAAGGAAAATAGGAAAGGGAACGGGGTGTGGAAAGACGTCCTGCCTTGCGCGGACAGCCCGAGCAAAGGCTGGGATTTGACACACCGCAGCGAGCCGCGGGCTCAAGATGAGGCTGGCTGCTCCAAACCAGAGACCTAGTTAAGGAGTATTTTCCAGATGCCAATCATACGCCCAGGACCGCGGGGAAAGTTATGAGAACGGGCTGTCCCCACTTGCCTCCACACCACATTTCACCGCCCCGCACATTGGTCTCTGCCTTGTAAAGATCGATTCTGTATTGACAGTTTCTGTCTGCACCCAAACAGGCAGAAAAAACAGCCCTGCGGGAGGAACCCGACAGTGACTGGATTTATGACGGGCGCTACCAAAGTGCCCCCGCCCTGCTGTGGCTGGCAGCACCCTGCGGCACGCAGCTCCCGCCGGAAAAGCAAGGATGGGTCCAGGAGGACAGGATCGGTCCTGTTAACCAGCATTTACTGTCGCCCATGCCGCACCAGCCTCTGAGGGTGCAGAGAGCAGTAAAACATCATCCCTGCCATGTTGTCGCCCTTAGACCCGCCAACAAGCATTACCAAATACCTTCCATGTGCATTCAATAATGTTTGTTGAATTTTAGCTATTTAAGAAACCCTTACATAGTGCTTACTGTGTGCCAGGGAATGTTCTAAGTATTTTACGAAGATTAACTCAGTGAATCCTCATCCATTATAATCCCCATTTTATTGATGAGAAGACTGAGGCAGAGACTTGCCAAAGGACACAGCGCTGGTGAGCGGCAGAGCCGGGGGAGGACGGCAGACAGTGGGCTCGAGTCTGCAGGCTGCGCTGCCCTACTCTTGTGGCTGTCGAGCCTCATTCATTCATTCGACAAACATTTAATGAGCTCCTACTGTGCATCAGGCATTGAGGGAGACATCAGGGATGTGGAGAGTGAAGCCTGCCACTAACATCTAGGAAGGACCTACTGTGTGCCTCAGGGACAGGACCGAGTCCCACTCACCTCCGTCCCAGGCGTACGGTGCCGTAGGGGCTCGATCATGTTTGCTGAGTGACTGACGGTGCTGGGGGTTGGAAAGAGTGCTGAGCTTGGAGCCTGAGAACTTGGATCCCTCCTGCCGGGAAGGACAATGTTTTGACATGCTCATCCATATTCAGGTATGTTATGTATCCCCAGGGGCTTATATTGAAAGAATGGAACTGAGATAAGGCAAAGAATATCCTCCAAAAGAATGAAGTATTAATGGTGGAATTTCAGGCATCCGCAAAGGAGATAATTTGGCGGGTGGGTGGCCCCCAATCACGCCCTGTCATTGATCGCCTCCTCTAAAGCCCTGGGACTGGAACAAACATTCCGCTGGAAGGTGCCAAGCTCTCCACTTGGGGCTGTGAGTCACTGGCTGGTCACATTGGAACCTGACAGGGAGGAGAGAGCGCACATCCACCCTGCAGACAGATACGTCCTCAGGGACAAGGCAGGGTCTGTGGGAGCAGAGCAGGGGCCTGGCTCTTCAAGCCATCAGAGGTGGAGGCTGCCAGCAGCCCCCGTCTTGTGCCTGGGCTGGGACTGGCTGTCTCCTCTGAGCTGGCTGAAGCCTGGGGAGGGGCCCGAGGAGGATCTGGGACAGCAGCCGGGACCTGCAACACCTGAGCCCCCTTCCCCCCGCACCCCCCCCGCAACCTGAATCTACTGGAGGCACGGGGGCGGCCAGCAGGGATAGGATCTTCCCAGATTCACATGGAGACAACATCCAGCGACCGAGAGGGGTGCCCAGTTATCCCTGACACATGGCATCCCATTTTACTTAATCCTGGCCCCAGCCCTAGGAGGCTGCTTCTTCCCCCTTCTGCAGAGGAGGAAATGAAGCGCAGAGAAGCAAAGTCAGTTGCCCGGGGTAGCTCAGTAGGTGGGCGCAAGCCTGCGGTGTCTGAGGCTGGCGCCCGAGCACAGAGCCACAGTGCCATGCTACCACCTGCTGGGGGTGGGGTCCAGCCCTCCCCTCCCGGCTGCCCACGCTTGCCCTGGGTCTCCCCTCAGCGTTAGCTGGTGTCCACACTAATGGTTGGGCCACGTGACACTAAAACCTGCTAAAAACCCTTCCTGGATCAGAAGCTTTAAGTGCAGCCCGTAACAGAAGCCAGTTTATCCCCCCACCGCCCCCCAACACACGTGCCCACGCACGGGGTCGGCCCTTCCCTCTCTGGGGTCTCCAGCCTCCCCTCTGCCATGCCCTGCCTTCTCGCCCCCCAGCACGCTGGCTTCAACATAATTCGATCCGCCCCGCCTTCCGCGAGGTAGGATCCGTGGTGCTTGTGGCACAGGCTTCTGCCGTCAGAGGTTATAATATTGAGTTGAGAGTCGCCCCTTCTTGAAAACACACTGCTTTCCCCCAGGCACCTGGTGATGGCGTCAGGAACAACCTCAGGGACAGCTTCTGTCCCCGCGGTCCAGCGGGTCCTCGGCAGTGGCCATGAGAAGCACCCTGAGAGGCTGTTGTCACCAATCTCTCATTAACAGATGAGGAAACTGAGGCCCGGTGAGGGATTTGCCCCAAGTCACACAGTGACATCTATCTAGAATCCTGCTCCCTCCCAGGCCAGTAGCCGTTTCTTAAAGTCAAGGTTCCAGAAGCACTGAGAGACCTTTGGCGACCCCCAGCGTGGGTGCCCATCCCTAGCACCCTGTCCCCGTGCCCGGGTGGGGGACAGCCCCTGACAGCTGCTCCTCCTGTCCTGTCCTTCGCTGTTCATGTTCCTGGAAGCCTGCACCCCACCCCCCATGTCCCTCTCCTCCCTGCCCTGTAACCAAAACAAACATTTTCCCATACCTCATTCCATCACCAAACAATAAAAGCAGACTTTTTCCCCCTTAATGAAGCGTTAATTTATTCCCTATGGTGCAGGCCAGCTACACTGAGGTGAGCTGAGCATGCGAGGCCAGGTGGGCAGCGGCGTTGCTAAGAGATGGAGGCGTCTGAGCTCTCATCAGGAGGGCCACGCTCTGCCCAGCCGAGCGGGCAGGAAAGCAACAGTTCAAACCGCTTTCCTGGCTGGGCCGAAGCCAGCCAGGCCCCTGTCCTGACAGCCCTTTGGCTGGAAGGCTCAGCTTCTCTGTGGGGCTGGGGTGGAGGGTCCGTCCCCAGGCACCACATTAAAAGCGATAAGAAGTTCAAGGTCAGAAAAAAAAACTCGAAAACCTAGAGCGTGCCTGGCCCTACCAGCTGATCTATATCCAGACGCCTCCTCTGTCTTGGGGTTCCGTCACATGCAGGCACAGAAACACAGGTCCCTGCAGAGAACTCTTAGCGCCAATGACTCCCTGTCCTTTCTCCGTGCCAACTCCTCATTGTCTCAGCCTCCCCAGCATGCAGTCCATCAGGACCCTCCCCCCCTGCTCTACCTCAAAACCTAGCAGGATCCGACCACTTCTTTCCATCTGCACCACCACCTCCCCCCTGCATTATTACAACAGCCCCTCTCTGGGTTCTCCACTTGCACTCTGGCTCCGGATGGCAGGCAGAGGGATTTTTGAAAATGGACATCCGATTTCTTTCCTACCCTTAAACCCTCCAGTGGGGTACAAGTTCAGGTCCTCACTGTGGCTGGCAAGTCTCTCCTCAATCTGACCACCGCCTGCCACTCTAATCTCATCTCCTATGGGTCTCCCCCTTGCTCATTTCACACCAGCCATACCAGCTCCTTTGTTACTCCTTACTCCTGCCCAACACACTCCTGCCTCAGGGCCTTTGAACTTGCTTGTCCTCAGATATTTCCAGGGCTCACTCATTCTCTTCATTTAAAGTATTACCTCCTGGGGCCTGCTGGGTGGCTTAGTTGACTAGGCGTCAAGTTGGTTTCGGCTCAGGTCATGATCTAATAGTTTGGGAAATTGAGCCCTGCATTGGGCTCCATGCAGACAGTATGGAGCCTGCCTGGAATTCTCTCTCTCTCCCTCTCTCTGCCCCTCCCTTGCTCATGCACGCCCTCTCTCTCTCTCTCCCTCTCTCTCTCAAAAATAAATAAATAAACTTTAAGATAGTCCCTCCTCAGAAAGTCCATCTCCGATTCCTTTTCCCAAAATAGCACTCCTCACCCAGCCACTCTCTGCAAGTGTACTTTCTTCCAAGCACTAACCCCTTTCTAACACCACATTTTATCTCACTTATGAGACAGTGTCCCCTCTAGAATGTAAGTTCCATGAAGGCAGAGGCTCTCTCTCTTATTTCATCTCAGCGTCCTTAGTGCCTAGAATAGTGCTTAGTGCAGAGCAGAGGTTCAGTAAATACTCGTGGAATGAATCCATACCCTGTTTTGCACAGGCTGCATCTGCACACATAGCAACATTTCCTACCTAGGTGACATTCTTATTGAGGAGAGACACTCTCTACCCTACAAGCCGTCTCCAGAGTGGCAGCCAAACTCCCTCGAACAGCAATGGTTTTATTGGCATCACGGAATGGCGTCCTGGCTTTCATTCTGCTCTTCTGCTCTCATAACAGACATTATTTATGCATCACGCTTAACCAGGCTTTTCCCAAATGAGGGTTTGAAATCTTGGACAGGTGATGTTACGGACCGCAAGTTTATGTTCCCCGCCCCATGTTCATATGTTGAAATCCTAACCTGCCACGGGATGGTATTAGGAGGTGGGGTGTAGGGGAGGTGCTTGAGTTTAGATGAGAGTAGATCCCTGTGATGGGGTTAGTGCCCTTATAAGACGAGAAAGAGATTAGAACTCTCTCTGTCCACGAAGCAAGGACATGGCCAGAAGGCAGCTGTCTGCAAACCAGGAAGAGTGTCCTCACCAGACACTGAATCTGTTGGCACCTTGGTCTTGGACTTCCCAGCCCCCAGAGCAGTGAGAAATGTCTGTGGTTTAAGACACCCAGTCTATGACAATTCATTATAGCAGCTTGGGCCGACCAAGGCAGGTGAGGTACTGCCGGGGCAGCTCTCATCACAGAAAACACTCTGACATTGAAGGTCTGGATGTTTTCTTTAACATGACTCACAGCTGGGAGAGACCACAAATGTGGCAGAGAACGGAATGCCCAGAGGGGCTGGGCTACCCATTTGAAATTGACAGGATGAAGTTCAAGCAAGGTCAACGTTGTCCTTCGTTTAAGTTCCCGACCGTCAAGCATTGTGATTTCTCTTACGGGAAAGATACAGAATGTAGACAGAGATTTATGTGTGAACCTGTCCATCGTGACCGTCTTCGTATTGGTGAAAATCTAGAAGCAAGTCCATTGCCAGCAAGAGGGGACTGGATGAGTCAAATCGTGTAGATCTCGTGAGGGACTGCTAGATAGCAGCACCATAACACTTGGGATCGGACAATTCTCAGCTGTGGGGGCCGGCCTGTGCATCGCGGGGCGCTGAGCAGCCAGTAGCAATGCCCCCCTCTCACACCAGCTGTGGGAGTCTCAGGACATTGCCAGATGTCTTGTAGGGGGCAAATTTGCCCCTGGTTGAAAACCACTGCTGTGCATTGCAGAAAAATAACACTTCTTAAGATCATGGGAAATGCTTCTGGTCTTATGCTGGCTTAAGAAGAAAAAGACTCAAAATGTGTTTTCAACTATATTCATATAGAAAATAGAAAAAAGTTTGGAAGGTTACATACCAAGATGCTAGCAATAATCTCTGAATTATAAAAGATTTTCTTTAATTCTTTATCTTAAACGTTCATTCATTCATCCAGTTGATATTTATTGAGTGCCCACCACATGCCTTGTATTGTTGTAGGCTCTGGGAACAGGCTGTGTACAAGACAGACGCAGGCATTACCCAGAGCTCTGCCTTCACATAGGGGAAGTTCTGAGGTCGGGGAGGGGCGGGGGGAAGGGAGTGACATTAAACCCAGAACCTATAAAGAACCGTAGGCTGAGATGGTGAAGGTAACAGTGAGAAAGGATACAACGGAGCAAAGTGAGGGAGAGAAAACAGGCCCAGCCCTAGTCGTACTCAATCAATGAATATTTTTTGAATGATTGAAGAACGCTTACAGGATTTTAAGTAGGGGAGATAAATGATCTGATTTTAAAAGGAATTATTATTTTAAAAACTACTTTGTTTTGAAAAATTAATACCTGTTTGTTCTATGAAAATTCAAGCAACCTCAAGGAAAAGATACACGGGAGCATATAAAAATCACGTGGAGGGGCGCCTGGGTGGCTCAATCCAGTAAGCATCCAACTTCGGCTCAGGTCATGATCTCACAGTTCATGAGTTCGAGCCCCACGTCGGGCTGTGTGCTGACAGCTCAGAGCCTGGAGCCTGCTTTGGATTATGTGTCTCCTTCTCTCTCTGCCCCTCCCCCACTCTCTCTCAATAAATAAGTAAATCAATCAATCACATGGACTCAGCTACATAGAGAACAGCCTCTGCAGACATGTTAGCGGTCGTCTCTTCAAGCATCCTTCTCATCCTCTCTCTGTCTGTATTCCTGTCCATCTCTGCCTCCCTTTATAAATATATAAAAACGTTTTATGCAAGTGGATTCAAACCATTCATGCTGATTTGTAACCTGCTCTTTTCCTGCCCTTTGTAATTTTATGCTCATTGTAAACTTTCCACAGTGGGCATATATTACTTTTATAATCCGGAACATAAAAAAAGCAAAAGACCACAAAAAATAAAGCGAAACCCACAAACACAGGATGAGGGCTCACTGGCTGAGCAGTACGGCCGTGAAGAAAGGCTCTGGGGTTCCGCTGACCACAAACGCAGCATGAGCTGACGGCAGAGTGTGGTTTCTAATTTCAGCTCAGTTCATTTTATCAGACAATTCTGCAGCTCCCAGGGTGGGAAAAGCAAAGGGCAGTAAGAACAGGCTTCTTTGGGCTCAGCTCAGAGTAACTCAGTTCAGCTCAATCCTCCGCCTTATAGGTTTTGAAGCACCTACTATGTGTGAAGCCAAGACAGTAATAGCCTGAGTATCTACTCTGTGTCAGGCACTGTTCTAAGAGCTTTCCATACATTAACTCATTAATCCTCGCAACAACTCTGTGACATGGATACCATTATTAGTCTCATGTTGTAGATGAAGAAACCGAAGCCCAGAGAGGTTACATAAAACTTGCCTCGGGTCATGTAGCTCAGTAAAGTATCATGAGAAACAGCAAAAGGGGCAAGTGATGGGTCTGTCCTCAAGGAGCTGACAGCCCAAAGGGCAAATACGATAGCATGACAATAATTCATTTGACAAACATTCACTGTGCGGGGGCTCCATGGATACATCCTCTCAGCCTAGCCTGGTGGATGTTCATTATTCAGTAACCCGACACATTTGTACGGAGCACCAGCTGTGTGCCAGGCTCAGTGCTAGGCTCTATGGAAAGAGTGGGAAACAAGACCATGCCTCCATGGTTGAGCTTACAACTGAGTGGAAGAGAGAAACAAGCTAGTACATGATCTAATTTAATCACATGGGGAAGTAAGTCTGCTGGAGCAACCTGATGTGGGAGTCTGAGCAGGAGAGCCAGGGTAGGTCACTGGCAAAGACCATAAGGGATGGCCTCTCAAATGAGGCAGGTTAGGAAAAGTGATCTGAACAGAGAGGTAGCAATCTTGGGAACATGGGGGTCCATCCTGTCCAGGCATGAACAGTGGCAGGTGCAAAGGCCCTGAGGCATGAACAAACGTAGAAAGGTCAAGAACACAGGGAGGCTACTGTGTCTGGATCGGAGCGAGTGAGGTAGAATTGTAGGAGATGTGGGCTGAGAGGCAGTCAGGAGTCGACACATGGTAGGGGTTTGGCCCCCAGGTAGGACTGTATTATATCTAGGCCAGGAAGAACTGGAGAGTGTTTAGCAGGGAGGCAACAGGATCTGATGTCCACTTTTGAGAGGTCACTGGGCCGGAAGGCAGCAGGGAAGAGGGGAAGCAAGGTCGTCCAGCAACAGAGCACAAGCTGGTGGGATAGACTAGGGCTGCTGTGAGAGTCAAGATGCATGATTACGGTAGCACTGACCACACCTGTGGATGGACTGGATGCAGGATGGAAGGGAAACGGAGGAGGCAGAATGGCTTCCAGCGTCTGGGCCAAAGCAACCAGCGGAAGACGGAAGACAGAGCAGGTTTGAGGAACGCGATTTGGTTTTGGATGTGGTGGGTCTTCTCCAAGTGGGAAGCTGCAGATACGAGTCTGGGGGTCAAGGGAAAGGTCTGGCCTAGAGGCGGACATTTGGGAGATGTTGGGGTGTAGAGATTCAAACGACACCCTCAGACTGGATGCGCGTACCCAGGGAGGGCGCTGAGAGCCCCGGGTGCTCCAACATGTATCCGTTTGGAGGAGGAGATAAATCCCAGGAAGGGGCTGACAGGGAATGCCCACAGAAGGAGGAAAACCTAGAAAACGTGGGGCCCTGGAAGCCAGGTGCTTCGGGCAGGAGGCAGAGATCAGCACCCTGAAACCCTGGCCCCTTGATTCCCAGCGCCGGCCACGGACTCACCAGCAGCCCAATGGCCTGTCCTCGGTCCACACAGGAAACAGCAGCCAGTGTGCTGGCACGGCCCTCCCAGTTCCCGGCCGGCACGGACCGTCTTCCCCGGGTGAGCAGACACACGCAGGGTGCAGTTTCCCTGAGACCCCTTCATGTCTGTCCCCTCCGTGCCCACCCCACCCTGCGCCTGAGATGACAGCACAGACATGGGAGCATTATCACCCTCCTCCAGACTGCCGTGAGTCAGGGAGCCTGAGAGGAGCCCCCGTCATCTCAAGGGTAAGGTGACGCGCATTCACCATGATCATCAGAGACTAACTCCTCCAGGGGCGCTGGAGCGGCTCAGACGGGTAAGCGTCCGACTTCAGCTCAGGTCATGATCTCACAGTTCGTGGGTTCAAGCCCCACGTCAGGCTCTGTGCTGACAGCTTAGAGTCAGGAGCCTGCTTCGGATTCTGTGTCTCCCTCTCTCTGCACCTCTCCCCCCACCCCCGAAATTTAGTTATTTCAAAACTAAGTAAACATTAAAAGAAAAAAAAAAAAGAAACTAACTCTTCCGACACCTTCCTCTCCTTCCCACTCCTCCTCGAGGCGACTCACCATCCCTGGGGCTTCCCCACCCTCTCCCAACTTAGCCACTTCTTTCAGGGGTCTCTTTGGCCGTGCAATGAATTCACAGCTCACCCCAGTCAGCTCCTCACATTCTCCCCCCGCTCCCAGAGAAAGCAGGATGACAGTAGTGAAAGATGAGGAGAAGGAGGAATGCTGACCCCCCATCCATGCCTGACCCAGTGAGACCTCTCACCCCCTTGTCCCTGTGGCCACCGAGGGAGGCTCTCTCCAGAGGTCAGAGCCATCCCTGATGCCAGCAGGACAATGGCAATGCCTACTGCTCACTGGGCACCTAACACGGGCCACTTTGGGATAAGCACCTTCTGCTCACTCCCTCCTTCTGGGGCCGAACAGTGGTCGGGGATAAATATTCAAACTCAAAAGGTTGAGTTGTTAGGCAAAAGAAGAAATCTGGGATCAGAATTCAAAACTTGGGGTGGAGGCAGAGAGACCCCAGAAACAACTGCCAACCATTGTGCGCCCCTAGGTTCCCAGGGAAATGCAGGCGTGGGGTGTATTGTGTGCTGGATGGGGGAGCAGGGAAAGGCACAGTCCCCTCCCCTCGGGTGTCCCGCCCCAAGGGAGCGACCCCTGGGTCCTTAGCTCGTGAGAAGTGTGGGCACCAGAGGCGCCAGGGACTTGAGTGTATCCCAAGGGGACTGTGGCAGTCTTTGCATTTTTGTGGCATGAGGTGGAAATCTGAAACAATAAAGAAAGGGGAGGGAAGAGGCAGAAAGCAGAAAGAAAAAGCAAGGAAACAATAAAATGTTACCATCTTGCAGGCGCCAGCCTGGGCGATGAAACCCCTAATGAGCCCAAGGTTCTGCAGAGCCCAGAATCTAATTCAAACCAGACAGATAACAGCCCCAGACGCCCCTGTCCAAGTGCTGAGAATGTGCCCTCGAAGCAAGGCTGGGGTGCGTGTCCCACCCCCAGCCAGGCTGCCCATCCATCCAGCAGCCCAGCTGGGTCCAGTCAGGGTGGAGGAGAGGAGAGGGGACAAAGCACAGCTGGATGGTGAGAATACCCCCGCCTGGTCCAGGAGCTCTACTGTTGTCTCGTTCCCAGAGAATGTTCTGGAACATCACCCGAGGCCAGCTTACCTGTAGCTCTGCCTGCTCTCCATTTCAATCAGCACTATGTTAGGGGTATAGATCCTGCTAAACTCTTAGGGAGGCTTCCCACCCACCCCCCGTTTTGCCTCCCTTTGAACATTCTAAGGACTTTTACTTTAGCTCACTTTTTCTAAAAGCACTTGCTCATTTGAATAATCCACTATAATTATATTTTGATCATTATGCTATGAGTTTACTCTATTCCAAAGATTTTGGCTTCCTTTTAGGTATCTAAAAGGAAGCACGATAGTGTAGGGATCCTGGAGTAGGGCAACCTGGGTGTGAGTCTAGCTTCACCAGGACTAGCTGTGTGATCTTGGGCAAAGAATTAACCTCTCTGTGCCTCAGTTCCCCATCTTCAAATTAGGGATAGGGTTGTTGTCAGAACCTTAAATGAGAGCATTACATGAAATGGTACACGTAAAACACTTGTCACTGAGTAAAGGTGAATGAGCCTGGCTGTTCTGTATACTTTGACACATCTTATTTGCTTAAGACTCACTATTGAAGGAGCATTTCCTGGAGTCAGGTGCTGGTCTGGGAGCTGGGGAGGAAATAGTAAACATGATAAACAGGTCCCTGCCTTCATGCTGCTCTCTGTGAGGTAGAAAAGACAGACCAGCAAAGAAATGATTTCAACACAGTATATCAGGGGCAAGGAGGCAGAGGTCTATGGCAGAACAAAACCAAGGCCAGTCATAAGCAATCAGAGAAGGCTTCCTGGAGGAGGTGACAGTACAGACCTAAAGGACAAATAGGCATCAGGCAGCAGAGAGGGAGCAGGTATCCTGGGTGGTGGGAACATGGTTTGCAAGAAACATAAAATGCCAGGATGCTCTCAGAGAAAAGCAAACGGTGCTGGAAAGTTGGCGTAGGCACCAGGCAGCTGTCAGGCTATGGGCGGAGGGAGGGATCAGGCCACAAGGGGCCTCCTCAGCCTCAAATGCTGGGCCAAGGAGCTTAAGCACTATTCTGAGGTTGGTTTGAACCTTAGTTTTGAACTCCTACCTCCTCATCTATAAAACCGGGGTGCCTCACAGCGCAGGTGGGAGGAAATGAAATGGAGAAGCACCGTGCTCTGCACGGGCCCCGGCGCATAGCCACAGCTCCACCGGAGCAGCCGTGACAAGCACCAACATTCTAGGCCAGCAGGATCGTCCTGAGATCAAGTGACACATGGACGCAAAGTTCTCAGCCCTTCACAAGAGGGTGTGGCAGTGAAGAGTCTGAGTGCTGAAGCCAGACTTCTTGGGCTCCTGTCCTGGGGGTCCTCCGCCCAAGAGGGGGCGAGTCACCTCACTTCTCCACGCTTTGCTTTCCGGGTCTGTTAAATAGGGGCATTAAGCCCCTAGGGGAGGCGAGGGTGAAGAATGCAGGTCAAAGTCCCAAAATGTTTCTGGCACATGGTAAGGGCTCAGTGAAATTCAAAAGTTGGCAATGATGAGCCCTGACTCATTACAACCAGCATCTGCATTTTCCTCTGATCACACACTACCTCTTCGACCTCCCGTTCCGCACAAGATGAATGAACAGTTTATTAGCCACCAGGTTTTGTTTTGTTCTGTTTTTTGGTTTTTTTCCCCAAGATGGTAGGAATAAATTCAACTCAAATATCACTGTCTTTCGAATTTGGTGAGGATCACAAACCCTTAAAGTCACTGCAGAGTTCACAGGAAACTAACTACTAGTAGCTAGCAGGTAACTGCAGGTTCTCCGCTAAAGGCTGAGTCCTTGACATTCAATATAGATAGGCTGTGTTATTAACAACGAGCACCTGCCCCGCGTCATACATGTAACAAAGGGCTTTCACATCCATCACACTTAGGTGGAGCAGCACCCCCACTTTGCATTAAGGAGATGCAGGGTCGGAGAGACCTCTTGACAACCAGCACTTAGAGGGAAAGGGGGGAGGCTGGGAGAGAGGGGGGATGCAAGGGGGAGGGGCCTCTGCCCTCTGCCCAAGACAGTGCTCCTGTCCACAGATGTGTCCCCAACACCTAGGAGAAGTCCTGGCACATGGAAGGTATTTAATAAATATTTGTTTCAGACCCTGAGGCAAAGGAAAGCTATCTGTTGACCTTTCTGCCCTTGAGCAGAGCACACCACTCGCTGGTCTTGGGGCTCAGGTGGGCTGGGGCTGAGGTCAGAGCTGGGAGCAGGACTCAGGCCTGGCTTAGAGTTGGGTTTTTGGACTGGACCGTGGTTGCAGTGGGTCTGAGGTCAGGCCTGGAATTGGCTGGATGCGAGCCGAGCTTGAGACAGAGCTGGAGTCAGGCTGAACTGTGGACAGGGCTGGGGTGAGGGCACTTACAAGGGGCTTAGTGCGGACGCCCCGATGCAGACGGAACGGGGTTTAGAGGAGGGTGCTGACGTCCAGCCTGAATTCAAGATGGTTTGGGAGTGGCCCTGGGATTTGGGTTAAGGCTGGTTCTGGGGCTGATGGAGGAAGAGGGCTAGGGCCCCCTTCTTTCCACTGCTCCGGCCCCATGCCTGTCTCCACCAAACCTGCTCCACAGTCCCTGCGGCCTGTGACGCAGACACATAGAAGCGGCTCAGGGGTACCAGGCTGGGCCCCAGCCCCGCTAAGACAGAGCATCCTCAGAGCTCTGCCGGGCTGGCCAGAAGCAATGGGGCCCTGCCATTTACTGCCTTTTCACAAATAAAATACACCAAGTGAAACTTTTTTAAAGCAACAGTAAATATTTACCAGCGTGTGGCTTCCTCAGCCTCTGATTTATGGGGCACCTGGGCTGTAGGGTCGGATTCCTACCAGGGGCTGCCCCAACCCTGGAGCTCATGTGTTAATGTCATAAGTCCAGTTTCTGCCCCTCAGGGCTTGGCAGGGAGGTGCTGATGGGTCAAGAGCAGCTCAGGGCTCTGCCGGCTGGGAAGACGGAGACCCACTCTCTGAGCCTCCCTTCCCACCACTGTGTATTGGCACAGGCTTTGCAGTCGGGCAAACCTCAATTTTAATCTCAGCTCTGGGACCTACAAATCAGCTACCTCATTTCCCTGAGCCTCAGTTTTCATGTCTCTAAAATAGGGATAATCTTTCCCTCACTGAGCTATTGAGTGGATATGTCCAGCTTGGTGTCTCGCTTATAAGAAAGGTTTGCTGTCCCTTTCTTTCTTTCTGTCTCCCTCCCTCCCTCCCTCCCTCCCTCCCTCCCTTCCTCCCTTCCTTCATCTTCCTTCCTTCCTTCCTTCCTTCCTTCCTTCCTTCCTTCCTTCCTTTCTTTTTTAATGATTTTATTTCTGAGAGAGAGAGAGAGAGAGAGAGAGAGACAGCATGAGCAGGGGAGGGTCAGAGAGACAGGGAGACACAGAATCCAAAGCAGGTTCTTGGCTCTGAGCTAGCTGTCAGCACAGAGCCCGATGCAGGGCTCGAACCCACGAACCATGAGACCATGACCTGAGCCAAAGTCGGACGCTTAACTGACTGAGCCACCCAGGCGCCCTGTCCCTTCTTTCTTACAGAGGTTGAGAGATTAGGCTCTAGACTCAGACAGACCTGGGTTTAAATAGTGGCTTTGCCATTCATTATCTGGGGAGGGAGGCCCTGAGCAAGTCACTTTACCTGTTTGAGCCTCAGTGTCCTTGTCTGTAAAATGGGCAAAATAAGAGTATTTATCTCATTGGTCAGAGCAAGTGGTTGCAAAGCCCCAGAACCTGACTGTCTCTCATGAGTGCACCAGAGGGTTCATTGGGAGCATACTGGAGCCCACAGATCTATAGCTGACAAACCCCACGCACGGAAAGTAGATGGAAAACAAGGAATGATGAAGGGCGGGGCAGCAGAGGCCAGAACAAGTGGGAGCAGCCCAGATGCAGGCCATTGTAGCCGCAGGATGACCAGGACTCCAGTGGTCCCTGGACCTTCACATCATTTGCTCAGTGCTCATGGCCTAACTTATGTTACATGTTGAGGTTTCCATAGAGGACAGTATGACCCCCTGCCAATTCCCCAGGAATTATCAGGGTGCTCAGGAGAGAGGGGTTGGAGGTAACCACAAAGGTCCATAATGGGGTCTTTGAGAACGAAATAAACACACATGGTTCCCCTGTGCCTCACACCAAGTATTGCTCCTGGAGTGACCGCCACTAGCTGTCATGGCAGCCTCTTCCAGTACCGTCCCTGCCTGCAGAGACTCCTCTGTTAAAGAGGCAATGTTTTTTATTTTAGTTTTTAAAATATTTTGAGGGGCACCTGGGTGGCTCAGTTGATTGAGCATCTGACTTCGGTTCAGGTCATGATCATATGGTTCGTGGGTTCCTGCTCATGCTCTCTCTCTCTGAAATAAATAAAACATTAAAAAAATTTTAAAAAATATTTTGAGAGACAGAGCATGAGCAGAGGAAGGCCAGAGAGAGAGGGAGACACAGAATCTGAAGCAGGCTCCAGGCTCTGAGCCGCCAGCACAGAGCCCGACGCGGGGCTTGAACCCGTGAACTGTCAGATCATGACCTGAGACGAAGTTGGACACTCAACCGACTGAACCCCCCAGCCGCCCCCTTAAAGTGGCAAATGTGGACAGAGCTGGGAGTTCGGCTCACGAAACAACTGTCTACTCTGCAGGCAGCATGATGTGAAGGGAAGAGCACTTGACCAGGAGTCCAACTCTGCTTCTCATCATCCCACTACTACTAATCAGTAGTGCAGTCCTGACAGGCCCTTCACCCTCTCTGAGCTCTCAGTTTCTTAGCTGAAAAACAGCATCAAAGCTGCCTGCCCTGGCAGCTCTGTCACCAGAATTTAGGAGGAACAGATGTGATAACACATGGGAATGTTGTTTTAAAATGTGCAATGATCTCAGGGGCGCCTGGGTGGCTCAGTGGGTTAAGCATCCAACTTCGGCCGAGGTCATGATCTCATGGTCCGTGAGTTTGTGCCCCACATCAGTCTCATTACTGTCAGCCCATCAGCACAGAGCCCACTTCAGATCCTCTGTCCCCCTCTGTCTGCCCCTCCTCCACTGTGCTCTCCAAAAAACAAATACACATTAAAAGAAAAATAATAAAATGTTTAATATTCTCTAACAACTTTTAAATATTTCCAGTTAATAATTTAACTCACATACCATAAAATTCACCCTGTTAAATTGCACCCTCCTTGGCATATGATTATATTCACAAGGCTGTGCAGGCATTGCTGCTAATTCCATAAAATTTTAGCACCCCCAAAAGAAACCTTATACTCTAACAGCGCTCGGCAACCACTAATCCACTTTCTATCTCTATGGATTCACCTATTCTGGACATTTCACATAAATGGAATCATGCAACGTGTGGGCCTTTTGTGTCTGGCTTCTTTATTTGACGTGTTTTCAAGGGTCATCTGCATTGTACCACGTGTCAGTCCTCTATTCCTTTTCATGGCTGAAGACTAGTCCATGGAATGGATATACCACATTTTGTTTACCCATTCCTGTAGGGTTATTTTTATTCACACAGGCCCAGCGCTGGGGACTGAGGTGGTCTCAGAGGGAGGTCAGCACAGAACCAGGAGGAGGGGCCACAGCCGCATGGGGAGGTATGTGCAGCCTGAGATCAGTCTCTGGCCCTGTCTATTCTCAAAGTGCCTGAAGACATTCCAGAAATTCCCTGGATTCCAAGCCTGGAGAATTATTGCTACCTAGAATCCGGGCTTTCTATCACCTCTACCTCAAACCCCAGGTTTCTGTGGGCACCAACAAGGATTTCCCAGAGGTGAGGTGATAGTTGACACAGTGCTAAACCAGGCACATGGTAAGCCCTCAGAAGATACCTAGATTGATAAATGGATTGATAGAGATTAATGGATGGGTAGATGAGTGGATGATGGATGGACGATGGATGGATGGGTGGACGGATGGATGGATGGATGGATGGATGGATGGATGGATGGATGGATGGATGGACAGATGAATGGACAGATGGATGGATGGATGGATGGATGGATGGATGGATGGATGGACAGGTGGATGGGTGGATGGATGGATGGATGGATGGATGGATGGATGGATGGACGGACAGGTGGATGGGTGGGTGGATGGGTGGATGGATGGATGGATGGATGGGTGGGTGGGTGGGTGGATTGATGACTAGATTGGTGGGTGGAGGTGGCTCTAACATCTTGCTAACACCTACTTTACACAGAGGAGGGAGATAAACTTTCTACCTAGAGAGAAATCCCAGCCCAAGGCATTCTTGAACCAAAGGACCTATCATTTTCATACTAACTCCTAGCCAGTAGTAGGAAGGATTGGTTCTCAAATATTTGGCATTTCAAATTAAAATGATCTAACTGTGCTTGTTACATAGTAGGTGTTGAATACATTATTACAGTTAGAGTGAACGAATGACTTACAGAACAGAACAAACCTATTTTGCACCCATTTTTGAATTAGGAAAATGATGCTCATTTGAATTAGGAAAGTGATGCTCACATATAAATGGGGAAAATGGCATCTAAAATCACCCAGGGGCAGACCAGGGGCAGAGTGTGGTGTGGAATCTAGGCCAACTGGACTCTTTCCTCACACCAGGCAGTTTTCTGATTTCTGAGCTTAGTGGAGACAAGTAAAACAGATGACTCATTTCCAGACCTTGGATGTTGTGTTCTCCTGCCTACAAGGAGACACTGAGCTGACCACATGTCCGTTTGATGTTTGTTTGAGAGAGACAGAGTGTAAGTGTGTGTGTGTGTGTGTGTGTGTGTGTGTGTGTGTGTGCGTGCGCGTGCACATGCGGGTGCGTGCGTGTGCACATGTATACTCAAGAATGGAAAGGCAAATGTGTCTTGTCAGCAGCTTCCACCTTTCCGCGGCCCAGCTGTGGCATGTCAGGTGTATGGGACACTTGAGGTAAGCTGGTTTTGACACACTGCAGATGCCTACCTACCTCCCAGGGAGGTTGTGACAGCCACATGTGACAGGTGCAATGACATTCAACATCTGGGCAGCAGCTTAGATGAGTTAACGATGGCTTGGCACGGGGTAAGTGCTCAATAAGTGGTGGCTGCTTTCGTTAAATAATTACAATCTCTCTGGCCCATGCATTCTTATCAAGCTTCATAGGCTTCAGTGCCGCTAGCCTGGGAATCAGGAGGTCTGGCTCTAATCCTAGCTCTGCCATGCATTCCCTGTGGGGCTGTGGATGTCTAATCTTCCTGGGTCTTAGTCTTCTCAGCTGTAGAATGGAGATAACCATATCCTTTTCACAGAGACAAGGGGAGAGATGGGCTATGAGGGTACTTTACATGCTGCAGGTTAAGCAAGGGACAGCAGACTACCAAATCTGGCCCACCACTTGTTTTTGTAAGTAAAGTTTTATTGGAACATAGTCATGATCATTCATATATACATATATATTCACATGTATGTGAATTCATTGATATGTATACCAATAGTTGTGACAGAGACTGTAAGACCTGCAAAGTCTTAAATATTTACTATGTATCCATTTATAGAAAAAGTTGGTTTACTCCTGCTATTGAGCAATTATTCCCAGGTCTTAGCAGCATAAACCTCCCCTCTTCGCTGGGAGCTTGTTAAAAGTACCACTGCCAGGCTCACCCCAAGGTTCCTGTAGATCTGGGGGTGAGGCTTAACTACCTGCTTTTTGACAAGTGTTCCCCGTGATTCTGATAAAGAGAGGTCCAACCCAGATTTTGAAACCCACTATAGTAGGCAGGCCTGGGATCAAATCCCTGCTCCTCTACTTCCTATCTGTGTGACTGTGGGCAAGTTACCTAACCACTCTGAGTCTCAGCATCCTCATCTACAAAATGGGGACAACCATGGCTGTCCCTTCGGGCTGCTGGGAAGGTTAAGTGAGAATCTCTGTAAAGCGCTCGGTTGGGCCTGGGGACTCCGGACTGACCAATTCTCCCTCCTTCTTCCCGGATCCTTGGACATCCTCCCATGAGCCCTGGGCAGGCTGCTTCTCCCAGCTCTGCCAGAACCTTCCGGGCTGCTCCTCTCAGCCCCACTGCCGCTTCTCACCTCTGCCGGCAGGTCAGCATTTGGTTAGTGGCAGTGGCAGGTGGCTGTTCTGTTAGAACCCGGAGTCCTCGGCCTGTTTCTGACACCGAAACTGCCGCCAGCTCCATGTTGACACATTTACTCTCATAATATTTGCTTTCTGTGGCCATTGTTTGCCCAGAGGCTGACGTCAGATGAAGACAATCAACTCCCCACTAGAGCTTTTAAAGAGCAAGGTCAGCACCTCCCTGTCCCTGTCCACTGTCGCATCCCCACTCTCCTTATCTGAGTTTTCTAAACTGACCACAGTTTGGACAACAAGTGACTTCGCAAAATGTGTTGGTGTGAGACCAGGAGGATAGGCAGATTCTGGCTCCAATCTGTCACTGACCTTGGGGCTCCCTTGGGCAGCTCTGAGCCCCTCCCTGGGCCTCAGCTACCTCATCTCTGCCCTGAGAGGTCTGGCCGGCCAGCACCACGATTCCATGACTCTGGGGCTTCAAGAACTCTCCCGATTAGGAGATTCTACCATTCACCTTGCTGTCACTCCCCATCTTCACTCCACCCTTCTTCTTCTTCTTCTTCTTTTAGTATTTATTAATTTTTGAGAGCCAGAGGGTGAACAGGGGAGGGGCAGAGAGAGAGGGAGACACAGAATCCCAAGTAGGCTCCAGGCTCCAAGCTGTCAGCACAGAGACCAATGCAGGGCTCGAACCCACGAACAGCGAGATCATGACCTGAGCTGAAGTCAGATGCTTAACTGACTGAGCCCCCCAGGTGCCTCCACCCCTCCACCCTTCTCAAGCAAGGGAAAAATAGGAAGACAGAACAGAAGTTATGGCAAACTAAGCCATACTTCCATTATTCTACCTCCGTGCCAATAGCATCATTTTTCTCTCATCAGGACAGACAATAAAAACTTAAGAAAAACTGCAAGCCCTGCAATTGGACTATCTCTACCACCACAAGTACCCACACCCCAAACAGCTCAGGAAGTCTGATGATGGAGTGGAAGTTGAGCTTCTCCCCTCCCCACCCGCTCACACTTTCTCACACTGGGAGCTTGGTCAGCTTGCAGAGGGAGCTAGTCTGTTTCTCAGGGAGGAGGAAGAATCATGCTGGCTCCAAGGGAAGTGAAGATCACTAAATCAATTCAGAGTCCCTGATCCCACTGAAATGTGCTACCATGTCAAGGACACTGGATTGGGGGTGCCTGGGTGGCTCAGTCGGTTAAGCACCTGATTCTTGATCTCGGCTCAGGTCATGATCCTCCAGTGTGCAAGGAGCTTGCTTGGGATTCTGTCTCTCCCTCTCTCTGCCCCATCCCTCTCACTCTCTGTTTCTCAAAAATAAATAAATAAGCTTAAAAAAAGACACTGGTTTGTGGGAAGGACACTGGGAGGGCACCCACACCTCCAAAGGATTAAATGAAGGGTATTCATCTGAAACCTTGGCCTGAGAGACTTTAGTAAGTTGTACCAAATTCCCTCTCACTTTGGCATGAGGCTGTGTGGGGTCATGTCATGATGGAAGGGAAGTCTGCGGAGCTAGGCCCTCTAAGGCTACCCAGTGGCTGGGGGACCCCAGGCAAGCCATGTTACCGCTCTGAGCTTGGGCTTTGCCGACTGTGAAATGGATGTGATAGTAATTTGTACCCCAATGGGGCCACTGGGAGACTTTAAAGTGGTCTAGGTAAGGTAACTAAGCCAGTTCTCTCTCTCTCTCTCTTTTTTTTAGAGAGAGAGAGAGGATGCAAGTGAGTGAGGGACAGAGAGAGGCAAAGAGAGACAGAGACAGAGAGAAGTAGGCAGGTATCATGTTCACCTGATGTGGGACTTGAACTCACAAACCATGAGATCATGACCTGAGCCGAGATTGGATGCTTTAACAACTGAGCCACCCAGGTGCCCCAGCCAGATCCAAGTTCATGGTGGGCCCTTACCAAATGCTCTTCTCCTCCTCAGCAATGGTGAGGGAGTGATTCTTTGAGAGTAATACTGTAACAGGAATACTTACTTTGACATTGACAATATTCAAGTCCTTGGAGGAACTCACATGCGATCTGTCCTTTATAGCATTTCTTGCAACAAGCCCATAGACTTCACTGTCCCCATCTTACAGCTGCTAAAAATGAGGCTCAAAGAGGAAGGTAATTTGCCCAAAACTCACCATGAGTCAGCGGCGGACTGAGGCCCAGGGCTTTGTCCCCTGGTCAGTGCTCTCTGCCATCCTTCCACAGAGTCACGTCCTACTGGCCCCGTGTGGCCCGAGTGCACCCTGGTGTGTCCAGAGGCCTGCCAGGAGCTGGTCCCAGGCCTCCCAAATTCTCTCCAGCCTCAGGTGGATCCGCTGGGCCAGTGGAGGGAAGCTCAGCCGGAAGTGTGAGGACACAGCGCCCTCCAGTGGCTACTGTGCAGCAATGACAGACCCTGGAGTCCAGGGAGGTTTCCCAGGGGCTGCAGCGCAAAAGGAAGAGGCACAGATCACACATTCCTGCTCCGGCCCTTCCCCCCAGCCCACCACGTGCCACGGCCACTGTCTCCTTTACACCCCCAAGTAACCCCTCTGTGCAAGGCTCTTAAAGTCACCTCATTTTAATCTGGAAAGAAACTGAAACACCTCTTAAGCAAACACTCTCTGCACAGAGGAGATTACTGAACCCGGGGTGGAGCCAGCACGTTCAAGGTCACACAGGGAGTTGGGCAGAGTAGAGGCCAGAACCCGGACCGCCTGCCTCCGGCGTCAGCTCCCGCAGGAAGTTCAGGGAGGCTGGATCCAGTAATGCTGTTGTGTCGTCCCCTGCCCCTGCCACCCCCACACCGTCTTCCCCTCTGCCCCCTCCCCCATCTTTCCCTCCACTCCCTCCCCCTCACTGACACACCAGGTAGAGTGGCCAAGCTAAGGAGTAAGAGTGATACTCAAACTTTGGATCCCTGTGTGACCTCGGACAGGTTACATAACCTCTCTGTGCCCCAGTTTCCTCCTCTTTGAAATGAGAAAAATAATAGTATCTATGTCACCAGAGCACTGTGAGGAACATGGTGTAAAGTAAGAAAGGTCGGTAGCACAATACCTGGTGGATAGTGACCAGCCCCCAAACATTGTAACCCTTGCTACCATGATTATTATTTTTTGGTGCCTTTAATTCACTGGCTCACAAGCTCTCCCAAGCGCAGCTCCCCTCCCCTTCCTCTCGCCAAACCCCAAAGTGCCAAATGAATCCCCAGCACCTGTATCTCATGTCCATCCAACAAGAAGAGGCGGCCGGGTCAGGGACTGGAAGGCAGGCACCACGGACACAGCCCCCTAATGGTTCAGGTTCAGCAGGCCACTCTGGCCTGGGCGAGCTCGGCCGAGATGGAGTCTTGGAGAAGGGCTGAAACCCTAGAGGGCTTCTCTGGGGCCAAGAGGAGAACAGGTTGGTTGAAAGGCACTGTCAATATCTTCCTGAGTTTCTGGAATTGTTCTGAGGGTCCAGCTCTAACAATTGGACATCACCAAGCCTTAAAATCCCTCCTCGATTTTTCCTTCCCTGCCAGGTTTGGAGCCAGGCAGATGTGAGTTCGAATCCTGGCCCTGTAGCTCACCAGCTGTGTGATCCCGGGAAGAGATCTGACGTCTCTGAACCTTAGTTTCCTCGCCTGTAAAGTGGGGATGATGATGGGATTGTATGGAGCTGGTGCTCGGGTCTGGAAGGGCACACAGTGCAGTACCCGGAATCTGGCTGCTTCTTCGTCAGCAACTCAACATGAATCCATCATCGCTTCCCCCAAATTCTGCTCTTCCTCCCGGATTCCCTGTTCCGGTAGATGGCAGCATCCGCCTAGCCGTCCATGGAGGGGCAGCCCACGTTCTCCACCTGTGTCAGTGCAGGAAGTGAACCTTCACGCCTGTCACACGCAGCCCTTGCCCTCCTGCTCCCCTCCTCTCCGCCCTCCTCACCCCTGCTCTCGTTCAGGACTGGGCTCCCCTCTGCTGTCCTCCTTCCACTGTCCACACTGCTGCTGTGGTGGTTACATCAGCCTCTCGGCACTCACACACCTCACTTTGAACCCCACCCCCCTCCCCCACCCTACCCCTGCGGCGTGGAGCCGCTCAGCAGCACCTGGACGGACCAGGCCCTCCATGCTCTGAACCCCGTCTCCACCCACCTCCTCAGGTTCATCCACTCCCACCCCTGCACTCTTGCTCTGACCGGCCCCAAGTGCTTAGGTCCCCCGATGACACCTGTTACTTCGTGCCTCCAAGCCTCTGCCCGTGGCCGCCAGCATCCAGAGCACCTCCCTCTAAGACCACCTGTGCGAGCCCACTGCCTTGGCCTACCCAGTCGCCCCTCATGGAGCTGAGCACCCCTCCTCTGGGCCCCGCTGGCCTCTCTCAGACGTCCGTGGTGGCCCTCACACCAAAGTGTGCTCTTGGCACACTTACCAGACCAGTGATTTCTGGAAGACACAAGAGAGCTTTGGTTGAGACCAAGGCCTCCAGTCATGTCCTTTGCTTGGACTTAAGTCTTGGGACTTTGTGACATTTTACTGAGAGGATGTGTGTAACGCCAGCATTGTGCCTGCTGAGCAATAGGTGTGCGATACATAGAAGTGATTCTTTTATTAATATCACCCCACAAGACTATAAATTTCTGAAGGGCAAGACTTGAGTCTTATTTATTTCTGTATCCCCAGGAAGTAGCAAGGGATCTGGCCCATAGGAGAAGTTTAATAGATGGACGACTGGATGGGGCTGAAAGGAGAGGAAGAAAAATGTAAGAGCTGCCATTTCTCTGGTAATTAGGCCGTGATAGAAACACGCAGAGCTCTTTACAAAGTGATGCCATTTCATCTTCATGCCACCATGGAGATAGAATCTATTTCTGTCCCCATTTCAAGGAAGGCGGGGAGGAAACTGGCTCAGGGAGGTGAAGACACCTGCCAGAGTCCCAGAGCGACAATGCTGGTGGCTCAGCTGATAGTCAAAGTCACTTCTCTCTGGCTACAAACCCCGTGCAATTTCCATCTTTCCTTTGCCCTACGTCCTTAAAAGGGGGCAGTTGGAATAACAGCCAGCATCTGGAGGAAATGATAATTAGCATTGTTGGGCGTTTCATACTTACAATTAATCCTTGCAAGAAGGGAGACTGTTATCTCTCATCCCCATTATACAGATGAGGAAACAGGCATAGGGAGTAACTGACAACAGATACGGGGCTTTTTACTGCCGCATGAGCCATTCTGCCTCCCAGGTGCTGGTGGTACCTGATTCAGCACAGACAGAGGAATCTGGTGGGAGCATCCTGGACCTGGACCTGACGCCAGAGGCAAACAGAGGCGAGGAGGTACAGATGTCTCCAGACGTTCAGGGCTCAGTATTAGGGTGACCAGGAAATGTTGCTGTTATTACTGTTACTCATAACATACTCTATTATTATAGATGCTATCTAAGAAGATACTATACGATTACTTACATTGCCAAGGCACTTTATAATTTTCAGAGCACTTTTGCACACACAACTCATTTTTCCTCACCAAAGTCCCATGAGATATGCAAGGCAGAGATTTTTATCACGACCTTACAAAGCAAATAGCTTCAGAGGAGTTACGTAAACCCTCCCAAGGTCCTATAGCTAATAAGTGGTTTCCCTGGGTCTCGATCTAGGCTCTTCTGACTCCTGATCAGTGCCGTTTCTCTGGCACCTGCAGCTTCCCCGAGAACCTCGAGGTATATGTAGTACAGGTATTGCTCAGTAGGCTGCTGTGTTGATGGAGAGAGAGGCGATGGATGGGAAAAGAGGAATTGGGATCATTAGGGAAGGTTCTGTTGGGACAAGGAATAAGACGAGACAATACAGGCCTCTCTGGGGTCCTCCCCAGGACCCAGCTTCTGCTCAGAGCCATGTGCCAGGCTGGCCACCTAGATGCTGGCACAAGATGGCGCCCTTGGCTAGAGAAGCAACTGCAGTGAGCCCATGGAGGTGGCTGAGGGGAAATGCCTGTGGTTCCCACCCTGCCTCTGATGAGAAGGGGCATCTTGGTCCATCAGCTGATGTTTCAGAAGGGCCCAGTCAAGCCTCCTCTACAGAAATCCTAGGTCTGTCCACTCAAATCCACAGACAACAGAGCCACGTGGTTAATCAAGGGTTCACAGTTATTATCAGTCAAGAGCACCTGAACATGGGTGAATGCAGATTTTAACCACAGTCCAGGCCTCCAAAGTATGTCCCAGGGAAATGCAACGTGGGGGCTAGGCAGAGATCTTTCTAAAGTTTATTGAGCCCTTCCAATGGGACAGCCACTATGCTACATGATTCCTCTGCATGTAAGCTTGTCAGACAAAACACAGAACACCCAGTTAACTTGAAATTCCAGATAAATAAGGAATCATTCATTAGAATAAATAGGTCCCAAATATCATATGAGACATACCAATACTAAAAAAATTATTTCTTGCTTATTGGGAAATCAAATTGAACTGAACATCCTGTATTTGCTTGTTAAACCTACAACCTTTCTTGTGTTACATCAGCCTTATGGCCTCCAAGGAAGATTTTGAAACTCATTTCCGCTTCAACAGGCCTTATAACTGAAGTTCCAAGAGGTACGGGAACTTGCTGATGTCGCAGCAGGTGAGTGGACGGGCTGCAAGTCTGGTCCAGGTCTGCCCTCCTCCTGAATCCACAGCCTTCTCTAACTAATACGAGGGCTGAGAAAAGAGGCTGAAGGCCTCTGTTCTCTCAGGGAACAGTCAGTTCAAACCGGACTCTGGGGTGCCTGGGTGGCTCAGTCAGTTAAGTGGCTGACTTGGTTTCGACTCAGGTGGTGATCTCATAGTTCATGAGTTTGAGCCCCACATCTAGTTACATGTGGACAGCATGGAGCCCGCTTTAGAATTCTCTCTCTCTCCGTCTCTCTCTGCCTCTTCCCCGCTCATACTCTCTCTCTCAAAATTAATAAATAAATAAACTTAAAAAAAAACCCTGGACTCTGAAGGCATCAAATGTAAATATCCTCATCACAAGAATAAAATAGAGTTTCCACTGTAAAGCAGCAATGGGTCTTATAAATAAATCATACAGCTGAAGGAGCTCGGCTTCGGGCTTTAAGAGGCGGGCTCTGGAAGCAGGTCATTGGATAAAAGCCCCAACTCCCTTTGTTACTGGCTGTGCAATGCTGGGCAAATTATTTAACCTTTCTGTGCCTTGGTTTCCCATTAAGAATATGAAGGAAATGGTACCCATGTTGTAGGATGGTTGAAAAGATTAAATGGAGTAATACAGGCATGCCTGGGTGGCTCAGTGGGTTAAGCGTATGACTTCAGCTCAGGTCATGATCTCATGATTCAGGGGTTCGAGCCCACACAGCCTCACAGTGCTGACAGTTCAGAGCCTGGAGCCCGCTTAGATTCTGTATCTCCCTCTCTCTTTCTGCCCCTCCCTCCTCACTCTCTCTCTCTCAAAAATAGATAAACATTGGGGCTGGTGGCAGCGGTTAAGCGTCCGACGCTGGGTCATGATCTCACGGTTCGTGGGTTCAGCCCGTTCGGCTCTGTGCTGACTGCCAGCTCAGAGCCTGAGCCTTTTCAGCCAGCTGACTTCTCTGACCCTTCTGCCACGCTGTCCTCTCTCTCTAGAAATTAAAAAAAAAAATAGATAAACATAAAACAAATTTTTTTTTTGTTTTTTTATTTATTTCTAGAGAGAGAGAGAGAGAGAGAGACAGCGTGAGCAGGGAAGGGTCAGAGAGAGAGAGGGAGTCACAGACTGAAACAGGCTCCAGGCTCTGAGCTGGCAGTCAGCACAGAGCCCGACGCGGGGCTCGAACCCACGAACCGTGAGATCATGACCCGAGTGAAAGTCGGACGCTTAACCGACTAAGCCACCCAGGTGTCCCTAAAAAAATTTTTTTTAATGAGGTAAACATGCATAGCACTCAGAGCAGCACCTGACACTTGTAAGAGACCCACTTGTAAGAGACCTGCTCCATGCCCGATGTGGGGCTTGAACACACAACCCGGAGTTCATGGGTCCACATGTTCTACTGACTGAGCCAGCCAGGTGCCCCAGGTAAGAGCCCAAAATTATGTATATCAGCTCTGTGTATGCAGTCCAACCACTTTGCTTCTCAAAGGACAACAGTGAAACCCAGAAGAGGAACTGCTTTGCTCTAGGCCACACAGCAAATGAATGGTGGAACAGAGTCTCGATCCCAGGTCTCCGAAGGGAAGTTTATGGTGCCAGCCTCAAAAGAAAGGAGAGAGGAATCAGCATCCATGGCCGACAGAGCCTCAGTTCCTCACCTTCCCGTCCAGTTGGCAAAAAGGGCTCCTGCTTTAAACCAGAATTGAAATCTTACAGTTCTTCTGCACCAATACAATATTGTAAATTTATTTCTCCTTCCCCTCCACAAACATTTACTGGGGGCCTGCCTCGTGTCAGGTGCTGTCTTAGGCACACGAGATAAAAAAGTAGTTTGGCCCTTGTGCTGCTGTGAATATGAATTCATCGAGCATTAGGTAAGTGAACCTGGAAGGGAGGCCAGGTATGATTGCATCCCGAGAGTCCCCAGAATAAAGGCTGGGGTGCTGGCTGAAGGCAGATCTTCAGCAAATCTCCATCTGTTTCATCTGGTGTCCTCAATGCAGAAGACGATTTCTAATCACTACCAGGCCAGAGAGGCGGGCAGCCATACACTCTGAAGTCAGGGTGACGCTAGCTCTTGATTGGAGAGTTTCCTTACACTGGCTTTGTGTTCACTTGGATCTTCCTCTGAAGGTCATTATTACCAAGGTCATTGGCAGCTCTGCATCTCTGGGAGGCCAGGGGTATTTGCTGGTTATTGGATGATATTTCTTCCAGTGTCCTAAGGGAGCCTCAGTTGTGTGAACGCCAGGAAGTCTGAAATGCCTGCATTGCTGAAATCGTTGACGTCACCTCTGAAATCGCAGCCCAGCTGCTTCCTCCACTGCAGGTGCTCTGCCCTCTTCTCCTGGGCGTTATTCCCCATCCCCTCCCCCACTCCCTAGAAAAAGATGGAGGCAGATTTAAGGAGGACATAAGTGTTTAAGCAGCATCTCCTGGAGTCACCAGAGCTACCCCGACATCATTCTCATGGGCCTGAGGTTGAAATGGCACCACAACCAGCCAGTTGGTCCAGTCAAAGCAATGGAGACCATCTTTGCCTCCTGTCTGTCCTTCAGTCACTATGGGCTTCAGGTCCAAGAGCGATTCCCCTTCCAAACTCTCTGTCCACTTTCTCCACCACCCCTCACTACCACCCAGGTCAAAGCCACATCACCTCAAGTCTGGCCACCATGTTAGCCAACCTAGTGGCCTGTCCAACAGCCTCCAGCTGTACCCTGTGTGATCTATTTGCAATTCTACAACTAGAGTGACATTCTAGAATTAGAATACGGTCTCCCTGCTTAAGACCCTCCCAGTCATTCATTAATTCATTAATTCAGTCAGTCAGTCACTTCTTCAATAACTAATGTTTGGCCTACCATGTGCCAAACAGTACTGATTATGCCATTGGGAGTATCTCAAAACATAGCCCTTGCCCTCACAGCCCTCACAGCATTTACCTTCTAGTGCATGTGTGTCAGGAAATATACAACTCAGCGTGTGATAGGAACGATGATAAAGCAGAGGAGATAGGGAATGATGGAGAGGACGGCCACTTTCTAAGGGCAATTGGGGGAAGGGCCCTCTGAGGACCATTTGAGTAGATACCTGAATGAAGTAGGGACCTGGCCAGGCAAAGATGTGAAATCTTGGAGAACATGTGAAAATACTTGCCCTACTGTATATCAGTGTGGGTACAGAGACAAAGAGAAATATAGGATAGAATAGAGAACCCAGAAACACACCCTCACCTGCAGGGAGATTAGATTTATGACAAAGGGGTGGATGATGGTCTTTTTGATGAATGGTTTGGGGAAAATTGAATACCTATACAGAAAAAAAATTTATCTCCTTTCATTCCCCCATTCCCCTTGCGAATCTAAGTGGGTTATATATCTTAATGTGTAACACAAAACAATAAAACTTTCAGATGATAGTATAGAAATATTTATTTTCATGACTTAATGGTAGGAAAAAAATCAAGCTGTGCCACCTCTGCTGACCAACTGTGTGAACCTGGGGACAGACCATCACCTCTCTCTGAACCTTGGTTTCCTCCTCTATAAGATGGTGGCAATATCATCCACCTTTGGTTATTGTGAAGCTTTAAAAATGGTGTACGTTGTGCTTATGACAAAGCTGATGTGGAGCTGGATAATACGACTTCCCTCTCCTCCTGTAATTCTCGCTCCACTGTTCATGGCCACACCCTCTCTACAAAGGCTTCCCTGGGGCCAGGAAGTCAGGTGGGGGGATTTCATTACCAGAACCTTCCAACCTCCACATACCGTCTTTTGTTAAAAAAAAATGCACACACACACACACACACACACACACACCAAAGACGCTGGTTCTGATCAGAACTGATCTGTATCTTTCCAGTTGATTCCAAGGTGAGGCTTCCAGACTAAATTTGGAAAAGCACCGTCCTGGAGCTGGAGGAAGCATGAGCACTCAGGCAGAGACCCAGTTGAAGAGCCCAAGAGAAACGGGAGTTGTCCAAGGTGCGTTCTAGGCAAAGTCTAGGTAAAAAGTGCAACAATTTGAGTGCAAAATATCATAGTTTATGAAAACCAATATTCCATAGGAAACAGTATAAAGATTTGTGAGTATATGAAACTTAGCAAAAGAGAGGTTGGTCATCTTTACAAAAAGCTAGATGTTTTGAAAAACATTTATTAGCTGTACAGCCTGGAGCAAAAGACTTAGCCACTCTGTTCCTCTGTTTTCTTGTCTGTAAAATGGAAATTCTAGCATCAGTATCTATTCATCAGGTTGCTGTAAGGAAGAAATTGGTTAATGAATATAAAGTGCTTTAGCACAGCTGCTGGTGCACGTCAGCTGTGATTTGAATCTTCGTCTGCGCCTTTTAACGGGGACCATGGACCCCTCTGAGAAGGATGAAAAATGTGCACATGTATACACACAATTCAGCACACAATTTCAGAGGTTCATAGAGTCCCTGAAACCCGTCCCCAGTGGTGGGGGAGGGCCATGTGGACAGAGCTTGGAAAGCTCCAGCTCCAGATTCAATGAGAGAAGCTTCATGTTCACCTGTTTGACATATCTGCACATTGTATTTCTATATGTGATTTCATTTAAATAAAGCCTTTTTAAAAAAAATATGAAAAACACTCATCTTTCCCTTCCCTCTTTTAAAAACTTTTTAATGTTTATTTCTGAGAGACAGAGAACAGGCAGGAGAAGGGCAGAGGGAGAGGGAGACACAGAATCTGAAGCAGGCTCCAGGCTCTGAGCTGTCAGCACAGACCCTAACGCGGGGCTCAAACCCATGAACCATGAGATCATGACCTGAGCCAAAGTCAGTTGCTTAACTGACTGAGCCGCCCAGGCGCCCTGCCTTCTCATTTTGTAGATGAGGCAACTGAAGGTCAGAGAGGGGAAGATATACAACCCAAAGTCACAGTAAAATTAGAGACAAATCTCTGGTCTCCCGGATTATCAGCCCTGCCCTCAGGGAGAAATATAAAAAGGAAATTGGCAGAGGCCTCAATGGGTAAAAATGGTTCCATTGGAGTGGACACAGGTTGGTGGATGAAAACAGAGGTGTGGGAGACAGGCCTGGGTGTAAATCTTGAATCAGCCACATACTCACCTTGAGTAAGTTTCTTTACCTTTCTGACCATCAATTTCCTTGTCTCTAAAATGATGTAGAAAATACTAAGGTGTATCAAAAGTCCTTTCTTGTGAAGGGGCAGTGTTGAGTGGAGAATGGAAAAGGCGACTATATATAAACAGTTTGGCATCACTTTCAAATATGTCTTAAAGCCCTCATGACCCTGCATGTCTGTGTTCCTTCTGGATAAAAGCCTTGAGTGATAAGACAGTTGCTAAACAAATCTGTGAAGTTGAAGGCAAAGGTGTGCTTGATGGGAAAAGAGCATCAAGAGCCGCTGGGGAAGAGGTGGGGGGAGAGCGAGGAGCCTCCGCAGGGGCTCTGCACCTGTTCCACGTACTTGTGCCCTGATGTCGCTCTCTGAAAGCCTCCATCTGGCTTTGACAAGATAATTCTGTTGTTTTATTTATTGCTCATAAACTGCATGCTTCTGGCAAGGAAATTTTGAAACACTCTAATAATATCAACTTCATAGTGTCGTTGGGAGGTTTGAAAAAGATAATGGATGTAATGAGATTCATTCTGTGCTTAGCATGGAGTAAACTTTTTTTTTTAATATTTATTTATTTTTTGAGAGAGAGAGACAGAGCGTGAGCTGAGAAGGGGCAGAGAGACAGGGGGGGACACAGAATCCGAAGTAGGCTCTAGACTCTGAGCTGTCAGCACAGAGCCCGATGCAGGGCTTGAACCCACAAACTGTGAGATCATGACCTGAGCCAAAGTCCAGTGCTTAACTGACTGAGCCACCCATGCATCCCAGCATGGGAGTAAACTTTTAATATGTGTATTAAATAGTTTTAGATTTTAGAAAGGTTGATGTCATTTGTGAAGGCAGAAACAAAAAGTATGAGGCATGATCTGTCTCTGGTGCGGAACCGCAGCACTGAGCACAGGACCTGGCACGTGGTAGAAGCTCAATAAATCTCAAGTGAATAATATAAACTGACCTGAAAGATTAACAGCAAAAGGGAGAAATGCTTTTTGGGTTAATTATAAAAATATATACTGGACTGAACAGGAGTGTAATGGAGAAGTTTTTATAAAACTCTTCAGAAGATTCCTCATTCGTGGATCTCTTGTGCACTGCTGGTGGGAATGCAAACTGGTGCAGCCACTCTGGAAAACAATATGGAGGTTCCTCGAAAAATTAAAACTAGAACTACCCTACGACCCAGCAATTGCACTCATAAGTATTTATCCAAGGAATATGGATATGCTGTCTCGAAGGGGCACATGCACCGCAATGTTTCTAGCAGCGCTATCAACAATAGCTGAAGTGTGGGAAGAGCCCAAATGTCCACTGACGAATGAATGGATGAAGAAAATGTAGTATGTATATACAATGGAGTATTACTCGGCAATCAAAAAGAACGCAATCTTGCCATTTGCAACTACGTGGATGGCATTAGAGGGTATTATGCTAAGCGAAATTAGTCAGTCAGTGAAAGACAAATATAGGATTTCACTCATATGAGGACTTTAAGATACAAAACAGACGGACATAAGGGATGGGAAGCAAAAATAATATAAAAAGAGGGAGGGGACAAAACATAACAGACTCTTAAGTATGGAGAACAGAGGGTTACTGTAGGGGTGTGGCAGGGGGGTGGGCTACATGGGGAAGGGGCATTAAGGAATCTACTCTTGAAATCATTGTTGCACCATGTGCTAACTAACTTGGATGTAAATTAAAAAAAAGAAATTAAATTTAAAAAAAAGGAAAGTACAATAGAAGTAAAAAAAAAAAAAAGAAAAGAAAAGAAAATTCCTCAGGTATGCCATTCCTGTATATTTAGTGATCGCTTTTTCTGTCCCAGGTACTTTTCCCAACGGGGGGACAGAGCAATGAACAAAGGAGATGAGGTCCCTGTTCTCATGGAGTTCACATTCTTGGGAGGGGTACATATAATAAATGAATGAACATATGATATAATAACAAGTGCCCTGAAGAAATATAAAACAAGAGTAAAAAAACAGGGAGTAACAGAGATGCTGTGATAAACAGGGAAAGCCTTCCCTAAAAAAATGACATTTGAGCAGACACATGAGTGAAGCCATGTGAATATCTGAGGGAAGAGACTGCCACACTTGGAAACAGTTGAAAAGAGAGCAAATGCATTTCATCCAGTACCTAGGCCTCATTTTCAATCGACTGAAACAAAATAAAGACTCTTTGTAGTGCCTCGCCTGAAAGTTGAACAGAAACATACTCAACATGAAAGGCAAACCTTTAGTTAATCTGTTTTTGTTGCTATTGAAATCTTAAGTACCTCCTTTATCGCAGATGGCTTGAATCCTGCAGGGATAGAGATACTTTCGAAACACAGTTCCAAATGAAAAACAAAAAACCCCAGCAATGATAATGGCCTCACAAGAAATAACTCGAAATTGTGGGCGCGCTGCTTGATGAGATTAAACAGTTGGAGGCAAATGATGCAAGCCCCAAAGAGAAAATATTCCTATGAATCATTACACAAATCCCATGTTGTAGCGCAAGAGACACAGCGATTTTATGCTTGGGGAATAGTCATTCATTCACTCAAGAAACATGTGGAGCACTCAGTTATTCGTAAAACTGGGTGTTTTGTGGCTTGCAAGATGAATTGAGCCCAGGTCTACACTTAAGGAGCTTTAATCTTGTTCCACGTGGACACATATTTATTATTTATTTTTATTTATTATTATTTTGTTCTTTGATTTAATTTTTTTCTGTGCCTCTTCTATTTCCCCTTCCCCAAAGGCACTGTTCTCAGGTTCTCTGTCCATTTTATTTACACTTATAAATGCATTTACATCTTAGATACATACATATCTATTTATATAATACAGCATATGGTATTGTTATGTGTCCATATTTCATGTACATCATAAGTGATATGTTGCTATTTATCTCATTCTGCTGCTTTGAGATCTGTTCATGCCGATTAACATAGATCTAGCTTTCTTTTGACTGTTGCATTATATTCCATCATTTACACATATTATATTTCATTAGTAATTCCTTATCGAAGAACATGGAAGCTATTTCCAGCTCTGTTATTATAAACGAATGATGCCGCAATAAACATCCTTGAACATATTCCTTTGTGTGCTTACGCAAGAATTTCTCCGGGGTTTATACACAATCCAGGATTTCCAGTATAAGGTGATGTGCATTTTGTCCATATCACTAAATACTTCTAAATTGCCCTTCAAAATGACTGCACCAATTTTCCCTCTAGTAGTGCCTACAAGTTACATTTTCCCTACATCTTTGACAGTTTGATAGTATCACCTATTTTATCTTTGAATACAAAGCAGTGTCTCTCACTTTATTTTGCATTTCTATGATTATTAATAAGGTTAAACATCTCTTTATCTGTTTATTCACCACTTAGATTTCTGAGTTCCTTTTCTGTGAATTGTTTGCTTTTCTTTCCACGTGTTTATATAGAATTCTCTTCTTTTTTTTTTTTTTCAGATTTGCTGGTTTCAGACGCTGGCAGTCATATATATTGAATATATATTCAGCCAGCTTTTTAATTGTCAGTTAACTCTGTGGGGTTTTTTCATTTTTGTTTTGTTTTATATAGGTACTAGCTATCCTCAATAATTTGTCTCCTTTTCTTTGTTAATTAAAACAGACAAATTCAGGGTGCCTGAGTGGCTCAGTTGGTTAAGTGTCTGACTTTGGCTCAGGTTGTGATCTCACAGTTCATGAGTTCAAGCCCTGCATCGGCTCTGTGCTGACAGCTCAGAGCCTGGAGCCTGCTTTGGATTCTGTGTCTCCCTCTCTCTCTGCCCCTACCCTGATTGTGCTCTGTCTCTCTCAAAAATAAACATTAAAAAACAATAATAACAAACTCTACTTTTTAACTGGATACAAGGCTTAAACACTACATTGGGTATGACCATGTGACTAATTTCTGGCCAATAGGATCTAAGAAAAGGTATTATGGGAAATTTGCAGGAGATGGTCTTATAAAGAAACCACTCCCTTGTTTCCTCTTTTCTCCTCCCTGGTTGGCATATTTGGGGAGCCATGTGCTAAGGACAGGGAAACTACAATAGAAGAACTTGGTCCCTGATGCCAGGCACGGACCACTTATTTCTAGACTGCTTACTTCTCTCAGAGCTGAACCTTAAATCTAAATGATATGAGCAAAATCCTTTCCTTTTGAAATAGTGTAATCCTTTTGTTTTTCTCTTTAAAGAATTCTTACCAATTTCAAAGTCACAATGACATTTGCCTACCTTTTTCTTCTAATGATGTTTATAGCTTTGCTTTTTCACATTAGGTCTTTAATCCATAATCCATCTGGAAATATTTCGACTTTTGTTTTGGTTGGTTTTTTTTTTTTTAAATAGTGTATGATAGGAGGCTATGTTAATTTTCTCTACATTGTGAATCAATTCTCCCACCACCACATATTAAATAATTCATTCTTTCCTCACTGGGTTGTGATGCCATGTCTATCAAATACAGTTGCCAGTACTACATTAGACAGAGGTGGTATTCGGAAGTATACTTCTCTGGTTTCCATGTTAGCTAGAAATCTACATTTGTTTTTGCTAAGTACGTTGTGTGTTGTAAGTTTTTCATAGAGAATTTTTATGAGGTTAAGAAAGCTCCTTTAATCACAAATAGATCTTTTTCTTGTATCTATTGAAATAGTGAATTTTCTTCTTTAATCTGAAACACCTTGATATATTTACCTGATGTTAAATCATCCTTACATTTCTAAACTAAATTTCACTTGGGTCTTTTTGGATTAGGAATTTTGCACTTATAATTATAAGTAAAACAAGCTTAAAATGATCTTCCCTCATACTGTCCCTATCTGCTATAATATCAAGGTTTAACTAGATTCATAAATTGGTTGGGTGACATTCCCCTCCCCTGCCCCCCCCATGCTGCTTCTCCGTGAAAAGTTGAATAATATAGGAACTAGCTGTTCTCTAAGAGTTTGATAGAATTTATCTACAAAATGATTCTGGTCTGGTGATTTTTCTTTCTTGGAGGGGAGAGGAGGGGAGGGAGGGGAGGTATGGCAGAGTCAGGAAGGGTGGCCAAGGGGGAGCGGTAGTGCTTATTAATCACGTTTATCAAGGGTGCCTAGCACTTAATAATAGTTATTTATTGAGTGAATAGGTGAATAGATATTTTATACAAATATATACTGTATTTTTGTAGTTGTGCCATTTGGGGCATTTCATATTTTTCCAAGCCCTTATGCATTTTGCTTAAGCTTTCCAAAATTTTTGGCATCAAGTTTTTCATATCAAAAGCAGACATGTTGATGGCTGATATCACCAGCAGTCATCTCCCTCTACCCCCTATTTTCTCCACTTGGTGACATATTTCAAGAGAGTGTTGCCTCCTGTAGCCTCGGAGAGCCATTTGGACAGTGACCCAGATCTGGCTGATGCCAAACACAGTAGTTTCTTGCTCCTTGTCAGCGATTAGCTCAGATGTGAGTATACGATGCAGTGAGGCAGAAGAGTACAGTTCACCCTTGATCAACAAACACGGGGCTGAACCACACGGGTCCACTTACCCAAGGATTTTTTGCAATACAGTACTGTAAATGTATTTTCTCTTCCTTAGGATTTTCCTAATGATATTTTCTTTTCTGTAGCTTACTTTATTGTATAATTCATATAACATACAAAATATGTGTTAATTGGCTTCCCATCAATAGCAGGCTATTAGTAGTTACCTTCTGGGGGAGTCAAAGTTATACACAGATTTCTGGCTGTACAGGGCTGGCTGGCATCCCTAACATCCACCTTGTTCAAGGGTCAACCGGATGAGGTAGAGGATGAGGGATTTGGGGGATTTTTTTTCTCTGAAAAATGGGAAGCCTGGATTTGATGAGCTGTCTGGTGTCTAGGAGAGAGCTGGTCTGTGGATGAGTCTGCTGCTCTGAAGTTGGAAAAGCAGAAGGATGAAAAGAAACTTGACTTTGATGTCTTGATGAAGGTACTGTTAACCAGTCCCTGAATATCCTACCTGTGTGCTCTTGTTCTATAAGATAACACATTTCTTATTCTGCAAATCAGGTTAGTTTCCTTTTTATTATTTGCAGCCCAAAGCATCCTAATACAGCAAAATTCTTTAACAGTTTTCATGTGTTTTTTTAGTTTTATTTTAATAGCATTAAAAGTAAATGAAATTTCTATTTCTGCTGTAGCTACACTTATGTATTCACTTTAATTATGCATTTTGTTTATTTGTTCTGTCTTTGCCAAGAGTTTGTCTTAGTTTTGAGGATTTTTTTTCTTTAAGCAACTTTGGGTTCTGTTAATTGTCCTTCCCCCCCCCCCCCATTTCATTGATATTTGCCCTTATATACAATTCCCTTTCTTCTTTGGGAAGATTTGCTCTGTTTGGTTTTTGGTTTGTGGGTTTTTTTTTTTTTAGCTTCCTTAAGATTTATATAATTTTATTCGCACTTTCTTTTTTTTCTAAGAAACGCATTCAAAGCTATAATTTTCTCTATAGGAAATGCTGTAGTAACATCTCACTGACTCATATGTTGTCTTAACATTAGGTATTTCTTAATGTCTCTTATATTATCTTTACCCCATGCATTATCTAGAAGTATGATTTGCAATTTTCAGACATGCAGAATTTTTTCAGCTCTCCTGTTTGTTACTGATTTCTGCTTCTATTGGATTTGATTTAGACAACTGACCAGAATGGTTGATTCTTGAGAAGTTATTAACAATTCCTTTGTAGCTTAGTATGTGATCCATGTCCACATGTTTCATGCGATTTTGAGAGTAATTTGTATTCTGGGTTTGAGGATGAATTCATCTATATTAGCTTAACTCATTCATTGTTCAAATATTCTATATCTTTCCTTTTTTTCTGCTTTATCAATTTCTGAGAGGGGTGTGCTAATGTCTCCAACAACTGCTATAAATTCAGCTACTTGGCCTTGTAAGTCTAGCAGTAGTTTAATGTATTTGTAAATTGTATTGTTAGTTGCTTATATGTTTGTAATTGTTACGTCTTCTCAGAATAAAGTTCTTTTTACTGATATATGTAGTCTTTTTTTGGTCTGTATGGAGGCTTTGGTGTCCTATTTCTTCTGCTTTCTATTTCCATGCTTATATCTGGTCTGTATTTTTCATCTTCTTGTCTTGATTTTGTTGAGTAAATAATATGTTTACATAATCCAAACTCAGAACAGTATTTAATGGTACACAGTGAAAAGTTCTGCTTCTACCCAGTTTCCACCCACCCTGTGCCAGCTTCCATGTATTGACCTCTACGCACTAGATTCCCTCTACTTTATGTTGCTCTGTGATACTGGAAAAAGACCCCATAAACATTTCACCTTTGGCAGATGGCATGATACTAGGCCTTATCAGCAGAGGGTGCAGAGGGAAACTACAAGAGGAAGAGGCTTGTCTTCTAGTTCTGGTGGTTTCCTTTCTGGCTTCTATCGTGTGGCCGCTTCCTTATTAGCAGGCACTTCTCTGTCAAAGGTAGGCAGGAAACCCAGTGGCAAGCACATGCCAGCATCCCATGGGCTACAGCTACACCCCCCACCCAGTGAGGTGCAAATCTCAATTTTGGGGGGTGAGGGGCTCTTCCAAGTTTGTTCCTCCTTGAGTACATTCCTTAGCCTTAAAGCTGGCAGCTACTCCCCACACCTCCACTCATGCGGTGGCCACCAGTCCAGTGTGGCTACTTAGATTTCAACATAAATTAATGAGGGGCTCCTGGGTGGCTCAGTTGGTTAAGGGTCTATCTTTGGCTCAGGTCATGATCTCGTAGTTCGTGGGTTCGAGCCCCAAGTCTGGCTCTGTGCTGATAGCTCAGAGCCTGGATCCTGCTTTTGTATTCTGTATCTCCCTTTCTCTCTGCCCCTCCCCTGTTCACACTCTCTCCCTCTCTCAAAAATAAATGAACATTAAAAATTTTTTTAACATTGGGGCGCCTGGGTGGCTTAGTCAGTTAAGCGTCCGACTTTCGCTTAGGTCATGATCTCACAGTGTGTGAGTTCGAGCCCCGCGTCGGGCTCTGTGCTGACTGCCAGCTCAGAGCCTGGAGCCTGTTTCAGAGTCTGTATCTCCCTCTCTCTCTGACCCTCCCCTGCTCACACTGTCTCTCTCTATCCTAGAAATAAATAAAAATATTAAAAAAAATTTTTTTTAACATTAATTAAAATAAAGTCAAATTAAAAATCCCATTCCTCAGTCACAGTAGCTACATTTCAGGTGTTTAATAGCCACATGTGGCTAATGACTACTGCACTGGGCACTGCAGACAGAACACGCCCAGTAGGGCAGAACATTCTGCTGGACTCACTGCTTCAGAGGTCTCTCTATTCCGTTTAGGACTTAATCCCCTTTATCAGCTAATAACTGTTTACATCATACCAGTTAATATTATATGAGTTATATTACTAGTTAATAATTCTTTATATTAAAGTTTCTCCGTTCATATTTCCCTGGTTTCTGTCCCCCCACTGGCCCCTGATACACACTCCATTTTTCATTATGTATCTTTTCAATGTTTGTATGCAAATATAAGCAAATACAAATATATATTTAAAAAATTTTTAATGTTTATTTATTTTTAAGAGAGAGAGACACAGAGTACAAGCAGGGGAGGGGCGGGGGGACATAGAATCGGAAACAGGCTCCAGGCTCTGAGCCGTCAGCACAGAGACTGATGCGGGGCTCAAACCCACAAACTGTGAGATCGTGACCTGAACCAAAGTCGGACACTTAAGCGACTGAGCCACCCAGGCGCCCCAAATATATATTATTATGTACACACACACACACACATACACACACACACACACACACACACACACACTCATTTACAGAAAAATAACAAACCATACATGCAATGCAGTGATCTGACAAACTACTGCAGCGGGCCAAATCTGGCCACACCTGTTTGGTTATTTACTGTCTGAATACTTTCCTGCTACAATGACAGGTCAGCAAGTTGAGCGGATACAACAGAGATTGCATGGCTCAAAAAGCTGAAAATACTTAGCGTTTGGCCCTTTACAAAAAAAGGCTTGTTGATCCCTGTTCTATATCTTGCTTTTTCATTTTAGGAATATATTTGGAGTTCTGTCTCTATAAGAATGCCAGAGCTCTTGCACTTTTTTTTAAAGCTGCATAGTATTCCATTGGATCAATGCGTCACAATACACTTCAGCAGTTTTTTGGTTTGAATTCCATTTTCTTTCTATTTCATGAACTATTTCAATAAATAACCTTATATATGTGTCATTTTGTACACATGCAGGTACATATATAAAACTAATACCCAGAAGTGAAATTACTGGGCCAAAGGGAAAATGCATTTTATTTTATTTAAAAAATTTTTTTAATGTTTATTTTTGAGAGAGAGAGAGACACAGAGTATGAGCGGGGAAGGGTCAGACAGAGAGGGAGACACAGAATCCGAAGCAGTCTCCAGGCTCTGAGCTGTCAGCACAGAGACTGACACAGGGCTCGAACCCACAAACTGCGAGATCATGACCTGAGCTGAAGGTGGCTGCTTAACTGACAGAGCCATCCAGGTGTCCTAGAAACTGCACTTTAAAATTATTAATCTTCATAGGAACTGTACTAATTTACATTCCAACCTTCTGTGTTTACATCACATTGTCACATTTCCAGAATTTTTTCCAATTTTATGTGTCAAAAAAAGATATTTCTAGGTAGTTTTAATCTGTACTGCTCATATTATGAATGGGTTGAGCATCTTTTTGTGTATTTATGGGCTGTCTTCATGTCTTCCAGTGTGTGTGTGTGTGTGTGTGTGTGTGTGTGTGTGTGTGTGTGTGTGTGTGTGATACGTCTTTTCACATCTGTGCCCATTTTTCTAAGATTTTGGAGAGAGTTTTGTTCTTGTTCTTATGAATTTCAGAAGATTTCCATGTATTAGGGATATTAATCCTTAGTAATATAAGTTGCAAATATATTTTCCCAGGATGTCATTTTTTTTAAAGTTTGTTTATTTATTTATTTTGAAAGAAAAAGAGAGAGGGAGAACACGAGCAAGGGAGGGGCAGAGAGGATCTGAAGTGGGCTCCGTGCTGGCAGCAGTATGCCCAACGTGGGGCTCAAACTTAGAAACCATGAGATCATGACCTGAGCCAAAATCAGACACTTAATCAATGAGCCACCCAGGTGCCCCTCCCAGGATGTCATTTATATTGACTTCATTCATGATATTTTTTTTTAATGTGGTTAAGTTGACCAGTCTTTTCTTATTTGGTTTTTGGATTTTGAGTCAATTAGAAAGAATTTTACCACGTCAAAGTTTTAAAGAAATTTGCCCACTTTTTCCTAGTACTTTAACGTGTACAATTTTTTAGCTTCAAATCTTTTTTTTTTTAATTTTTTTTAATGCTTTTTTTATTTATTTCTAGGAGAGAGAGAGACAGCGTGAGTAGGGGAGGGTCAGAGAGAGAGGGAGTCACAGACTGAAACAGGCTCCAGGCTCTGAGCTGGCAGTCAGCACAGAGCCCGATACGGGGCTCGAACCCACGAACCGCGAGATCATGACCCAAGCGAAAGTCGGACGCTTAACCGACTAAGCCACCCAGGTGCCCCTTTAGCTTCAAATCTTTGATTTATTTCTAGTTACCCTAGCATAAGATGTGGGATATAGATAAAACATCTTTTTCAAACGACTACTCAATTATCCCCAAACCACTAATTATAAAATTTACCTTTTCTCTTACACTTTTAGCATATGCTAAATTCCTATATGTAATTTTGATCTATTCCTGGAATTTTTTTTTTGTTCTATTGGTTTTGTTTGTCTATTTGTGTGCTAAGTGCCCACTATTTTAATTGCCAATGCTTTAGAATGCAGTTTAATATCTGGTAGGGCTGGTTCTCTATATTCTTTGTTGTCTATTTTTCCATTTAAATGTTATAATCAGCTTCTTGGCAGGAAAAAAGAAACAACAAAAGCCCCGTTGGTGTGTCTTGCTGAGAATCAACATTTTTACGATGTTTAGTATTTTTTAAACTATTTTTTTAAATTTTTAAAAATGTTTTACTTATTTCTGAGAAAGACAGAGAGAGACAGCGTGAGCAGGGGAGGGTCAGAGAGAGAGGGAGACACAGAATCTGAAGCAGGCTCCAGGCTCAGAGCTGTCAGCACAGAGCCCAATGTGGGGCTCGAACCCACGAACCATGAGATCATGACCTGAGCCGAAGTTGGACACTCAACCGACTGAGCCACCCAGGCACCCTGATGTTTAGTCTTTTTGCTATTTAAGAAATGGTATGTCTTTCTGCTCAAGTTTTCTGTTGTATTCTTCACTAATATTTCAAGTTTATACATTTGGTATTTTTATCTTTTGTTGTTATTGTAAATACACTCCTCTCTTCCATTACCTCTTCTAACTGGGTTCTGTGTAAAGTTTACACATTAATGCATCGGTCATGTTTCTCCAGAGACAAAGAACCCATAGCATAGAGATCAAGATTGAGATAGGGATGGGAATATATAAGAGGAGATGTATTTTGTGAATTGGCTCCCTCAATTACAGAGTCTGAGATATGTCATGATGCACCATCTGCAAGGTGAGGAGCCAGGGAGGCTAGTGGTACAATTCAGTCCAAGGCCAAAGGCCTGAGAATTGAAGCCAATGGTGGAATTCTTAGTCCAAGGCAGTGGGCCTTTGTCTTCTAGTTGGTTTCTGCATGTTTCTTTAACACATCACCACCTTACTTACTTTACCACCTTCTCCTCCCTCTCCCTGCCCCCATCCCCTCTAGCTTTCCCTCCCTTCTCTCATTCTTTTTCTTAGAATAGATCATTCAGGCAATTTTTTTGGGGTTCCCAGGTATATAATTCTATTATCTCTCTTTTCTCTTATCCAATTGTGTTGAGTAATACATTTAAAGTAATGTTAAAAAAAAAAATAATGATGATGTGGCCATCCTTGTTGTTCCTAACTTTTAGAGGAATGCCCTAGGGTTTTCCCCCTTTAAATAGATGCACTGTGCTAATAGTTTTCCTCCTAAAAGGAAAAATTGATAAATTGGATTTCATCAAAATCCAAAGCTTCTGCTCCTTCAATGGCACCAGCAAAAAAATGAAAAGGGAAGCCAGGACTGAAATATTCATAATACCTATATCTGATAAAGGGCTTATATCCTTGTATCCAAAATATAGAAAGAGTTTCTATAACCAATAATCATAAAAACAACAACATGCAAAAAGAAATGAAAATGAAAACCAAAAGCAGATACCGACCTCACAGCCATCACAATGACTACATTTAAAATAACTGGCGATACCAAAGTTGATGATTAAGTGGATTAATTGGAACTCTCAGCACTGATGCTGGGAACACAGATGTTATAGCCACTTTGAGGAACTCTTTGGTTCCTTCTTATAAAGGTAAATAAACAGCTACTGTATAGTCTAGCCATCCCGTTCCTAGGTATTTGCCTAGGACAAACAAAACCACATACCTACATAGAGACTTGCACACAAATATTCAAGGCAGCATTATCCATAATACCCTAAAGCTGGAAACAACCAAGTTAATAGGGGAATGAATATACAAATGGTGGTCTGTCAAAACCAGAGGGCACGGCAATTAAAAAGAATAAAGTACTGATAAACTTAGCAATACTGGTGAAGCTCAACTAAGTTATGCCGAGTGAAAGAAGTGAGGCACAAGATACTACATACGATGTAATCTGAATATATGAAATTCTAGAACAGACAAGAGTCATCTATACTGACAGCAAGTTGGGTCAGTGGTTGCTGGAGGGCTGTGGAAGGGCAGTTCAACAGGGAAGGGGCACAAGGGAACAGTGCACTTTTTCAGGTGATGGAAGTATCTCAGGAGTCTGGTTTCTAGTCTGGGGTGAAAGAAACTTGGAAGTGGCCACTTTGTCCTGACAAGTAAAAAGTGGAATAAATTGAAAAATCAACAACTCTTTTTAGGTTCATCAGAGAAGTGAGGTCACAGGGCAAACTGCTGCCCCTCAACTTTATTTTGTTTTTAATGTTTTATTTATTTCTAGGAGAAAGAGAGAGACAGTGTGAGCAGGGGAGGGTCAGAGAGAGAGGGAGTCAGAGACTGAAACAGTCTCCAGGCTCTGAGCTGGCAGTCAGCACAGAGCCCGATGCGGGGCTCAAACCCACAAACCACGAGATCATGTCCTAAAGCAAAAGTTGGACGCTTAACCGACTAAGCCACCCAGGCGCCCCCCCCCCCTTTTTTTTTGCCCCTCAACTTTAGAGATAGACAGGTAGACACAGGGAATCACAACTTACCCGAGCAGAAACCCATGAGCAGAAACCTTGGTGGGAATCAGTATAGGGACAGGGAAACCAGAATTGTGGTTGATAAAAAGCCAGAGGCTCAGTGTGGACCAGGTCTAAGAGTTAAAAACTCCAGAAGGACCAGTCATGAAGGAGGTTAGTCTTGTTAGCTTTTGTTAGTTTTACTTCCCGGAGCTCAACTATGAATATGAGAGAAAAATCCCTTTTCTCTTTTGTCAGGTGCTTTTGTCAGGGGGAAAGGAAAAGGACCAATTTTGACATATACCAGAGCATTCTATTCTTCTTAAGAATAAGGTCTGGCCTCATTAGGAAGCCACTGAACCAGAGTCTTCTCTGTTGAGGTTGTATCCAAGCCTACCTGACCTGAGGGAAGGGAAATACCCAATTCCAACCCACTGTAGATATCCCATACTACTGATATCTAAGGGATCAAACTGATTCCTGAGTTTATATGGAAAGGTAAAAGACCCAGATTAGCCAACTCAGTATTGAAAGAGGCACACGAAGTTGGAGGACTGACACTACTCAACTTTAAGACTTTCTATGAAACCGTAGTAATCAAGACTGTGGTACTAGCAAAAGAACAAATTGATAGCACAGAATAGCCCGGGGGGAGGGGAACCTATATGGAATTAACTTATATTTGAAAAAAGTAGCAAAGGCAATACAATGGAACAAAGATAGCTTCAACAAATGGTGCTGGAGCAATAGAACATCCTCATGCAAAAAAAAGGAAGCTAGACACAGACCTCACTCTTTATAAAATTAACTTAAAGTGGATCACAGATCTAAATGTAAAATGCAGAACTATAAAACTCTGAGAAGATAACAGAGGAGAAAATCTAGATGATCTTGGATATGGTGATGACTTTTTAGATACAACACCAAAGGCATGATTTGTGAAAGAAAGGATCAATGAGCTGGGCTCATTAAAATTAAACTTTCTGCTTTGCAAAGACACTATCAAGAGAATAAGAAGATAAGACACACACACTGGGAGAAAAGATTTGCAAAAGATATACCTGCAGAAGGACTATTATCCTTGTGTGCGAAACACACAAAGAACTCTTAAAATTTAACAATAAGAACACAAATAAGAAATGGTTCAAAGGCCTTCACAGATATCTCATCAAAGAAGATCTACAGATGACAAATAATCATATGAGAAGATGCTCCATGTCATATGTCATCAGAGAAACACAAATGAAAGCAACAATGAGATATCACTATACACGTATGAAAATGACCCAAATCCAGAAAAATGACAACACCAAATGCTAATGAGGATGTGGAGCAACAGGAATTCTCAATCATTGCTGGTGGGAAAGCAACATGGTACAGCCACTCTGGAAGACAGTGTGGTGATTTCTTACAAAAGTACACATATTCTTACTGTACAATCCAACAACTGGTCTCCTTGGTATTTACTCAAATTAAAAACTTATGTTCGTGCAAGTCTGTACACAGATGTTTACAGCAGCTCTATTCATAATTGCCAAAACTTGGAAGCAACAAAGATCTCCTTCAATAGGTGAATGGATAAATATACTATGGTCCACACTGACGATGGAATATTATTCAGTGCTAAAAAGAAACAAGCTATCAAGCCATGAAAAGACATGGTGAAAACTTCAATGCATATTGCCAAGTGAAAGAAGCCAATCTGAAAGGGTCATAGACTGTATGATTCCCATTATATGACATCCTGAAAAAGACAAAACGATGGAGACAATCAAAAAGTTAATGGTTGCCAGTGGTTGGAGGGAGGAAGGATGAAAATGTGGAGCACGGGGGATCTTTAGAGCAGAGAAACACTCCTGTGTGGTACTCTAATGGTGGGTACAGCCCTGCTACATTTGGCCAAACCCATAGAATCCACAACACCAAGAGTAAACCCTCATGTAAATGGTGGACTTTGGGTGATAATGATATGTCAGTGTCCGTTCATCAACTGTAACAAACATACCACTCTGGTGGGGATGCTGGTGGTGGAGGAGGCTAGGCATATGTATAGGCAGGGGGAATATTGGAAATCTATGTACTTGCCTCTCAATTTTGCTGTGAATCTAAAATTGCTCTAAAAAATAAAAATGTTCTATATTTTGATATAGTGGTGGTTACACAGGTGTATATATTTGTTGAGACTCCACTTTAACTGAGTACATTTTCTTATATAAATTATTTTTAATAAAGTTGACATGAAAAACTATGCTGGCTTGCATGTGCAGAGCAAAATAAAGGATATCAAAAGGAGGCTGGAGAATGAGAACATTACAATAGGTGAGAGGTAAAGGCCGATTGGACTTTGACCATGGAATTGGAGAGTATATATTTAGAAGTAAAATCAATAAGACTAGGTGACTGTTTGAGGGTGAGCAACAGAAGTGTCAAGGACAGCGTCCATGTGTCTGACCCGAGGAATTGGGCAGAGAATGGTGGGTGGGTTGTCCTCTCTGAGCTAAGGAGCTGAGGAGGAGAAGCATATTTGGCTGGAAAGTCATAGCTTCTGTGGATGGCCCATCTCCATGGAGATGTCAATTTCATCTCATCATTCTGAATGTAAGAATGCCTTTTGTTTTCGGGGAAACCAAGGCAAGGGATTCATTCACAGTGTAAGATATTGGTAGGGCCAGAGCCACAGGAGGGCCCCGGATTCCAACGGCTGGGCAGCCCCTTTGCAGGAAGACCGTCTCCCTCCTCTGCGTCTTTTGTCATGTCAGATGGATGAGCAGACAGCTGACCTTTCTGAGTCATTCAGCAAATTCCAACAGCTTTCTCATCTGAGACTCGCTGGTCTCCACTAGGCAAGATCTGAAGACCAAGCTTCATTTGGATTTGAGAAAAGGGGAGTGAAATTTGAACATTTAAAAAGCCAGAGAACAAAGCAAGCCAAGGCCCAGATACCTACCCTAACAAATAAAAAGCGTATGTCGAGCATCTAGCAAATTTCACTTCTACAAATACCGCCACTGCCTTAGGGAACAGCAGAGACATTTGACCGGGCAGCAGCTGTGCAGAGGGTGCTATTTAAAGACTCAGCTTTTGCAGTCCAAGGACTCTGGGTTTAGGATTTGATTAGGAGGCGGAGAGAAGACTGCAAAGACTGAGGAAAGAACCAGATTTGGGGAAAAACATCATCGGGTGGTTGGTTGCTGCTGTGAACCCTGAGTACATTAAATGAGTTCATTTTAATAAAATTTCGTCTCTCCATCTCTCTCTGAGAAAATTAAATGTGTTAATTCATGGGAAGTGTTTGGGACGGTGTCCAGTACATAGTGCCTACTGGAAGGAAGCTCATCATTATCATTATTATCCCTCCATCTGCCCACCTACATGTGTATGCCCAGGGATAGAGAAACGCGCAGCTCTAATGATATGTTATTGTTAAGTGCTAGGATTTATAGTGATTCTGTTTTTAAATCTCTTCTTCATTTTTCCCCATGTAATCCTTGAATTCTTTACAACAGACACATATATTTTGTAAAACTCTCAAGTCATTTGGAGGAGGAAAAGGTTCCTAGATTTACACCCCAACTCCACTGCTTAGGAGCTGTGTCACCTTCACTGAATCTGTTTTTATTTACTTGTTTGTTTGTTTGTTTTAGAGAGAAAGAGAGCATGAGCAGGGGAGAGATGAAGAGGGGCAAAGGGAGGGACAATCTTAAGCAGGTTCCACTCTCAGTGCACAGCCCGACACAAGGCACCTTCCCACCACCCTGAGATCATGAGCTGAGCTGAAATTAAGAGTCAGACGCTCAACCAACTCAGCCACCCGGGCGCCCCTGATTCTGTTTTCTCTTGAATACTACTACTAATAAAAAAAGGTAATTATGTCACTTACCTCTTCCAGGGGTTAGGAGAATTGAATGAGATAATCTAGGTAGAGCTTGGCATGGTACTTGGCAGAGAATAGAGTGAGGTAAATGCTGATTCTGCTATTAGTAACAGAAGTGGTGAAGGCTGTGCTATTTCTTATGGCAGTGACCATGTTCTATTGACCTCAATGTCCTTGACATGTGGTAGTCTTCCAGAAACAGCTGGTAGTTTAGCTGGAGCTACCTCAGGCAGAACCTGGGAGCATTCTCTGTCAAGGTAGAAGAAAGGGTAAAAGTTCTCAAGTTCCTTCCTCCTTTAGGTTCAAGGATTGGTCCTTCTGGCAATTGGGAAGCACAAGTTATTTCTCCAAAATCCTTGAGGCTCTCTGGAGAGATGAGGTCCTTAGAGGTTCCCGTCATTGTTTCCTCATTCTCCCATATGATGGCTACCTGGAAGTCAGGGCCATTGTTCCCATGACTCTCTGCTCTTCTTCATGAACTATAGGCAAGAAATTCTCCTGAAAATTTCTAACAATGCAAAACCTCAAGTGAACAGTTATGGAGAAACTGCAGCCATTTATCCATGACTGTGGATGTTGGGGTATGGCATTCTTTGATATATCTAAAACAATCCTTCAGAGGCAAAAGAATCCTTCCCATATTTAATACACATGCTACAATAAACATGCATGCCTTTCACTTTTTAAGAAAATGTCCATTTATTTATTTTGAGAGAAAGAGAGAGAGTGGGGGAGGGGCATAGAGAGCGAGGGAGAGAGAGAATCTCAAGCAGGCTCCATATTCAGTGCAGAGCCCATTTCAGCGCTTGATCTCATTAGCCATGAGACCATAGATGAGATCAAGAGTTGGACACTAAACCAACTTAGCCACCCAGGTGCCCCAACATGTATTCCTTTTAAAATAAGAAATACAAAATTAAGGAATCTTATTCTTCATAACTGTGGTCCCAGGAATTCATGTCCATGGCAGCCACACTTCTCGTGTTTTCTCCCAGTCCCTGTAGGATGCAGAGTGTTGTTAGTAGAACAGGGAGGAAAGTGTGGCTGCAGACTTATTCCTATTGTTTGAGATGTTTGAATCTTAAGCCATTCACATTTACAAACAGTACATGGCAATAATAGTTTTTTTATTATTAAAAAATCCATTTTTGGGTGCCCAAGTGGCTCGTTCGGTTGAGCATCCAGCTCAGGTCATGATCTTGCGGTTTTTAGGTTCGAGGCCCCTAATGAGCTCTGTGCTGACAGCTCAGAGCCTGGCACCTGCTTCGGATTCTGGGTCTCTCTCTCCGTCCCTCCTCTGCTCTCACTGTCTCTCTCTAAAATAAATAAAACATTTAAAAAATCCATTAATTTGGGACATATATTTTGAGCACCTACTATATGCCAAGTACCGTTCTAGGTATTTGTGGTTTGTTTGCTACATGTGGCCCCTGTATGTCGGGGGCTCCCATTAAGAGAGAATGCGGAGATGGTGGAAATGAGTGATTTGGGGGCACAAAGGCTGTGGTGTGGCTCTAGTGACTACTAGAGTGACTGGATGTCAGCTATAGTAAGTCTGACCCTGTATGTGACAGTGACATGTGAGTATCATAGTGAAAGTGACTAATTGGGCAATAACAAGGACAGCTGTGTACCCAGTAGGGGCCTGCTAAATATTGGCTTGACTATGAGGCAGTGAAAGTAGCTGAGTGACAATGACAGTGAAAACCGAAAGGGTGACAGCTGGGCACAGAGTCCAATTGCTATACTGTCCAGAACTGTTTGAAGTTTGTGGTCCTTGACAGTGGTCGCCTGTGGTCGGACAGTGACAGTAAACAATAGTGAACCCAATGACAGCAACAATGCAAGTGACAGTTCTGCCCAGCAAATTGAATTTGTGATTAAAAACGGTGACGGAGTGGGAGTCAGCCTGACAATGACAGCTCTCAGAACGACCGAATATTGACATTGTGGATGTAACAGCTGTAACCGCAGAGGGAACTCGGCATTGTACTGAGACTGCTGGATTTGGGTAGCATGACTGGCAGTGACAGAAAAATTGGCTGCGCGTCAGTGACAGAGTGACAGTGTGAGGTTCAGTGGGCCAGCACTGATGTGACTTAATTTGTCTGATACTGTCTGGATCTGACTTACTGTTTGGCTGTATGAAGGTGGCAACAGGAGCTCCAACGTGGACCGCTCACTGTGCAACAAAGCGTGTGAAAAGAGAAACTGAGCAAAAGAAAAGCTATGACCGCCGCCCCCCGCCATACCACATCCTGAGTGGGAGGAGGGAAAGGCGGGATCAAAACGCCTTCAACACACCTCGGTCGGCTGATACGACCTTGTTAGCCTATCAAGTCCGAGCAGTGCCAAGACTCTCCGCCTATGAGGATGCGTCTGGGGACGCGGCTCAGGTCACGTCTCTGCGTTGCAAGTGAACGTGTTTTGGAAAAAGGTAGAGAAACCTTTTGTGTCTACTTCTGGGCCATTCTTGAAATAAGATCCTCACTCTAGTACTGCCCAAGCAAGAGTCCGCGGAACCCCATCAAAACTTTCATAACAGAGTGTGGGGAGGGGAAGGAGTGGCTAAGGTCACAGGTCAGAGAACCTGCTAACAGCCCGTGGGGCGCCCGGGCATTGGTGGCGGGCGCGCTCGACGCAGGCCCCGCCCCTCAGGGCCCGCCCCCGACACGTGACTATGGTGCGCGGGGCAGGCCGGGCCGCCCACTCGCCGCTCTACTTCTTACGCGCCGGCCTCAAAATGGCCGCCTTCTGGCGTCTCTGGCGCTGTTGAATGGAGAAAGCTTTATTGTTCCCTTCGGGCAGGAGTGTTCGTGTCCTCTATGGCGCTGTCAATAAAGAACGGCAGTTTGAATCGGTGCTGAACAGGTAACCATAGAAACGGGGCTGGGACTCAGCGTGGAGACCCCTTTAGCAGCTGAGGCCCGGGAAGCGCCCCAAATGAGGGGTGCGCTGCGACCCTTCGGCGTGGCGAACTCCGCGGGGCTCTCCCGAGTCGCAGCCACCTCCTCTTGCCCCGGACGCGGACCCCCTGGGGCGGGTCCCACCCCGAGCGCAGGCTCGGCTGTAAGTCTCCGGTGGGGAGAGGCCGCGGGGCCCTGTCGGGGTGCCCCCGGCCCGGCCCCCGCCTGGGGCCTGCCCCCGCTCGTCACCGCCTGCACCTCGGCGCGGTCCGAGGCCTCCTCGTCGTCGCTTCCAGAGTCTCTCCCCCTCCTAACAAGTCTGCACGAGGCTTCGGCAGGCTCCGGCCTGGGGCCAAATCTCTAGCCCCCCCACCCCACCCCGTTTTGGGCTGTAGGGAACTAACAGTGGTTTTTACATGTTTAATTGGTGGGGGGGGGGGAGACTTTCTTGTAATTTGTGAAATGTATATGAAGTCAAATTTCAGTGTCTGCAAGTGAAGTTTTATTGGCACACAGCCACGTTCATTGCTTTATATCTATGGTTCATTTCTTGCTACGAGGGCTGTGTTGAGTAGTTGCGACAGACATTGCCTGGCTTTGAGGACATGGCACACAAAGCCAAAGATGCCTACTGTCCGGCCCTTCACAGAAGTGTGCCAACCCCCGCCCTGGATACAAGTAGACTGGTCAGGGTCGTCCGGCGATTCTTCTGATCGTTTTTCACGGAAAGGGAAACTCGAATTAAAGTTACCCCGTGCACCTAAAGCTCTGGGCTTATTGATCTGATCGGTTAATGTGGGAATTGTTTCCCCTATTTTTAGTAACGGTACCATCCACCCAGCGCCTACAGTTAAGTCAGGTGCTTTGTTAATATTCATACCCAGCGGCTTTTTGCTAACAACTTTTCGAAAATCAGGATCCGTGTTTCCGCTCAAGAGAGGAATCCCAGATTCTGAGGTTAAACCTCCTAAGGGTGTACTCGATTGTAGGTTTGACAAATTGAGCTCATTCCAGGGGAGCCCTCTCCTCTGTGACCCACCTCATACTGCTGGGATTTCTTTCAAGTCTCAACCGGGGGCTGTTTGGTTTTTTCCTCACGAATTCCAAATCTTTGTATGGTGTATGGAGATCTAATAATTACAACCTTGAAGTGAAGTTTTTCTTAGCTAACTCATCAAACTTACGCCACACCCTACTTTCTAATTTAGATGCCTTTCTTCTACACAGTAGCTCCCAAACCTAGCTATTCATCTCTAGTTTAACAAATGATTTTAGAATACCCTGTGCCCACATGTACGCATTCATGAATCTGAGTATTTTCTGAGCACCTACTATGTACTAAGGATGATCTGAATCCCTGGGAGAACAAGATCACCATGATCTTTGCACTTTCACAGGGTTTAAATTCAGTAGGGTGTTGGACAGATGGTATGCAAGTAAACAAGGCTCGTTTCAAATACAGCTGTCATAGCATCATAATAAAGTCAGTAGTTTATTAAATGATTCCTGCAAAGCACTACGTGCTTTATTTACATGGAATATCATTCGGTCCTCTCACCAACTCTATGACAAAGGTAGTATTAATATTCTATGACAAAGGTAGTATTAATATTCCTGTTTTAAAGACGAGAAAATTGAGATTCAGAGAGATGTCCAAGGTTACATAGCTAATGTATGAGGGAGCTGGGTCGGATCTGAACCTCAGCTGATCCCACCACCCTGTATTACTCCATCTGTTAAGTACCTTTTCTTGGGAGGCCCTCCGGGGCAGAACCACACCTTACCTGTCTTTGTATCAGCTGTTAGCCTGGGCCCACAGCCTGTAGTCTGGTAAGTATTTAATAAACAGTTCAGGCCATTTGTTGATCAAATATTTGCGCGCCTGCTATACCAGATGCCATGGTGCTAGGCCTTATGATTACTGTGAGCAAGATGGACCTAACACCTCGTTTCTAAGACAAACAGTGGTAATAAAGGTAATAAAACAGTGCTGACCTGGGGGACCCCTGTCACCGGGCTGGCCCAGCAAGCCATTTGAGAAAGGTAGTTAAAACCGAACCTGTCTGAGTGACAGGAATCCAGTCCAGGCGAGAAGGGAGAGAACTGGGAAGGAGGAACTTTTTAATAGGATCCGAGATTGTGAGGTGGCAAGAACTGGGGGTGTTGGAGGGTTAAAAGAAGTGAGTCGTGGTACTGTGGTTCAGTCCTGTGCTCTGAGACGCCGACTCTCAAGCCACCTTTACTGCTGAGAGAGCTGCGTGCCCGTGGGCCACCTACAGATGGTCTAATAGGAGATGCGTATAGTGGTACCTCCTCGAAAGGGTTGTTGTGCAGATTAAATAAGAAAAAGTTTAATAACAGGTTTGCTGTTTCCTTTTTGTTCTTGTTACACATGTTGCCGAATTCCAATTAGAGAAAACCAAATTTGGCCCCAAATAGAAAAATTTATTTAAAGTGCTAAATAATAACAAAAATCCAGGATTATGTTACTAACAAAGCTGAGGGTGTGTATGTATGTTTCTATCTTTGGGAGAGACAGGAACGGATCTTATTTTTTCTCAATGTTCTTGTTGACAGAGGAACTCTTCCAAATGCGTTTTACTTTTTTTTTTCCCAACCAAATTATACAACTATCTACTCAGAGTACTTTTCATTATTTTAGTGTGTTCCTCCACTGAAGGCGGGTGCATTTGCTTGAGGCAGTGTAAGAAAATGATAGGTTTCTTCTAGTTGGTGGTCATTTCAAAGTTTGTTTGCAAATGATTTTGGGTTTCCTCTGAAAGTTTTCAAAATACCATTGCATACTTTAAGCAGGGCATTGAATGCTTTAAAGCAAGTCGCAGACTTTTGGAATTGGTAAAAATAGGAAGGTATTTGGGGTCATGAACGTGAAAAATTGCAGAGGCAGTAAGAAATCAAGCACGCTGTGGAAGAGGATTGGCAATGTCAAGTTTTGCTTTAAACCGCATCTAGGAACCAGGTTGCACATGTCCTTAGAAGATGTGATCCAGCCCAGCAAACGGAGCGAGGAACAGGCCTGAGGAACAGACCCGACAGTGGCATGTTAATGCAGTGTTGAACAATAAGCCCGGCATTAAATTGCTATTTTAGGTTTGGGTGGGACCTTCGCATTTAAAGTATTGCAGTTTTACTCTGTTATTTGGGTCTTTTGGGTTCCAGTAAAGAGAAGGTGGTAACACTAGTTTTGAAGGATAATGTAAAACTGCAGGAAGAGCGAGGGCATACCAATTTGTTTTTCAATCTATTTTATTTCAGTTCAAAGCATTGCTGCAGACAGGCAGCACAGGAAAACGAGCCACACTTTGGCAATACTCAACTGCTTTTGGAGATTGAAGAAGACCGAGTATAACCAAAGTGTGGTTGTTTTTGTCGACTATCTGTCTGCCAAGCTCTGAACTGAAATAAAATAGATTGAAAAACAAATTGGTATGCCCTGTTGCCTCATACTGAGTATTTACATTACCCTTTTGGAATACTGCCTGTACCAGCACCCTGGAGGAAGGCAGTGACCCCTCAGCTGCTTTCAACTCTTCAAGAGAGCGAGTTCTTTGATTTTCACAAGGAAATTGAATTGGAATTTATGGTTTTCTGGATCTCTGATAGGCTGCCCTCCTACAGCCATCATCCCGATGATGTGAAGAAAGCAAGCTGTAACTATGTAGAGGAGAGAATTAAATATTAAGGGCATTTAAATTCAGAGATGATTGGGGCGCCTGGGTGGCTTAGTCGGTTAAGCGTCCGACTTTCGCTTAGGTCATGATCTCGCGGTTCGTGGGTTCGAGCCCCGCGTCGGGCTCTGTGCTGACTGCCAGCTCAGAGCCTGGAGCCTGTTTCAGTCTGTGACTCCCTCTCTCTCTGACCCTCCCCTGCTCACGCTGTCTCTCTCTCTCTCCTAGAAATAAATAAAAAAAAAAAAAATTAAAAAAAAAAATACAGAGATGAGATTGTCACCTTCTTGAAGTCATGCAGAGGGTGCGGTCTGTCATTTGCAGAGGCCATTGCAGTTTTGAGGCTTCTGCAACCCTCAAGGGAGAGAAGGGTAAGGAAGGAACACTAGCTTTCCTTATATTTCCCTAAGGTGGTTATTTAACTCCAAATCTTCAAACTCATGACACCCAAGTTTTTCACTTCCTTAGATGAAGCAAATATATTACAGCTGATCCCAGATTGTTAAACTCGGGTAAACGGCTGAGCTACGGGGGATTCATGAATCCTTTGAATTTGCCTGCATATTTGTCTGACTGTCATGTTTCTGGGGAGTGAGCCCATTCTTTAATCAGGTCTCAGAGGGATCCTTGACCCTCAAAAGGTACAGAGCCAACAATGAAACGTCACATGTAATAAAAACCACTGGACCAAAGTAGTGATGGGTCCCCCTGAAACCAGTTACTTCTTACTGCTGTGTGGTCTTGACGTCACTTTTGAAAGTATCTTTCCAGGCCTTGGTTCCTATCTCAGGTGGCCAAGCAGAGTTGAGTGTCCTGTCTCCTAGGGCTGTCTGCCCCAGAGATCACTGTCATTTTATAGGAGACGGTTGAAATGGTAGTGCGTTGTCTCAGCAGCCGTGGTAGCCACTGTCCTGCTGGTTTCTCCTGCCTGGTAAAGGGAAGAGTGGTAGGAGGCTAATACTCTGGCTCTAGGCATCAACTTCTTGCTGATGGACCAGGTTCCTCAGGACCACAGGAATGTAGGGTTAGGAGGCAGAGAGGAAGAGGAGAGGGATGGATTCAAGGAGGCAGAGACAGAGGAACAAAGGAGGAGAGATACTGCCCCCTGTGTTTGTCCTGGCAGCCCCACCTATCTAGGGAAAGAAAGAGCTCTTTTTGAAAATTTTAAAAATGTTTTATTTATTTCCTAGAGAGAAAGAGAGAGAGAGAGACAGCGAGACAGCGAGACAACATGAGCAGGGGAGTGTCAGAGAGAGGGAGACACAGAATCTGAAGCAGGCTCCAGGCTCTGAGCTGTCGAGCCCCATGCGGGGCTCAAACCCTTGAACCGTGAGAGTTTTTAAACCAAACTTCTCTTGTTTATCTAATACTAAGACCTCTGAAAAAGTCAATTCTTTGGTGTAATTTTTGGTTTTATGTATTAGTACTCAAATGGAAAGAAAAGGAAGGAACTATCTTTAAGTCTTAGGACATTTTGTAAACATGGGACTTCAGTAGAAAACTGCTGTGGGCTAATTTGTTTGGCCCATATACTGTTTAACAGTGAGTTGCTTAGATTTAAAGAAAGATTTTACATCCGTCTGGTCCCTGGAAGTATTTGTATGAGTGACCTCTATTATGGGCCTGAAAGTCTTGATTCTGGAACTCTAGATGTTTTACAAAGTAAGTATTTATGAAGGAAAGGGCCCAAGAAGGATGAGGGAGATTAGAAACAAAGGATTACTAGCTTTTAAGCCTCTGAATATTGGTTACTTGACATTTTTTTAAAATATAAAAACAAAGTGAGGGGCACCTGAGTGGCTCAGCTGGTTAAGCGTCCAACTTTGGCGTATGTCATGGTTTCACAGCTTGTGAGTTCGAGCCCCGCAGGGGCCCTGTGCTGACAGCTCAAAGCCTGGAGCCTGCTTTGGATTCTGTGTCTCCCTCTCTTTCTCTGCCCCTCACCCACACGCTGTTTCTCTCTCTCTCTCTCAAAAATAAACATTGAAAGAAAAAACACAGTGAACAGTATGTGGTTCTATTTCTGATTTTGAGAAAATACTGCAAGAGGTTATCTAACCTGCTCGTTTCATCTGTTTCTCAGCTTTCTATGACTGCAGCCTATTGGATCTTCCTTCTTGACTTCTTTAGCTCCTTGTCTCCACCGGCTCTGAAGGATGATGTCAGGGGCTCTGGCAGCAGAGAGCTTGCCAGTTTTCTTCATCTGGTACTGACCTTCCGTTCCTAGTCTCCGTAGGTCACACCACAAAGTTGCAAAAGGTAGAAACCTGGGAGTCCCCCCCCCCCCCTTATTCTTCCCCTTTTCAACCCCCCCCCCCTCCAGTTAGCATCCATTTATTTAGGCTGCAAGTCTACTCATATCCCTTTTGTCTTTCGGTTTAAAGCTACTATAATCTCTGGTCCTGGATTACTACAACAGTCTCCCAACTGGCCAGCTGGCTTCTTCCTTTGTTCCTCTCTAATCCATTTTGTATACTGTTGCCAGTGATCTTTATGAGGCACGGATCACATGTTACTCTGTTATCTCCTTGCTTAAAACTCTCAAATGGCTTGCCTGCCCTCAGGATAAATGCAGTTCAGGCTTGGCCTGTGCTGCCCTCAAGCTCTGGTTGGGTCTCTCAGATCTCTTACTCTCTTCCCTTCCCTCTCACTCTTCTACTTGGACGCTAGTCAGTACCACTCAGATGGGCCACAGAACTTCATCGTTTCCTGGACAAGTAGGTCATACTCGGGACCTTTGAGGCTGCTGGATATTCCTGGCCATGTTACTAACCAATCCAGTAGCAATGCCACTATCTACACTGACCATTAGATCATTGAATGTTGTTTGCATTTTCTATGTGGTTCCCTTGTCCTTAGACTATGTGTTGTCAAATAACTGCCCCGAGGCCGGTCGATGTATTTATTTCTCTGTGTGCTTATGCCACCAGTTTGATAAGCTTTATCAGCAGGCTCATTTTAAACTTTAAGAATTGCTTTTAAAAATCCAATTTTCTTTTTTAACTATGTAAACCATTTATGTGGTTCCAAAATCAAAACTACGTAGCAAAGTTCATTCGCAGTTTTTATTTCATGCCTGATCCCTCTTCTCTGTTTCTCTTTGAGTCTTGCTGTCAAAGATTTGGGGGTTTTGCCCATCTGTTAGATAAGAAATAATATTTCAGTATAGTTTAAATTTGTTTTCTCCTTTAATGAGATACAGGTTATCTGCCCAATATCTGTGCTATAAGTTGCAAAAAAATTTTTTTAATTTGTCATATGCCTAACTTTGCATATGTTGTTTTATTGCTGTACAAAAGTTTTACATCTTTCTATAGTTACATTTATGGGTCTTACAGTGTATTGCTTTAGATTTTGAGTCACAGTTAGGAAGTTTGCCCTGCTCTTAATTTATGGGGAATTCATTAATGTTTTCTTCCAGTATATGTATGGTTTCACCTTTTTTTTTTTTTTTTGAAACACGTCTGAGGCTCTTATCCATTTGGAATTTATCTTGACATTTGGTTTGGTTCGAGGAAGGATCCAATTTTATCTTTTCCCCATTAGCCAGCCAGGTGTTCCAACACTACTTATGAAAAGTTCTTTTCTCCCTTGATTTGAGATGCCGTTTTTACTGGATGCTAAACTCTTATATACATTTGGGTTTCTTACCAGATTTTCTGTTTCATTTCATTGATTTGATTGTCAATTCATATGCTGTTACAAAACTGTCTTAATTTTAGAGCCTTTAAAATTTTTTTAACATCTGAAAGGGCCAGTTTTTTCATGTTGCTCTTTTTTAGTGTTTACCTGGCTGTTTTTGCTTGTTTATTGCCATATAAACTTTATAATCAGTTTGTCTAGTTTCAGACAGCAACAACTGGATGGTATTTCTATTGAGATTATGTGAAATTTAGCTTAGAGAAAACTGACATCTTTATGATACTGAGACTTCTTATCCAAGATCATAGCCTGCCTTTCCACTTGCTCAAGGCTACTTTCGTGATTTTTCATGAGTGTGCTTTTTCCCTATATAAATTTTGTATGCTTTCTGTTTATTAGATTTTAATTAACTTAAAAAAGTTCCTTTTAAAATCCCTTCAGGTCTTCTCAGAGGAGTGTACACACCCACATCCCCAAACCTTCTTGTATATCATTTCAGATGGCTCGTAGGTGTCCCCATCGTCCCACCCTGTTATAGTGTCCCCTCAGAACCCTTCTCTTGTCTTTGTTCCTCCCATTCTGTGTTCTGTATACAGCAGGTGCATATTTGTTGAATGAATGAATAACGCAGGAAGGGAAAGATGAAAGTGATGACAGAGTGAGCCTGTGAGACCCATATATGGAAAGGTTGTCCGTGTGCAGACATCCAGACATTCCTAGTCCCCACTCGGCAGCAATTATTTTACTGGTTCATAGTGTGTTGTTCTCCGTACCCGCGTTGCAGAACTTCGGAAAATACGGTGTTGATAATGATAGCTACCACTGAATACTACAGAGTCCCCAGCACTGGCTAGGTATTTTCTATAATTACTTCCTGTAATCCTCATAACAACTAAGCAATAGGTATTAGTATTTCCATTAAAATATGGAAGTTTCAAACATACAAAAGTGTGAATAGCTTAACGTGCTCCTGTATATATATGCTCCCTCCCTTTCACAGTTGATGAAAACAAGTTGTGAAAGAAAGATTAAGTTAACTCGAGGTTACAAACTTTAAAATCAGGTTTAGAACCCAATTCCTTTTAGTTCCTTATTAAGCTTGTTTTTTGAATTTTAAACTCCCAGCAGGCCAGGGAAAAGCAGAAGCAAGGAAGACAGTCTAGAGCCACTCTATTCTAAACTCCAGCTTGTAGTTTTCCACAGTCTTCCCTCCTAATTCGTATCACAAAGATTCCCTCACTTCTGTCTGCAAAGAGTAAGTCATTGTGTCTCCCTCCCTCTCCCACTTCTCTTATATGCTCTGCTTACACTTGCCTTCTCTTGGTCTAGTTTTATTGGTGCAATTCAGTATTACTTGATTTTAATTTTAATTTAATTTTTTTTTTATTATTTTGAGAGAGAGAGTGCACATGCACACAAGTGGAGGAGGGGCAGAGAGACAGACTCCCAAGCAGGCTCCACGCCATCAGTGCAGGGCCTGATGCGGGGCTCAGCCTCATGAGCTGTGAGATCATGACCTGTGCCGAGATCCAGAGTTGGACGCTTAACCGACTACGCCACCCAGGCGCCGCCAGTATTACTTGATTTTTAAAAGCCTGCCAGTGCTTTGAGGCCCCGGCTCCCAGCATGATATTGGGAACATAGTAGGAACTTACGAATTTAAATCACAGTAAGACTTGCTGCTCTTCCTCATTTAGCACGTGGGTTTGGTGTGGTAAAGTAACTGGTGACTGACGCTCTGAAGCTGGCTGTCACTAGCCCTGACCACCCTCCGTACAGGCTGCGCGTATAGCTGCCCCTCTGCTGTCAGCTGCCCTCAGTTCCAGTCAGGTTCAAACCAGAGGGAGACTTTCTAAGGTCAGAGTCCAAGAGAGCAGAATAATTGGCCCCCAGGGTTCTGGATTTTTTTCTCAGGCAGCAAAGTGTTGAGGATAAAAATTTCCGTGTCTTCCTTTGAACATTTTTGAGCAAATACTGTGGAATCCCATGGGCTCTTTCCCAAAGTTAGGGGCAGTAGAGAAGTTACCCTCTTTTATATTTTTGTCGTTGTTAGCTCCTCACGTTGACCCTTTTGTGCCACTCCCTGGTGGTAAGTAAACAAGAGAAAGCTAGAGATGAAGATGATTCCTGCTTCTTCAAAGACAAAGAGCTCCCAGTATTGGGAGGAGAGGAGAATGGAGCTCATCTGTCTGTGAAGTGTGCACAGAGGTGTGACAGAGGTTGGGTGACGTGCGTCGTGTCCTGGGACAGTCATGTGGGAGGCGGGAGCTCCGTAGCCCTCACTGCTTCTGCTACCCGACTGCGGAGGTCTAAGGACAGCAGGATTCCAGGCTGAAGGCCATCTGTTGTCTTACCTCTGCCACGAGTTCTTTGAGAGCAGGATTTTGCTGAGTTTCCTCTCCATGTAAGGACAGCCCTTAGTTAAGGGCATCTGGCTGAGCTCAGATGGAGCTGCTGGATGGACAAGCGCATACTGTCCACTGAATAGGCTGGCAAACGGGGCCTTGGAGCCCTGCTAGGGCCGCGTGGGCTCCACCTCCCCCAGCAGCACCATCACCAGCTTGTGGCCTTGGACAGGTTGGGGACACTTGAGGAGTGTGTGTGGTGCCTTGTATAGCACAGAATAAGTAGGCTCTAAATTATAAATTATCTCCTCTCACTTTGAAAGCACCTTATTCATGTACACTTACCGTGATGAGCACTGAGTAATATATAGAATTGTTAAATCTCTATGGTCTCCTAATATTAATCACACTATATACATTAACTATACTAGAATTAAAAACAAACAACAACGAAAACCCCACTTCATTTACTGTGTATCTCTGCGCTGCCTCAGAACAGAGAAGTTACCAAAAGAGTAGGAGAGAGTGAGGGATCAAGTTTCACTGCCTTTTCGGTTCTCCCGCTTGGGCAATATCCAGGGGCCTGACAGCATGGATTCATTTCCAGACTCTAGCACTCCCCGGCTCGTGATTTGGGGCAAGCCGTTTCCTTTCGACAGGCCTCTACTTTCTCAGTTGAAAGTAGAGTTAATCATAGTAACTACCTCACAGGTTTTGCAAAAGTTACGTAAGGCTACCATGCGAAGTGCTTGGCACAGTGCCTGGGGTATAATAAATCTTCGCCAATGTTCACAGATGTTAGCTCCTATTGTTAGAGCACTACCTTCACTTCCAAACTGTGTCTTTTTCCCTTTCTAAAATGTAGCTCAAACACAGGTAGCAGGAAGAGTTGCACTTCTGTCACTCGTGAACTGAAAGATCTGAAAACACTTGTCAACATCACTGTTTCCTCATCTACAAAATGTGGAGTTGGACCCGGTGATTTCAAACATCCCTGTATTTCCTGCTTTCAATGAGCTTAAGACCTTGGATTCTCCCAGATTACAGCCTAACACTCTTTGGGATGAAAGGCCGAACCCACCCCATTTTGTCTTGCTTTCCTAGCTGCCTCTCATGTGAAACTAGCAGCGTGGTTGTCTATTAAAGTCTGTTCTTTACCAAAAAAAATTATGCAATAGTTGACATATAGAATATATATTTGTAATGTATATAAGTAATAAGGCAGAGTGATTTCAAAAAAGTACATCTGTGGGGGCACCGGGGCAGCTCAAGTCGGTTAAGTGTCCCACTTCAGCTTAGGTCTTGATCTCACAGTTAGTGAGTTTGAGCCCCACGTCAGACTATCTTCTGTCAGCACGGAGGCTGCTTGAGCTCCTCTGTCCACCCCCTGCCCCTCAAAAATAAACTTTGAAAAAAAAAGTACATCTGTGAACTGATTACCCAACCTAAGAACTAGAAAACTAAATGTTTTGGTTGGTGGATTTTTATGCTTCCTTTTGACATTTACTGAACGTTTTACCATATTACAGGGAATGCCCTGGATGTGTCTTGACTCATACACATGCAGTGGATTACTAGTGCTTACGGCTGCCCCACTGATAAACACTAATATCCCCATTTTACCTGTGAGGAAACTGAGGCGTAGAGAGTTAAGCCCTGGGCCTAGAGTCACGCAGCTGGTGAGAGTGGCAGCACTGTGAATCACCCCCTGGGTGAGGCTAGAGCCTCCAACCCCGACTGGTAGGCACACAGCCTCTGGAGCCACAAGGCCCGGTTTGGTATCGTGTCATTGCCTGAGCTCATTAGTCTTTACATTAAATGGGTAGCTTTGAATTTGAACTTTGGGCCTGTGTTACTGTGTGTCCAGGTTTATTATTCCCTGCTGAAGAGGAGCACACTCTTATAATCAAGTTGGTGAAAACTCAGAACTTATCCACATCTTCAGGTCACTGCAAGCTGCTGTCAGTACCAGTGACAAAGCCAAGGGCTTTTTTTTTTTTTTTTTTTTTTAAATATCCAAGAGATTGGACAGAAAAGCATCGGAGTGACAACTGCCTGTTGAGACTCTCCTCTGCCGGATGGAAGAGCCGCGGCAGGTGGCGCACAGTCACAGCCCTAGTCGCTCGTGAGATGGTCGTGTTTCTCGAGAGATTTTGCAGTTTGTCCTGTGAAGAGTCATCCTGGGTGAGCTACTGGGCAGAGCAGCGTGGCCCGAAAGGCAGAGGCGAGACAGAAGAGCCTCTCAGAGCCTCCTCCCCTCCTCCCATTATAGTAGCCTTGAAACAATCGCTTGTGTTTATGAGTTCCAAGATACGAGGACACAAGCAGTTTGTCACGCTGGACGTTTTGATGTTCTGTCTCATTGTATTTTACAGAATGCCTCACAAGAAGAGTTTTCATCAGAGATTGAGAGAATGTGGTAAAAGAAATTAGTGTACTGTAATGGTAATTATAGGCTTATCAAGAATCAGATGACTCCAGTTTTTAGATGGGGAAAACAAGCTTGTTAGTGGTTTTTAATCCATTTTGTTTCTACCCCCTCAAGCATCTAGTGGTGGCGAGGTGGCAGTGGTGGCGAGGTGGCAGTGGTGGCAGTGGTGGCAATGATAGTGGCTAGTAGCTAATGAGTTTTTTGAGCACTTAGTATGTCCTCCATGCATAATGCCAGTGCTTTAGGTGTGTTAACTCATTTAATCTTCTAACCACCCAGTGAGAGAACTACTGTTAGTGCCCCTATTTTGTAGATGAAGGACCTGTGACCCTGGCAGGTTAGGTAATTTTCCTAAGATCACACACCTTGCTTGTTGTCTTGTTTTGTTTTGTTTTTAAAGTTTATTTATTTTGAGAGAGAGAACACAAGCAGGGGAGGGGCAGAGAGGAGGAGATAGAGAGAATCACAGGCAGGCTCCGTTCATTAGCACACAGCCCAATGTGGGACTCAAACCTGTGAACCATGAAATTGTGATATGAGCCAAAACCAAGAGTTGGACTCTTAACCGACTGAAGCTCTCAGGTGCCCCATGAGATCACACACTTTGTGATCGGACCTTCAAGCTTCATACCAGGTAGTCTGGCTCCTGCTGCCTCCTTTAACCGCTAAGCTACACTGCTGCTCACAGCCGTGGGCCGTCTGCCCCAGGAGGTGTACAGGTGGACACTGCATGTAATTTAAAGAAGACATGAACTCTTCTTTCCCAGTCAGTGGACTCAGGTTCACACGCCACCCTGGACTTGTGTAAATGCCCTGTAGGCAGAGCAGTACTTGCTTGGTACAGAGTAGGAACTAAATACATGTTTAATGAATGAACAGCATGTTGGAAATGACATGAGCTTTGAAGCCGGACTGACCTACCTGGGTTTCTATTTTAAAATTTCCTTCTTATAAAAATAGTACGTGTTTACTGTAAAACATTTTGAAAGGTATGAAGAAGAGGGGCACCTGGGTGGCTCAGTTGGTTAAGTGTCCAACTCTTGATTTCGGCTCAGGTCAGGATCTCGGGGTTCCTGGGATCGAGCCTTGTGTTGGGCTCTGGGCTGAGAGGGTGGGGCCTACATGGAATTCTCTGTCTCCTCTCTGCCCCTCCTGCTTGTGCTCTAGCTCTTCCTCTCAAGTGACCAAACATTAAAAAAAAAAAGTATGAAGAAGAAAATAAGTACCCTGCAATGACATGACCTAGGAACCCACTGTTAGCATTTTGATATATTTTCTGTCTTTTTAAATGCAAGTGTGTATATACACGGACATATATTTTTAAACCAAATTGGAATTATACATACAGTTGCATGTTGGGGTTTTTTCCTTTTAGTATATTGAGAGCATTTCCTCATGTTATTAAAAATCTTCAAGAGCCTAATTAAAAAAATGTATTTAGAGGGGTGCCTGGGTGGCTCAGTCGATTAAGCATCTGACTTCGGCTCAGGTCATGATCTCATGGTTTGTGGGTTCAAGCCCCGTGACGGTCTCTATGCTGACAGCTAGCTCAGAGCCTGGAGCCTGCTTCAGATTTTGTATCTCCCTCTCTCTCTGACCCTCCCCTGCTCACACTGTCTCTCTCAGAAATAAATAAAACATTAAAAAAATTTTTTAAAATGTATTTGGGTATAATTCACATACCACACAATTTACTGTTTTAAAGTGTACAATTTAAAAGTCTCTCATGTAACCGTCATCACTTTCTAATTCTAGAACATTTTCATCACTCCAAAAAAAACCCCCCAAAACTCCATAGCCATTGGCATTCACTCTCCAAGTCCCCTCCTCCTCACTGGCAACCCCCAATCCACTGTCTGTCTCTGTGGGTATGTCTAACCTGGACAGTTCCTATAAATGGAATCCTACTGTGTGTGGCCTTTAGTGGCTGGCTTCTTTCACAGAATATAGTGTTTTAAAGTTTCACCCCTGTTGTGGGGCGCGTGGGTGGCTTAGTCGGTTAAGCGTCCGACTTTCGCTTGGGTCGTGATCTCGCGGTTCGTGGGTTCGAGCCCCGTGTCAGGCTCTGTGCTGACTGCCGGCTCAGAGCCTGGAGCCTGTTTCAGTCTGTGGCTCCCTCTCTCTCTGACCCTCCCCTGCTCACGCTGTCTCTCTCTCTCTACTAGAAATAAATAAAACATTTTAAAAAAAAATTTAAAGTTTCACCCCTGTTGTAGGACGTAGTCTGTATTCCATTCCTTTTTATGGCTGAATAACATTCCATCGTATGGATAGACAACATTTTGTTTGTTCATTTATCAGTCAGTGGACGTTTGGATTGTTTCCAGTTTTTGGCTGTTATGGATAATGCTCCAGTGAATGTCGGCGTACAAGTTTTTGTGTTGTATGTTTTCGTTTTTCTCGATTTAGTCCCTAGGGTTGGGACTGCTGGATCATGTAGTATCTCTGTGTGACTTTCTGAGGACCTTGCTAACTGTTCCATGGTGGCTGCAGCGTTTTACATCCCCACCAGCGATGTGTGAGGGCTCCCGTTTCCCCACTTCCTCAGTAACACCACTTTCTGTGTGTGTGTACTTGTTTCGTTACAGCACCCTAGTGGGTATGGAGTGGTGTCTCTGGGTGGTTTTGATCTTCATTTCCCTAATGACAACTGATGCTGTGTATCTTTTCATGTGCTTATTGGCCATTTTGTATACCTTCTTTCTAGAGATGTTTATTCAAATCCTTTGCCTGATTTTAATTGGCTTATTTGTCCTTTTACTGGTGAGTTGTAAGAGTTCCAAATACTGTATTTTGATATGCTATATTTATATATTCTGGATACTGGGCCCTTGTCAGATAAATCATTTGAGAGTATTTGTTCCCATTCTGGGGTTGTCTTTTCATTTCCATAGTAGTATCCTTTGATACACAAAAGTTTTAAATTTGATCAAGTCCTATTTATTTATTTATTTATTTATTTTTGGTTGCTTGTGCTAGAAGTTTTCTGTAGAGAGTCTAATTTTTAATGGTTGCATAATATTTCATAATATGGCTGTATAGCCTCTTTACTTAAAAACTTCATATTGTAGGGGCACCTGGGTGGCTCTGTTCGTTGAGCATCCAACTCTTGACTTCACTTCAGGTCATGATCCCAGGGTCGTGGGATCCAGCCCAGTGTTGGGCTCTGTGCTAAGTGTTGAACTGGCTTGGGATTCTTCCTCTCCCCCTTCCCTTCCCCGCTCTCTCTCAAAATAAACACACACACGCACACACACACATACTCACTCACTTCATATTATACATCTAAATTTCCAGTTTTTTACCAGGGGATGCTATTGTTCTGAGTTCATTGTACATAAATACTTCATTATATCTTTGTGTATAGATAGGTCCTATAAGTGGGTCTAAAGGCATAAATATTTAGAAAAATCTTTTGGCTTCTATCATGGGCTTCTTGTTCTTTTTTATTTGTCTATAATTATACAACTGCTCTGTAAACATTCCTGTAAAACCATTCAAACAGGGCACATAGAGTATATACTCCCTACACCCCGCAAGTTCTCATATCTCTCTCCAAAGACACTATTTTACAAAATTTACATCCAGCTTAGTTAGCATGTAGTGCAATAATGTTTTCTGGAGTAGAAGCCAGTGATTCATCCCCTACATGGAACACCCAGTGCTCATCCCAACAAGTGTCCTTCTTAATGCCCCTTCCCCATTTAGCCCATCCCCCACCCACAACCCCTTCAGCAACCCTCAGTTTGTTCTCTGTATTTAAGAGTCTCTTATGTTTTGTCTCCCTGCTTGTTTATATGATTTTTGCTTCCCTTCCCTTATGTTCTTCTCTTTTGTATCTTAAAGTCCTCATATGAGTGAAGTCCTATGATATTTGTCTTTCTCTGACTGATTAATTTCACTTGGCACGATACCCTCTAGTTCCATCCATGTAGTTGCAGATGGCAAGATTTCATTCTTTTTAATTGCCGGGTAATACTCCAGTGTGTGTGTGTGTGTGTGTGTGTGTGTGTGTGTGTGTGTGTGTGTACACCACATCTTCTTTATCCATTCATCTGTCATCCGTTGATGGACATTTCAACTCATTCCATACTTTGGCTATTGCTGATAGTGCTGCTATAAGCATTGGGGTGCATGTGCCCCTTTGAAACAGCACACCTGTATCCTTTGGATAGATACCTAGTAGTGCAATTGCTGGGTCATAGGCTAGTTCTGTTTTTAATTTTTTGAGGAACCTCCATACTGTTCTCCAGAGCAAGGACATTTTTTATAGCTCTAGGTGAGCAGATTACTTGTCATAATTAGTTCCCTGAAGGATTTTTACCAGTTTATACTTCAATCAGCACCATGTGGGTACCTGTCTCAGTGCTCCCTTCCTTGAGTTATTAGTGCAAGTAATATTTTTATAATAATAGCAACTAACACTGAGCATTTACTGTTGACAAGAACTTTGCTAAAACACTTCAGATGCATTATCTCATTCATCTTTACAACAAAACTGTAAGGACATTCAGACTCACAGTGCTTAAAGTGACTTGCCCAGAGTCACTGAGTAAGTGTTTAAGTTAGGCTTTGGACCAAAGTCAGCCAAATCAAGAGTGCATGGTCCAAAACTACTGTTTCTTAGGGCTCCTGGGTGGCTCAGTCGGTTAAGTGTCCAGCTTCTGCTCAGGTCATGATCTCATGGCTTGGGAGTTTGAGCCCCACATCAGACTCTCTGCTATTAGCACAGAGCCTGCTTGGGATCTTCTGTCCACACCCCCCCACCCCCCCAGCCCGCCTCTCCCCCACATGCGTATACCTCCTGCTCTCTCTCTCTCAAAAATAAGCATTTAAAAATCAATGAATAAAAATTAAACTACTGCTTCTCAGTTAAACATTATCATTGCAACACTTTTGTACTTTGATTGCCCCAAAATAGTATTGATGTTTTAATGTGCATTTCTTTAATTATTCAGGAGGACATTTAAATTGTTTTTCTTTGTCCATCTTTAACATTTTAAATGTTAGTTTTCATTATTGATTTGTGTGATCTTTCTATTCTAATATTAACTACTTATTTTTTACTTCATATAACACTTCATTTATCTTTTAGTTTCATTGATACTGTTTTTTGGAAATTTATGTTTTTATGTAATCCCATCTATTGATTATTTGTGAATTTCTTCATTTCCCCTGTGCATAAAAAGGCCTTCTCCATCATGATCTCAATTACATATTCATTAAATGTTATCTCTTAAGTATCTTAAATAGTCATGTTAGAAGTGTGGTTTTTCTTTTTGTCATTGTTAAGTCACAAATCTACCTTACAGTCCTACCAATTACTGTGGATTTGCAATCATATATTCCCTGAGACACTGCGGCAGTTTTCTGGCTTGAGGGTAATTATTTTCTCATTGAAAGAGATATCAGTAGTTGGTACTTAATCAACACTCAAAGAAAAAATAGTAAACGTGCCGTATAACACGCCTAGTGCTAGTGACTGCCAGTCTGTGAGATACCTAGGAAGCCCTCCCCCAGTGAGCTCCTCGCCTGTTGTGTACTTTAAGAGTTTGGTATTTTGGTTCAAGTATTGGCCTGAAAGCCCAGAACTCAGGTCCTGGGTTTGGCCCTGCCATTGCCTGGGTACATGACATGGCAGGTCATTTAATTTCTGTCAGTCTTTTCATCTATAGAATGATAGGCCTGGATTAACATAGTCTCTAAGGATAATTTTTTTTAATGTTAATTAGTTTATTTGAGAGAGAGAGAGCCAGAGAGAACACAAGAGAAGGGTAAAGAGAAAGAGAGACAGAATCTGAGTCAGTCTCCAGGCTCAGAGCTATCAGCACAAAGCCCGACACGAGGCTCAAACTCATGAACCTTGAGATCATGACCTTTGAGCTTGACTGACTGAGCCACCCAAGAGACCCTCTAAATTGTCTAAGGATAATTTTGGTTGCAAGGTTTTCTTGATTTTTATTATCCTTCTGATCAGGAGTCATTTCAGATATATTTGGTATTGATAAATACTTTTTTTATAAAGTCCCAATTAGGGATGTGTGGCAGAGTGCCTAGAGGAAAGCAGAGTGACAGGGGACAGAAGTCCATGGGAGTAGGGAGTGGATGAGGGGCAGAGGGAAAGGGAAGAAGTGAGGACTGAATCAGGTATAGGTCATGTAAGGTGGACGAACCAGATGGAAGTTAGAAGGTGGGTAAGTTTGAAGTGAGTTGAGAGCTTCATTGGGTGAAGCTTGTTGGACGAGCAGTTCTGGTCTGATACATGCTCGGAACACAGAATGAGAAACCTGTGGGCAAGGGCAACAGGAGGGCACTGCTCACGTTCTGAGAGACTCAAAAATTAGCACGTGGTCAGTGCTATTAAATACCTGCTCAAGGTTACCTCAAAGACAAAGCTGAGTCCAGCTGTATCAAGAGAAACTGAAGCCACAGAAAGACCCAGGAACTCGGTGATAGAAGGGACAAGACCATGTCAGTTGGCAGTGCCCGTGTTCTGTACCTTGGCTGTCAGACTCTACCTGCCCAGTCTGGGGCCAGGCGTTTACTTGCATGGCGAAGACAGATGCACCCTGTTTCCACTGCATGTTGGTAGCATATGGTCTCTTCTGATGATACTTGACCTTGCTGATTGAATTTTTTTCACAGATAACTGTAAAGAGTAGGCCTATTTCACTAACAAATGAACTAATATACTTTCTGATTTATATTTCTTCTCTTATATGAGTTTGGACTGTGTTATCCAACCTTCCAAAGTCCAATGAACTATGAGACTTTTATAGATAGGTTGTTTGTATCTGCAAGGTTGAAAACCATACTAGACCTTTTGGCAAATTAAGTTCAAGCCATCAAGGGAAGTCTCTTGGCAGCCAGCCAGCCATCCTGTTCCGTAGCACTCTTTCCAGATACACATCTGCAGCCATCTTTCAGTAGAGACCAGCGAAAGGAACAAGGCACCTCAAATGCAGGTGCTACTGTCAGGTCAGGCAGCAGCACATCTCTGTCTGTGATAGGTGTTAAGGAATGTTAATAGCCCAGAAGTTCTGTCCAGACTAAGATAGTAATGAAGAACGGGGAGTCAGCAGATCTGCATTTGAACTGTGCCCACCCAGACTTATTAGCTGTATGGTCTTGGGCATACCTGTTAGATGTTAGTTTCCTCGTCTGTACATTAGGGACAATAATGGTATCTATCTCATGGGATGTTAGGGGAATTGAGTGGAAAGTGTATGGGCAGTGCTTAGCAGAGTGCTGGACATTATTACCATCATGCAGTAGTTGATGAACTTGCCGAAGGCATTCAAGAGATTAAAGCATATGACAAGAGCAGAGACCAATGGATTGGGCAAAACATGTTTTAATCACCTTTTATTCATCCTGTTGATGAGGGAAGGATCCCTACCCTAGGGTTATGGCGGAGTCCACAACATGGACTCTGGCAGATGAGACTGACAGAATTTTATTCACATATACTCAGCTCCAGAGAAAGGCATACGTAGTCTGCTACTCAGGACCACATGGGGTTGTCCTCAGGAGCAGAGTAAACAACCAGGGGCTGTGGGAAGCAGGCTTTGTAGTAGCAAGAGCGTCAGGTGCTCCTTGGTTTCTGCTAGAGGATGTAATTGGCTTGCTGGAATTATTTGGCGGGGGGTGGCTAACAAGGAGCTGAAACCCACTACTCAGTGGTAAACAGGAACTGAACCTTAGTCTCTTTGATAAGAAGGATTGTTTGGCTCAGGGACCTTGTCTACCAGAGCAGAATGGGTAGCAGAATTTGTGGTTGGGTCATTTGAGGCCCTCCTGATTTTACCAGATGTCAAGACAGCACATAATACTGAGTCTTGATTTTAGACTTTGTGCCACGAGAGAACATGGGCTTTGAAATGCTGCTTAATACCGTTTTCAGGGCATCTGGGTAGAAGGCTATGGAAGATAAGTAGAGTTGTCTGATTCTGTGGGGGAAGACAAATGGCATAGTGGCTAGAAAGGAAACCTCATGGTAGCCCATATAGAGTGTTCTAAGCAGAGATCTCTTCTTTGTGTTCAGTTCTGCAGACGTTCATTGATTGGCTGTACCGTCCTAGGTCCTTCCAAGGCTTACATAGGTTCCATGGACCACCCTAGATCAGGGGCAGTTTGACCTCTAGGTACTTTGGCAACAGCCAGGAAAGCCGCACTCACTCTGTGGACCAGATCACTGACATGCATTCTGTAGGAACTGGGGTTGGTGCCAGGCCATGGAACTATTCACCTCAGGCCTTGTAATTGGAGCCCTCCATACTTGGAAGGTTTTATTCCCAGAGCGATTATGGTGTTTTGTTTTTCTGACTAGAGCCAAAGGCAGGTGCAAAAGGGAAGGATTTGAAGATGACTTGAGACTTTTTAAAGATGAAGAGTTGCTTGAAACATAATAATTTGTTACGAAAAAGGTGATCGGAGAACAGGGAGTGTTGTACAGTGCTTTGTTCCTTAGAGAAGATTCCTGAATCACCAGTATCCATATCACCTGGAGCTTATTAGAAACGCAGGATTCAGGCCCCACCCCAGAACTTCAGGATCAGAATCTTCTCTTTGACAGGATCCCAAGTAAGAAATCTTTCTGTGGATGGAAGGGCAAGAACGTTAGGTCAGGCAGACTGGATTAAAATTTCATTTCCTCTACTGATTTGCTATGTGATCTTGGGCCTGTTCCTTAACCTTTCCACTATCAGGACTTACTGTAAATTGGGTTTAATTTTCTTGCTGGATTGTTAGTATTAAAGGAGGTAACCTAAAAAGTGCTCAGAAACGTAATAAGGTACTTAATCATTAGTAGCTCTTATTAGGGGTTATTTGATAAATAATACTCTTATGTAATTTGACAGAATATGAAAAGAAAGAGCAGGATATCATTAGGGCTAACTCTGTCATGAGACCTGAGTTGATAATTGAGAAAAATATGGTCTCCTGAGCTGATGGGGCAGTGGCCGTGGTTCCTCACTAACCAGTTCCCTCAGGGTGAGACTGTAAGCATACTTGTTAAGTAACCAACAGTTGACAGCTATACTTCTTAATGGCTGCTGAGCTCTTGGAAGGGAGAATTATCTGCAGATGTGGAAGCAGGTCTTGGCATCCAGCAAAGCTTTCACATTTTAGAGGACAGACCCATGGTTTGAGAATTGAGACCTGCGCTCACTTCTGCACCTCGTTAACTCATGACCCTGAACAAAGCATTTAACATCCCTGAGCCTTAGTCTTCACCTATAAAATGAGACTAAATGGAGTTAGGTCTAAATCCCAGTACACAAGCAGGATATCATCTCTATATCATTCTTACTTTGTGTCTACCATGTTGCTCACTGGACAGCATTCAAATCCTCTCCAGTGAATTTTATGCCTGATGCAGCCAGCCACTTTAGAATCTTCATCCTGGCATTCTTCGGAGCTGTTCAGGTTACTTGGATTTCCCAGTGATGAGAATGTATCTTAGGAAAGCACACAGGCCATTCGTGTGTTGCTTTAAGTCTCAAGGATGGGAATAGTAGTAGGCTAGCATTTGGAATGGAATGATGATGATAGTGATACTGTTAGAAACAACAATGACAATACACATGACACGATACTACCATGAATCCAGGAGTGCCAAGTACAGAAACCTCCATCCCTTACACTACACAGTACTCCCTTTCAGGCCTTCTGTGTAAGAGACGAGACCGAATGACAGCTGCTTTTGAACTTGAGAAAACTGGGCCCGCTAAAAGCTGCAGTCACCCTTCTTTGACCTCACCCATCCACCTTGTATTCTCAGAAATAATTGCTAGTGGTTCTCTTTTAACTTAGCTGATTCCTTAGATACCTTACATTTTAAATCATCTTTTTGTGTGAAGCAAATGCCCCATTTCTTGTCTCTGAATGTGTGATCTTTGCTCTAATTATGTTGAGAGTGCCTGTTATTTCACCTGACTCTGGTTGTTTGTGAGATACTAAATAGCCTTGGGGTTAATGCCGACTTGGATCAAAGAGCAGCACAGCCTCTCAGGACCTCAGTTTCCTCCCTTAAAAAGGGAAGAGATTGGACTAAGGTCATTTGGTCACGCGACAAGAGTACGTGATAGATAAAGTAATGAACTTCTGTTTGCCGAAAGCGATGAATAGGGCTCTCCCAGGTCTCCTCCAGCTCTCTGGTTGCAGCAGAGCCCAGGCATCAAGGTAGAGGTAAAGATTTTATTCAGGAGAAAGGGGTTATCAACAGTGACAGAAAAACAAAAACAAAAACCCCACTTTAAGCAGATAAGGTTGCATTGAGCCAGACCATAAGAGAGAGCTCAGACCATGAGATAGGTATGCCAAAGGAGAGTGCAGAATTGTTAGGGAAACCAGAATAGAGGGCCTTTGATTAAGTCATAGAGTGGCTTTTCTCTCTTGGACATTGGAACACAGAAATCCAGGCAGAGGTGGGTCCAACTTCTGCTCCAGGGAATTCTATGATGTAGGATGTCTAAGGCAACAACCTATATAGATAGCCAATACAGACAATATGGGAGGCCTGCTCCAACGTCCTGTTGCTAAACATCTTCCTTATTAGTCCATACCTCCTGCAATTGGTAAAGCTCTGCTTTACTTATGTTACTCCTATTTCAGAAGCCCCTCCCTCAAAGCAGGTACCAGTTCCTCTGCTCATTCTCTGGGCTCCCTCACCCTGGATACCCTTGTGCTCCATACTTCCTCTTCCGTGAGTGTTTTTGGAGACCCACCCTAGGCAGTCCAACGTCTGTAGTAATGATGGCAACTGGTCACTAGAGGCTTTCCAAAGCCAAGTGCAGTGCCAGTTGCCTGAACACATACATCATTTCTAGCGTACATGCAAGGTGTCCCTCTTCTGGAACTGAGTTCATGGTTCTTCCTTGGTCTGGAGTTCTTTACCTTTCACCCTGGCTTGTTGAAATTGTACCTAACTTGCCTTTACCAGCTCTTGCTCTTTCCTTTTCCTTGCTACTCACCGAGATCAGTCTGTTTTGTTTGTTTTGTTTCCGCCTCTTTTCCTTCTTGTCTGTCATGGATTGAGTCCTTTTAAAAAGGAGTTCTGTTCTTAATCATTCCAGCATGGGGTCAGCTTTATTACCAACTCCCTGTGGACAGAGATCTTGTTTTATATTTCATTTGGTTCCCACACAGCACCTAACAGTGTGCTGAGTAAATAAAAGGCAAATGACCCATAATTAGTAACTCAATGACATGTGTGTATGGCTGGCTGAAGACGTATGGGAAAGTAAGTGTAGTAAATCGAAGATTGGTAGGTCCAGTTCCTGACGCACAGAAAAGAGCCTCCTAATGCTCTCCAGTAGTGGCCGCAAAGAAAGGCCTTTGAGTGCTTTTTTTGCGAAGGACATTGCCAGCAGTTGTGGATTGCAGAACATCTATGTTATTTACAGCAAGCACTGCATATGGAGAGTAAGACTTTAGTGTTGTTTTTTTTCCTGGTTTTTCTCTTGTTTCCTTTTAAATGAAAGAATCCCTTTTTTAATTTTTTTAATGTTTATTAATTTTTGAGAGAGAGCCCACGCACCCGTGCATGAGAGGGGGAGAGGCAGAGAAAGAGAGGGAGCCACAGAATGTGAAGCAGGCTCCAGGCTCCACCAAGATGTCAGCACAGAGCCCGATGCAGGGCTTGAACTCACGAACGGTGAGATCATGACCTGAGGCCGGGTTGGATGCCCAAGCAACTGAGCCACCCAGGCGCCCCCAGAATCCCTTTATTTTTAATGTTTGTTTATTTTTGAGAGAGAGAGAGCATGTGTGCAAGTGAGGGAGGGGTAGAGAGAGGGGGACAGAGGATCTGAAGTGGGCTCTTCACTGACAGTGGCAAGCCCCATGTGGGGCTTTGAAGCCACGAACTGTGAGACCGTGACCTGAGCTGAAGTCAGACGCTCACCAGCTGAGCCGCCCAGGTGCCCCTAAATCTTTTTTGGGAGTAGACAGAATGAAAGTATAAATAAATAAGGGAATGAATGAATGAATGAATGAATGAATGAATGAACAAGTAAATAAACATTCTTTGTGCTCCTTTTAGAAAGCTGGCCTAGTTTCCACTTTGTGTTGAATTCCCATTTGTGTTTTGGGTCATTATGCAGCACTTGGTTCAGCCAATTAAGTTTTTTCTTTCTAAGTATCTTTATTCTCTATCAGTATAGTCTTTTCTTGAGGCTTTAATATTGTTTCTTTGAGGAACATCCGTCTTTCTGGTGCTCTTTTGTGGCTTAAATGTTCTTCCCTTGGGACCTTTGACAATTTTCCCAAGCCTGGCAATTTCAGTAAGTGCTTAATAACATAATTTAGGTTGTCTCTACGCAAGAACCTACAGGACCTCACTTAAGAGTCCAACATGCAGTGTTCTAACTCTGAAAGGTACACTTTCACGTCCTTATATCTAGTGCTGTATTCTCTCTCTTCAGTTTAACATCTTTACAAGGGGAATTAGGGGAAACAGTAAAATATATGTTAGAGACTCTTACATTTTAGCTGTGAGATCAGCAAAGTATACTTTAGCCTCTATAGTACATTTCAGTAGCCCCCGAATCACCAGTGTATCCCTCATCAGATTTATTTAATAACAGTATTCCAGTATTCTGTACTTGAAAGTGGTCTACAGAGATGATGTAGTTTAATTGTTTATTTGTAGATAGATATTTCAGCTGTCCTGTCAGATGGCTACTTGTAAAACTAATGAGGATGACTCACAATCTCTTTCTAATAGTAATAGCCACTAACACATGTAGTAGTTTCTATGTGCTAGGCACTGTTTCAAGTGTAAACACGCCCACACATTAATTCTCTTATAAGTAACACATAGCTGATTTTTTAAAACCCAATCAGAGAATCTCTCTGTGTTTTAACAACAAAGTTCAGTCTGTTTCTCTATTGTGATTACTAATACAATTTGGACTTCTTTCTGCCACCTTCAGGTGTTATCTACTTAATACGACTTACTTTTGTCTTTTCTTTTTTCCTTTTCTCACTTGCTATTAGATTAATCACATTTTCTTTATTCTCTTTTGTATCTTGTTTGCAAATATTAATCTTGCTTCTGTTCCCCTACGTCCTTACTTGTTAACATACACACTTCACTTAGACCAAAGGCTAAAGTCAGTCAGTCACCCTCTTGACTCCTGGAACACCCTAACTCTCTTCTCTTTCTTTGGTCTTCCATGCTGTTGACTGTTAATTTCAGAGAGGCAGTGGTTTTCTAAGAATACAGACTTTAACAGCCAGGCCACTGGAGTTTGGACCCCAGCTCTGCCATGCATGAGTATAAGCCCTAGTTAAGTAATGTAACCACTTTGTGCCAGTTTTTTTTTTTTTTTAAATCTGTAAAGTGTGGGTAAGAGTACCTGCTTCATAAATTATTGAAAGGATTAAATGAGTTAATTTATGCAAAGTATTTCGGACAATGCCTGGCACATAGTAAGCACTCAGTAAATGCTAGCTACTTTGGTTGTCATTATTCTGCTTTGTTTTTTTGTTTTTGTTTTTTTTTAAATATTTTTATTTATTTCTAGGAGAGAGAGAGAGAGAGACAGCGTGAGCAGGGGAGGGTCAGAGAGAGAGGGAGTCACAGACTGAAACAGGCTCCAGGCTCCGAGCTGGCAGTCAGCACAGAGCCCGACGCGGGCTCGAACCCACGAACCGCGAGATCATGACCTAAGCGAAAGTCGGACGCTTAACCGACTAAGCCACCCAGGCGCCCCATATTCTACTTTGTTTTTAACCTCTCCTTCCAGCACCCTTTTTTTTTTTTTTTTATTACTCAAAAAAGCTTCATTTCTTTATTTAGCTTTCTGACTCTGTGCTTGTGCCTTCAACACTTTCACAACGATTTTCTGCTCTTCAATAAGGAAAGCACGCTTGATCCTGTGCATGGCACACATGGAACCACCATAGGCCCTGCTGACATGTTTTTTCGTTTTAGACAACCTCATAAGAACTTTAGGTCTCACAGCACGAACTCCTTGAAGTCGGCCTGGGCACACGCCACATGCAGATTTTGGTGCTTTCCCAACCTTCTTGGTATAAAGATAAACTATTCTGTTACCCGGGGTTCGGGACAGCCTAGTTTTGTTAGAGGCTGTATTGTAGGACAGCCTACGACGGTATGTCAAACGCTGGACCATTCTGAAGGCCTACTGACACTGTCCCCGGAAGAGGAAGAAGCCCAGCACCCTTTTTTTAAACAGTGTGTTTTAGGTATCCTAACACATTTCTTAATATCTTTTTCATTGAAATGTAATAAACAACTGAGCTTAGGAATTTGAAGAGTTTTGACAAATAGCTACTCTTTAAACACCACCCAAGATAAGATGTAGAACATTTCCATTCCCCAGAAGGTTCTTTTGTGTCTCTTTCCATTCCTTTCCCTTTCCTATACCATCCCCACAGCCTCCACACTACTATCTGATTTTTATCACTGTAAATTAGTTTTCCCTGTATTTCTGTTTCCTGTAAGTTGAGTCATATATATGTACTTTTGTGCCTCGCTTCTTTGACTTCACATAATAGTTTGTTTTGTTTTAAATGTTTATTTTGAGAGAAAGCGTGCACACACGTGGGGGAGGGGCAGAGAGAATCTTAAGCATGCTGAGCATGGAGCCCGACACAGGGCTCAGTCCCACGGTCTGAAATCAAGAGTCGGATGATTAACCAACAGAGCCACCCAGGTGCTCCTTAACAATAGTTTTGAGGTTTATCCATGTTGTTGCACCTGTTAGTAGTTTATTCTTTATTATAAGAAACCTCCGCACATTTCTCCCAGGTAGTTGTACTATTTCACACTTCTGCCAATAATGTATGAGAGTTCTGTTCACTCTGCATCCGCACAGACATTGGTGTTATCTTCCTGATTTTAACTTTTCCAGTTTATTTGTTTAGCCCTTCTGTGCTTGCTGCTTGCTTCCCCTCCCTCCCTCCCCATTTTTTGGGTTCAGTTTTCTTCTTCTTTTTTTTTTTTTTTTAATGTTTTATTTATTTCTAGGAGAGAGAAAGAGACAGCGTGAGCAGGGGAGGGTCAGAGAGAGAGGGAGTCACAGACTCAGAAACAGGCTCCAGGCTCTGAGCTGGCAGTCAGCGCAGAGCCCGACGCGGGGCTCGAACCCACGAACGTGAGATCATGACCTAAGCGAAAGTCAGACGCTTAACTGACTAAGCCACCCAGGCGCCCCTCGGTTTCCTTCTTAAAATAATTCTTCCAGTGACAGTCTGTGTCTGTTTGAAGATAATTTTATGGTGACCTGGATATTGAAACTTAATAGTTATTTCCCTCAATAATTCAAACACTGTTCCTGCATTTTCCTCTGACATCTAATGTTATTAAATGGAAAGTCTGTATCTGTCTAGTTGTCAGTCTTTTAAGTAGTGTCTTTTCTCTCTTTTTTTTTTTTTGGCAACTTTTTTCTCACTGTTGTTAATATTTTGAAGTTTTCAGTCTGAAGACTCATGTTCATCTTTAATTCTAGAAATTTCTCAGAAATTATATCTTCAGATTGTTTCTTCTGCATGTTCTCCATTGTTTCCATCTGGAACACTTATATATATGTTTTTAAGATTTATTTTTGAGAGAGAGCACAAGCTCTGGGAAGGGGCAGAGAAAGAGGAGACAGAAGATCTGAAGCAGGCTCTGTGGTGACAGCAGTGACCCCAGTGTGGGACTCAAACTCACAAACTGTGAGATCATGATCTGAGCCACAGGGAGGCTCAACCGACAGAGCCACCCTGGCGCCCCCATCTGGAACATCTATTAGATGCATGTGCTGCCTTCTCTGTCTTCTGTGTCCTTTAGCTTCCCTTTCATGTTTCTGTTTTTATAAACTCTGCCATCTTCTGAGCGATTTTCTCAGGTTTCTCTTCTTAATTACTAATTTTCTCTTTAGCTGTGTCTAGTCTACTTTATGAATGGATGAGTACAGTGACTTCCTTTTTTATTTCTAGTTCTTTCAGCTCTTTTTCACATCTGATTATCCTTTTTCCATATTATCTTCTTTGATTATGATTTTCCCTCATTTTGCCTTTTTATTAAAATGAAACACAATTTATAGCATTTTTCATAGTATTCTGTTTTTATGGTTTTCAGGTCTTGGGGCTGCTATTTGTGCTGATTATGCCATTTAATGTCTTTCCCTCTGATGATTCATCTCATGTGACTTTTTAGTTTTACTCTTTGCCTTTTGGGGATGGTGTAAGGTGCCTCTTCATCTGTGACACTGCAGCATTTCTCTATCTGGGCAAGGCCCCTCTGTTTGATTTTATTTTTCTTTCTCACCTCCAACACTTAGTGTCATTGCCCTCCCCTGCTACAAGCACCCACTCTGAAGTATTTGATAAGATGTCTTTAGCTACATATGTAGCTTTATCTAATATATAGTACTGTTTAGATGATGTGATTTTAACTTACATAAATGCTATTATGCTCTAGATCTCATTCTGGTTGTTATTCTTCTCACTCAACACTGGGTATCCACGTTTCTGTCTGAGTAACTAGTTGTTGCTTCTTTCCAAAACACCATTTTCCATCGTATACATCCTGCGCACTTACTTACCATCTTTTAGTGATAGACATCTAAATTGGCTCTCATCTCCTTGCTACCAAAAACAATGCCCCAATAATCTTTATGGCCATGTTTCCTTATGGACCCATGTAAGAACTCTTCTAGGCTATGTATGCAGGAGTATGATTACTGGGTTGCAAGTCATATGTGCACAGAAAATTTCACTAATTACCAGAATGTTTTTCCAGAATAGCTATATCAATTTTTATACTCACTAGTGATGCTCCCAGATTCAAATTCAAGTTCTACCATGTGTTACTGTGGGACCTTAAAGAAATTACTCAACCTCTCTGGGCCTTAATCTCTTCATCAATAAAAAGAGATAATTACAGGATCTGCCTCATCAAGTTGTTGAGAGAACAGAATAAATTAATATATATAAAGTATATTCCTGAATATAATAAGCATCAGATAAATGCCAGCTGTTATTACTGCTATTGTAATCACTACTATTACTGCCTTCTCTTAATTGCCTGGTTATATCATTTGCCCCTTTTACCCCTACTTGAATTTTAATTTTTTTCCAAAGATTTGCAAGAATTATATCTCATACTAACTCCTTGTTGCCATTAAACTTTGCAAATATCATCTCCTGATTTACCATTTGTCCATTATCTGTTAATCGTGTTTTTGATAGAAACCTTTACCATCAGTGCAGTCACATTCATGATCTAACCCCTCCCCCCTTTTAGGCATTTGGGGCCAAATGTTTAGGAAGTTTCCCTACCCCTGCTTCAAAGACACCCTCTGACATTTTCTACTGTTAGCCTTTATAGATTTACCATTCACATGTGGGCCTTCCTCATATGGTGTTTAATAGTGAGCTCTGTTCTATGTTTTTCTTCTTCCCTGTGTGAGTCTCTGTGCTATGGGTTGTGAAAGTATTCTGGTTTTTTTCTGCTGCATGTCAAAGGCCAGTTTTGATGTTAATTTCTCAGCTCAGGATTCCTGTAGGATACAGATTTGCATCCCTACACATGTCTCTGTATGGCGTAGACCTACATTTTAGAGTTCTTGTGGGTGCCTTTTCCTTTTAAGGCATGGATAATTAACAACTTTTATTGCTGCTTCCCTGAGTCAGTGAGTAGAGTTGTTTGTTTGGGGTTTTTTTTGTTGTTTTTTTGTTTTGTTTTTTTTCCAGATTGTATCAAGGAAGGCTAGGTATTTGCGGCTCTGGGCTTTACACAAGGGTCTCAGTTTCAACTCACCCACCTTCCACCTGCCTGAAGCTGTATTTCTAGTCTCCATGTGAGGATTAGTGCTTTCTCCTCCATGCCCACAGCCTGGATTGGAGTTTGAAACCCCCGTGGGCCACCATGGTCTCAACATCCACTTACTGTTCCAGCTTTGATTTTGATGTCTCTTTCATTTTAGGTACTTGGGGACTTCCTTTTTTTTTTTTTTTTTTAAGCTTGACTGTATATTTTAAAAGCACTTTTAACATGTTTTATCCAGCATTTCTGTGTGTATGAAGTAGGAGAAAAGGTCCATTTACATCAGCTCACTGTGCCATTTTGCCAAAAGCCCCCTCTTTATTAGTATTCCTATTAATCTCAGTAATTTTCGACTTTCAACATTGCCAGCTTACACTCATTAAGTAGCCCTTGATCACCCTTGAATGTTTTCTGCCTTAACCACTTCCATTCTCCCTTTATTGCAGGTTTAGGACCATGTTTTTAGTATCTGTATGTTGATAAGAGCCACATAGTTCAGCCCAGTTTTTTTTAACTTTGCTCAGTTGCTTATTCTGCTATAGTTATTCTATTATTTTCTCATCTAATTTAGTTGTTGACAAAAATATGAAATAGCTTTGTAGTTAATGCTCAAAATACCTCCCTCTGGATCATTGGTAGATTTTTTTTTTTTAATCTGATGAAAGATGTAGATAATTTTCCTAGAAAAAATGACCAAAAAACATTTTAAGTATATTTTAGTTTTTCCTGAAAATAGAATCTCAATTACTTATTTCATATTAATAAGAATGTTTAAAAAGATCCAATGTGCATCAGATAAATTTTTTGATTTACTGAATCCACAAGGCCTCTGTCTGCTCTCGGGAAAAAAATCACATTCTGTTGATATAACACATTTTTTAGAAAAACTTTAGTGCCTGTTTAATAGTTAACCTTTGTGTTTGCAAATCCAATTCTTGTTCTGATTTTATTCTCAGTTATTAAAGCAAGTTAATTTACAAATTTTAAGAATTACCTCCTTTTTATAAAAAATATAGCTTTCTTGCCTTTTTAAAATCTTAGAGAATTTTTTTGTTTACAAAATTTTTTTTTAATGTTTTATTTTTGAGAGAGAGAGAGAGAGACAGCATGAGCAGGGGAGGGGCAGAGAGAGAGGGAGACACAGAATCTGAAGCAGGCTCCAGGCTCTGAGCTGTCAGCACAGAGCCCAATGTGGGGCTCAAACCCACAAACTGAAAGATCATGACCTGAGCCGAAGTCGGACGCTTAGCCAACTGAGCCACTCGGGCGCCCCAGGAATCTTTTTTGTTTTATTTTGTTTTCCACTAGTGCCAGGAGATATGGATTCCAGTCCTGCCCCTATCACTTCTACTAGTATGGCAAGTCAGCTCCTGGTCTGCACTTTATTTGTTTAAAAAAAGTATGCATTTTTATAATCCACATATTAAGACAAATTGTACTCAAACAGTAAGGCTAGATATTCTTAAAGACACTGTGAGTAAACTACAAAAATTATATGAATTCATGAATGTTCTGCAATGTTAAATACTGAAGTATATAGATAAGGTTTGGGGTGATTAGAACTGAAAAATTTACATTGATTTTATGAAGTTTTTAAAATAAATGAACTTTAACTTTTAGAGCAGGTTTAGGTTTACAGCAAAATTGAGCGTACAGAGTACAGTTGAGTTCCCACGTAACCTGTCCCCTGTCCCCATCCACAGCCTCCCCCACTATCCCACAACACAGTGATACATCTGCTTATTATTATCACCCAAAGTCCATAGTTTTCATTAGGGTTCTCTTTTGGCATTGCACAAATATTGATAGATGTATAATACATGAATCTACCATTGTGGTATCATAAAGAATTATTTCACTGCCCTTAACCTCTTCTGTTCTTCACCTGTTTATCCCTGCCTTTCTTCAGCCATTGGCAACCACTGATCTTTTGACTGCCTCCATAGTTTTGCCTTTTCTAGAATGTTGTATACAGGAGTTGGATTCATACAGTGTGTAGCTTTTTCAAATTGGCTTCTTTCATTGAGTGATATGCATTTACGTTTCCTCTGTGTCTTTCTATCGCGTGTTGCTCATTTCTTTTTAGTGTAGAATAATCTTCTGTTATCTGGATGTACCACAGTTTATCCATTTACCTACTGAAAGACATTTTGATTGCTTCCAAGTTTTGGCAGCTCTTCATAGAGCTGCTATAAATATCTGTGTGCAAGTTTCTGTGTGGGCAGTTCATTTGGGTAAATACCAAGGAGCACAATTGTTGGATCATATGGTAAGGATATGCTTAGTTTTCTAAGAAACTGCTGAGCTGTCTTCCAAAGCAGCTGTACCATTTTACACTCTCATTATAGGAACTCCTGCTTCTATACATCCTCACTGCATTTGGTATTGTCGGTGTTGTGGATTTCAGACATTGTAATAGGTTGCTTTAATTTGCCGTTCTCTTAGGAAATGTATTGAACATTTTTCTCATACTTCTTATACTTGCTGTCTTCAATGAGATGTCTGTAAAAGCTTAGTGCATTCTTAAATGTACAATTGTTTGTTAGGAAACATTGTTTTCTTATTGTTGAGTTTTAAGAATCTTTTGTGTATTTTGGTTAGTAGTCCTTGAATAGATGTGTCTTTTGCAAGTATTTTATTCCAGTCTGTGGCTTGTCTTCTCAGTTTTTTGACATTACCTTTCACAGAACAAACTTTTTTTTAAAATAATTTTAATGAAATCTGGCTTATCAGTTACTTCTTTTAGGGATCATGCCTTTGGTGTTGTATCTAAAGAGTCATCACTACTCAAGTTCATCTAGGTTTTCTCCTATGTTCTTTTTTTTTTTTTAGAAAGTTTTGTAAGAAATGTTTATTTATTTATTTTGAGAAAGAAAGTGAGCAAGAGAGGGGCACAGAGAGAGGAAGACAGAGAATCCCAAGCAGGCTCTGTGCTATAAGTGCAGAGCCCGAAATAGGGCTCAGTCTCATGACTGCCAGATCTGAGCCGAAACCAAGAGTCCACTTAGCCAGCTAGGCCACCCGGGGCCTCCTCCTATGTTATTTTCTACTAGTTTTATGTTTCACATTTAGATCTGTGATCCATTTTGAGTTAGATTTGGAAAGGCTGTGAGGTCTGTGTCTAGGTTCATGTGTTTACATGTGGATGTCCAGTTGTTCCCATACCATTTGTTGAAAAGACTATCTTGCACTGTATTGTCTTTGCTCCTTTGTCAAAGATCAATTGACTATATTTTTGTGGGATAATTTATCTATTCTTTTACCAATACCACACACTGTCTTGGTTACTATCGCTTTGTAGTAAGTCTTGAAATTGAATAGTGTCAGTCCTTCAATTTTTATTATTTTCCTTCAATACTGCATTGGCTAATCTGTCTCTTCAAATAAACTTTAGAAGCAGTTTGTCAGTATCTACAAAATAACTTGCTGCAACTTTAATTAGGATTGTGTTGAATATATAGATCAAGTTGGGGAAAAACTGAAATTTTGACAAAACTGAGGCCTCCTATCCATGAACATGGAACATCTCACCATTTACTTAGTTTTTCTTTGGTCTCTCATCAGAGTTTCGTAGTTTTCCTCATATAACTCTTATACATATTTTGTTAGACTTATCCATAAATAATTTCATTTTTTAAATTTCGTTTTTAGGTCCTAATTAAGCGGTAATTTTTTAACCTCAAGTTCCACTTGTTTATTGCTGATGTATAGGAAAGTGATTAATGTCCATATATTCACCTTGTATCCTGCAATCTTGCTATAATTGCTTATTAGGGGTTTTTTTGTTGTTGATTTTTTTTTGCCAGATTTTCTACATAGACAGTCATCATCTGTGAACAAAGACCGTCTTATTCCTTTCTTCCCATTCTGTAGAGACCTTTTTATTTCCTTTTCTTGTTTTGTTAATTAGCTGGAACTTCAAGTACAATATTGAAAAGCAATGGTGAGAGGGGACACCCTTACCTTGTTCCTGATCTTAGCAAGAACAAGTTTCTCTCCATTAACTATAATGTTAATTGTTGGTTTTTTATTTTTTTAAATTTTTTTTTAATATATATATTTTTTAATGTTTTATTTATTTCTAGGAGAGAGAGAGAGAGACAGCGTGAGCAGGGGAGGGTCAGAGAGAGAGGGAGTCACAGACTGAACAGGCTCCAGGCTCTGAGCTGGCAGTCAGCACAGAGCCCGACGCGGGGCTCGAACCCACAAACCGCGAGATCATGACCTAAGCGAAAGTCGGACGCTTAACCGACTAAGCCACCCAGGCGCCCCAATTGTTGGTTTTTTATAGATGTTGTTTATCAAATTGAAGAAGTTTCTCTCTATTCCTAACTTGCTGAGAGTTTTTAATCAAAATGCATTTTGGATTTTGACAAGTGATATGATAATGTGATTTTTCTTCTTTAGCCTGTTGATATGATGGATTACATTTACTGATTTTCAAATGTTGAACCAGCCTTGGATACCTGGGATAAATCCCTCTTGATCATGGTATATCATTCTTTGTTGGATTTGATTTGCTAATATTTTGTTGAGGATTTCTGTATCTTGGTTCATGACAGATGTTGGTCTATGTGTATCTGTGTGTGTGTTTCGTTATGTCTTTGGTTTTGGTGTTAGTATAATGCTGGCTTCATGGAATAAGTTAGGAAGTATTCTCTCTGCTTCTGTCTTCTGGAAGCAGACAGAATTGGTGTAGTTTTGTCCTTACATTTTTGGTAGAATTCACAGGTAGCCTATCTGGGGTTGGTGTTTCCAGTACTAGAAAGTTATTAATTATTCAATATCTTTAATAGATCGAGGCGTATTCAGATTGTCTCAAAAATTTCTTCTTGTGTATGTTTTGGCAGATTGTGTCTCTTAAAGAATTGATCCATTTTGTCAGAGTTCTCAAATTTGTGGGCATAAAGTTGCTCATAATATTTTTTATTATCTTTTCACTGTATGTGAAGTCTATTGTAATGTCCCTTTTTTCTTTTCTGTTATGAATAATTTGTGTTTGTTTGTTAGTTTCGGTTTTTTGTCTTTATTTTTCCTTAGCCTGGTTAGAGACATACTGATTTTATTGATCTTTTCAAAGAACCAGCTTTTGGTTTCTTTGATTTTTCTATATACATTTACTCTTTTCAATTTCATTTATTTCCCTGCTAATTTTTTTCCTACTGTCTAATTGGATTTACTTTGTTCTTGTTCTAACATCCCAAAATGGAGGCTTAAATGATTGGTTTTAGTTCTTCTTTTCGGAAAATGCATTCAGTGCTATAGATGTTTTTCTAAGCACTGCTTTTGCTGCATTCTACAGATTTTGATGAGTTGTATTTACGTTTTCATTTAGTTTAGAAAATATATATATTTTTAAATTTCTACATCCAACCTGGGGCTTGAACTCATAACCCTGAAGTCAAGAGTCATCTGCTTCATCTACTGAACCAGCCAGGCAACCCCTAGTTAAATTCCTCTTGAGATTTCTTTCTTGACCTATGTGTTATTTAGAAAAATGTGTGTTGTTTGGGGCTCCTGGGTGGTTCAGTCGGTTAAGTGTCCACCTTCAGCTCAGGTCATGGTCTCACTGTTCATGAGTTCAAGCCCCACATTGGTCTCTGTGCTGACAGCTCAGAGCCTGGAGCCTGCTTCTGACTGTGTCTTCTCTCTCTGTTCCTCCCCTGCTCATGTTCTGTCTCTCCCCCTCAAAAAAAAAAAATAATAATAAAGATTAAAAATTTTTAGAAAACTGTTTGGTGTTTAATCTCCTAAGTATTTGGGACTTTCCAGCTAGCTCTTTGTCATTGGTTTCTAGTTTAATTCTGTTGTGGTCTGAGAGCAGAGATTTTATGATTTCTGTTCCTTTTAATTTGTTAAGGGTGTTCTATGGCCCAGAATTGGTCTAGTTTGATGAATGTTCCATGTGATCTTGAGAAGAATGTTTAATCTCCTGTCTTTAGTTGAAAAGTCTATAGATGCCCATTATACCCTGTTGACTGGTAGTACCGTTGACTTCTACTGTGTCCTTAGTGAAGTTCTGCCTGCTAGACCTGTCCATTTCTGATAGAGGGACGTTTAAAGTCTCCAACTATAATCGTAGATTTGTCTATTTCTCTCGGCAGTTCTTTCAGTTTGCGTTGTTTTGATACTCTCTGGTTAGGCATATGCATGTAGAAGATTATGTCTTCGTGAAGTGTTGACCCCTTTACTATTTTGTAATGTCCCTCTTTATCCCTGATAACTTTTCTTACCTTGAAGTATATTCTGTCTCAAATTAATATAGCTACTCCTGTTTTCTTTTGATTAGTACTAGCATGATATATCTTTCTCTGTGGATTTACTTTAAGTCTATATATGTCTTTATATTTGAAGTGGGTTTCTTGCAGGTAATGTAGAGTTTGGGTCCTGTTTTTCAGTCTATTCTGATATCTGCCTTTTAGTAGGTGTATTTAGACCATTGATGTTTGAAATGATTATTGCTATAGTTGATTTATACCTGGCATATTTGTTAATGTTGTTTATATGTTGCCCTTGTTCTTTGTTTCTATTTTTGTCTTCCACGTTCTTTTCATTCTTTCATGGTTTTAACTGAGTATTTGACTTGAGTCCATTTTCACTTCTTTCCTATCAGTTATATTCCTTTTCAGACTGGTTTTAGTAGTTGCTCTGTAGTTTGCATTGTACATTTATGTCTAATTCAAGTCCACTTTCAAATGACACTATACCACTTCACAGGTAGTACAAGTACCATATTTACTAATAAAATAATCCTGATTTTTCCCTCCCATCCCTTGTATCATTGCTGTCATTTATTTCACACACACACACACACACATACACACACACACATATATACACACACACATATATATGTATATTGAAACATAAGCATACATAATAAAATAAATTGCTATGGCTTTGAACAGTTATCAGTAATATCAATTAAGAATTAAGAAATAAATGTTTTTATTTTACCTTCCACCTATTCATTCTCCAGTGCTTTTCGTTTGTTTATGTAGATTCAGATTTCTATACTTTATCATTTTCTGTCTCTCTGAAGAACTTCTTTAACATACCTTGGAAGGCAAATCTAATGGCAACTGAGTCAGTTTTGCTTGTCTGAGAAAGACCTTATTTCCCCCCTCCCCTTACTTTTGAAGGGTAATTCCTAAGTTCTGTTACAGAATTCTAGGTTGCTTTTTTTTTTCTCTCACCCTTCAAATATTTTATTCTACTTTCTTCCTGTTTGCATGGCTTCTGAGGAGAAATCAGAGGTGATCTCCCCCCTCCCCTTCTTTTTGGAGATTTTTTGTTTTAAGTGTTGATTTTTCTGTAGTTTGAATATGATATGCCTAAATGTAGTATTTTGCCATTTATCCTGATTGGTGTTCTCTGAGCACCTCAACCTGCAGTTTGGTGTCTGATATTAATTTGGGGAACTGCTCAGTCATTATTCAAATATTGCTTCTGTTCCTTTTACTTTCACTCCATCAAATATCCCCACTGAACATATGTTTTATCTCTTGTAGTTGTCTTGAAGTTCTTAGATAATCTGTCCTGATCTTTTCACTTTTCTTTTCAGTTTGGGAAGTTTCTATTGTTATATCAATCCTGAAAGTCAGAGATTCTTTCCTCAGCTCTTTCCAGTTTTCTAATGAACATATCAAAAGCATTCCTAATTTCTGTTACATTTTTGACTTGTAGCATTTTTTTCATTTTCTCTTATTTCCATCTCTCTTCTATTATTCATCCTTTCTTGCGTGTTGTCTACTTTTTCCACAAATGCCCTTAACATATTATTCGTGCTTGTTAAGAATTCTTGGTCAGAGTGGCACCCAGGTGGTTCAGTTGGTTAAGCATCCAACTCTTGATTTTGGCTCATGCTATGATCTCATATTTTGTGAGTTTGAGCCCTGTGTTGGGCTTTGCACTGACAGCATGGGAGCCTGCTTGGAATTCTCCCTCTCTCTCTGTGCCCCCTCCCCCCTCAATAAATAAACTTAAAAAAAAAAACAAACCCGAAAAACACTTCTTGATCAGATAACTCCTGACATATTTGACTGTGGTTCTGATGCTTGTTCACTCTCTTAAAGTTGTATTTTTTGCCCTTCAGTATGTCTTGAAATTTTTTCTTGAAAGGTAGACATAAAGTAGTGGATAAAAGAAATTGTAGTAAGCAGGCCTATCGATGATGGGATGGTAAGGTGCAGGGGAGGAAGTATTTTACAGACTGATGATTAGCGCTCAGTACTTTGGTGAGCCTGTGCCCCTGGACCATGAACTTCACCGATGTTTTTCAAACATCTCCCCACCCCCACCCCCACCCCCACCTTGGTGCAGGATGTTGGGGGCAGAAGTATATTTTCCTTCCTCCAGTTAGGTCTGAATCTGGTAAAACAGTTTCTCCTGAAGCTAGGCATTGTTAAGGACAGACTGCTCTGGCATATTTAAAAATGGTTAGTTCCCTCCCTCCCTCCCCCTGCCAGAAGCAGGAGGAAATTTTTCTCCTATATTCACCCCTTAGAGCTCCTGCAGGTAAAACTCACAGAATTATGACTTGGTCCCTCTGGAGTTTTTAACTCAGACTTGTCCACCTTGAGCCTGAAGCAATTTGTCATTTCAGTTTTTATTTTACTTTCCTGGTGTGGTTCCCACCATGTGTCTGATGGTGGGTTTCTGCTCCGAGAAGCTGTGATTCTCTGTATCTGCCTGTCTTTCTCTCCAATTTGGGGCATAGCAGTTTTGCCCTGTGACCTCAGTTCTCTGACAAATCTAAAAAGAGTTGTTGGCCTTTCCATTTTATTTTCAGCTTTTTACCTGTTGTCAGGATGGAATGGTGACTTCCTAAGCTCCTTCCATGCTAGACCAGAAACCAGAACTTGGAAATACTTGTATTTTTATCTGTCAGCTTCAAATGTGGGAAAATAAAGAAATGGTGGTGGATTGGAAGGAGGTCATCCACAGTCTCGCTAACAAAGGCAACTGGGGTTATTCTGACATTTGTCTTCGCCGCCCCCCCCCCGCCCCCACCTTATCAGTACGTTTTCTTTTCTTTATCCAAGTGAGAGTATACAGTTTGGCTATCATCAAACCCAAAACTGAACTGGATGTCTTCTTCCCTAAACTTTTCTCATGTTGTCTGGATCATCTCAGCGTCCACCCCCACGCACCATACCAGGACGTGGGAGCTGTCTCTCTCTTCCCTCATGTGCACTCAGACTCTAAATCATGACAGTTACATTTTCTGAATAGTTTTGGCTGTCTATTTCTCTCCTCTTGCCACTTCTCCCGGTCAAAGTCCTCATTGATTTATCTCTGAACTCCTGCAATAATAGAGCCTGTCTCTAGCATTATCCCCCTCAGTTCTGTGCAAATGTCACTTAGATGATACATTTAAGATGCATCTCTGACCATGCGACTTCCCTGCTTAAAGCCTTTCAAACCCTTCAATGGCTCCTCATTCCCTTTCAGACAAATCCAAGCTCCTAACCATGGTCCATGTATCTCTCTGTGGCCACACCCCTGCCTGCCAGATGTAGCCCCTGATACTCCCTGTTCCCTGCTTTGTTCCAGCATCACTGACTTCCTTACAGTCCCCCTCCTCCCCTTCCTCGCCACCAGTGGGGGTGTTTTCTTGTTGGTGTGCCTCACGCAGGCTCCCTGCTTGGAGCACTGTCTTCCCCTTGTCACTGCCTGCTCGTTTATTCAAGCAGGTCAGCTCCTCTAACTGCTTGACACCCCTTTTCCCAAACTGGGTTTCTGGGTGCAATTCTCTGCCATTACATCTCATTCCATTCATTTATTGATTCCACCATCTAATCAACAACATTCGTCTTAGGCAGAATTTTAAGCGCTGGGATATAGCAGACGATTTTAAAAAGTTCCTTTCCTAATGGAGCTTACATTCCAGTGAAGGGAGGTACATGATAATAAGTGAAAATATAGGTCATGGGTAATAATGCTATGAAGATAAATAGAGTAAGAGGAATGGAATGGAGGAGAGGCTGCTACTTAGAGGACACAGTCAGGGAAGCCCTCAGTGATGATGTGGCCTCAGAGCAGAGACCTGATGGAAGGGAGAGTGAGCCATGCACACGTGTGGAGACACCTGCAGATGAACATGCTTAGTGTGTTCCATGATCCGTAAGGAAGGCTGTGTGCTGAAGGCAGAGTGCATGAGGGAGACGGGGTAGAAGATGGCATCAGAGAGTTAATACCAGCCAGGTCATGAGGGGGAGTGTAGGCCATTAGGAGAACTTGGGCTTTTGGTATTTACTCTGAGACCAGAAGCCCAGGAGGCCTTTGTGCCAGTAAGGGACAGAATGTGGCTGTGTAGTAAGAAGACCCCTCTGACTACTGGATTGAGGGAGGATGGGGTGAGGTTAGTGCTGGAAAAGGGCAGAGGCATGAAGACAGTTAGAAGGGATTGCTGTAGTAGTCCAGTTAGTAGGAGGCAGGGGCTCGGACTGACCAGAGAGAGCCAGGGGAGGCAGCAGGAAGTGATTGGGTTTGGATATATGCTGAAGGTAGAGCCAACAGGATTTAAGAAGGATTGGATATGGAGTACGAGGAAAAGGCAGGAATCGAGGTCAACTTTTGAGTTTTGGTCTAACCAACTAGAAAGACAAAATTGCTACAGAGTAGGAACATGGCAGGAGAGTTCGGGGTATAAGTTGGAACACCCTGTCTGGCCTCCGATCGGAGATGCTGAGCGGGCAGCTGGAGGTGTGCATCTGGACTCCAAGGAGAGGACTGAGCTTGAGGTGTCACCCTGCCAGCTGACAGGATAGGGATGAGCCGCATAGTCAGGATTTGTGGATGTTTCCAAGTATGGAATCAGATGACACAGAAGATAAGAGGAGAGGTGACTGAGTCCCAGAGCATTCTAAGCCATAGAGGCCAGTGTGACACAGAGCAAAGGATGCTGGGTGGTGAGGTCAAAGGAGTGAGTGAAGCAGGCGTTTGAAGCGGGAGGGAGTGATGCCCGTGTCCCATGTTGCAGATGGGTCAGGCGAGATGAGGGCGTTGTACAGTAGATCTCTATGTAACTGCATAAGCCTTCTTCATTTGGCTGAGTACTCACTGGAAGCAGGGATGCATACAGCAGTGAATCTCCCCCAGCTCTCACGTGGGTGACGCGCACATGCCATGTCCCAGCTGTTTTTCCTCAGGCTGGTTCTCTCCGTACCTCTGAGCTCCAGTCCCATCTGTAAAATGGGGAGGGGATGATATCATCATGAGGACCCCGTGAGTGTGTCCAGATGAAGCACTAAGCATAGTGGCTTTCATATAGTTGAACATGTGACAGGCATTGTCCTTCACGTCACCTACCTGGCACACCGCCCCTCCCTGTTGAGCAGCATTCGTCAGATGCATGAGTGAATCACCTGTTCGTTTGACTATTTCACCCAAAGGTGTTTCCCTCTGTGCTTGTGAAGTGTTAACACGGCACTTTCTGGGCTTCTCTAGGGTGTAGCCGTGACCCTCAAGAAGTGGGTTCTGGAAGAAGAGAGGGTGAGACGTCCTGGGGCAGGGCCGCCGTGATGGAGCTCCCCAACTACAGCCAGCAGCTGCTGCAGCAGCTCTACACCCTGTGCAAGGAGCAGCAGTTCTGCGACTGCACCGTCTCCATCGGCGCCATTTACTTCAGGGCCCACAAGCTCGTCCTGGCCGCGGCCAGCCTCCTGTTCAAAACCCTGCTGGACAACACCGACACCATCTCCATCGATGCGTCCGTGGTGAGCCCCGAGGAGTTCGCCCTCCTGCTCGAGATGATGTACACTGGCAAGCTGCCCGTGGGCAAGCACAACTTCTCCAAAATCATCTCTCTAGCCGACAGCCTGCAGATGTTTGACGTGGCCGTCAGTTGTAAAAACCTTCTCACCAACCTCGTAAGCTGCTCTGTTCAGGGCCAGCTGGTGCGGGATGTCTCCACGGTGCCCGCAGAGCCGGGCACGAAGGAGTCGGAGAAGGAGAAGCCCGAGGTGGAGATCCTGTCCCCGGAGGGTGCCCGAGAGCCTTGCTCACCCCTGGAGGGCTCTGCGTCCCCAGGGGGCACCGTGAGAGCCGAGGCCGGGGAGGCCGGGGAGGCTGTCTGTACGGTGGCACAGGAGATGAATGCGGGTCCTTCCACTGCCCAGGAGGCTCGGGGGAACGCACACACCGCAGTGGAGACCCCTCACACCGCTGAAGGTGCTGCCCCGGCCCCTGCCGGACAAGCCTTGAGGGAGGCGAGGGAGGTGAGGGAGGCGGGCTCGGGACCAGGTAACGGTCCCCTAACAGTCGTCTTGTAACCTGGCCTGCTGTTGTCCGTTACCATATTCAGTTATCCTTACGGATTTTTTGTTTCTTTTTTTTTTTTTAAGTTTGTTTATTTTTGAGAGAGAGTGGTGGGGAGAGGGGCAGCGAAGGGGGGATCGCAGGCCACGCAGGCTCCGTGCTGCCAGTGCAGAGCCTGACTCGGGGCTTGAACTCAGGATATGTGAGATCATGACCTGGGCAAAGCCAAGAGCTGGATGCTCAAGCGACTGAACCATCCAGGTGCCCCATGAATTTTTTGTTTCAGGGATGAATTTACCAAAGACCACTGCTAGATAGGAAACCAAAATCCAATCCAATGCCACACAAAATCCGAAGCAGAGCTCCCTCCTGGGGCATTCTTCTTTTAAAAGTGTTTATGGCTTTGAGTGTTGGAAGTCTGAAGATGAACTAAGAGCAGAAAAGCAGTACTGAGGCAGCGATATATCAGTTTCGATGTTTACCTGTTATTGTAGCCAGGACGAGGATGGCACAGAGGAGGAGGCTGTTAGAGACACTGTTCTCTGTCACCCATAACTGAGGTGGCGGGAGTCAGTCATAAATGCAGTATGTGCCCTAAAGGACGTCAGCTCAGCCTTTTACACATCATTTCAAGTAATGAATCACTAATTTTTTTTAATTTATTGTGTTTTGTTTTGCACTCAGAGCTCTATGAGAGGAAAAACCATCAGCTGAATTTTCTTCTAGAAAATGAAAGTATCTTCTCTGAAGCACTCTTGGTTACCCAGGATATTTCAAAAAGACTAGAAGAATGTTCAGAAATTCAAGGTGCACAGGAGGAGGTAGGTCCTGCGAGTTTTGTTTGCTTGCTGGCATGCTCTCTGGACACCAGGTCAGCCTCCCATGTGGGGCAGAACAGTGAAAATGCAAAACATCTCAGGGCCTCGCCTTTTTCAGACTTAAAATTTTTTTGACATTTATTCTCTAAAGAGCAGTCTTGCAACAGTACTAGGCAATGTGCTTTCAAAACCTGAATCCCGGCTTTCAACCAATTTTGATCCAGGATACTTAACTCATCATACCATTTCCTCCTGATTAATCAAGGGTAAAATGAAGCAGAGGGGTAGTCATGGATAACCCCAAATCGAGATTAAATGATAAAAACCAAAGCAGAACAACAAGAAATACTCAAAACATGGCACGGAAAGGATTTACTATAAACCTTATGTAGTAAATTGCATTCAGCGTTTAGGAATACAGTGGCCATTTTCAGACACAAAAACAGTTATGGTGAATATTTATTGAATACTTATGATGCTATGCTTGGGACACATGTTATCACATTTAATTCTAACAGATCACCAGGGTGGATACTATTTTACTTTTTTTAGCCCCATTCTGTGAATGAGAAAACTGTCTCAAAGAGGTAATATAACATGGCCAAGGTTACAGGGCTCAGAGGACTGAGCAAGAAGTCAAACCGAACCATTTTGACTTTAGAGCTGTTCCCTTCCTTGCACGCTGGGTGTTATTGCCAACAGAGTAAAAGTGATACACGTATGTCACGTATATATAAATGTTTAAGAATTGCCCGACAGAAAACTGCCCAGTGGTTACCATATGCTTTCTTAGCTGACCTTTTCTTCTTTTCAGTGTCTTGGGGAGACGCGTCCTCACCTGTGGGATTCCTCAGATCTTGAACCTACAGGATTGATTGCACAGCCACTTTAGAACTCCTCTTGCTTCTTTTTCCACCCAGCCGTGCCTCCCATGCTGAGACGTGCTGGCACAGCCAGAGGGCACTGTCCCTGCAGGCGCATCTGAGGGGCGGGGCGGCATGGGGAAGGCCTCCCGTGTTGCTGTTAGTTACCATAATCCAAACAGTAAATGGCTTCTACTATTTAAGTATTTCCCTGATTCATAGCAAGTTACTTTTTAAAAAAAAACCATTTCAAGGTCAAGTATTTACTTTGACCACAGTTAATCAGTAGTTGGCTGCACGTTATTTTCTTGAGAGAGAAACTTTTTATAAGACTGGGTCGACCCTCATGACTCTGGTAGGGAGGTTACGAGTTGCTGTCTTGGTACAGATCCTTGGTATTCTTTGTACCGATTGTGCTGAAGGACATTATGATTTTATATTTTTGCTTGGATGTTCTCTTAATGGTTTAATCTATCATTTTTGTCACTAGTTTGTTGCCTTGATAGGTTATAGACACACCTCTTCGTGTATTTTCTTAAGACTTCCTCTCCACTTAATTTTGGTTATGGAGCAGCAGCATTCCTTAGATCAGCAATACTCAGATTATCAGTGTTGCCTGTGGACTTGCTTGAACTGTGTGTTAAGCATTTTTCCAATAGCGGCACCTAAAATGGTTGGCAAATAACAAGTGCTCAAGAAATTTTTGCTCTGTGTGGTTTCATTCAACATTTTTTTTCCCTCCCGATTCTTGTCCTAATCTTTTGATGGCAATAACATTAATAGTACTTTGAAAGAACACTGGTTCACTGTTGGGGATCATTATAGGCTTATGTTATTTTTTTCTCAGTTTTAGAGGTCAGAGTAAGAACTCTACAAATCACTTGGTGGCCGTATTTAAAACTGAGTCTGTTACATTCCATAGTAAACCTTTCAGCTGCAGAAAGAAAAAGACAAATGGTTAAAGAGCATAAGATTAAATTAAAATATAGAGCTGGTGAAGTACTGCTTGTACTTAGGCCCTGTACTTCTCTTTCACTTATTAAATTTTCACTTATTTTTGAGAGAGAGAGAGAGACAGAGTGTGAGCAAGAAAGGGACAGAGAGAGAGAGGGAGACACAGAATCAGAAGCAGGCTCCAGGCTCTGAGCTGTCAGCACAGAGCCCCGACGTGGGGCTCGAACCCACAACCAGAGATCATGACCTGAGCCGAAGTCGAACGTTTAACCAACTGAGCCACCCAGGCACCCCATCTCTCTCACTTTTTAACTTCCCTTTAGACAGGTTGATTAAGATATGATTGACATACAGCAAGCTGTATATATTTAAAGTGTACAGTTTGAGAAGTTTTAAAACGTGAAACCATCACCACAAGCAAGATCTAGAACATACCATCACCCTGAAATGTACTTATGCCCTTGGTAATTCCTTCCTCCTCCCCCTTTCAACTTACCCATCCCCAGGTGATAGTGATCTGCGCTTTCTCTGTAGGTGAATTTGTATTTTCTAGAGTATTATATACAAAGGGAGTCATATAGCCTATATTCTTTTTGGTCTGGCTTCTTGCATTCAGCATAATTCTTCTGGGGTTTATCCATGTTGTTGCATGTTTATTCCTTTTTCTGCCTGAGCAGAGTTCCAGTGTGTGGATATACAATTATTTTATTCAGCTCTTTCATTTGCTAATGTTGTGCTCTTAAACAACTTAATCTCTATAAACCTTAATTTCTTAATTTGTAAAACGGGAATGTTACTACCTACATCCCAAGATCGTTGTGAAATTAATAAAGATTATTCATGTAAAACTCACAGTACAATTCCAGGCACAAAGAAAGAGCTTGGCCTGCTATTGTTTCTGAGTTAACTCTCTATTTTAGACCTAGTTGACCTTGAAACCCCTTTTTTACTTAATGCCTTATAATATCCTAGTACCATGGTCATTTGCTCTGACATATGAGATGGATTGCTGTTTCTTTAAGTTTAATTTGCAAGTCATGCTTTCAAATAGGTACCATTACCCACTTGGAAGTACCTTCCTGAGCTGCAGGTGTCGTGTCCTGTACAAAGACATTGGTCTCTGGAACAGTGGGTCCAGTGTATGTACAAATCATTCGGTGTTCTTGTTGAAACACACACCTCCAGACCTCATTTCCAGAGGGTCTGAGGACCCTTTGGTTGTGGTAGAGCTTGGTATCTGCACCTTTAACAGGCTCCCCGTTTTGCTGTTTTGGCATCTGTGGACCACATTTCTGAGAAGCACTGCTAGAGAAGTTAATGGCTTACACAGTTCTTCATGTATGATGGCAGGTGCCACAGTGTCTGTGCTGACGCTGCTCATTGATTTGAGGTGCCACCAAGTACACATTTCTCCCAAGTGGTACTCTTTGCTTACCCCTTGATTCAGCACATGTTTACTGAGCAGCTGGTATGTGCCAGGCATTGAGCTGGTTGCTGGGAAAAGAAAAAGAAGTAAGACTGGATCCCTATCCCTATAGCAAAGAAGTCCTGCCACACGTGTAATTATTTTTTTGGAAGTCACCAAACTGTGGGAATCCCCAGAAGGCCTCAATATTGAAAGCATTTGCGAGCTGTTCACTTGAAACATCAGTCTGCGTTTCAGCTGCAATCATAAAGGTTAGGAGTTTGTTATTTTTCTATTTAAACAGTTTTGGCTCCCAAGGAGCTTTGAATGCTTTTTGTTGTTGTTATTTGGTTAATCAGCATAACATTAAAAAGACAGCTTAACATTAAAAATAATCTGTGCTTAGATGTGTAATTTTGAGGATTGTTAAGGCTTGTGAGCAGTCTGGTTGAGATGGACCAGCCTGTTCCTTTTCTGAAGCATAGGTAGAGAGTGTGCACCTGGCCCGGACCAGGGGTTCAGGAAGACACCCTGAACTAGTGTCCTGATTACTCTCTTTCCTGAGACATATGATGAAAGGTGGCAAAGCCATTCCCTGAGCAGTGATTGCGGCAACAGAGGGAGGCCAGGCTGCTTGGGTTGTGTACAACCAAAGCCAAAGCTGATTAAGGAGAAATCTCCTGGGTGCTGGGATGGGAAAGTGGCTTCTGCCTGTCTTTATCTCATACAATATTGCTACCCATTAGAAAAAGCAGATACTGACCTTAACAGGCTTTCTGGCTGAGCTGAGCAAAACCTCTGTTTAAAGGCAAGCTCATATTTTTTTTCAGCTTTAATGCAAGAACTTTGAATCGTCTTCTTTCTTTATTCCTAGCCATGTCCCTGCTTTTAATTAATTGTGTATATAGCAGAGTGAATCTATGTCTAGAATAAGGAGATAACTTCTACTATTGATTTCCTTGCTGTTTGATCCACTTTTCACCTAAAGTTCTAGAAAGACTCCCAAAGCTTAAGATCTAGTAGCATTTTTTTCTCCTTCAACTTTGTTTCAAAGGCAGACAAGTCTCCCATGTGAATGTGATGTTTTCAGCCATGTCACTACTTTGGAGGTTTGTCAAGAAGTGCAGCTCTGTGTTTTGTGGACTGTTCACTGACATCGTACAGTGACCCTGTTAACGAGTTAATAGCATCATTTCAAAGGCCTATGAGAAATGAAAATAAGTTGTTCTTTTTCCAAATCTTCTCTCTGCAAATGATTACATCTGAGGTATGCAGCCATAGGTAGAAGGGCTATTGGTTTTAGGGCAAGGGAATTTCATTTGGTTAAACAAGTATTTATTAAGCACCTACTGTGTACCAGTCTGCGTACAAATCATTGGTACCAGCAGGAATGCTACAGATGGCCGAAATATGACCCAGTGTTCCAAGTGATGATTCTAGTAAGTCCAGTAGAATGCAGTGTAAACGGATTTGGTTACACTCAAAAGCTGGGAGTTTGGAATGATGAAAAGGGGACCAGGTCAGTGGAATAAGCTCTGTTTCATCCAGGGAACTACTTCCTGGCTGTGCAGTCTTGGGCAGGTCACCTCACACCTTCAACTCCTTTACGGAGTAACAGTAATGCCCCGGGGGCTGACATGAGGAGTTGTGCAGATGGCACAAGTGTGCACAGTGTCCATGATGGTGTTGAGCGCACGTGGTCTGTATGGTTAGTGCCGTCATCTGGCTCGGCATTCACGGGAGGCATGAGTGACCAAGAATGCAGCTTAGCTCAAACACACCCAAAGGCACTAACCAGACAAGTGGGAAAATAAGTAAATTCAATTTAAAAGACCTTAGTGTGAGGCGGACTAAATTTTAGAAAGAAACTGTCCCATCTTTAAATCTACTGACCTGTAATTCATTCATAAATCAAAGTACTTTGATTACACATGTGACCATAAATTGATATGAATTTATTGAAGTACCTTTAACTCTAAGAATCAAAGGAATTCCAAATGTACGGTTAAAGAGCAAAACTCTTTAAAGAGTTAAGGTATGTGATAGTGATCAGTGAACCCCGGTCTGTCACAATATGTGACACCCTCTGTGGAGGCAGACACACTATTTCAGAAAAGGGCTCACCGCACGGAGCAGCCCCAGGCAGCCGAGGAGGCTGACGGAGTAACAGTTAAAATGCTGGCTCTGGTGCCAGCTCCCCAGTAGGTTCTGGAAGAAATAGCAAAGAGCAGGGCTGGCCAGGCAGCTGACTGCTCCCTCCTGGCCCTCTCATCAGCCCACCCCTGCCCTTCTTCCCAGATGGTCACACCCTAGTGTCACTGCTGAGCAATGAAGTTAACAAATGTTTTAATTTCACTGCTGAGCAGTTCTGCAGAGGGGGAGACAGCAGAGGATAATGAGAAGCGCATCAGATGCCACCATTGATGAAAGCGTCTTTCCCCACAGCCCGTATGATAATGCCTGACAGATTGGAAAATGAGAGAGGTGGATTCGGGATGTTCAGACAGCTTCGGCTGAACACACGGCTTAGGATAGAAGAGGACGGCTAAGTGTTGTACCAGCTGAGATGCATCCAAGAAAGGGAAGAAGGGAAGGGAAGATAAAGAGGGAGAAACCTGTTTACTGAGGGTATTAGCACTGAGCGGGTCTGTGTTCATTATTTATCGTTTCGTAACAAACTACTCTGACATTCAGCAGTTTAAAAGAGCACACATTTGTTACCTCCCTGTTTCTGTCGATTAAGATGCTAGGCATACCTAGCTGAGTCCCTGGCTCAGGGTCCCCAGGAGGTCTGTGTCAGGGTACATCAGCCAAGGCTGCGGACGGCTCAGGGCTCGCCTGGGGTGGGGTGGGGGTGGGGAGTGTCTCGTTCTCAGTGCACTCATGCGACTGTTGGCAAGGGTCTGAAGAGTCATGTCCAAGCCCACTCACTGACTGTTGGCCGGAGACCTCAGTTCCTCGCCGCGTGGGCCTCTCCATAGGGCAGCTTGCGACATGGCAGCTTGCCTTCAGAGCAACAACAGAGAATGGCCGCACAGACAAGATGGAAGCCACAGCAGCTTAGCCTCCGAAGTGCTGGCCCATTACTTTTGCCGAATTCTTCTCCTCAGAAGCATGTCATCGAGTTCAGCCTACCAGCATGAATACCTGGTGACAGGGATATCGCGGACCAGTCAGAGGCTACCTGCTGCCTACTGCCATCAGGGAAAAGGCGTCCTCAGAAGAGACTTTAGAGGGACTAACAAAAGCACAGAAGGTTAAATAAATGTGACTGAAAGGGATTAAACATTCAGCTAAGTTGGTATCTCATTTGCTTATTATTTTTAATATAGAGACAAAATGAGTTACTTCAGGTTCATGGAAGTTACCTAATTCAGTTAATGTGGATTCCTAAACTGCGTTTTATCTGAGTTTACTTTTGTACGTGGCTAAAAATCATAGGAACCTTTTCTTTTAAGTTTAACATGGCTTTCTACAGCCATTCTGTGATTGGAAAGCCAGCTCAAGCAGAGCCAAGAAACACAAAGTCTAATTCGTTCATAATTCCTGTTCATCTGGGAGGAAGAGAAAAGGATAAGAATCTCTGTAAACAAAAATTTTAAACCTATGGTTACTACCAGAATTGATAAGAACTATCTAGATGAATTGGTGCAGGTGTAGATTTTCATGAGATCCTTTCATGTTGTGTGTGTGTGTGTTGTGTGTGTGTGTGTGTGTGTGTGTGTGTGTGTGTGTGTGTGTGTGTGTGTGTAGGTGTAGAAAACCATACCTTTTTGCTTTCTTGTGCAAAAAACTCTTATAGTATCAACGTTAAAAATCTCAAAGGTAGGTTGTAGTTTTGCTGAGTAGAAATATAAAGGCTATGTGCATGAAGTTAACTTTCACTTCCATATTTTTAAAAGTAAACCCATTATTGCTAAAATAGAAATACTAACCCTTCCAGTTGGCCTTCCTCCTGCTAATTTTGTTTTATTTTACCACCGGAGTTGCTGATATTTTAGTACTCCAGGGTTAGAAGCGTCCAGATGGTGACATGTGGTGCCAAGACCTCTGGAGGATAAGGCGTTTCTAGTGGAAATTGTGTGGCTCCCGATTTAAACAGAAAGCTTAGGATTAGAGCACTAGCTTTCAGGGTTATCTGCCTAGAGGTGATATAAAAGCTATGTATGTGAGAGCTTTTCTAAAGGAGGAGCATAATGGAAGAAAAAGTAGAGTTGAGACCAGTTTTTGGTACTGCTTCTGGTTATAGATTTGGAAGGAAGACCAGTGAGGAAGGCTGAGAAGGAGGGGTCAGAAAGACTGGTGCTCATCCATACCAAATGCTTCGGTGTTACAAACCCAGAGAAGCTCGAGACACTGGGTTGAGCATCCTACTCTTGATTTTGGTTTGGATCACGATCCCAGCGTCATAAGATCAAGCCCTACGTCGGGGCTCTATACTGAGCATGGAGCCTGCTTAAGATTAATTCTCTCCCTGCACCCCTCTCTCCTCCCCTCCCCTTCTGCCCCCTCCTCCACTGAACATTCTCTCATGCAGGGGCCATAGAAATGCCAAGTACCACAGAAAGGCCAAACAGGCAGGGATCAAAATGGTGAGGGCTTCACTCTCCAGATCAAGGAGCGTGGGGTTCTTGCAGCTGGCCGATGTCTCTTTCTCATTACTTCTGTTCACAGACTATAATGGGATGTCTTGAGGGTGAAGAAGGACGTTCAGCATTCCAGAGAATCCTGGATAAAGTGAGAGACGAGAGCCTGGATATTCAGACCGTTGTGTCTCTGTTGAGGCTATGCCAGGATTCCAATCCCGCAGTAAAGGCAGCGTTGTTAGACAGAGAGCCAGAAGACATGGAAGCGGTACAGCCGAAAGGTAGGAGAAAACCCTGTCCACCCAGGTGGCTTGACTTTTATTCTGGGAAGACGTTGTTAAGTTTGCTCCAGTGGCTTCGTTGCCGTTAAGTGATTTTCACATCAGTTCTACATGTAATTCTAGAAGCTGCCTGTTCAATACATATAACCTAAATTTGAGTTGTATTTGAGTCTCCATTTCTATCCACTAGTTAAGTAGTCTGACACCTTGAGGTTGGAGAAGACCGTCAGCATTTTCCTGCCCTTCAAAAAGCCACACGTCCCAGCCAGTGTTTTCACTGCCCAGGGTGAACTGGTTTGCCGGCAGCACTTGCGGCTGCAGTCTCTCTCTCGTTCGGGTTGGGTACAAAGCAGTGGCCTTGCCAACCAGAAGTTAACCTCTGGCTGGCTCTGCAGCTTTGTGTTTCGACAGATAAATGAAACAGTTTTCCTTTCATAGAGTTTAAACAGAATAATAAAGTATTTTCCTCTGCAAAAAGAGATTCTGCATTCGGGTGCTCAAAATAGGCCGAGAATCACTTTCCTATTCTGTTAGATCTCTCTTGACAAACCAGGCTGTCATTTTCTTCAAATTGACTAGCTTCTCTTGTGTGCGTCTCTAACTCCTTCTCCCCCAGGGAGCACAGAGGAGGGAAAGACCTTGTCTGCTCTGTTACTAGAACACAAAGAGGACCTGATCCAGTGTGTCACACAGCAGAGACCTATCCTGCGGTTCCTGGAAACAGCCAAGGAGGAATTCCTGACTGGCGCCGAGAGAAGGGTAACCATGTCAAGCATTTCCTCCTCCCTACTGAATTTACGTGGCACACTTTTTAACCTCTCTTGTGGCACGTAGCCTTTTCTCCCTTGCAGTGTTTTTATACCTACTGCATAGAGAGCACCTTGAAGTTCACGTTCTTGACCCGCGTCTCTTTGTACCTCCTGCAGCAGCTTGCTGAGGGCCTCACACCTCACGTTGGACAATTAAATGTTTAGATATGTGGATGGGCGCATCTGACTACATGACTTTTTAATATAAAAGCTGCCCCAAGGGTTAAAATGTTCAGGTACATTTGTAATTATCGTGACACTTTTCTAAATCTTTATAGAAAGGCCACACTGTTCACCTGTAGAGAAAAGTGGGGAAACCAGCAAAAACAAAAATATCCAAATTTCTCACCACCTGGCCGCTCAGAGATGATCACTGCTGACATTTTGGAGCACACGCTCCCACTTTTTCTCATTGGAATCATCCAGAGATAGGCTTAATAGAATAACTTGGTTTTTTTACTTAATACATTGTGACTACGTTTCCATCCCCGTAATAGGATTTTGGTAGCTGCATTGTATTATGTGTAATGGACACACTGTAATTCATTAGTGGTTTATTGTTGTGCATTTGTTTCCAATTTTTTTTGCCATAGTAAATGATGTGGTAGAAACATCCTTTAACACACATCTTTGCATCCCTCTCAGATTCTTTCCTTGGAGTAATTTCTAGGAAGTGAGATTTTGGAAGAGAGAGTATAAAAATGTTCAGGGGTTTGCTGTCTGTTGCCAAACTGCCCTTCAGAAAGGTTGCACCAGTTTACCCTCCCACCAGCCAGCTGCTAAAATCCTCATAAAACTGCTAGCATGACTTCTCCAGTCAACGAGATAACTGTATTTGTTGGTGTTATTGATTTCAACTTTGTGCTAAAAATATTTTTATATCTGGAAGGAAGGAATAGGGAGAGAGAACTTCTGTGGCATCAATTCTTAAAACTGTGGGAAGTGGCTTATATGTTGGGAAGAGAAAATGTTTAGAAAATAGTGGTAGAATGGCTGAGCACTGGATTAGTAGTGAAGACTGGCTCCTAGATTCTCCTTTCTCAGTGATCTTAAACTGGAGTTTTTTCATATAAAATGGGAGCAATCTTTAATCTCAGTATTATGTTTTATAAATTATGTTTTCAAAATTATAACTCCTTTGAATTTCTTAGAGAAAACTAGTATCCAGATTAAGGTTAAACCTCTGGTTTCTCCTTAGAGTTAAAATTAAATGTCATTTTAGGCACTCAGTTTAAGTAAGTTGCTTATAGCTCTAGAAGTACCTGATTCCCTATGTAGGGATTTCATTCGATTACTCATTCAAACCTTTTCCTTATTAGCTAGATTGAATGTGTCCTTTGAACTGTTTCATTATCTCAGTAAAATAGCATTTATAGGAAGAGCCCAAATTCAGCCTCATTCCCTACACCAAGACAGACCACACTGTCATTTTCTTCTGTCACTTTTGGTTTACTTGACAGAAAGGACTGAAGCAGAAGAACTTAAATTAGTTCTAAATCGCAAAAATACTTCTTAGAATTGGGGTTCTACTAGAGCTTCATTAAGCTACTTATTCTCATGAAACTTGAAGCAAAATAATAAAGCAGGAGTGTAGAGGTGACTGTTGATCGAATAGCCACCATGTTTTGACATTGTGGGGAACATTCACTCAGCCCTTTTAGACCTTTTTTCTGTTACAGGATGATGCTCATCGAGGCACCATGGCCCTTATCTACCCATACCCTGGGTTCTGTAGGAAATGGCAAATAGAAATGTCTCTATTTCAGGAATGGAAACAGTTACAAAACTAGTAACTTACAGCCTACTATGTGCTGAGCAGTGTGCTGAGGACCTTTGAAACATTACTGAATTCTACCCTGGCAGCAACTTTAGTCATGGGTATTACTCTGGTTTTAAACATAAAGAAACAGGGGCACCCGGGTGGCTCAGTAGGTCGAGCACCCAGTTTCGGCTCAGGTTGTGATCTCACAGTCCTTGAGTTTGAGCCCCACTGTGGGCTTGCTGTTGTCATGCAGATCCCGCTTCAGATGCTCTATTTCCCTCTCTCTGACCCTCCCCCACCTGCACTTTCTCAAAAATAAACATTTAAAAAATAATAAAATAGAGATGAAGAAACAGACACTTTAGAAGGTTAGGCAGCCCACCCAAGACACAGCCGCTGGGTGCCAGTACTGGAAGTCAGGAACTCTAAACAAAGCACATTCTCTTAACCACTGTTCATTGTGCTGCCTTACAATACTGGTAACCACTATCATTTAAAGATCACATATGTCCTAGAAGTTATGTCAGGCTCTACAAATAGCAACTTCACTTTATAGACTCCTAATAACAACTGTGCAAGGGCTGTTATTGTTCTCCTCTTCCACAGATAGGAAGATAAGGTTCAAAGAATTAAATAACTCACCCAAGGTCACACAAGCAATATATTTTAGGACTGGGGTTCCTCCTGGGCCTGTCCGGCTTTAAAGCCTATACCCACTCTTGACAGTATCTGGCTACCTCATTATGGATCAGATCATTACTTAGGAACTAAAACATAGCAATGAAATCAGTATGGGTTTTAGATAGAGACACTTTCATTTTAAATTATGATTCATTTAGTAGAAATCTAGTATATATTAGGCATTGAACAAAGAGAATGACTGTGTTCTGTACTGACAAGGAACATGACAGCTTAATTTATAATGTATGCATTCCTTTCGTATGTATAACATAGGTGCTTCTTTCGTATATGTAAAACCAATTTGGTTTTATAACTGCATTTATTTTTTAATGGGAGTTAATTTGATAATGGCATCCTCTGTCACCTGCTGTGACTGATCTGCTTGACAGTTTCTCCTGAGTGCTGGCATTTTCCCAAAGGAAATGTGGTTATTAGGTATCCCTAGATTATATATGTTGAAAAAATCTCCCACATTATCTATTAGCTCCAGAAGAGCCAAGTTCTACATAGTGAGTCGTAGTCCATTAGGACTGTTGTAATAGGAAAATATCTGTAAAATAACAGTCATTTGTTTTATTTTTCAACCTTTTGCTGGAAACCTGTGCCCTTTTGACTCAGAAAATCCTCTAGCACACGAAGGAAGTAAAGGGGGTGGAAGTGGGGGCTGATGACTGAAGCTGATATGTGTGTAGAGCTGATAAGAGAGATCGAGAGTACAGAATCTATAAGAAAAACTATCCAGAAATGCACTTTAAATCTATTATTTTGGAGGCCATAGACTAATGTGTAATTTATCTGGGCATTCAAATTGCTATGCAAATAAAGTAAAAGGAAGCAAAATAATAGGATGGCTGTGAAATTGCAGCCTCTTAGCATGGTCACGTACTGTATTGAACAGAGGCCAGAAACCACTGTAACTGTACTCATGAACTTCCAGTCTGTTTCTCGGTGTCTGTATCTGAACAAATCAAATCTGAAGAACCAGGTGAGAGGCAAGCTACCTGCTCTGCCACGTAGGCCTTGTGTGAGAATCTTCTCACAAAATGCAAACCTTTAGGGGTCAAGGAATATACACAGACCTGCATTTGAGAAGGAAGGATTCCCACAGGGCTGTTTGTTTGGAGAACGCTTGGGATTTGTAGTGACACAGCACAAGGAAGCGACTATGGGGACAGTGGCGCTAGAGACCGCAGAGGAGGACCTGGGGACAGGCGCCTCGTCCTGCCCTCTTGCTGGGCTCGCCAGCGGTGCATTGGACACATACGGATGCGAGTTGCCTATAACCGGTGTCGGCCCGATTGCTTGCCACTGCAGGTGCTCCTGAGTTGCTGCGAGGGTGGGACGCCCAAGGAGACCGTGGAGAAGCTGCTGCACAGAGTGTCTGAAGACCAGACCCTGACTGCAGAGAGTTTGGTGAAACTCCTTCAGGCCGTGAAACCTACGTCCCCAAACTTAGGCCTACTGCTGGAGAATTTGCAGAAATTAGCCACTTCGCCAAGCACCACAGGTATTAGTTAATTGTCAGGTCTCTGGACTGGAACCTCTCCCAGAAAATTACTGCTTACACACCCTTTTGGCTCCGTGCTGGGGAGATGAGCTGATGGTAGGAGATGCCCTCACAAGAGAAACTAGCTGCCAGAAACCAGCGGTTCTCCATAGTTCTGGAGTTTACGATCTGAAATCTGAGACTTGCTCCATCACCATGGAGATGCCCCTCACGATGGTCCTGTGGTTTGGAGTTTGTTAAGGTGTGGTTTTCCCAGGGCAGCGCCCGTGAACACCTCAGGAGCTGACAGGCTCACAGAGCGCGTGATTTTGACAAGCTGTGTTGACAGATAAGCAGCAAAGACTCAGATCTTGATTTTCCCACTCCCACTTGAGTGCGGTTTGGCTCTGGCGGTCCCCAGCACTATCTGCCCTCATGTACGTTCACTCTGGGGGATGGGAGTCCGTGTCCCAGCCCTTAGGATAACGGGCCAAGGCCAGCCAGTTCTCCCCCACCCCAGAGCACATGAGGAAAATGAGAGAACTTTTTTCTAGCTTATAAAAATAATGAATACTTCTACAAACTTGAACAATTTAAAAAATAAAGAAGGAAACAACCTCAGACCCTACCACTTGATTATTTTAGTGTTAAGACACTGACCTGTTTTGTCACATTATTTTTACAATGTGGAGATATTTTGCTGTATTTTATAATTTTATCATTTCCTCCAGTATAACATAAGCATTCTCCCTCACGCTTCAAAAAAACTCCCTGTAACCCTATTTTTGAAGGCTCTGCAGCTTTCCATCATAAGAGTGTATATCATGCATTACTCCTGCCCTGTCAGGGGTACAGGTAGTATAATGGTTAGGGCTATCAAGACCCCTGGGTTTGTGGGGCACCTAGGTGGCTCAGTCGATTAAGCGTCTGACTCTTGATTTCGGCTCAGGTCATGATTGCCGGTTCATGGGATCGAGCACCACGTTGGGCTCTGTGCTGCCACCACAGAGTCTGCTTGGGATTCTCTCTCTCCCTCTCTCTCTCTCCCTCTCGCCTGCCCATCCTCACTCTCTCTCAAAATAAATTTAAAAACTAAACAAACTTAAAAAAAAAAAAAAGACTACCTGGGTTTATCATCCTGACTTAATAAAAAAAAAAAAAAAGACTACCTGGGTTTATCATCCTGACTTATTTGGTAGCTGCATGACCCTGAGCCAATGACTTAACCTCTCTGAACCCCATGAAGAGAAATCCTCTGTCAGATGGGGGTAAGAATGGCACCCATCACATTAATTTTTGTGGCCACTGTGAGATATTGTACGTACAACACTTAGCACAGTGTTTATTCATTAGCACATCATAGATACTAAGTAAATATTAGATATTCTGTTCCCATCGTCATCACAAATTGTATAATGACAAATACTTTTGTACACAGACTTTTTGCCTTCAGAGCATTCCTTTTTTTATTTCTAATTTTTTATTGTTTTTTAGAGAAAGAGAGTGCATATATGTGCGAATGGGGGAGGGGCAGAGGGAGTGAGAGAATCCCAAGCAGGCTCCACACTCAGCACAGAGCCTGATGGCGGGGCTCGATCCCACGACCCTTGCTAGAACCTGAGCCAAACTCAAGAGTCAACCCACTGAGCTCAACCCACTGAGCTACCCAGGTGCCTCCCTCCCTCCCTTTTTAAAAGTGTTTTGAAAAAATTTTTTTTAAGATTTTATTTCTGGGGTGCCTGAGTGGCTCAGTTGGTTGGGTGGCCGACTTTGGCTCAGGTCATGATCTCACCCTTTGTGGGTTCGAGCCCCGCATCAGGCTCTGTGTTGACAGCTAGCTCAGAGCCTGGAACCTGTTCCAGATTCTGTGTCTCCCTCTCTCTCTGACCCTCCCCTGCTCATGCTGTCTCTCTCTCTCTCAGAAATAGAACATTTAAAAAAATTAAGAAAAGAAAAGACTTTATTTTTAAGTGATCTCTACGCCCAATGTGTAGATTGAACTCACAATCCCAAGATCTAGAGTCTGATGTTCTGCTGACTGTGGCAGCCAGGCGCCCCCATCGTAAGGCATAATTCCCAGAAGTGGAGTTACAGGGCCAAAGAGGAACATGTGTTCTTAAATATCTGTAAACCTAAAGGAAATGCTGATTTTTAGTTTTCTTACTTTTAAATTAAATATGACCTTTTAAGAGAGAGTAACTAACAGATTGGCTCAAAGGGCATATACACAAAGCTTAACTATAGCTTCACTACCAGAGTCTTGACTCACGCCTGCTAGTGTTTTGGATTGCTGCATGGATCCTTGACCTCAGGCTCGAGGAATAACACCCCTTAAATCTGTATCTCTACATCTCTTACAAGCATGCCTTCTAATTACCTCCCTGTTGAGCAATCACTGGCTTCGACCACTGGGCGCTGACTTTCAAAGCATTAGCGGTTTTGCGACCCTGAAGCACCAAGTGATTAAGGGAAGACCAAGGGGGATCTGAACACGTGTGTGGGGCCCCAACTGGGAGCCAAACTTGCCTTCCAGAGGAGACAGCATGCTGGTGTTACAGCTCTCCTCTTTCGGCTCCGCTAATCTGGTGTAGGAAAAGCCTGGAAGGGTGTTTCGTTGTCGCAAACATTATTGTTTTGCTAATATCCCTGCAGTCCAAGCGAGCCCCGATGATTATGGGACTGAGCTGTTGAGACGATATCACGAAAACCTCTCAGAGATTTTCACAGACAACCAGATGTTGTTAAAAATGATCCCACACATGAAGGGTTTAGCCCCTGGAGAAAGAGAGGTAAGAGAAAGAGAAGGGACAAGGGAGGGAGGGTGGGTAAAATGATAGAAGGAAAAAAGATGAACATGTATGCATACTTTAAAAATATATTTTACATAAATACACACACAGCCATACTGAGATAATGCTAAGGGGTTAGTAGAGGAGAAGGAAAGCAAGGTGATTTAATTTCTCGGGCCTAGTGATAAGTTGGAAGTTGTAACTTCTGCCGTAATAAAGGCATTCAAAAGGAAGTATGAAGAGCTTTGTCTTGTATAAAGGTCTCTCAGGTTGGGAGGTGAAGGATGTTCAAAAACCCCTCCCCAGAAGTATGTACACTGTACCCAGGACTCAGACTTGCAGCTTTGGAGTTTGGCTGGTGGCTAGAAAGTCCCTTACTGTGTTTTTGTGCCACATCTTGAAGGTCATGGAGAAGCTTGTGAAACAGGACTCTGGCTCAGGTGGCTTCAATTCTCTGATGTCAGCAGTTCTAGAAAAGCAGACTGTCTCTGCAACAGCCATTTGGCAACTGCTGCTGGTGGCTCAGGAGACAAAGACTGGCCCATTGAACCTGCTCATGGAGGAAATAAAACGGGAGCCTGGTGCTGATGCTTTCTTCCGGGCAGGTAGGCTACCTGATCTCTGTCCTCGCTTTGCCCCTGGTAGAAATTACCGTCAGCCTGGCTGGAAACTAGAAAGAGCTCTCTTACGGTCATCCTCCACATCCCCACCACTGGAAGGAAGGACTGGCAGTTTTGTTCAAGGACATGGGGGCTTGTGAACCTTTGAAAATAATCAGAAATCTAAGTTTATATTAATTGAACTGTAATTGCAGTGATGTTTGCCCTCTCCCCCACTCCCAGCCCCTGGAAGGAGATCAGTGAAGTGTATTCTCACTGTGAAGAGTTGAGATTAGAAAGGGTGAAGGGAAAATGGTGCTCAGAGTTCCACTCATGACTTGTTAATCCTCCTCTCTTTCAGCGGCCAACCCAGAAAGTGCGGCCTTAGAAGCCATGCTGAGGCATCACAGGCTGATCCTGGAGGCCATCCAACAAGGGACTGGACACAAGTGCTTTACCGCAGAGGAGGGGCAGCTTGCAGAGGCTGTGAAGGAGGTGCGGATCAAACATTGTTCCAGACAGTTCTACCAGGCCTGGGATGCTCTTGTTCCTAAGGGAGACACCAGATTCTGCAGAGTGCCTGTTGCATGCCGAGCCCCGTGCCGAGCCAGCACCTCACAGCACCTCTTTGTTTTGTGATTCTGCCAACTGTGTGGCAGGCAATATCCTCCACATTCTATAGATAAGGGAACTCAGGCTCCAGAGAGTTCAGTAGCATGTCTAGGATGACCAGAGTTGAAGCCAGGATTTGAACCGAGGTTCATGTGACTCAAACCTAGCTGTATTTCATTTGTTCAAACTTAGGTAAACTCAGGGGGAACCACGAACTGTTCTCTAACACGTTCTGAGACGCAACTGCTTTTCAGAGAAAGGAAAGTAAAATCGGTCTTATTGCATGCTCTTCTGGCGTCTAGGAAGAGCCAAGATAAACATAGATAGAACAAAGCTTTTGCCCATATGGGGTAGCAAATAGTGCCAGCTCATTTTCTGTAAGGCTTCTCGGGGTGGCCGCCAACCCAGAAAAAACAGGTGGGGACGGAGGGGGATTCATGGTTGTCCAGCCCAGGATTGTGTGCTTCTCGAGGGGGGAAGAATTCTAAAGGGACTAAAATTAAACTACAAGTTCACCTGTAGTGCTTTTTAATCCACGTTGGCATGGATGGCGTGCAGAAGGGCTAGTTTCTAGCTCTGTCCACGCAGGTGACAGCTCCACCTTGGCCTGACTTTCAGATGTGGAGAAGGTGGTGCGTTTTTCTGTGGGGCTTCAGAGGAAGGACGCCCCACTAGGCTCTCTCCAGCTCGCCTCGTGCTTGAGGAACGGGGCTCCTGCAGTTGATGAGTTTGAGGCTTGCTAATGAGTCTCAGGCCTGCCTCCAGGGAGATCAGGTTTATTTAGATAGACTTGAAAAGAGCAGAAATAAAATGTCTTCCTGAACAAAAATTCCATTTGGCCATCTGTGGATGGTTTAGCTTTATTTTCTCAGTGTACTGACTCTTTCTGCTGATAGCTGTAACATTCTGAAAGATGGTGGCTTTGAAATCATATTCTTGGCCTCTTTAAAGCCCCTATTTGAACCTTCTTTAAAAAGCTGAGTTTTTTTCATGAAAGAAAATGTTTAAAAGGGTACATCTAAGTGTCTAAAAATGTGAAGCCACTGATCATGCAGAATTACTTGCAGACATTGAGACAATTATATATTATGAAAAATGATCTCGATCTTCAAGACAGAACCACCAGCTACCAAATCCTACAGCTTTTCGAGCCTTTAATATTAAGATCTAGAAGAGTTCTTTTGGAGACTCCTGATTTCTGAGAAAATATTTCTCAGAGAAAATGCTCAGTGCCTCTTTGCTTGTACCTTCTTTGTATTTACACATCTGTCTTGACTGTGTCTCCTTTTTTTTTTTTTTTTTGCCAGTTTTCCTGTTCTTTGGGAAAAGAGGTTCTCTACCACATTCATCACAAGACATGTAAACTTGTTATAGATGGAGTAATGCCACCCTGAAATAAGCTATTTTTCCCCTAAGTTGAAAACCATGGAGAAAACTGCTGATATTAACCACAAACCTTTGTCTCCTGGTATTCATTTAGATTCTGAGCATTTCCCCCGAGACAGCCAGCCCTGAAGCTTCCCTGAAAGCAGTGCTGAGCAGAGCCATGGAAAAATCTGTCTCAGCCCTTGAACTATGTCACCTCCTGTGCCGCATCCACAGATCTTTCCCAGGCCTGCAGCCGGTCATGCAAGAGCTAGCATGCACTGGTAAGGAGCAGAGTGCGGTGGGGGTCCTGTCAGGCCCATGGGTTGTTTCCAGATTGGAGAGAAGAGGCAGCGGTTCACACAAGAGTTCGTCCATTGCTGCCTCACTTCTCCCGGATGCTCCCAGTACCTGGAGGAGTCCTAGGCGTAGGTGTAAAATGATGCTCTGTATGTGTATCGCAAAGTCCAGATGACGGGCATTGCTTCCGAGTTTGAGGAGGGTCCCAAGTAGTCTCCAGTTTTCCCTAATTAGGAAGCAAAGTAGAAACACAAGAGAATTTCCAGAGCCATGTGATTTCTCTTATTTGCAGGCTTCCTTACTCAGGAGAGTGGAGAGAAGGAAAGGTGGAAAGTGAGCAATAAATTTCAGCGCATACTCAACGACAGAACTGAGAAGGTGGCCGAGCCAATGAAGGAAGGCTGCCGGTCTGAGACACAGAGCCGTCCAGGAGAGACTGACTCCGTGCCAGAGCCGCAAGCGAAAGACATGTCTGCCTCCCCCGACGGTGCCAAGAAGAGCTTCGTCTGCAAGGCCTGTGACAAAAGCTTCCACTTCTACTGCCGTCTGAAGGTGCATATGAAGCGCTGCCGCGTGGCCAAGAGCCGGCAGGTGCAGTGCAAGGAGTGCAGTGAGACCAAGGAGTCTAAGAAGGAGCTGGAAAAACACCAGCTGGAGGCCCATGGTGGCAGAGGGGAGCCTGACGTCCCGAAGAAGAAGAAGAAGAGGCTTCCGGTGACGTGTGACCTCTGTGGGAGAGAATTTGCCCACGCCTCAGGTACTTCCAGGAAGGCGAAGTAACTTAAGAGGGTGATAATTCTGGATATTGTAGTCTGGGCTCCCGGCCTCGTACCTCACTGTGCGCAGTAAGGGCTATGGACGGGCTCCCACAGAGGCTGGGTCGTGTTTCGAGAAGAGCCTGAGCTCAGGAATCAGCTCTGTCAGTTCCCCCACCTGTTAAACAGGTGCCCTGAGAGCACCCACTTTTTTGAGTTGTAAAGATTTCAGGTGGTATAGTGAAACACCTATGTACAATACCTACCATGGGGTCAGGACTTTGTGAATTGTAGCCATTATTTCATAATGACAGCCAGCTAGGTTTCCGTGATTACTTGTTTCTTGATAATAAATAAGTCACAGAATCCACGGGACGTCTAGTCAGAATTGCTTACCCTTGTCCCAGGTGTCGGGGAAACCTGACAAAGCATCGAGTGAGTTTCGTTTTTCTGTTTCCGGGTGGCAGATGCTATGTAAGAAAAAGTGGGGATGGGAAAGATGAACCCAGAACATTTAATGCCTGCACCAAACAGGGGTGGGCCATGGTGACCTTGGGGGTGCTGGGCAGCGGGTAGGTGAGCGGCATGGCTGCGGGGGTCAGAGGGAGCACAGCCTGTTGTCCCATGGTCTGTGCTGTGCGTCCTCCCGGGCCTGGTCTCGAACACGGTGTCACATCCCCCTGCTGGCTTCATCACACTGATTACCGGTGTCCCTCTGGTCCCCAGGCATGCAGTACCACAAACTGACAGAGCACTTTGATGAGAAGCCTTTCTCCTGTGAAGAGTGCGGGGCCAAGTTTGCCGCCAATTCCACCCTGAAGAACCACCTTCGCCTTCACACCGGCGACCGCCCGTTCATGTGCAAGCACTGCCTTATGACCTTTACCCAGGCTTCCGCCCTGGCCTATCACACCAAGAAGAAGCACTCAGAAGGCAAGGCCCGGGGAATTTCTTCTCTTTTCCTGCCAACGTTAACTGTACGCACTGCCTAAAAACCCTCTTGGGTCTAGGCATGCTAAAGATCTCAGGTAGCTTAGAAACAGCATGGTGCGCAGCCTCTGGGCACGTGGATGGCCAGGGAACACAGGTGCCCAGGCATGCCGAACGCTGTTGGCAAGGGCTGTGAAGAGAGGCTGGTGACCTCATAGTTAGCATCTATGTAAAGGCAGCAGTTCCTTGAGCTTTGAGGTGGAACTCAAGCATGAGAAGAGCCTTGGCTGAGCACCTGCTATGGTGCAGGCAGTGGCAGGGTCTCAGTGACTAAGCCAGATTTCCTGTGCTCACAGAGCTGATGGTCCAGGGTGTCTCTGGGAAAGAGACAGGTGCAGTGCAGAGCCGTCCGTGGTGGGACAGGGAATGGCCCCGGGAGGTGGAAGAGGGAGGGAGGGGTTTCTGGGCCAGTCGGAGGGGAGGTGCGGTGTCAGAGAAGGCTTCTCGGGGGATTCTCTGCATTGTTCGGCACCTTCATCTCACCCGGATGGCGGGAGTGGCCACCTAACTGGCCGCCTGGCTCTCCCCCACTCCCTGGACCGTGTTCTCGGTGCACAGGCCCCAGGGATCCTTTCAGAACAAAACCATATCCTCTCCCTTCTCTGCCCAAAACCTTTTTGCAGAGGCTCTTCACCTGGCTTGGTGGAGAATGGGAAGGCTTTGTGATAGCCTGTCAGGCTCTGAGTGACAGGGTCCCCCAGGACCCTCTCCTGCCACACCCTGCTCCACTACAGCCTGGAATGCTTGCTTTCCATCCCTCCTCATTCCCTTCAGCTTCTTATTCACACCTCTTCCCGTGAGTCCTTGCCCGCGCGCCCGTGTGAAATCTCAGCCCCAGCCCCCCATTCCCCTGCATTGCCTTTCTCCACAGTATTTGTCACAGGCTATATTATCTACTTCATTAAGTTAGTATGTTTCTAGTGGGTCTCCTCCGGTCAGAATGCCAGCTCCATGAGGGTAGGGCTGCTAGTCTCTGCCCTCCCGCCCCCCACCCCCCCACCCCACTGCTGTATCATTGGAACTTAGAATAGTACTTAGCAGTAGTAGGTGGACACTCAGTAAACATTTACTGACTGCATGAATTGCTTGAGCATGATTCCAGGTACCAGGGGTAGTAGAACTGTACACACCCTGCTCTCAGGAAGCTTACAATCTATTGGGTAAGAGAAACTGTAAACGAATAAACGTGTGATATATATTCAGATCATAGTAATCGCTCTGAAGAGAAATAAAGCAGGGTGAGTGGCAGGAGACTGTCAAGGTTGGGAGGGGGGCTCTCGGTGTCACCAGAGAGGCCTCGGCGAAGTGAGGTTTGTGTAGATGCCCAAGTGAAGTAAGAACTGAAATCGGGCAGATCTAGAAGAGTGTCACAAGCGCAGATGAGCCTTACCTGTTTGGGAAGCCACGAGGAAACTAGACGGGGCCAAAGCAGAGTAAACAAGGCCAGAGAGGTTGCCAGAGGCCAGGTCTTATAAGGGTCTTGTTTTTATTAAGTCTATTTGTTTACTCAGAGAGAGGAGGAGAGCACAAGTAGGGGAGGGGCAGAGAGGGAAAATAGAGAATCCCAAGCAGGCTCAGCACCATCAACATAGAGCCTGATGTGGGGCTCGAACTCACCGACCTCAAGATCACGACCTGAGCTAAAACCAAGGATTGGATGCTTAACTGACTGAGCCACCCAGGTACCGGTAAAGATCCTGTAAGTCAAGGTTAGGACTTTGGTTTTATGCAGAATGTGCTAGTTTTTATTGCTGCTGTAACAAATGACTATACACAGTGGCTTAAAACAATGCAAATGTATCATCTTGCCATTTTGGAGGTTAAAAGAAGCTTTAATGAGTGTAGAGTCCGCTTTTTGGCAAGTGTGTTCCTTCTGGAGGCCCTGGGGGAGAGCTCTTTCCTTGTTTTCCCAGCTTCTAGAGGTTGTTTGCCTCCCCCGGCTCGTGGCCGTGGTGCCGAGATCTCTGTGTCCCTCCTCCCCCCGCCTCCTTTGACCCTCCTCGCTCCCTCTTCCAGGGACCCTGGTGATTGTGTGGGCCTGCTGGTATAATCCAGAATAATCTCATCTCAAGATCCTTAACTTAATCACATCTGCAAAGCCCCTTTTGCCATGAGAGGGGACGTATTCCCAAGTTTCAGGGCTTAGGATGTATACGTCCTTGGGGACCATAGGACAGTTGTGAGCAGAGGAGCCAGAGGCTGTGACTTAGGGTTTTGGGGGTTAATTCTGTCCATTCCAGCCTGTCAGCTGTAATAGGGCAAGAGTGTGCGCAGGGAGGCAGGGTGGACCAGGCATCCTGTGTGGAGGTGACGGGGCTCCAGCTGGGGCTGTGCTGGGGTGGCTGTAAAATGTTCATGTTTGACAGTGTGTTGTTGACGCAGAAGTGACAGGGTCCGTGCTGAGCTGGGTGCGGGTGTAGGGGGGGGTTGTTTAGGACAGCTTGGAATTTCCAGCTTGAGCAGCTGAGGATGTGGTGCTGCCTTCACTGTAGTGAGGAACCTGGAGGGCGTGGGGGCAGGGCGGGGGGAGTTCTGGGGGTGCTGGGGACAGAATTGGGAGCTGAGTCTGCCATATCGGTGAGACCTCCAGGTGGAGAAGGCGAGGAGTAGGCGGTTGGATGTGTGGGTCCTCAGTCCTGGGGAAAGTTGGGAGCTGGAGACAGAAATGGGCGCCGTCAGGGTGCAGATGGTATCTGAGCTCTGAGATAAAGCCCTCCACAAAGTGAGAATGAAGAAGGCTAAGGGCTGAGTCCTGGGCTTCTTAATAATTCCACTCTTGATTGAAGAAACCCTTCTTTTCCTAACAAATCTTATTGCAAAGCCCAACAATGAAACAATGAAAATGGCATTGATTGCTCTTGTTGAAGCCGGCCCTGGGGTTTGGGGGACCTGGACACTTGCCTCACTGATTTCTCCACTTATCTGTTGGCCCATCATGGATGTTGGAGGCACAGCTGGTCTAGTGACTTTTTACAAATGCCAGCTTCCCAGCCTTGCTCTGTACCTGTATTTTCTAACAGGCATGGGCAGTCTGGTCATTGTATTCTCAGAATGTGCATGAGAAAATAGGGAAGCCAAATGATTTGTAATAACTGTATAGCAAGTCCACAGGAGAAGGCTTCCATTCTCTGAGTCCCCGTCTGTCACCTTTATGTGAAGTCGTGATGCTGCACTGTGGATGTGGCAAGGGATCCAGACTTTGGAATTTCTGGGCATGAGGATGTATCTGCTTCCTGGGAGTGGATCGAGTTCTTCCATACTTGGGGTGGCCTGGTTAGCAGATGGGTAGTCTGTGGGGTGAGAACTGTCCTTATTCCTCGGGGGAGAGAGACCACACTGTGCCATCAGCTGTTTGCTGCCATCTGATAGACAGGCTCAGACCTGTCCCCCAGTGTGCTGCAGATTGCTCGTGGTGTAGTGTCCTCTCCCAGCTCATATTCCCCAGCACGTGCCTTCCGGTGTGATCTTGGTTGGTTTGGTGCCGTTTCTAATGAGTGAATTCCCGTATGTTTCCAGGGAAAATGTATGCCTGCCAGTACTGTGATGCTGTGTTCGCCCAGTCCATTGAGCTGTCCCGCCACGTGAGGACCCACACTGGGGACAAGCCATATGTCTGCAGGGACTGTGGCAAGGGCTTCCGGCAAGCCAATGGCCTGTCCATCCACCTACACACCTTTCACAGTACGTACCGAGATGGTGGATGTTGGGCACTCAGCGCCAGGCCTGGCTCTGAGAAGGCTTATGACAACCATGACAGAAGATGTCACTCTACCAGAGCCAGGCCCCATTTGGTGCCTTCCCCTCCCCTGTTCTCCTGCAGAACCGAGTCTCTCGTTCCTATTTCAAGAAAAATCCCATTTTAACATGTCATTGTGTAATGTCCAGGCTGTTTCCTTGTCTCCTTTTTAGCCCACCTGGCACTGCTTGGCTGACAAAGGCAAATTATGCCTGAAGGAGAGCCTTGATAACAGGCTGCGGAGCCCCAGAATATTCCTGTTAGTCCACCTTGCTTCTCTTTCCACGGCCCCTCCTGCGCCCACTCCTCTCATAGTCCTCCCCACCTTCCCCACCGGAGCAACCGCACGCTCTCTGAGTTCACACACACCATCGTACGTGGTCCCTGCTCACGCCACCCTGAAAGCCTGTGCCCAGCGGTCTCCCCTCGCCACTCTGTTAGTGGAGTCTGCCCCCGTTTTTGTCCCCTTGTACTGGAACTGATACAAGCACATGCTTCTGTCGAGCACACAGGTGGGAAGGTAAGGAAAGCTCTGTGCCCTCATTCCAGCCTCAGGTAGTGGCCAGCATGGTGTCTGGCTGTGGCCTCACTGTGTCTTCTCCAACAGCAGACGTGTGCTCAGTGCCACGGCCCCGGGAGTTAGGAGCTTGGGCTCTGAAGTCACGCGGGCGTGGACTTGAATCTTGAGCCTGCCATTTACTTCCTTGAGACCTTAAGCAGATTTCTTTACCTTTCTAAGCCTCCTGTACCCCTTCTGTAAATGAGAAGAAGTAATAATGCCGCCTCCTTGGGTTGCTGTGAGAATTAGTGAAGTACCCATGTAAAGCTCACACACAGAAATGCTCAGTAAATGTCAGATGTTATTATCGGTGATAAAAGCAACCCTCCCAGATGCCATTAGTCACCATCAAATTCAGTCTCTCTAGCATGTCATGCACCCTGCATACCCCACTCCCTTCTCCCCTCCCCACCTCTTTCCCACACACCAGTTTCTAGCTGTCGGCAAATACAGTGCCTCACAAACATGTGCTTAATGTCGACACACGCAGATCTGTTATCCGCCAGCTGGCAAAAGACATTGTCGAGGCTCCTCTGTGCCCAGCATGGGCCTGGACACTGGGCAACGCAGGAGGCATCTAGAGGGCTGCCCCTTTCCCCCAAGATGCTCCCAGGCCCCCCTGTCCAGCTTGTGAGACTTCCAGAAGAGTGAGATCTGCCTTGGATCTAGTGCCATAATTTTATGTCCTTTCAGCCTTTTTAAATGCCAGGCTCCTCTGGTCTCCTTTTCCGGGTAGCATTACAGGGGCGAGAGGAGAGGGCAAGACTGATCAGCCGTCAGGATGAAGAGGACCCCAAAGACTTCTGTGTCTCAGGGAGTGTCATTGGTGGCAGGCCAGCATCCAGGCCCCTCCAGTGAACTGTCCTTACCCGGGTCACAGGCCCCTCCCGTGAACTGTCCTTACCCAGGTCACAGGCCCCTCCCGTGAACTGTCCTTACCCGGGTCACAGGCCCCTGTCCTCAACTGTCCTTACTCGGGTCACATGCAGCACCACAGCTTATGTAGAATGCTTCAAAGCGCTTTTACAGGCAGTGTAAACTGAGATTTCAAGGGCTCATGTCCACAGGGAAACTAGTTAATGATACAGAGTGCTGCTGCGTGTCCAAATTCCTGAATTAATCTGACTCGGTGCACATGTAAGATTGGCTCGTGGGCAAAGGATTAAAGCTCGTGCTTTCTGCTGCTTTCAGAAAAAATAAACTGCAGTTTCCTGCCATAGGGACACAAACGTTTCCTACATCAGTGCTAGTTCTTAGTTTTGAGGCCTCACTGAAGAGTTGGCATGTCCAGTTAAGCAGGTGGCCCAGAGCACGGCCGCGGTAATGAGAGCTGGGACTGTCACCCAGTTCAGCCATTCCTGCTTGTATCACTGGGCCAACACTCTCTAAGCTTTGTTTTCCTAATCTCTAAAATAGGATGATAATGGATCCCACTTACAGGATTATTGGAAGGATAAAGCTAGTTAATATTTGTAAGGCACTTAAGACGTGCCTATTGTAGGGCACTCATTAAACATTGGATATGTGTTTTTTGTTGAATATGAGGTGAGGAGCAAGGAAGCATCCTTCTGTCAGTCATATGCTGACAGGAAAGGAAATAGCCTGCTCCGGGGAGTTTGTTGGAAATCTCTGTACAAAATGAGAAAACTCAGAAATGCCCACTGTAAGTAGGGCAAGAGCGAGGGCAATACTCCCTGCAAAGTAGCGAAATGGAATTTAACTTGTAGGAGGTAACGCAAGGAATTGGGATGAACGGCTCGGTGCCGCAGAGGTGGTTAGTGCAGAAGCCTCGGGAAGGCCCTCCTCCCGGGACGAAGATAGGGGGCCGTCAGGTGACCACTGCACTCGCAGCTGGTCCTTGGAGTCTGCGGCCGTGCCCAACATCTAAACGGAGTCTCGCGCCTGGAGCTGTACACGGCCCGCACCTCCCTGACTGCTGCCTGTTGCATCTTCTCCCTCCATCTCTTCTCACCATGTGCCGCCACACCAGACATAGAAGATCCCTACGACTGCAAGAAATGCCGGATGAGCTTCCCCACCCTGCAGGACCATCGCAAGCACATCCATGAGGTCCACTCCAAGGAGTACCACCCCTGCCCCACCTGCGGGAAGATCTTCAGCGCCCCTTCCATGCTGGAGCGGCACATGGTGACCCACGTGGGGGGGAAGCCCTTCAGCTGCGGCATCTGCAACAAGGCCTACCAGGTGACCACGGGCTCCCCCAGGAGCGCCTCTCCCTGTCCCCAGGCTGCCCTCCCCCTTCGACCTACCAGGGCCCCTGGAGATGATGGTGTGGCTGCTTCTCAGGAAGGATGCGGCTTGTAATTACTCCGATTCTCTCGGGTGATCTGGTCAGAGTAATGCAGTTGGGAGCTTTAATTGGAGCCGAGAATTCCTCCACCTCTTCTCTTAAGTTTCAGCCTTGTCATGAACCCAATGCTGCATTTTCCCGCGGACACTCACACTCTGTGGAGCCTGTTGGCCCCGAGTGTCAGGGGATGTGAGTGACAGTGGGCTGTCAGTGTTAACTGCCCGGAAGTCCCTCATTTAGCACAATTACTGGGTGGTTGTTGCTGTTGTTTAACTCCCAGCGAAGGGGTCTGCTTTTTCATCTTTGAATTTGGTATAACATTAAAGGGAAACCCCATATGGAACTAAAAAGAAACCACACATGAGAAACTCAGTTCTAAAACTGCAAAGGGAAGAACGGTTCTTGTGATGTCCCTAAGACTTGGGTGCACAGAGAGAAGCAGCTAATCCAGCCCAGCAGAAACGGAGCACTAACTTTGTGCCAAGCTGCTGCTGTGCTAAAGGCCTGGGCCTGGTCCCTAGGAAGGTGGGGCTGTATGGGAGCTGTCTCAGGACTGTTCTGCAGCCTGGACAGGAGGAGCCATTGCTTATGGGGCAGGGATGACCAACGCTCCTGCTCAAGGAGGGTCGCAGCTCTTCTCTGGGCTTCTGGGAGTCAGAGCCATGCATCGCAGACATTCTGGCTGGAAAGCCAGGGTGTGAGTCCTGGCCATGCTGTTTACTAAGTCATATGACGTTGGGCAGGTCATTTAGCCTCTCAGCCTCCACCTCACCAGAAAGGCTCACAGGCTGGTGATGAGGGGAGAGGGTTCCTGAAGGGTCAGGCTGAGCCCTGACCCATAGCGGCCTCTGGGCCACCAGTGCCTTGGCTCCACAGATGCCAGCCTTTCCTCTCACGTGGGCCCTCTGTGTGACAGTAAGAGTATGAGTTGAGATCCATAAGCTCATTTGTCTCACGAGGGCCTGGGAGCTCTCCAGCTTGCCGGAACTTTCTAAGACTTAACATGTGCCATATTCCTTACAGCAATTGTCTGGTTTGTGGTACCACAATCGGACCCACCACCCTGACGTGTTTGCCGCTCAGAACCACCGGTCTTCCAAGTTCTCGTCACTCCAGTGCAGCTCCTGTGACAAAGCCTTTTCTAACACGGTTGAGCACAAGAAGCACATCAAAGCAGAGCACGCAGGTGAAGTCAGGTCACCTGTAGACGGGCGAGCTGAGGGGTGGGAGGGACCGGATGACGGTGTCCTGAGCTCTGTCCACAATCCCGACTTCCCGGGCTGCAGCGTGGAGTGCTGTGGAAACGGACTTCGTTCTGTCCCAGCGCCCCCGGCGGAGGCCACACTGGCCCATCGGTAACAGTAAGCGGTAGTGTAGTGGTGGTGGTTCTCGAACCTGGAGACCTGGTGCACTGTAAGCTCCTGTGGGCCCCTGAGGGAGAGTGAGCATCATGGGACCCAGGGAGGGTGGCAGCTATAGTGGCAGACTCCTGACTTTGGCACTGATCAGCTGCATGACCTTGGGAAGTAACCTCTCTTTTCTGAGCCAGATTCCTTCTCTATTAAGAACTGACTTAATACTCGGGTCAGTCTGTGAGGATAATCACTGCAGCCTCGAAGCCTCTCCTGGCTGCAAGGTGCACACTAAGCACTGGTGGGCACCTTCTCTTTCCCTTCTCACAGCAGCTCTACTTTCCTCCAGGCAGCCTGGTTCCCATCTGGGGCTCTTTACACTAGGCAGCACTAACAGATCATAGGCATGAGGTTCCCGGCACTGGGGAGACGCTTGCTAAGTGTCAGCCATCGCCGCCGCCCCCAGCCCTGCCCCTCTCCAGCCCGAGAGGGCCATCGTCTTGTCTGTTCCCAGCACTTCTTTCCTTGTGTGCTCTGCAGACATGAAGTTCCACGAGTGTGACCAATGTAAGGAGCTCTTCCCCACGCCAGCTTTGCTGCAGGTTCACATCAAGTGCCAGCATTCAGGTGAGCGCCCTTCTAAGATGCTCCCGTGCCACACTGCCCCGGGCAGCTCCTCCCCACCATTTGCAGCTGTGCGGTCCAGGACACTTAATCCCCCCCATGCCTCAGCTTCCTCATCTGTACAAAGGGGACAATTGTAGTTCCTCTTTCCTCACAATGTAACTGCAAACCGAATCTGTTAGTGCCCAGAAAATACGTGAGACGTGGCACCAGTGAGCATCCCTCAAGCGCTACTGCCATCATCACTGTTACGGCCGTATCGCACCAGATCTGAAGTGCTGGTTTTTAATGAACCATTAGGAAAGAAAAACTGCTGCCAATTAAACCAGACTCTATTGTCACTTAGCCTTTGCAGGCTATTCTAAGGGCTATTTGGGACTTAACAGTGATGTAGACTGTGCACTCGTGTGTGTGCACATGAGGAGGAGGGTGCACATCAGGAGTACGCGACGGTGAGCATCCAGCCTCTTGGAGTAGCTCTCAGTTCCGATGGTCGGGGTGCGAGTCGTTGGGTGTGGTGTGTGCTCCACATCAGCGGCACCGCTGATGGACACACGCAGGCTGTTGGTGTTGGTCCCTTGAGCACTAGGGAGAACTCGCCTACTTTTGATTCCTGCTCTGGGGAAGTAGCTGAGCATCCACCCCTCACCGCACCTCCTCAGCCGTGTGCCTCCTGGGAGTTAAAAACGTGCACCACTCCCATCTCAGGGATTTCCTTCGAAGCCCCGGATGCACACTCTGCACTTGAGACATTTGTACATGTGTGGTCATTGGTGATTGCGCACCCTCCTGCCGCCTAGCCCACAGCAGGCGTAAGATGCCTTTGGATCCTCGTCAGAGATGTTAGGATGTGCCTCTTGGAGTTGATGAAGTGTAGTATCGTCAGCATCCATATTTATAGTTACATGAAGAATGGGCTTCGCACAGGCAGATTTGGCCTGGATCTCCTGTGCTCCAGAGCCCTCACCTGCTTGGGACCTATTCTTGTAGCTGTAATGTTGCATTATTTTTTCCTTTTTTTTTTTTAAATGTTTTATTTCTGAGAGAAAGAGAGAGAGCGTGAACAGGGGAGGTTCAGAGAGAGAGGGAGATACAGAATCTGAAACAGGCTCCAAGCTCTGAGCTGGCTGTCAGCATAGAGCCTGATACAGGGCTCAAACCCATGAACCATGAGATCATGACCTGAGCTGAAGTCTGATGCTTAACCAACTGAGCCATCCAGGCGCCCCTGCATTATTTTTCCTAAAGAGAACCCCCCACAGTCCTCCAAAACCTAGATCTGCCTCTGCACCCCTGCCTCTCCCCTGTCTCTGCTCTTGTTCCTCTTGGTCGTTCCACCCACAGCCTGTCCTTTCTGTCCCCCTCTTCCAGGGTCACAGCCATTCAGGTGCTTGTACTGTGCGGCTACTTTCCGCTTCCCCGGAGCACTTCAGCACCATGTCACAACAGAGCACTTCAAGCAGTCGGAGAGCACCTTCCCCTGCGAGCTCTGCGGGGAGCTCTTCACCTCGCAGGCCCAGCTTGATGGCCACTTGGAATCTGAACACCCAAAGGTGACGGGCTCTGAAACTCAAGCAGCAGCCTCACAGGTGGTACAGGTGATTCTGGGGCCTTCACATTCCAGGGTACTAACGCGGGCCTCCTAGGCTTCTCTGGAGGCAGCTCTGTCACGCCACCCAGCCTTTCTCTCTGGGGCTCCCACAGGATCCCATAAGGAATAACATTCATGACCAAGGGGGCCTTGTGGAAGAGTCTCTCTGGACCTCTTACCAAATAGAACAGAACATTCTAGTCTCCTGATGAATACATGCAAATGGCCCCTGGGTAGAGGGATTCTGGAATGAGAATTTCCAAAAGCAGAACAAGCTTGGTTTCTCCTCATTCACCCCCCTCCCCCTGCCGTCTTCTGCAGAGCCCCCTGGGGTGTGGCAGGAGCCGCAGGAGACCTCAGGGAAGAGGGGTGAGCTCTCTGTTGGGCCCCTGCTGTTGAAACACTCTGATAGCTCGTCTGGGCTGCGCACGGCACACTGGATGTGTCAGGGCCACTCCCTTTACCTGGGGGGAAGCGCGCCTCTTCTGACGTTTCAAACCTAAGCTTGTGCCAGCCCCTCTCTGTCTCCCTGGTCCTCTCACTGCTGTTCCTGCCTTCTCCAGCAAGGGCGGGAGAGAAGGAAAAGAAACCCAGTCTGTCGATTGTGGATGGACTGGAGCGGAACTGTTAACTGATTGGACGGCCCCACTGTCCAGCCCCATGGATGAGTCCTTTGTGACCATGTTCTTACGGGCCTCTGTGCGAGCAGAGAGTGAGGCAGGTGCGCAGGCTCCAGGGAAGTTCCTGCTGCTGGACCACCCAGAGTGGCTCTCCTTTCATCTTTTTTATATGTTAGGATCTGTGATAAGATGTCTTATGGAGGAAGGGGGCAGGTTTCTATTGCTAAAGAGAAAGAAAGAGAGTTTGAAAACTGCTTTCCCAGATGATTCTTGATGAAACCTCATAATTAGCCTCTTCCCCTCCACAGCACAGACAGGTGACTGAACTTGGCCTCCCCACCTCTGCCCCTGCAGGTCTAGCACTCTTCTCCTCACTCCTGGCTGCTTCTCAAGGGCCAGGGTGGCTGTGCCCACTATGGGCTCTCTGGTTTGGAAATACCAGGGGGCACCAAGCTGACCTGAGCCCCACAGGTCACGAGCATCAACTTGGAGTTGTGGGTGGGAAATGGGTGTGTTTTGCCAGACTGGTTCCCCCTGAGATGGGAAGGCCATCTGGAACAGGTGACGCAGATTTGGAAGGGGTCTGTGTGGCCTTGGAGGAGGGCTGCCAGCCTGGGGAGCCAAACGAGGGAGTCGATAGAAGTCGTATTTCCTCCGCTCGTCCCTGCTCCTAAGTTCTATAGCCATGTAGCCTCCGAGGAAGGTTCTTCAGCCTGACTGGGGGCCAGAGACACCATGTGCCTTTGGCAAGCCAAGGCTCCTGATAAGTCTTTCTGTTTCCGTGGTCAAGCCTGAGACTAACCACCGTCAGTAGCATTCCTTTCAGTGGTGCTCCCCTCCGCAGTGTGCTCCTCAAGACAGGAAAACCCAGTGTAAGAAACAGAGCCAGTATTCACTGGTATGTAATCATAGAGTCCAGGCGCCCTGAGATGGCACACTGAGCGAAATTATAGCAATTTAGCACACAGAGTTATTTAAATTGTTTGCCTGCCTTCTCTTTTGCATCACTGCTGTGTTAGACTTGCCTCTTCCCATTAGGCACATGTAATTGCTCTCCTCAGGTGAAAACATAAATATCATCATTACAGCATGAGACGAAAACCATGTAAATTCTGGGGAGCTCACTGTGGACATTGCCTAGAGCAGCCTCATGGTCTTTCCCTTGCAGGTGATCCAAACCCCAGAGCCGGCAGCCCCGACAGAGCAGGTGATCACTTTGGAGGAGACCCAGCTTGCTGGGTCGCAGGTGTTTGTGACCTTGCCAGATGCGCAGACATCTCAGACCAGCTCTGAGCTTGTGGCGGTGACCGTGGAGGATTTGCTGGATGGTACCGTGACCCTCATCTGTGGTGAGGCCAAGTGAGCAGCTTCTCACCCAGTGGAGGCCCTGCATTTGCCGCAGAGAACGTTCCACGGCTTGCCCTTTGCCCCCGTCCCTGGCTATCCCAAGTGGTGGGCATCTCAGCCTCCACCAGCCGGAACACTTGCACTTCGTTCCCATAGAACCGACAGTGCTGGAGTCATCGGCACCGACCCCATTGCCCTCCAGAGGGGACAGGCCTACTGCAGAGGCCCCTGTGATGAGCAGTGGCCTAGGAGCCGGCAACTAGGGCACCAGAGAGGTGCTGGGTGCCGGCCGCCTTCACTGTGCAGAATGGCAGGGGCCTGTGGGACCGCGGCCTGCAGATGGGGGCTGCCAGTGCTCCTGGCCAGTTAGAACTGAGAGCTACACACCAGCAGAGCAGCCAGAGACCACAGGCTGGAGCCCACAGAGCCCTTCCTCACTCCGCTGTGCTCCCATGTGCTCAGGCAGCACAGCCCTCTCCCGGGGGCAGGATGGGGAGCAGCGTGTTCACACCAGAAGGCCTCGTTTCCAGGCCAAGTCCCACCCCGTCCGGACAGTGAGCCCTTCCCCAAACGAGGCCTTGTGGTGTTCCTACGGGACGCTGTTGGTGTGGGGCCGTCCCGCTGCAGAGACCGGCCTGCCTTGCCAGGGTATTGCCCTCGGTGCCCTGTGCCTGAAGGCTGGTCCCCACAGCCTTCCCGTGTCCTCCCCACCCCTGTTCCCACTCAAAGCGGGAAAGGTCTCCGTGGCCTGCGAGCCTCGCCCCCTCGCTCTGGAGCTGGTGTTACGGCTAATGAACCAGGGCCGGGCTGGGTGCACTGGTGCCCGCGGTCGCCCATCTTGTGAGTGGCTTGCTGTCCCACTCTCCCAGGCTGTCACTGTTCCCGCAGGGTCGTGAGCCTCTGGAGGCTGAGTTTCACAAAGCTTTTTTATCTTCAGTTCCTAAAATATAATCTGATAATTAATGGTTTGTGGAATCCATTGTGAAGTGCAATTAGATGGATGTAGGTTCCCGCCGTTTGGAGGGAACGACTAGCATTTATCTTCCTTTCCTCAATGCCAGGAGGGCGAGGTCTGCTAGCGCAGTGCTTACACACCGGGCGCGGCTCGCAGGGCTTCACCCCCTGCGGAGGTGGTGCCTGGTTGCGTCACTCCCCGGCAGGCCCGCGCCTCCTTTCCCAGCACATGTCGCGTCGCCAGGTACAAGCAAGGGCAGGGGTCGGTTGGGACCCGCTGAGAACTTTCACTGCCCCTGCGCACTGCTGGAAGGGCAGAAGGCAGAGCCTTGCCTCTGAAGTGTGCTCGCTGCAGCCACCTGGCTGCGTGTGGGTGGCGAGTCCCAGTGCGGCCCGCCGCGCACACCAGGCAGCTCGCCGCTCCTGCCTCCGCTGTGTCCTCGTTGTGATGTGCACGTCACTTGAGCTTGTCAGCTCAGGGATCCTCCCGTTGCGGAGTAAATGAAGTTTTTAAAGGCGAGTCCTTGAAAGCCAAAACCTGACCAGAAGATGGTGCTCAAACCTTTAAGACGCGGCCTCCGCATGCAGCCCTCGCGGCTCCTGCCGCAGCTGTCTCTCCTGAAAGGTCTCCATCCTATGAGCTGTCAGCCCAGGGGAGCTCTTGATCTGCGAGGGGCAGAGCAGCACCGGATCTCCCCGTGGCACCAGATCAAACCCTCTGGAAGAGGATGGGGCAGCCCAGCCCGGCCGTTAAGAGTGCCCGCTGCTCACGGGCCACCGTGGTGCCGCCGGAGAGTACCTTCTAGTCAAGAAACAAATAAAAACTTAATTGCTGAGGGCCTGGAGGGACAGGTGGTTTTTCTTTTTTAAAAAGTCCTCTGATGAAAGAAAGCTGTAAGTTTTTAAACCAAGTTCCAGATCTTGTCAAGTTCCGAGAAATACTCGCTCAGGTCTTCGACGGAACCCCGCATTGTGACAGCGCACACCTTTCCTCCAGCCTGCCGTGCTGGGAGCCCGCAGACACCTGCAGCCCGCCGTGCTGGGAGCAATCGGGCTGCACCCAGGGACACGCCCCTCCCCTGGCACATTCGGCCGGAGGCATGGAGTCTGTGCTGCTTCTAGTGACAGTGAGGACAGGGTGTCCCGAATCTAGTCTTCACTCTGCGTGGGCCTCTGCAGGGCGCTGTGTTGGCCACAGTCTTAAGAGTCACTCTCCGGAGACGCCCAAGTGTGAATTTTCACTCCCCGGAGATGCCCAAGTATGGATTTTAATTGTAGGAAGACTTTTTCTAGCTCTATTTGGCCATCTCTGTTCTTTCCTCCCACTGCTGCCCAAGAGACCTTATGAATGTCTGCCACAGATGACGCTGTCATTGTGCTCTCTTTGGTCCCCGTCACTTGCAGAGGTGTCTGGCTGCCTTGCTGCCATGGGTGTGTTCTGCTGGCCTCCAGGCTGAGCCCTGGGGCGTTGGCGCTGGTGTGGAGGAGCCTGTAGACTTCCTGGGTGCGCTCAGTGGGACCGCAGACTTTCTCTGCTTCCAGAGCTCAGGAGGCAGCCCACAGCGAGGAGGGGAAAGGCAGCCAGAGTCCGAGCTGGAGCCTAATTCTGTGGGAGTAACGGGGATCACTTAGGGAACGGGATTTGCCATCCCAGGTAAGTGAGATGACGAATAGGAGACTGAAGCAAGGCTTGCCCAAGGAACATGGGACTGTCCCAAGTACAGGAGCAGCACCTGGGGCCGGGGGTGCAGCAGAGGGCCAGAGCCATAAAGCCTGCCTCTCCTGTCTCAGAAGCTTTATGCTTAGATGCTTCCCGTCCCCAGGGAAGAACAAGGTCCTGTTTGACAGGGTGAATGTGGGGGGGGAGGGAGGTGGCCTACTATGCTCACGGTTTCAGTAAATCAGGTGCACTCTCACAATCGAGAAAGATTAGATGGGCCCTAAGAGTTTCTCACCGCCGGTGACGTCACAGTCACCACAAGCTGATGACGTATTAATGAAATGGGAGAGCTGTGCCTTTAAGTCTCACTATGCCTGAGGTCTGTGAATTGCCTAAGGGATGGAAGAAACTGGTGACCTCTCATGGAATGGTTCTAGGGCACAAGCAGCATTTCCATTGGGACTAGAAAGCTGGACAGTGATGGAGAAATTGCTGGGATGTTTTAATCATTCCTCCCAAAGAAAAAGCAGCAGCCTCAGCCCTGCTCCTCTTGGTCCAGTGTCCCCTAGGGCCCCTTGAGCGGTAGGGAAGAGACGGAATCAACAGTAAGATTTGGGGTTGAACAGGGTATCGGAGGCAAGTCGATGACAATTGTTTTGTTGCCATGGGAAACCTTGGGGCCGACAGGACCTGGGCCAAAGCCTCAAAGCACAGCCAGAACCCAGAAATTTCCTGCACCTGCAGCTGTGCCTCTAAGGACGAGAGAAGCCGCCTGTGTTCGAGGGGTCACGTTGTTGAGAACAATTATCACCTGGGCTAATTCACATTGTGTCCCAGCCATGGAAATGTTCACCGCTTCTCTTCCGGAGGCCGACACACCTCCCAGCATGGTCAGGACAGGTAGCCAGCACCCGGTGCTGTAAATTAGGTTACAAACCATTATTTTCATTTAACTTGCACTGTTCTGTATAAATAAAATACATACTTTGAAAATCTTGTGCTGCCTGAGTTTCACATGGGCTGTGATGATCCAGCCCTGTTCCCTCTCTGGTTCTGGCAGCTGTCAGAGGGGCACCGGCTTGGTAGACCTGGGTTCCTAGGGGCTCTTATACCTTTGGGCCACATTGGCATGGCCTGCGGGGGTGGGGGGGTATGTCGTCCTGTCACGTGGAGGCTCTTTCCTAAGCCCTCTTCCCCAGGGAGCAAGTGTGCTGCAGTGTTTCAGAGAGCGGCATGGGTATGCAACCTGGGTATATCCGAGCTGTGCCACTTTCTGACTGTGACCTTGGGGGAGACAGCCTCTTAGCCTCCCCCCCCCCCATCTATAATGGGGCATATTGCTGCACAGAACTGTAGGGAGGTTCCAGGTCTGACGTTAATGAGCTTAGTGTTGAGATTGTAATTGTTGGCTAAGTCTTTCCATGTGGAGGTCAACCATTCCCTGCGATCCCTGGCACTGAGGTGGGTGTCCATTCCTGCACCTTCACGTTTATCTTTTCCCTCCCTCTCCCTGCCACCCTCTCCCTCTCTCTCTGAACCCTCGGGGAACCTTATAACACCCACCACTTTTCATTTATCTCTTGAATCTCAACTGCCCCAAAGCCCAAAGTGCTGAGCGGATGAGTATAAAATAAGCAGAAACCTTTTGTGGTAAATAGCTGAAAATGTCACGTTGCTGGCAGCCAATGGGGAAACCGAGAGGCCGCACACAGACAGGATGCACCTCATTTCTGCAAAAGAATCAGCGTGAAAGAAAAGGGAAGGCATGTTCTATCCGGCAGTCCTCTAAGGTCGGGCCAGCCCCGAGCTGGAGAAAGCAGGGGCGAAGTCACTCTGTGCTCAGGTCTCCCGGGACAGTCCTGGAGTGGCACAAATGGACCCCTGTCCCGAGCCCACAGGGCCTTTATGAAGGAGTGCCCCTCCCTGCCTAAGCGGTGTCTTTGGAGAGAGACTGGAGCCCTCCATTGTAAGCAATAATCCTTACAGTGCCCTGGGCGGCTCTGGATGATTGTAACGTACCACTGGGCTCCAGCCATGAAGGTGAATGTGTGCAGAGTTGGGAAATGGGCCGAGCGAGCCCTTGGCAACCCAGTCATCTCAGCCCTGCGCCTGGGGGGCTGCTGTAGGAGGCTGAGCAGCACAGTGGGAAGGGCATGGACTAACTAGACAAATGACCTTGGGCAAGGCCTTCCTAAACTCTTACCAGTATGTAGATGCTTTGCAAATGGTGTCTGTTATTGTTCCCAATACTGTTTAAAGAGCCTGGGGGGAGAGGGCAGAGAAGGGCAAGGAGGAGTATGTCCAACACATCCGTAAGGTAGGGGCCTGGGATAGAGTGCCAGGGTGCCCAGGACCAAGTTAAGACTCCCCTCTCTGGGCTGTCCCATGGTAATCCCAGGGTCCCCGTCCCAGACCCAAGTGAATGGAGATAAGAGGGGTGCAGGACATCCCAAGTGGCGCAGGGACTCAAGCAGCACAGCTGAGGGGTCTTATCTGCATACAGGAGGGAGCACACCCAGTGAGGACCAGGGAGTCGAAACACGGAGTGTGTAATGACGTCGGGTCTTCCCACCCTGCCTGTTCATTGCTTACCTCATCCTCCGTGCTTATACTCAGGGAAGTGTTTGGGTGAAAAGAGAAATGTAGCTTCTGGCCGCCTCCACGTGAACTTGTCCTAGATCAAAGGGCTTCACCCTTCATCGAGAAATACTCCAGTACTCAAGGCTTCACCTAGAACAGGGGGCCTAGGACATGGGCATAGAAACCAGGTTCAGGGGTGCCTGGCTGGCTCAGTCGGTGAAGCATGCAACTCTTGGTCTCAGGGTTGTGAGTTTGAGCCCCACATTGGGTGTAGAGATTACTTAAAATCTAAAAAAAAAAACAAAAAACAAAAACAGAAAAACACAACCAGCTTCATTTTTTCTTGTGAACGTTCTTTAGGCTTTATTCTTGTGCATCGGTCCCATCCTTGGCCCTGTCCATTGGTGCCACCAGAGCACAGGTCCCATGCCCACGAAGACACTTGTGTCTCTTCCACACGTTTAATGCACCAGACAGTGCACTCAGGTGCTTAGTAGATGCTGCTTGTCTGGTTTGCCCTCCTGCCCCTCAGGGAGAAACCAGCTTCCAAATCTCACCCCTGCTGACGAGGCTGTTCCCCAGGCCACCTGAGGGCTGGTCTATCAGAACATCCTCCTTCCTTTGTCCGAGGAGAGATTAGCAGAAGGCGAAGAGCAGCTAGCGGGGCCCAGAGCTCCCCAGCTGCTCTGATCAAACACCACTCCTGCCGGCTCTTCTTGCACTGGTTCCCCCAGCATCGGCCAGAAACAGCTGATCAAACACATCAGGACAAGGTCAGTCCAGGGACCTGTGGTCCCCTCCAGGGGAGATTCATAGACCTGCCATCAGGAGGGTCTGATAAAAATGAGCAGGGGGTGCGGGAGGGGCCCCACGGGCCTGGCACGGGACCAAACACCTTTTCATTCCTTTTAAGGTTGAAAGCTCAGTGCTCGACACAGGGTCCAGACCAAAGCTAGCACTTGCAGAGAGGCCGGGGCTGGGCTGCCTGTGAGCCCAGGGAATGGAGGTGAGATGAGGAACAGGGTGGCCGTGCACACACGTGCAGTGGGGTCAGAGATGTCAGGCAGGAGCGAGGGTGGGTGTGGGGGCCCAGAATTATTAGATTGTCACAGGGTGACTTCAGATCCTCCCTCACTAAGCTGTGACCCCTTCAAGGGCAAGCACTGTGCACCTTCTTTTTGTTAACACACACACACATGCACACCGTTCGCCAGGCACATCAGATGTCTAATGGCACAGGTCTGATCTCCCTGGAGGTCTGGGGTCTCAGGTCCTATTGTGTGCTCGGTCCCATGCCAAATGCTGTAGAGGTTGGGCCATACTGGCCTAAAATGGCATGTGGTTTCTGCTCCTGGGGACTGATAGTCATGTTGCCCAGACAAGGATCATTTATGAGAAATAAGAACCAAAAGCATCCCTGCTGGTCCAGACCAAGACCTAACGTACCTGTAAGTGCTATGTTTCTCTCTCTCTCTCCCTCTCTCCATATCTCTCTCTCGCTCTCTCACTCTCTCTCTCTCTCGTCTTTTACATCAGAGTGGTTAATATTTTTTAGAAATATTCTCATCACAAATTAAGTGCTTACCATATGTTGCACGCGGGATGGAGAGCTCTGTGTAGTCTCACTTCCCCGGCACTGACGTAGCTGCTGTTGTCCCGTGTTACAAATGCAGAGACCAACACCGGAGAAGTCACTTAATGAGTGACAGAGCTAGTGAGCCAGGGCTTGAACACAGGTGATCCGACCCCAGAGCTGTTCTCACAGATATGCTACATCCAGCATTTCTTGCCTCGGGCACCTGGCTGGCTGTGTCGGCAGAGCGTGTGGCTCTTGATCCTCAGGTCTGTGAATTCAAGCCCCATGTTAGGTGTAGAGATTACTTAGAAATAAGATCTTTTTATAAAAGAAGAAACTGCCAGCCACCTCTTGTTTAATACCTAGTCGGCCAGAAAATACCCAGTCAGCTGGCCTTCCCAGTCCTCGGCCGCCTTGTCTGCCATACCTGGACGGTTGTCAGATGACCCAGCGAGGCTCCCTGCCTGTTCTCTCCTTTCCCCTCTCCTCCATCCATCCCCCACCGAGATGGCCAGTCATGCCTAAAACAACGCTTTTATCTGCTAGAAACATGGGGTCCTATAGCACCAAGTCATGTTCTTTGCCTTGGCTTTGGGACTAGATGGTCTGTGGCTTAGGGCCCACCCCGGTTTCGCCAGCCCTCAGTCAATGCTTGACACCTCAGTCCAGGCTCACTCCAGTCCCCGGAGTCTGGAAGACCAGTCACCACACCAGCCCGAGCCCCGCAGGGGCAGCACAGCCTTACACAGCCCGGCACAGGTGTGCAAGAGGGATTCCTGGACCCACACCCTGAGCCCTGGGAAGCATCTTGGCCTCTCTGACTTCCCCAACTCTCCCCTGATCCTGGGCTCCTAGAAGAAAAATGTTTTCCAGAACAGCAGCCATGCTATTGGAAAGTATTTCATTAGAACGCTGTATGAGATGTAGTGGTGCAGGGCCACCCTTTCGAGCTATTCAGATCTAAATTCAAATCCCTGGTGTGTCCCTTGTTAGATGTGTGACTCTGGGTACGTTAGCTTCTCTTTACCTTGGTTCTCTTTTTGTCTGTAAATGGAGGTAATAAAAACTCTTAAAGTAATTGTGGAGATTAAAGGTAATGCATATAAGACTTTGGTATAGGTTATTGCATGTAGAAAGTGCTCAATTAAAAAAAAAAAAAACTCATGGGGCGCCCGGGTGGCTCAGTCAAACATCCCTAAACTCTTGATTTCAGCTCAGGTTGTGATCTCACGGTTCATGAGTTCAAGTCCCACATCAGGCTCTATGCTAACAGTGCAGAGCCTACTTGGCATTCTTTCTCTCCCTCTCTGCCTGCCTCTCTCGTGCGAGCTTGCACACTCTCTCAAGAATAAACTTTAGGGGTACCTGGGTGGCTCAGTCTGTTAAGCGTCCAACTTCAGCTCAGGTCATGACCTCCTGGTTCATGGGTTCAAGCCCCGTGTCGGGCTGTGCTGCCAGCTAGCTCAGAGCCTAGAGCCTGCTTCAGATTCTGTGTCTCCCTCTCTCTCTGACCCTCCCCTGCTCACGTTGTCTCTCTCTCTCTCTCTCAGAAATAAATAAAAACATTAAAAAAAGTTTTTTAATAAATAAATAAGCTTTAAAAAATACCACTCATGCTAACAGTGGGTCCAGAGCTCTGGGGTGGTCCCTGGCCCAATGCAGAGACCCCAGTGGTGCTTCTGAAACCCAGCTAAGGTGGGCTTCTGGGTGAGGGGTGGGGGGAGATGAAAAAAAGGACAAGCTGGACAGAGTCTCTGGAAGGCAGGGCCTCCTCACTGCCTCTCTCTCTGCCCCATTTCCTTGGAGGAGTCGTGCTTGGCCGGAGCTCAGGAATCACCTGAGGTGAGCCGCAAAACCAGGAGTAGCACTGGGTGCCCAGGAGCCGCGCTCCTAACTGCTGCCCCCTGCTGCGAGCAGCCCAGGGTGAGAGCCTGCAGCCCAGGTGCAGGCCGCAAGTGCAGGCCGGCTTCTGGGCTCTGAGTGACCCCGAGGCCCTGGCCCTGTGGCCCCGGGCCGGGGGCGGGTGGCCTCCTGTTCTGTCATCAGCAGAACAGCTTGTCTTGGTGCATGGGTGCCTCCATTTCTGTTCGGTCCTGGGGTGCTGGCTTGGAGCAGCAGGAGGGCTCCCGGCTGGTGAAGAGGGCCCTCCGGAGCACAGAGAGGAGGCGAGGCGGCAAACGCCGGGCCTCCCTCGTGTTTGTGCGGGTGACAGTAGGCCCATAATGCCCACACTTGAGTAGCACTCTGCCATTTTCAGCTCATTATTGATCCTCACAGCAGCATGGAAGTTTAAGTATCTTCATTATTACTCCTTTTACAGCGAAGGAGGAATTCAGACGCGGGCTCCTCTGTGGACTTCAGGGTTCCGGCTAGTGAGAGGTGGAATTGCCATCCTGCTCTCTGACACCAGGCATGGGCTTTTCTCACTCCACAGTGCTGCTGTCCCCTTTTGTCACCATGGTCCCCATATCTCAGAGCATCTTGAGTCATTTACTTGCTTGACTCTGGCAGCAAAGCTCTGAGGCTAAAAGAACATGAATTACCATTTTGCAAATGAAGAAATTGAGGTTCCAGAAGGTGACAGGTCCTATTCCCCCGGCGACTCAGCAGCAGCACTGCCATCAAGCAGCCAGACCCATGGTTCCAGCCACTTTGAAAGGAAAAGCACTACTTAGGCCTGGGGAGGAAGAGGACGCAGGGTGCTGCGTCCCCGGGACCGGGGCTGGCTGAGTGCTGCCATGTCTTACCCTCTGCCTTGGGCCGGGCTGGGTGTGCGGCGTCCCTGGCGCAGACCTCGCGTCTCCGTGCAGGTCACCAGATGCGCGCTGTGATGAGGGAAATGGTCTGTTCTGCACCATCTGGTACAGAAATCATTAGTCAGATGTGGCTTTGAGCACCTGAAAGGTGGCTAGTGTGATGGAGGAACCAAATTTTCTATTTTAGTTTATTTCCTAAAAACATTTATTTATTTTGAGAGAGAGAGAGAGAAAAAAAAAAAGAATGCACGTGCCTACGAACAGGTGAAGGGCAGAGAGAGAATCCAAAGCAGGCTCCATGCGGGGCTTGAACTCACAACAGTGAGATCACGATCTGAGCAGGTATCAGGAGTTGGACGCTTAATTGACTGAGGCACTGAAGTGGCTAAACCCAAATTCAAGCCCAACCCTGTCAGTCCCCAAACCCTAGGACATTTCCACTGGTGCCCAGGGCCAGGAGGGACAGGCACTTGAGTGGGTGGTAAACAGCATCTGCAAGGTCAAGGGTGCCTACTTTCATTCACTGAGGTTAGCCCTTGCTGTATGCACCTTCGGTCAGCACCATCCCCGTTCTGTCCTGTCCTCTGTCTTAATTCATGTCAGTGTCGATACCAGGGGTTCTACCTCCATCGTCAAGGGCGCTGATTCTCTGCAGTGACATTATGTTTAGCCTGTGTTACAGGTGAGTACATTGGAGCGCAACAGGGTCAAGGAATTTGAGATCAGCCAGCTTTTGCTGGAAGGGTCACCCTGGTGTAAACACAAAGTCCAGACCAGAGCTAAACTGAAATTAAGAGTTGCCACAGGGGCAGGCAGGAAGCCCTCTCCCCACCCCATCTTTGCAAGGACAACATCACACTGAGCATGCAGTCCAGGCACCGGCCGATGTCTACAGAGTGAGTGGTGGGGGCTGAGCATGCCCTTGGAGGGGAGGCCCACCTTCCTGTGTCTGCGGCATTCCCACGGCTACTGTAGTAGAAGGCACTTGCCTTAAACATTTTTAAAAATTTTATTTTAGAGGCCCCTGGGTGGCTCAGTCGGTTAAGTGTCCAACTTCGGCTCAGGTCATGATCTCACAGTTCGTGGGTTCGAGCCCTGAGTCGGGCTCTGAGCTGACTGCCAGCTCAGAGCCTGGAGCCTGCTTCGGATTCTGTATCTCCCTCTCTCTCTGACCCTCCCCTGCTCATGCTGTCTCTCTCTCTTTCTCTCAGAAATAAATAAAACAGTTAAAAAAATTAAAAATAAATAAAAATAAATTTCTTTTAATGTGTATTTTTGAGAGAGACAGAGAGGGAGAGGGAGAGGGGCAGAGAGAGAAGGAGACACAGAATCTGAAGCAGGCTCCAGACTCCGAGCTGTCAGCATAGAGCCCAATAGGGGGCTCGAACTTATCAACTGTAAGATCATGACCTGAGCCGAAGTCGATGCTTAACTGACCGAGCCACCCAGGTGCCTCTCAATTAAACAGTTTTTTAAAGTCTAAACTTTAGTTTTTTAAAGTCTAAACCATAAACTTACATGCCACTCTTGTTTATGTAACTAACAAGATTTGTGGCAACGTGTCAGCTTATTTATAGAACAGACGTCCTAGGAAAACTGAATGCATCGTCATCCATGAGCCGCAGGCCCCACCCCCGTGACTGGACCAGACAGCCTCTGAGGACCCCTCTCCAGCAGTCTGTGGTTCCTTACACAGCACCGGTCGCAGGGAAGTCCGGGCTCCGGCCATGGCTCTGCACCTGCACCTTATGCGCCGTCTCCCTGGGCCTCACTTTCCTCATTCGTGCTGGTGCTGCCCGTGCAGGGAATTGTGAGTGCCGAGCCCGGCCCGGGGCAAGCACGCAGTGAGGTAACTCACACCCACCGGTGGGGAACAGACATGGAAAGAATGAATTGTCCTCAGTGGGAGGAGAAACCTGTCCTCTTTGGGCCAAAATGCTGGCACAGGAGCTGAGAATGGCACCGTGAGAGCCTCCTGCGGCAGCTTCCGTCCAGTGCAGCCCTGCCTCCCCGCCTCCCTCTCATTGAGGGCTGGGGCCTTGGGGACTGTGCCCACCAGGAACTGGCAGGGACAGGCGAGAAAACCATCTAGACCTGGAAGAGGGAAGCTTTCCAGAGCTGGGGGGAGGTGTGCCCCAGGAAGAGGGGGGGACACAGGGACAGCCCTGGTCTGAAGCAAGCCTAGAGCTCGGGGCCCGGGAGTCAGGCGGTCACATGCCAACCCTCATCCCCTGGCCTTGGGCAGGCCGCTTAGCCTCTCTGAGCCCTACTTTCCTTGCCTGTGGGATGGGTGCCTGCTCCTGGGGACTGTGAAATAAGACCCACGAAGACCCCGACGTGGTGCCGGGCAGAGGAGGGACTCAGCAAGGGGTTGTGATTCGCGTCCCTGGGCCTGACCCTGGAAAGCAGCCCTTGCAGGAGGAGGCTCTGCTTTGTTGCTGGACTCTGGTGCCCACAGGGCAACGGCAAGGAGGGCGTCCAAGCGAGGTGTCCTACCCTGACATTGCAGATGCCGTGGCCTCAGCACTAACAGGGAGAGTCCAGGCCCGAGGCCTGAGTCTTCCAGGGTAGGCCTGCCTGGCCGGGAGAACAAGCCCAGAACCCTGGGCTTGTGGGGAAGGCCCACCCCACCCCTCCGCAGGCCCGAGGGGATAGGATTCCCTGGGTACCATGGGCTGACCCCTCTTTCCTGGTCAGAAACCTCCCCACAGGCCTTTCCAGGGGCTCCGGTCCAGGCTGCCAGGGGACAGGGGGAGGTGACAGGGCTTCAGGGTTCCCAATGTGGGGCCACAGGTACCCCCAGCCGAGCACACTTAAGGCCAGACTTACCTCCTGGCCTTCTTCTTTCCCACCCCCACCCACATCCTCTGCCAGACTCTTCCCGCCCACCTTCTTCCCGTCCTTCAAGGCCCATCCCAATTATCTTCCACTCTAGAAAGTTGCCCCCAGTCACACCAGCCACAGTCTTCTGGACTCGTCCAATGCCTTGTGCGGCCCGCAATTATGAGCGTGTGGTAATGTCTGTTCATTGTTTTTATTGCCTTTTTTTGTGGTAAAATACATAACAAATATTTAACATTGTAGCCATTTTTCAGTGTAAAGTCCCACACATCGAGGACATTCACGTTGTTGTGCAACCACCACCCCCATCCATTTCCAGAACATTCTCATCACTTCATACTGAAACTCTACCTGTTAGACATTTTCAGCAGCCCCGAAAGAAGCCCCAAGTCTGTTAGCATCACTCCCAGCCCCCTCGTCCCAGGCTCCTGACACCTCTCTGCGCCGCCTGCGTTTCTCACGGAAATGGGACTGTACAGTATTATAGCCCTCCCTTAACCCTCACTGCCCGGCACCTGGGCCTCTACTGAGTGACTGAGTAAAAAGGGCACATGAAGAGGCCAAAGAACTAAGATCGTGCCATGCCGGAGGCTTCCTGAGACAGGCGTGGCCCCTCTACGCCCCTCTCCTGTCCCTAAACCAGAATTCATTCATTCATTCATTCATTCATTCATTCATTCATTCATTCTTCAACAGGCATCAACTGAGCACTTACTGAGGGTGAGACAATGTTCTAGGCGCTAGAGACACCACAGTGAACAGAGGAGAATAAAATCCCTGCTCTCGTGATACCCGTATTTTCGTACGGGAGACAGACAACAATTGAGGTACATAGCACACTAAATAATGCCGAGCATCAAGGAGGGTGTTGGCAATGTCAGGCAATGTTGCAGTTTTAGAGACGGGGGTCAGGAAAAGCCACCACACTTAACAAATGTCTTCAGGAAAGATCCGATGGTGCTGAGGGACTGTGTGTCTAGGGGAGCCTTACCGCCCCCCAGCAGAGCCAGTGCAGGGGCCCTGAGGCAGGAGTGCACGTGGTTTGTTTGAGGAATACGGAGGAGGCCATGTGGCTAGAGCAGGGTGGGCAAGGGGGAGAGTAGTGAGAGATAAAGCTAGAAAAACAATTGGGGTCCAGATTATGTAGGACCTCCTAGGTGGTGTTAAGGATCTGGCCAGTGGTGGTTTTGGGTGCGGTGCTGTGGTTGTGGGTAGAGAATAAGTATGGGGAGAAGGGTGAGGGCTAGGAGATTACTTAGGGGCTATTCTCATATCTCACCACAGCAGAATTGCTCGAAACCGAAAATGAGGCTAGGACCGAAATAAGTGTCCAAGTGGCTTGCTTGTCAGCCAGGCAAGGGAATGGATGGCAGATTGACCGGGGTGGTGGCGGAGAGGGGTCAGATGCTTACAGCAGAGCCAATAGAATCTGCTGATAGATAGGGTGTGGGGTCTGAGGGCAAAAGAGAACTCAAGGTTTCGGGCCCATGAGTCACCATGTGCTGTGACGGGGAGAACCACGAGAAGGCAAGTCCCAGAGGGAAGACAAGCCTCCGAAGCACGCTAGGCTTGAGATGTCTGTTAAATGCCCAAGTAGGGATGGAAAGGAGGCAGGAGAAGCCCGAGTGTGCAGTCAGGGGAGTTAACCGTCACTCTGTCCGGCACTTCTACTTTGTTTCTGGAGGCCCACCTAGCACCTGACACCACCAGAGTTTTCCAGAGGGGTCGCTGCAGCTGGGACTCACCTTCTCAGTGTGGGGAAGAGACTGGGCGTCAGTCTGACCTTCCTTTGTCCGTCAGTCCATCCATCCATTCATCCATCCACCCACCATGCCCCGCACATCTTGGTCCCATCGGTGACCCAAGAACGAGGCCCCTCAACAGACTCACAATCTGGTTACAAACTGTGTCTCAACCCCGGGGCCTCCACGTATCTTCTTTGGCCTCAATCTCTCCATCAGTAAAACTAGCTTGGACTGGACAATCTTAAGAGCCTCACCAGCTCAGACCGCCCAATACCCCAGCGAGGCCAGCTTGCCCTTGCCCTCCTCTGAGCTGCACCCCACAGCCCGGGTGGGGCTCCCTGCTCATCCCGGATCACCCATCTGAATAGCAAATGTGCTCCGACATCAATTCTGCCCTCTCCACATTTCACCCGGAAGTGATTACGTGTGTGGAAGCAATCCAGTCACCATAACCAGGGGGGCTTACAGTCCACAGGACTAACAGATGACTTGGGTTAAAGCTTGAATTCGTGAGAGGGATGGCAACTGACTGTGGGAGGGTGACAAAATCGTACTCCTTACATACAGAGTGCAGACACATGTACGGTACATACACAGGTAGACAGTATGTCTGCAGTAGTTGATTCCACAGGGGTGGAGATTAGGGGAGAAAATCTTGTAAGGCTCCTCGGGGAGCAATGCTGAAATAGAAGAGTAAGAAGCACTAGTCTCAGGGAAGGAGGGAGGGTCAGGGCTTAGAGCACACACTCATATATTGTGACCACACAAAAATAGAGGGCTCAGTTCTGGTGCTGGGGACAGAGGTGACCGAGCAAAGGACATTGCCCTTAAGCCCACAATCTAGTAAGGGGCAGACAACAAAAATAGGCAATCATTATACCCAACGCAAGAGCCCCACCAGAGGCAGGGAGAGGAGGTAGGGCCCTAGCATCCGGAAGGTTCCACGGACCAGACTAAACAGGACTTCAGCAGGTGGATAGGCAGTTCTGGGCAAGGCCAGCCCATCGGATCCTGCTTAGGGGCAGAGGACGCAGATGCTTATGGTTCCTTTGGGTAGGCGGGGCACGGAGTGGGTTTAGGGGAGACTGGGAAGATACTTCTCTCATGTCCTCAGCTCAGAATAACACTGTGCTACTGGGTCGGAACCCCCCATCAGAGCTTCATCCCTAACTTGAGGTATTGCTTTGGATGACACCTGACATAGTGGAAAGAATTCTAGACCAGGTGCCAAAACAGGACCCGAGTCCTAGTCCCAGCTGTGCCTCTGATGTGCTGAGCGAGTATCCTTGGACAGGCCACCACCTCCCTCCGGTCTCAGCTTCCCTATCTCTGAAATGGGAGATAAGCACAGTCCTTTCCCCTCTGCACTTCACACAGGTGCTAGATAGAGGGAGGGACACAGAGCCATGGGTCATGGCTTCTAGACACGTGTGCTGGTACACACACACACGCAGACACACATGAAGATTCCTCCCCACCTCCCCATCTTATATGTAAGGGACTGAAGCACAAAGTCAATCACTTGCCCAAGGCCACACAGGTAGTAAGTAAAGGAACCCTGTGGGTTCAAACCCACTGGCTGAAAGCAAGCATGGGTGGAGTGAGAAGACACAGGTAGGGGTGGCTTTAGGGAGCAGACGCATGGGCCCTAACAGGTCCTCTGTGCTCTTCTTTCCTGTGGGTGGTCCTGGCTGTCTGTCCAAGAGCTACAGTCTCTCTGTCCTTGGGGCCATTTCCAAGTGGAGGCCATGTGGAGGAGACGGGACAGGGGGCAGCTGGAGGCCCTGGAGACCCCAAGCCAGAAAAGGGAAGGCCCAGGGGGCCCTGATGCTGTCTTCACAGACCTTTCAGCTGTCAGAGGGATCCAACTTCCCGGCGCCACCCCTGGGTGTTCCACCCCTGACAGCGCCTGAGACGAAGTCCTGGCGGCTCAGTCAGCCAGGCAGGGCCCTCGGAGACCTGGCCTCTGCCGGTCTCCCCTCTCTGCCAGCCTCCCCGGCCTCCTCATCACTCTCCATTCCCTCATATGTCACTCTCCGCATTATCAACTGCCAGTAGCCCCTGCCACACGCTCTGCCCATCCCTACCTCTGGGGCAAGAAGGAGGAGCCCCTCCCGGCTCCTCGAACCCAGGCCAGAACGCCCATCCATCCTCTGTGCTTCCGCTGCACCTCCTTTCCCTGTTCCTGCGACCTGCAGCTGCCGCTCGGCCAGCTTGGCATCGGTGGGTGGAACGACAGCCTCAGGGGTCCTCACCAGGAGCCAGGAGCCAGGGCAGCCTTGCTGGTGTCCCCCATTATGCAGGTGAAGAAATGGAGTCTTGGAGAAGCAAAGGAACTTGCCCAGAGTCGCACGGCTGTGGGCAAGTGGAGCTGGGACTGTCAGAGCCTTTCAGCTGTGCAGTCCTGGGGGGCCAGGCGGGGGCCGGGTAGGTAGGGGGCATGGGTCAGCGGCCTTTGTAGACCTCTCCAGTGCCGGGATTCCAGATCATATTAATAGGAACAATAGCTCTGATGCCTCCTTCTCAGAGAGCCGTCACTGTCCATGCTGCCGAAAGCAGTCCCGCGCCACTGTCCCCCTTCCACCCTCCTTCGTTTTTCATAGCACTTATCACGATCGAAATTTGATCAATTACCCACTGGTCTCTCTCCTCACCAGCATTGTAAGCACCACAGGGACGGGGACCTGCCTTGTTCACAGCGGGATCTCCAGGGCCCCCGACAATCCAGGTGCCCCACCACTGTCCCCGTGTGCTGGCAGGGGCTGAGCACCACCCAGTTGTCATCTGCGCATCCCCCCAACCATCCTTTGAGGTAGGAGTCAGCCTCTTTCCAGATGAAGACCTGGAGCCCCCTAGAGGTTAAGCAGCTGACTCGGGGTCACGGCTAAGTGGCAGAGCCGGTGGCTAGGTTCGTCTGATTCCAAAGCCTGCACTTTTAGACACTAGGCTGCAAACAAGAGAGCTGGCGCCCAGAGAAGCTAATGGTGTGGCCCAAGGTCACCCAGCTGGCTTCAATTTAGTATGCTGGCTTTGTTCTTCACACAGCCCTCTGCTGGGTGCCCTGAGGGTGTTAGTCGAGGACCAGGTCATGTTTTCAGGGTGCCCCTGCTGCCTTTTATTAAGCGTATAAAGACTACAGCCTTCGTAATTGCTCACGGTTCAGCTTCTCCTTCTCCCCCTCCATCCCCCTAAAGCGAGCAGATTCGTTCAGCGGCGAAAGTGGTATCATCAATTCTCTGGCCTCCATCCTTGGGGAGGGACTCGGGCCCCAGGGGGGTACCCTGCGAGTCCCCCAGCAGGAGCCTGTCCAAGCTCCTCCCCCTCCTTGCACGTGTCGGAACTGTCAGGAACTATGCCTTCTCCCTCCCTGCTGAAGAACTGGTGGCCAGGTGATGCCAGAGGAGACCAGGGTTTGTCCCCTGAGACCTAAGGATGAGTCTTCCAGATGCCCCTTTCCGGCTGTGTGACCTGGAGCGAGATTTTTTCCTTCTGGGCCTCAGTCTCCCTGTTAGTAAAACAGAAGTTCAGAGTCTTAGATGTCTAGACGTTTTAGAATAGTGCAGTCCCATAGAAAGATAATATGAGACATATGGACTTTTAAATTTTCTAATAGCCACACTAAAGAGAGAAACAGGCTAGGGGCACCTGAGATGCTCAGTAGGTCAACTGTCCGACTTCAGCTCAGGTCATGATCTCATGGTTCATGAGTTCAGGCCCTGCGTCAGGCTCTGTGCTGACAGCTCACAGCCTGGAGCCTGCTTCAAATTCTGGGTCTCCCTCTCTCTCTCTGCTCCTCCCCAGCTCATATTCTGTGTCTCTCTGCCTCTCCAAAATAAATTTAAAATGTTTAAAAATTTTTTAAAGAGAGAAACAGGTGAGATTAATGTAATATGTTTTACTTAACCAATGCACCCAAACTATTTTCATGTTAACACGTAATTGAAACAAAAATACTCATGAGATAGTTTATATTTTTTTCATACTAAGTCATCTCAATTCAGGCCACCTACATTGCAAGTGCTTAATAGCCACACGTGGCCAGTGGCTGCTGGCACAGTGGTACTGGATGGTGGCTGGCTGGAACGCTCCTCTGGTCCTGCCCACGAGCCTGCCCTCCCTGCACTCTGGTCCCCTCGAGGACAGTGGGCCCCCTCTCCCTCACATCCCTCCCTACCCTGGACTGCAGTCACAGGGGCTCTGAGGCTGGTGGAGAGCTGTGGAGCTGCCTGGAAGGCTCCCCTCCTCGCTCAGCTCGGAAGAAGGGCGCTGCCTTCTTCTTCCCCCAGGAAGAGCAATGTCATGGGGAAAACAGACCTCAGAACCCAGGGTCCATGTGCTTGGACGGGTGTCCCCTCGGCTGAGATTCATCTGAGCCAGCACTGGACAAAACCCTTTGCAAGATTATTTCATCTCAGCCTCCCAAGGACCCCACGGGATGTGTGCTGTTCTCTCCGGAGTTTCTGCAGAGGAGGAAACTGCAGTTCAGAGAGACGGAGTGACCTTTCCTTCCTCCCGGATCCCTCTTTCATTCTGTGCCTCCCCTTTCCTCTCTCCTTCCCAGCGCTGTGTGTGTGTGTGTGTGTGTGTGTGTGTGTGTGTGTGTGTGTGTGTTGTGGGGCGGGGGAGGGTGAGTGTGTGTGCCCACTTGTGTATGTACACAGGTGTGTCCGTGTGGGTGGTGCACACGTGGGGGCGGGGGGGCTCCGTGGGAAGTGAGCCCATCCTGCACGCAGCCTGAGGATAGGGCCCCAGGTGGAAGGCTGTCCTGAGCAGCCTCAGTGGAAGTGTCCCTCACCCCTGGAACAGCCCCACCAGCTAGAGTGGGAGGGGCTTCAGGAGGGGAGGGGCTGGGGGACAGACTCAGTGCCCCCCACCCTGTCTAGATCCCCCTGTGACCCCTGTGGGCCTAGTGTTGAGCTTGCTTAGCAAGTGGGGGTTGGCGGAGGGCATCTTTCTCAGGATCTCCTCGCCCCCCCCATCCCTCTTAGTTTGCCCCCTCCCTGTCTCTCCCTGCCCTCTGCTGTCTTCCGTGTCTCCAGTCTCCACCTCCGTGCTTGCTTGGGCTCCTCCGCCTCTTCTCCACTGTTGGTCTGGTCTCTCTTGCTCGCTCCTTCAGTCCGGATTGTGGCCATCAGTCTGTCTGTCTCCCTCTCCCCTTTCTCTCGCCTCTTCCCCTCTGGGTTTTATGTCCCCACTTCCTGCTCTGTTGTTCTCCGTGGCTCTCCTCCCCCCCAGGCTCCCAATCTCACCCCCATTTGGACCCCGTTTCCCTCCTCTGCAGCCTCCTGCTTCTCTCTGCTCCCTTCTCTGCTCTCAGGTCCCCTCCCTCGCCCGCCCTCTCCCTGTCACTCTTGCGTGCCTCTCCTCCCCGCGCTCCGGTGGGGCCCCAGCTCTCTCAGCCTGCCGTTCTCTCTCTTCCTCGGAAGGCAGGCGGCTGCAGCAGCCAGCGGAGGCCCCACTGGATGACAGCCGAGCCAAGCAGTCCTCGGAGCTGTCACCGAGGAAATCACATACCAGCGCCTGAAATTCAAATTAGAGTTTTGCTGAAGCTGCTAAAACTCCTCAAATACTCTCTTTGAAGTCCCCTAGCAAGCTGGTCATTGCTCTTAAAGGAGTCCCTGCTGGAAATGAGATGGTGGCCAGAGGATGCAGGCAGGGCCACCATGCCAGAGACTGGGAGTGGGCTCCCCACACGCCCTGCCCCAGTGGTCACCCCCGGTGGGCTCCCTCAGAGCATGCTCACTGGGACTGCCACCAGCCTCACCAGGCCACTAGCTTCTGCCCACGGGGCACCACCGAGCCCCAAGCTGCGGGGAACCAGGGGCTGAGGGTCAGGGAGGAGGCCTGGGAAGAGAGCCTGAGGCCCTGGGTGGAGGGCTGAGTGTGGGCTCCTCACAGACCCCGCTTTGGGGTGCTTGTCTCTCTGCTGCTCCCTAGCTGGGTGACCCAGGGCAGGCGGCCTCGGCCCCAGGCCTCCTCTGCAAGCCCAGATCAGAGTTTGTACACACGGGGTGTGAGGAGGACGAAGTGAGTAATCACGTTGTGGCACCGTGATCCCCGTCCCTGTGACAATAACGTCAGCCCGCACGGGTACCGACAATGGCCATCACCGGCACAGCAAATACTTCCTCATCTGGCATCATTCTAAGCTGCGTCTCTGGTGACTCAGTTCCTCCTCAGGGACTCCCGTGGGGAAGCTACTATTGTCCCCATTTTACAGATGAGGACAGGGGGCCAGAGAGGTTAAGTGGCTTGCTCACAGCCCCTCCGCACTCCCCCCACCACCCTGCCCTCTACAGCTCTACAGTATGCCCTATCCCGAGGTCCAGGCTTCTGTCCTGAGCCTGCCCCTCGCCAACTCCCTGCACTTACATTGCATACCCCCACCCCCCCATCCGTCCTTCTGGCAGGCGTGGCTTTTGCCGAATGAGGGCCTGTCACCATTTTCTCCACCTGCCTGGAGCCATCCTACCTCCAAGTAAGGCCTGCCTGTTGTCCCCTGTGACCTGTCCCCCACCAGCCTGACATTTCCCAGATCATACTCTGCAGTTCGTTCTTGTTATAAACGACCATCAGGCAAGAATGGGCAGCTTTCTGTGCAAGAACTTTAAAATAAAAGTCCTTGGTACCTTGCTTCCTGTGATCTATGACAGGTGACCCTGGGAAGGTCGACTGCAAGTGAGACAGACAGCAGATCGAGAACCTGAGGCCCTGATGAGCCGGCAAGAGGGCCCCACCCCCACCCCCCGAGGGAACCGGTGCCCAGGAGAGAGCAGCTGGCTGTTTTCGCACGGGCCTTGTGCCTGGCACTTAAGGAGGACGGTGTCTGGCCGAGCCTGACTGCAGCCCCGGGCAGCCCGGGAAGGCCTCTTGATGGCCACATGTGGCAGGCCCCTGGGGGGCTACAGAGCCACATGGGCTCTACAGTCACGAGGTAGGAGCCAGAGGCAGCTGCAGGGCTGTGTGCCAGACCCGCCACCCTGAGCTGCTCGTGGATCGTTCGTTTGTTCAGCAAGTCCCTGCCGATGCCCATGTGCCACCCACCCCTCCCGGTCCAGCTGCGGAGGCACCACCCAGCTCGCTAGCGCTCCCAGGTGCCTGCAGAGACACACCCAGCCAGGCCATGCCGCTGTGACACGTGCTGTGACAGCAGACGTTCAGGAGGCCGAGCACACCTAACCCAGATGTGGGGAACCAAGGAGGCTTTCTGGAGACCAGAAGTTTGAGCAGACCGAGACTGCATCCACCAGGCAGAGAGACAGGGCAGAGGACTGTGCCGGCCGAGGGACCACAGGCCATGGTAGATGGGGGAAACTGCAACTTCTGAGCCGTTGTTTCTCTGTGTGAGGAAGTGAGAGTGGTAAGACCCTTACCCGGAGAGGTAAGCAAGAGCCGGGACGCAGAACTCTCTTGGTGGGGAATTGACACAGAAGAGATTCCCAGATGCTTCCTGAAAATTCAGCCTTACGGGATTTGGTGGCTATGTTCAGACTAACCATCCCTTCTCTTCCACATGCCTGTGCTAAGTTCTGTGTGAAGGATGATTGCCCACAGAGGAAGCAGCCCTAACGGAGCCTCCTCAGCCCCCATGGGCCCAGGCCACCATTCCTGGCCACGCTGCAGGAGCCACGGGGCTCCAGTGACCAGGGCAGGACAGCGACTCTGCAGATAAAGAAACTAATGCCAAACAGGGGAGGCCAAGGTCACACAGAGGAGTTAGCGGCAAGGCCAGCGCCCAGGGCCCCCAGCCAGAGCTTTCAACTCAATCGCGTGGGCCTCAGATAAAGCACGAGTTTCTCAGGAATTCTCCTTGATGGTTGGTGCTGCCCAGTGTATTCCACCAGCACCTCCTTCCTGTGCCTGCTGTGTGCCCGGCACCACGCCGCACTCCTGGAGGCTCTGCTGGGCGGGGGGGGCGGGCAAGAGGAGGCATGGCGATTCAACAGCAGCTGACCCACATCAAAGCCTCCGGGAAGGATGCCAGGATGGGCACCTTAGAAATACAACGTGCCGTCTGAAAGAGGGGGCGGCCACGAGGGAAGCCGGCTGGGGACTCCACCCGGACCCGTCTCCCCCTCCTTAGGCCACGGGGACTTTTGGACCCTTTTCCCTATCCTACCCTTCTGTGATGCTCACTGAGACTGTGTGTGTGCTCGCGATTGTACGCGTGTGCACGGCCTGAGTGGGCACATGTGACAAGCAGGCGCTGCCGACAAGCCCCAGGTGTATTTCAGGGGCCGTTAAAGCTCCGTGTTTAATGGCTGGAGCCACAGTGGTCACGGCTGTCATCGGGGATTTCACGGGCTCGTTTACATCTTCAGCTTCTTCCTTCTGAGACGACTTCATCATCCCCAACCACGCCCCCCCCAGCCCCTCGGCAGTGGTAGGGAGAGGGGGTGGGGCCAGAGCTCTAAGCTCCACCTTTGGGGTTCAAAGCTCTGGTGGGGGGATAGGCTGATAGAACAAACCCAAGCCCAGACTGAGGCCCGGGGGGGACAGGGCGTCAGGCAGGGTCCAGGGTCAGAAATGCTTGTTCTCCTCTACCCCCACCCCCCACCCGCCACCTCATGGAGCCAGCAAGCTTGGGGGCGGGGGGAGGCTGAGAGTCTAGTGGAAATGTGGAGATGGGATTATTGAATGAAGCAGGCAAGATCCAGGAGCTCAGAGGTCAGGACTGGGTGAGGTCAGGGACCCCAGGAGTCTGCTGACAGGCTGCAGAAATGGGGCCTGGAGGGCCAGAAAGGACAGGCTACGGAGTCCTGGCTGCACTGGGAGCCTCAGCTCTGTGGAAAGAGCCCCTGCTGACGCCCACCTCCAGCCTCTGTGGAAAGCTGCTCAACTGTCAGGGCCCAGAGGCCAAGGGCTGCTGAGGGGGAGAGGGTTGGGGGGGGTGGGGTCTGGTCCCTGCCAAAGTCTGGCTGAACAGGCCTGACCTCCAGCCAGAAGTGGGGAACAGCCCCCAGAAGCTGAGATACCAAGGGTGGGATGTGGCATCGAGTGTGGACAGTCAGGATCCTTGAACTCTTGGCAGCTGCTGGTGCCTTCGAGCAATCACTCCCCCTCCAAGCCCTGTTTCTTTCTTTATAAAGGGGGTAAACATTAGGCACCTGAGTTTGGTGGGTGAGATGGACACACAGACATTTACCACACCCTGGTCGGAGCCAGGACGGAACGAGGCAGTGTGGCACTTGGCACATGCCCCGCGGGCATGGGAGTCTACCTCAGCAAACTATGGCGATGACAATGACCAGGATGATGAAGGGATATGTGCTGAGGAACTGGGGGCCCTGACCCAGGCTGCAGAGCTTCAGGTCAAGGAAGACCTCAAGGAGGAGGTGAGTCCAAGCTGAGACTTGAGGGAGAAGTAGACTTTACGCTCCATGGGGGGGGGTGGGTGGCAGGGCAAGGGAGGGTGCCAGGAGGAAGGAGTGGCATGTGCAAAAGTCTGGAGCAGAGAGAGAGGAGTGGGAGATGGAGCCCCAGAAAGAAGCAGAAGCCAGACCCAGACCGTGAAGGGCTTTGCGTTGCAGGCAAGGAGCTAAGCCTTCTCCTGGGGCAGTAGGGTCGCTGCAGGTGGCAAGCAGTGGCCTGAGGTGTTCCAGAAGGATTACCTTGGAGTGGGTGGGAGCACCTGGAGGCAGGGAGGCTGTGGCCAGGAGTGGGGGAGGCGATGGAGTTGAAGATGCAGGTGGGAGCTGGGACCAGGCTGGTGCGGAGCAGGGGGGTCGGCGGGGGTGGTGATTTCTGGGGCTTCTCAGGAGGAGGCCCTGTCCAGAGGCCGGGCGCTGGATTGCTGTCCAGGCTGCCTCCTCCTCTTCAGCACTCCCTCCGCAGCCCGCAGCCCGGAGAGGCTGTCACAGGAGCCCCAGGAAACATCCCCTTGGAGAGGCGCCTGACGGACCTGTCACCACAGTGCCATCCCGCCCAGCCAGTCCCTCACACTCGAGGGGTAATCTGCTTTCACCGGGAACGTTGTCCTTCAGGCTCCCCCAGCTCCCAGCTCAGAGCAGGGAGGGCGGGGCCCACAGGACGCAGAAGCTGCTTTCTTCCCCGAACAAATGACCTTGGGCCAGAACGGGAACAGCTTGGCTAGAATTCAAACAGCCTGGGCCCCCAGCAACCCTGGGCTCTCAGCCCCTCTTCTGCTTGCATCCCAGGGACTAAATCTGCTCTGGGGACAATTCCAAATCAAACTAGACCCTTGGGAGCTCCTTTCTAGGTGACCCCAAGCCATCGAGTGTCTCCAGCTTCCAAGGCGCACTCTGTCTCCTTCCCAAGAAACCTGCCCCATGGGGGTTGTCTGTCCAGGGCAGGACACATACCCAGTTTGAGGGTCAGATACCCTTGGGTTCACATCTCAGTTTGGCTGCTTCCTGGCTGGGTGACCTTGGACAGCTTGCTCTCCTGCCTGAGCCTTCTGGGGGCCTAATGTAAGAGGATGATACCCTGAAGCCTTGGAGTGGGGTTCCTGGAGAAGGGAACTACAGCCCACCCAGCCCACCGTGGACGCCTCACAAATGGTGACCCCCTCCAGCTGACTATTTCCACCTGCCCTGCTGGGGAACAGGACACAGGCCCCACCCTGCCTCGCCCCAAGATGTGAACAAACCCACAGCCAGGCCCTTTCTCCATGTTCTGGCTGCTCCATATGGGGTGGTCTCATGTAGGGCACTGGGCTTGGACCCCAGAAACTGGGTTCTGGACCCACATCTGCTGCTGGCTGTGGGACACTGGGGAAGCCAGCTGCCCCCCCTGGGCCTGTGACTATTCTCCTCCTCCCCCCATATGTGCATGATCACCTTGCTGTTTAGCATTCCTTCCTCTTGACCCTCCCTTAGCTTCTTGGAGTTCTTCCCCACTGCCAGGAAATGGCCTATTCTGGGTCTGTCTGTACCATCAGACTAGCTGTTTCCGGAGAGCAGTGGATGTGTCCTCCACACCAGCACCCCCGGCTCCTGCCCCAACACTGCCTGGCCTCAGGAAACACGCGTGGAAGGAATGCGCTGGAGACAGGACAGGGGTTCTTTGGCTGTATGACAGAGGAGCACATGGGCCCAGGAGGTGTGGGAGGGTGATTTGCCCACAGGGGGCACTGGGGTGACAGCCATCGGTTAGCAGGGGCCAGCTCAGTGACCTGGTGGCCCAGTGACCAGCATGGCCTCGTGTAGGGCCAGGGTTTCCTCTGGACTGTGGTGACGAGTAACGATAATAGTGGTGGTGGCTGGAAAGGCAGTGGGGACCTGGCTGCGGTCATGACCCTGGCTCTGGCTCCGTCATCAGACCTGCCTGGGCAGAGAGGGCCCCACCGCCCCTCCCAGAAACACCCTCTGCCTCGCAGCTTTAATGAAAATCAGACATAGATCTTTAGAGCTACTTAGCATTTCAATACCTTCAATAATGGGTATTAGCAAGTCACCCTCCTAAAACTCAGCTCTGGAGAGGTGCCATCAACACCCACCCGCCCACCCACCCCTACACTCACACCCATACAAACCGGGCCTCCCCACCCACAAGCCACAGTCACCCAAGCTCTCTCTCCACACTGTGTGTTCACACACTTGTTCCCTCCCTCCTTCCCTCCCTCCTTCCCTCCCTCCTTCCCTCCCTCCTTCCCTCTCTCCTCTCTGTCTTTCTCTCCCGCAAATACCCGCAAACACAGAGAGCTGCTCCTGTCTGTCAGAATGCTGATGTGGGCTCATCTCCTCCCGACAAGGCAGAATGATGATAAGGTTATTTTTTAATATCAGGGATATTAATACTCCTCTTTCTGATAATGAGCCATGGCCTGATCCCTCCTGCTCCCTGAGGGAGGTCTTGGGGTTGGGCGGGGGTGCGGGGTAAAGATGGGGGGATGTCAGACTGAGATGCAGGAGGGCCTACTGTGGGCCAGGCACCCTTTCAACCTTCACGATATAAGGGTGGGCAGTCATGTCCCCATTGGCCAGATCAGGGTCTGCAGCTCAAAGAGAAGAAGTGACTTCTTGAAGCCATAGAGCACGCGGCAAGGGTCAGGCCTGGGATTCCAGCCAGGTCGGACTCCAGAGCTCAAGCTCTTTGCTGCCTCCCAACACATTCAGAGACTTTCCCTCAACTGCTGCCAGAAGCCCCATCATCCTGATACTCTGCGGGGAGGGGCCCTCTCCACCTGAGGTCAGGTCAGTTTGGCCTTGGCCCCAGGCCTGGCTGGATAATGCAGCCTCTGACGGGAGCCAAGGCCCTGCAGACCCCAGGCATGGTGGACCTGCCTGTCCCGTCCCCTGTGGTTGCCCAGCGGTGGCCTCTCCTTGGGACCGCAAGCTCCTTTACCTTCCCCCAGATGTCTGAGGGGTTTAGGGAAGGGTCAGCACACCCATGTGCTAACCCACAAATCAGTAGCCTCCGTGGCATCTGCTTTCTCGATCCCTACGACCAACCCCAAGTTCCGAACCTTCCTTTCATCTGAACACCCACCACCCTGCCCCCTCCCACTGCCTCACGACTAAGCCTGTGGGCTCTGGAACCAGACCTGAGCTCGAATCCTGAGCCTGCCACTTAGTGCCCGTGGTCACTTGGACAATTACGTCCTCCCCGATTATTCTCACATATAAAATATAGATAATCATAGAACTTACTTACAAAAGGCTGTTGTTAAGCTCAGCAAGTATAGTGAATATTGTACTATAACACCCTAGATGCTGGGAGCCCTTAGAGACCTTCCCCCAGGCTGAGCAGCGCCCCAGAGAGGTAGCGATTTGCCTAAAGCCACACAGGCAGTTAGTGGCAAAGAAAACCTAGCTCCAGTTCCAGGGCCTGGGCCAGGCCTCCCAAAGGGAGCCAGGGATGAGGCAAATGTCCTTACAGAAGCCTGCTCGTGTGCTGGATATTAAAGGCGGGTGCCCAGCAAGGGCAGAGGGAGTCCCTGCTCTCATGAGAAGGTGGCTTGAATCAAGGGATCACAGATGTGCAGGTAGGATTCCAAACTGAGCCAAGAGATGGAGATCGGCAAGGTTGTCTGGGAGCTGACCTGGGCCAGGGGTCAGGTGTGGCTCCCTGAGGACAAACAGGAGTTATAGAGGTAGGAGAATGTCCCAGAAGAGGGAACCAAGGACAACGTCTGTGTGTGGAAAGGGCACGGTACATTCGAGAAAGCACTGAGAGGGAACAGTTGGTTTGGAAAAGTTGCCAGGGTCCAGACCACCTGGACTGGGATTCGTAGGTGTGATAAGGATTTGGGTCTTTATCCAGAGAGAAGAGTGGAAGGCTCCGGAAAGGCTCTCATCAAGGAAGGAAAAGGGGGCAGGGGGACCGCCATGATCTTTGGCACTGAATGGCATTCTGGCTGCAGTGCAGTGCGGAACTGAAGGGACCCAGGGAGTGTGTACAGAGGTCAGTCGCCCTGGTGAGAGGTGATGAGGGCTCGGAGCAGGCTGGTGGCTATGCAGATGGATTCAATGTATGTTTTGGGGGTAAAAATCAAAGGATTTTGATTTTTTTCCAAGTGTCCTGGACACTTGGCTGATGGAGGAGGAGGTACAAGACCAAGTTCAGGTTCCTGATTTGTACGCTGGGTAGACAGTAATGTTGAATGAGGGCCAGGCACATGGCAGAGAATTGTGGCACGTGAGTCTGGGGCAGGTGGAGTTTGAGGGGTGGTGGACGTGATAGAACATGAGGAGAGACTGAAAGAGAAAGCAGTGGAGTCTGAAGGAGACACAATTCCTTCGAGAAGTTTACTGGGAGGGGGACCTGGCTGGCTCAGCTGGTCACGCATCTGACCCTTGATTTCAGCTCAGGTTATGATCTCAAGCTTTGTGAGTTCAAGCCCTGCATTGGGCTCTGCGCTGACACTGGGAAGTGTGCTTGGAATTCTCTCCCTCTCCCTCTCTCTGTCAAAATAAATAAACTTAAAAAAAAAAGTTTCCCAGGAAGGGGAGGAAAAAGGGAGATGGCACAGTGAGGGCAATGAGGGACAAGGGGACTGCATGGTTTGGTTTTCCAGGACAGGAAGGACTTGTGCACAGGAGTAAGCAGCCCAGAGCTCCGAAGCCCATCTCAGGGTGGTCTTCCTTCCACCACGTTCTGCTGCTGCCTGTGGCTCCAAACTGTGGAAGTGATTGATTATATGTAAACAGGAGGAAGCAATTAGTCTGTGCATGCCCAGCCATTAATAAGCCTCTTAGGTATTTATAACAACACCTCATTTACCCTCCAACTTGAGAACAAATATCCCGGGAACAGCCAGAAATACACCAAAGAGACCTCTGAGCAGCTGCAGCCACTGACACTAAACTCAGTCTTTACTAACAGGGAAGCCCCTCACTTAGAGCCCACTGAGTCTTACTTTACATACAATTCTAACAACCAATCTTTTTTTTTTTTCTTAGTTCGCATTTGAAGCAGCAGCTCTGGAGACAGGTGGGAACTGTCAGGGGCAGGAGCCCCTGCGGCAGAGAGAAAGAAGCTGGCAGCCTGGGAAGAAGACAAGACACCCTCCCAGCAGAGAAGCCCAGGGGTGGGGGGGCATGTAGTGCATGGGGTCAGCAGGCCCCTCACAAGTTGTCCTGAAGGCACCTCAGTCTTACACTGACCCACCACCAGTGGCTTGAACGAACTCATCTCCAAGTCCCTTTTCCCCATTAATATGCAATGATTCTTTGTTCACAGGGATGATTCTGAGCCACTGAGCAAGGGCTAAATTACATTCAGTATTCTCTGCTTAAAGAGGGCTTTTTTTTTTTTTTTGAAATATTTTAAATTGTAAATTTTAAGTTTTGGTGTCTACAGTTTCTGAAATACTCCCCTATGTGGAAAGGGATTTTGTAATTGCCTATTTAATTATCTGCTTCCCCTTTAGGCTGAAGCTCTGTGAGAGTGAGGGCCGCATCTGCCACGTCTGCATGGTCCACCATCTTATTCCTGGTACCTTGCGCGGCGCCCCAGGAGGGGGTCGAGACGGGGTTGTTGAATTAGTGAATTGATGAGTAAATTAATATTGCATACCAGGCAACATTCACTCAACAAACATCATCACATTTAATTTGGCCTATTTCTTTACTTTCTTTTTCTTTCCTTTCTCTTTTTACTTTTTAAATATAGCTACTAGGAAAAAAATAAGGCGAATGACAAACGTTGCACACACCCTATTTCCATTCGATGGGTTTGTCTTGGGCATTCCTGCCCTGGCTCTAGAGGCGAAGTACAACGTGTAAACACACTCCCCATGGTCCGGGTGAATCTTTCCTATGTGACATAAGGGACTTCCAGTGGCTGCCTCCCCTCCAGCCTGTGAGCACTTCCTGGGCAGGGTCACACCTTCAGTAGGCCACCAGCACCGCGTCCCCTTCATTCTCGTTACAACCAGGGAAAAGGGTGGAGGGGGCACGTTACAGATGGGAACACTGAGGCCCCATGCGAGGAAGCAACATGGACCTCACTCTGTTGAGGAATCCAGCTCTTCCTCAGATCTCCTGTGGCTCCATCCTGCAGCCAGTGCTCTCACAGAGTAAACCGAGGGTCTGAGCGAGACAGCTCAGGGCAACGCAGGGGCGAGGGCGGGGCTTAACCACTAACCACTACTCTTACCCCAACACTCACACCCCCCCTCCCTAGCGCCAGCCCCATCCTCTAAAACACAGTTAATACCTTCCCAACTCAGATCTCTTTCTGCAATGTTTATTTACTATTATTTTGTTTATTCATTTTTTGAGAGAGACAGCATGAGCAGGGGAGGGGCAGAGACAGAGGGGGACAGAGGATCTGAAGCAAGCTCCATGCGGACAACAGTGAGCCCGATGCAGGGCTCGAACTCACAAACTGTGAGATCATAACTTGAGCCAAAGTCAGACACCCAACGGACTGAGACACCCAGGCGCCCCATCTCAGATCTCGTTATAGGTTCCCACACATGTTTGCACCTATGAATACACAGGAGTCTCAAAGCAACCCTTTGACTTGGTACCCTGAAAGGGTATTTCTCCCAGGAAATGGAGAATGTGATGGGGCTTGTGCGATGTTCCCTGCAACTCCTCTCCCCACTCCCACGGAAAAGTCAAGGGTGAGGGGAGGAGCCATGAAGTGGCGAGAGGAGTCAGAGGCGAGGCCCCACCTGACCTGTTCCCTTACAGCAAGGGGCCCGCATGCTGATGTGAGAGGGTGAGGCCGTTCAGATTCACCTCGCAGAGAGTCAGGGTCCAGCCGGCCAGCAGGCCTGGCCAGCACACCCGCATGGTAAAATCTTGAAAGCAAGCTGTCCTGTAGCCCAGCATGGCCTACGGCAATGGGGGCTCAAGCACTTGGCTCGCAGAGTGTGGACCCCTCGACTGGCTGCTCATTCACTGACCCACTCAGCAAACATTCCCGGAGCACCCAGCCAGGACCCCCCGGGGCTGCCACCCTCGAGAGGCTCAGAATCCAGTCAGGGAGGGAGGATGAACTAACCCCAGGCACCCCAAGTCCCTTCCCACTCCATCCTTAGGGCCTCACGAGTCTTACTCTCCTAACGTTGAACGTGGGGAGAAAGCAGGGAGTGGATGAGAGAAGGGGTGCAGAGTCCATCCTGGAAGATGCACAATGAACGACAGCGACAACAGTGACAATGACAGCGACCGTGACACTGGGGAGCCTTGCCCCTGCCCCCAGCCAATGCCCCGCCCCAGCTGCCCTGCCTGCCTGACCACTCAGGAGAGGAAGGAAGGCACCAAATTCCCAAAGGTTGTGCGGAGACACCCATTTCTCTAGAAGGATCTAACGGCTTCTTCCTTCCCATTGGTGGGTGGGCGAGTTGCCACTTCGAAACAGGATAGGTGGAAGGGGAGGGGTGGGAGGGAGGGAGAGACCCCGGGGAAAGGGCACACCTGAGCTGGGACACCCTGGCAGTTTCGGAGGGTGAGGAGATCACCGAATGCAAGCTGCTCTTACCCCCCACCCCCCACCCCGGAACACTGGCGAAATACATTTCTAATTTTGCTACAGAGGATTGGGAATACGGAGCACAGCCCTGACAGAGAACGGCCCCTCACGCTCACCAAGTCCTTCAAGGACTCCCCCAACTCCAGAAGCCTGCATAATATGGGCAAAACCCAGGTTCGGTTGGCTCTACCTCGACCTGGAAATGCAGAACCGCAGCCCCCAGCACAGCCTCCTCCCATCAACAAACATTTCTGGGAGCTCTGGTCTGGGGTAGGAGATGCTCCCAAGTGCTCATGGCCATCCTGCACTCAGTCTGCAATTTCCTGTCCTGTCTTGCTCACTCCCCCAGTGCCCCAGGCGTGAGCTGCCAGCCTCGAACTCTTCCATCTGAGGTGCCCTGCAGGGACATCTAGAGCCCTGGAAGCTGCGGCCACTCCACCCACAGGTTTGCCCACACTGTGTTGTTACTAAAATGTTTGCATTAGCTGCCAACTTTATATATTAGGAGATAGCCCATAAAAATTCCAGTTACAAGACCTCTCTTAAAAACACAGATAAGCGGGCCCCCATCCCCATGGCAATGTTGGCTGGAGATGGGAAGACCCTCGGAGCTCGTTTCATCGGGATGCCTGCCGGTCCGTCTCATGCGGGCATTTGAGTTTGCCTCCAAGTCTAGTACAATCTGCTCCTGTACCCCATCCCCACTCTCGTCATAGCATCCCTGCATAGCTTTTAGCTAGTGTCTGCTTGAATGCTTCTGGTAACAGGGGGCTTACTACATCTTTGAGGCAGGTGGTCTGAGCAGTTGGTCTAGGCATTTGGTGCTAGGAAACGGCTCCTAACCTGAGCTATCTTTCGCCTTTCTATAACTAAGATGCATGGAAAAGTGGGTTTTGGAGCCCAGTGGATCTGGATCTGAGCTGTGTGATCTAAGGTGAATGATAATGGCCTTTCTTCACTCAGTTTCCTTAGCTGTACCTCCCCTGCAGGGCTGTGTGAGGCTTCAAGTAGAGCAAGTTTATTAAGTGCCTAAAGCAGGGTCTGGCACGCACTCCCCAGATGGCCTTGATCATTCTATGTAACCTCGGGCCATGGGTCCAACCAACCTTTCCTGGTGAGCTCAGGGGCTGGGAGTGCAGTTGGAGGGAGCTGAGCAACGGTCTTTGCCCTCTAAGTCAGAGGCAGAGTCCAGACTTGTCCCAGCGGACACCCACAGTGAGGGCCAGCCCCTAGGAGCTACAGGTTTCTTATCTGCTTCTCGGACAGCTTGGCCCTCCAGGTGCTCTGGGGCCTTGAGGATAGCAGGCAGTGCCCCAGGAGGGGGCCCCCACTGTCCCTGCCCTCTGCAGACAGCCTGTAGCCTTCCCAGGATGAGATGCCTCCCCCCTTCCCCCTCCCCCAATGCAACTGGAGGTGGGGAGCCGGGGAAGGAGGAGCAGGGAATGATAATCACCATCACCCAAGAGCAGCTGTCAGTACAGGACACCTGGCTGTGTGCCCGGCAGTATGCGAGGCTTTACCTGAGTCTTTGAATATGATTCTCACAACGACCCTAGGACGGAGAGACTGTTATCCTTGTTTTACAGGTATGGAAGTTGAATGTCAGAGAGGTTAAGAAACTTGCCCAAGGCCACACAGCCAGGATTGAAAGTCTTATATGTCTGGTGGCTGAGCCTGCGCTCATGACCGCTGCACCCTACTCCTCCCTAAAACTCTGGGGTTCTTCAAGCCCAGTCATTGGGGAAGGGAGGGGAGGGGAGGGGAGGATTTTTACCCCAAAGTGCTACCGAGCCTCTGCCCGGGAACTGGTGAGTGTGCATCCGAGTGTATCACTGCGCGAGGCACTTTGGGCGCCCGTGTCTGGGGGTAATGCGTGTAAGCGTGAGTGTACGGGAAGACGCCTCGCCTCTGTGTGAGTGTCCACACGGGGACTCCCCCGGTGGTCGCCACGTCCCGGTGTCGCGGAGGCGTCCTGACCAGGGCTCGGCGCGCGGCGGCTCCGGATCCACGTGCGGACGTGGGGCGCGGGGCGCGCGCCGCCCCCGAAGGTGCGGGCGGGTGAGTGCGAGCGTGCGCACGTGCGGCGGCGGGGTCCGCGGGCCGGTGTCCGCGGTGCGGCTCCGTGTCCCCCACCCCCACCCCCGCCTCGGTGCTGATTGGCTCGGCGCCGTGACGGGCCGGCCCCCGCCCGGGGCGGCGGCGGCGGCGGCGGGCGCGGGTGCCCGCGTGTGCGCTGTGTGCCGGCGTGTGCGCCGGGGTGTGCGCCCGGCCGCCGGGTGTGCGGGAGAGCGAGGGAGCGCGCGCCGACGCACCGGCCGCTGCGGCCGAGCTGGAGGGTGCGCGGCGCCCCGCCCGCCCGGCCCGGCCATGGCCCCCGCCCGGGGCCGCTTGCCTCCCGCGCTCTGGGTCGTCACGGCCGCGGCGGCGGCGGCCACCTGCGTGTCCGCGGCGCGCGGCGAAGGTGAGCGGCGGCGGCGGCGGCGGCGGGGCGGGGGCGGCCGAGGGGCCGGGGCGCGGCGCCCGCTGCCCGAGGCTCAACTTCCTTCCCCCGGATCCGAGAGCGCGCGCCTAAGGGGCTGGGATCCCTGGGCTTGGGGGCGGGTGGGGGGGGGGGACAAGGATGGCACCGCGGGAGAGAACCGAGGTCAAGGGACAGCGTGATGGAGACGGAGACAGGACTGGGGAACAGGGACCCGAGGGCTTGAGGGTGAGGGACAGAGGCCCCGGGGTCTGGGGAACAGAGGGCTAGGATTGAGGGATTTGGAGCTGGAGACAGAGAACTGAGGGTTGGACGTTGGGGATGTGGGACAGGATGGGGGGGACAGAAGACAAGAGAAGAGGTAGAGAGGAGAGAGGGGACAGGACCAGGGGACAGAGGACAGAAAACAGGGATACAGGATGAGGTTCGGGAGGCTGAAGAAGAGGGCAGGGGTGGCATTGAAAGGGGGCCAAGAACTGAGGAGGGGGGTGCTGAGCCGGACCAGGTTGCAGAAAGACAGGAGAGGGACAGGGAGTGAGAGTCCTAGGTGGGAGCGCTGGGGAGGTCACAGCTGGAGGGGAGGGGCAGCTCTGGTGGGCAGGCGGTGGCCCTGGGAGGAGGCACAGTGAGGAGCAGGCCAAGGGGCTGCAGAAGGGCTGAGGCAGCCAAGGCCTTCGAGACCAGGGTCTTGTCCAGTCACCCAGGGGACAAGGGGCCCTGGGGGTAGGGGGTGGGAGCGGGAGTGAGGGCTGAGCAGTCAGGACAAAAAAGGTTTGGGAGGTGACCTCCTGGCAGTGAGAGGGAACAAGGAAAGCTGGAAGAGGCACCCATCAGCCTCCCCCAACACCCAAGGCCTCACACCTGTGCGTGCGCGCACACACACACACGCACACACACACACACACAGTCCCACTAAACATTCCAGATCCAGCCCCAGATGCCACCCTGGGTTCTGTTCTGTACCCCAGCCCTTGTCCCCCAGGACCTCCTCTGCCCCTGCAGCTCTGCCTGGAGGGAGAAGCTGGTGCTCTGTGCAAGGTCCAGGGGCTGATGTCCTGGGTCCCAGAGCTGCGTTCTTAACCTGGCAGGATGAACTTCTCTCTTACATGAGGGAGCTCCGGAGCCAGTGTTTGTCATCAATGCTCAGATACACCAGAGACCCACCCTCTTGCACACAGAACAGCGCAGAGATACAGCTGTCCCTGAAAGCTCGCGTGCACAGACTGGCATCGGGATTTGCACACACAGATCTGTAGAGACTCACATGCATGGGCAGCCCCCACCTCCAGCATCACCCATGGTCAGATCCACAGAAGTGCAGCCAGTACACATGTGCACACACATACAGGGACAGATGCACACACATGAAAATATGCACATTCTTGGGCAGGTACCACATATGTAAGAAAACCCTGAAACTTGCATTCATGCACACAGAAATGCACATGAACATATAAATGCAGCCACAGATAAACTTAGTCTCCAGTGAAAAAGGGACCACATAGGGAGCAGGGACCATAGCAGAGGAGCTAAGAGGCGAGGTGGCAGGCAGAGCGGGGCCAGTGGGGTGGCTAATGGTGAGTACAGGCTCCTGGGACACCGGACGAGAACTGAGGGTCAGGCCCGGTGAGCGGGGGAAAAAGGGCAGGATTTGACCTGAGAAGACGGTTTTCCCAGGCTCGAGTTGGAGGGAGGGAGACAGTTTCTTATCAGCAGGATGCTGAGGGGTCCACATCTGGGCTCTGGGCTCTGGGCTTTGGGCAGTGTACCCTCAACTCGTCTCTGCCATTATCTTCTCCAGGAAGGAGGCAGCACCTTCCAGAATTGCAGGCTGGCAAACCCCAGAGCCCCCTGCAGAGGTGACTTTGAACAGATTCACCTGCAGAAGGCAGGCCATTGGCCTGAGAGAGGGGACATGTCCAGGGGAGGGGCCGCAGTTGGGGAAGAGGCAAGGTCCACAAAGAGAGGCAGGAGGGGAAGTGTCTGTCCAGGATGGAGCTAGGCATTGTCCAGGGGCCAGTGCGCGCCCGTCCGGTCGATGCAGTAGGGTCCCCACAGTGGGGCAGGGGACAGCCATGCAGGTTGGACAGCCTGAGGCATAGTTTCCACGAAGGACAGTCCTTCCCCGGGAAGGACAGGAGTCCCTCCCAGGATCATCCCGGGGCTGGTGCAGTGCCTGCACTGGCAAGGGAGACTATTGGAGCTCAGGGAGGGGTATCTGTTCCCAGTTGGGCTCCTGCAAATGTGGCAGTGCCCCAGCCTGGCCATGTGCCCCTACACCAGGTCCCTCCCAGGGGAGGGGAGAGCCCTGCACCTGCAGAGATGCCCTCCAAGCCCCACCAGGCTCACAGCCCCTTATCACTCTCTGGTGTGGATTATCCACCACTTTGGGGTAATTGGCGAGGCGTTCACAGCCTGGCTGACATCCCCTGGCCACCCAAATTCTCCAGCCTCGCCATCATGCACTGCGTCCTCAGGGAATGTAAATCAATTTAAGTATTAGTCTCAGCGAAATGGAATGGGGGAAGGTGACGGTGCTGGAGAAAAAAGAAATCGCATAATGCCTTCCACAGTGGAACAGGAAAGGCTTAGGAATTATCTGTGCTTCTCAGAGCAGGAGAGGGACCCGTTTGATCTCCCAGAACAGCCCGGGCAGGTAGGCCCACGAGGGATGCCTACAGACATCTTGCAGATGAGGAAACTGAGCACAGAGGGGTTAAGTGATTCAGTTCACTGAAGCCCCCGAGAGATCGTGAGTTCAGTCCTCCCATTGGCAGATGGAGAGACTGGGCCCAGCGAGGGGAGCTGACTTCACAGATGTCACCCAGACGCACAGGCCAGCAGGGCAAGAGGCAGGAGAGGACCCAGGCCTGGTGACCAGAAGGGTCTGGGTTTCCAAGGGGCCTCGTGCTGGAATTCTCTCCTGTGGGCCTGGAGCTTTCCTGGAGAGACATTCTGCACCCCTCCCCTCTCACCCCCCATAGGAGGGCATGCAAAGTAGAGGGGAGGGGGACGAAGGGAGAGGAGAGGAGGGCAGGGTCAGGGAAGCATCCGGAAGGAGTCACAACAAGCAGCCCTGGAATCCTATAGCTCTTCCTGAATCCGATAGAATCGACTTTTGACTTATCTTTGGATTATCTGAGCCCCCTGGCTGGCTGATTGAGCATCAGCTGCAAATGTGGTGAGGCTTCCTGGGGGAAGGGCCTGGAAAGCAGGGTCTGCAGACACCTGCCTGTCCTGAGCCGCAGGGTGCTCCAGTGAGGAGGAGTCTGAGTGGTGGACATTTATTCTGATTGCTCTCCCCCTCCCCCCAGGTAGGGGCAGGTCTGAGCCGCATTCAGGGGAAGCTGGAGAACGGGCCCTCGGGCTCTGAGACCCCGTCTGGAGTGTGGGTTGGAATGGGGGAGCCCATGGGTCCCCAGCCCTGTCGTCTTCCCAGAGTATGCTGGTCTGGGGGAAACTGCAGTGCAGCCCCCCTCCCCCTCCCACCAGTCAGCAGGAGGAGAGAGCTTGCCTGACCCAGTTTTCTCTCCATTGCCTGAGAGAGAGGGAGGGAGGCGGAAAGGCTTCTCTGCCTGCGCCCCTGGCGTGGGGCCGGCTGCGGAGGGGAGATCCCTCTGTGGATCATGGCCTGATCCCACCTGACCCCCGGGGACCCAGGGAGGAGGGCAGAGGCCCGGCCTGCATTCTGCGAGCTTTCTCTGCAGCCGGCCTTCCTTCTGGGGCCTCTGACAATGGGGTGGGAGGGTAAGAGGAGGGAGATAATCAGCAAATAAGAGCATCCTCACTCCAACGTTTCCTGAAGACACTTGTCTCCATCTTTGAGGGGCAGGCGCAGAGCTATGCAAATCACAGGAAGAAGGGCACCCAGCCTCCCTGCAGAAAAGTTCCAGAAGGGCCCTGGCTTTAACCCTCGGGGACCTGCCCCAGCCAGCCTAGTGGGAAGCCCATGATTGCAGGCTGGGAGAGGGGGTGCCTGGGAAGAGAGGGTGAAATGGAAAGTCTTGGGAAGGTGGAGCCAAAAGCCCTCCGTCCAGTCATCCCCAGATAGATCAAAGGAAGCAGGGGCCCAGAGAGGTGAAAAGACTTACCCAGGACACACAGCATTTGAGAGTCAAACCCTGATTTCTGAACAGGTTAGTGCACCTCCATCATCTTAAAGTGAATGGGTAGGTCTGCGGTACAAAGAAGAGAGGCAGGCGAGGCAGAACTTCGGGAAAGTGAATTACCCTTAATAAGGCATCGACTCCAGGCTTTACAGTGTACCCTCCATCACCTCTAGATATTATTATCCCTATTTTACAGATGAGGAAATTGAGGGTCAGAGAAGTGAAGGTCAGCTGCTACTATGTAGCTGGATTGAGAAATGAGCCCAGCGGTGTCTGGATCCAAAGGAAAGCTCTTCACTGTTGTGTGATGGAGGCTTTGTGGGGTCCCCTTTGAGGATCCGGCTTAGAGCAGACTCGCCTTTCGCGCCAGCGCTCCTGTCCCAACCCCGGTGACTGGTCACGGGTAATGCCAGGGCTGGGGGCGCCGTCCATGGTGGCCTCAGCAGGTGCTCTGAACGCCAGCCCTGCCGGCTCCACCCGTTGGGCTCCACGCATGTTCCTGAACTTCCCTGAGGCTCAGTGTTTTCATTGGTAAAGTGGGGGTAAGAACCAGCACCTCACAGGTCACGGAGGGGCATCTAAAGCACCCCTCGCAGAGCTCAGCACACAGCAGGCGCCGAGAAGCAGCTCGTACTCCCCCAGGTCTCTTCACATCAGACGTGCACAGAGGACTTACTAGGTGTCGGGCACCTCCTGCGAGGTGGCGGTGACTGCCAAGTCGGGGCATCTTCCTGCGGGACATACGACCTCAGAGTGGGAATGTCGGTGGGTGCTTTTGAAGGCACCACGAGCGAGACGGGTCAAGTTGTCCTCACAACACCCTGTAGGACAGGGTCCACACCCATTTTTCACAGGAGGAAACTGGGGCTCAGGGCGGGGCAGGGTCTTGTTCAGGGACACATAGCTCGTGAAGTGGCAAGACTGGGCTTCTGGCCCAGGCCTCCTGGACTCCCGAGCCCGTCCCTTGGCCATCCCGCTGCATCACCAACAAGGGAAACCCAGCACCTGGGGCGGCTTATTTGGGAGATCACATTTTGGCCACAGTGGTGGAAGGAGGCATCAGGCAAGAGGGACAACTCGAACTGAGCCCTGAACGAGAAGGGAGGTGTGAAAGGCCACAGACACAGAGCTGGCGTGCTCTGGGCCGAGGGAGGACCAGTGTAGCCGGGTGGGGCTGCTCTGTGGGACCGCAGAAGGGAGTCCCAGGGTCTGATGCTTTCTCGTCTCCTGTTTTACAGTGAACTTACTGGACACCTCAACCATCCACGGCGACTGGGGCTGGCTCACATATCCGGCTCATGGGGTAGGTGATAGGCAGGGGGCCAGTGTCATCCTCTGAGAGCAGAGAAAGGCTGTGAGTCAGTCTTATCATCAGATCAAAAGGAAGCAGATACCCAGAGAGGTGAAGGGACTTATCCAAGGCCACTCAGCAGTTAGAAACAGAGTTGCTCATTCTTTCCTACCTTCCTTCCTTCCTTCCTTCCTTCCTTCCTTCCTTCCTTCCTTCCTTCCTTCCTTCCTTCCTTCTTTCCTTCCTACCTTCCTGCCATCCTACCTTCCTATCTTCCTTCTTTTCCTTCATGCGGACCCTTGGGATTACAGAACCATCTGGTGCTGGGCTCCCATCCTTAAATGTAAGGTCCCAAGTATGGGATCCATATGTCTGGGCTCTGGGCCTACAGAGTTACGTGTCATAACTGGGCCCAGGGTAGCTTGGGATGTGCCGATGGCCGGGAATGGCCAGGAAAGGGCCCCAGGCAGGCCTTTCAACCCTCAGGCCCCACCCTCACCAGGAGCCACCCAGACCCCAGAACCCCCACCTATCTCTCTCTAGGTCAGAATCATCTGGGTGGCAGTGAGCACCCACTGTGGCCACGCCCCCAGGCACATCTGGCCTCCGCGGTGACCCTGGGCTGAGCCCATCAGGTCTCTGTGGGTTATGTGCTCTCAGGCAGGGCCCCTTCCATTCTCCTGGAGAGCTGGCTGGTACGCCAGGGCGTCTGGGGACAAGGCTGCCCTGTCCCTCCACGTCTCTTATCCCGATCCCAGGGGGCAAGGTTGTCAAACCAAAGTAAAACCCGTGAGCCTGGCGGAGGCCCTGTTCTGCCATCGAAAGCGGGGTGGCCCTGGTGGTCTCAATTCCCTGGCTGTAGAAAGGAATGCGCATGTGACGGCCTCATGGGGTTTGCTGCAAGGGTGAGGGGAGGTGACGCCTGGCCTCGGCACTGTGCCTGGCACATGGTGCGCCTCACTGGGCGTGTTGTCACCATCGTTGTTATTAGCATGTGTCATGGTTGCGTGTCACATACATCTCCTGCAGGTGTGCAGAGACGCACACTCACAGCACCACCATAGACACTAGCACATCACATACACATGACTTGTTTCATGAACAGTGGCGTCCGCGGCTCGGGAGCCGAGGGGAATAAAGCAGTAACGGTGGAGGTGACAATGGCATCACAGGTTCGCGTTCGTGAAGGGAATGGGCATATGGCTTCCCTTTGGAGTAGGGTTTTTGTTTGTTCTAAGTAGGTTTCAGGCCCAGTGTGGAGCCCAGCGTGGGGCTTGATCTCACAACCCCTGAGATCAAGGGTCAGACTCTTACCCCACTGAGTCACACAGGTGCCCCAGGGGTAGTGTTTTCATCCAGGTCTTTTTTGGCCTGTGGCTGTGGTCAGGACAGAGTCCCTGGCTTCTCTCCCTCGAGGTTTGTGTCCAGGCAGCAGTATGCTGGGTCCACGGTCCTCACCCTCCTCAGTACCGGGCTCCAGGGAGCTTCAAAGGCAGGTTACATGGGCTTGAGGACCTGAGGAGGGAACTCATTTCTGCCTGAGAAGGTCAGCCCTGCCTAAGGGCAAAGGCTGGGTCTTTGGGGTATCTCTACCTCCCTGGGCCTCAGTCTCTGTTTGTGTGTGCCCCCGGATGGCTGTCTTCCAGGGGTATCAAAGGGCTTGAGCCAGCTCTGCCAGTGGCTCGGGGCTGACCCTTGAGTGGGTGACTGCTTGGCTGATGGCTGGGTAAGCAATTCCCTTGAGACCCAGCAGCCAGGAAGGAGTGGGGTCTGGCCCCAGGTGGGCTCTGGGTATCTCTGTCCCTCTGTCCCACTCAGAGCTTAGGACTTGGTTTTTAGAGTAACAAGGAGTTGTAAAGGTTTTAAGCAGGTGGGGAGCATGACCGGATTTCTCGATGATGGTGCTGGAAATCTAAGGGTTTGTGTGCTCGCAGGGTGCTCTAAAGCAGGGCTCAGAGTTACCTTACTTGTTTAGGAGTTAGAATAAATAATGTATATTCATGTAGCTCTGAACAGTTCACAGACATTATCTCATAATCCCCACAGCCAATCCTGTGAGTAAGTACAGCCACCCCCATTTCACAGATGAGAAAGCTGAGGCCCAGAGCAGCAAGAAATAACTTGCCCACCATCAGGCAGGTTCCAAATGGTGGCCTCAAACTCCAGTCTCTCTGGCCTAGAGCCTGTGTTGAGTCCCTTGCATTCTCTTTGGTCTGTGGCCCCATTGGGAGGGGGTGGCAGGCAATGTGGCATTGTCTGCTCAGCCAGGGACCACCTCCCATCTTTATGGGACCTAGAGACTGGGCTTGTCCAGAGAATCAAGAAGGCTGGGTGAGATCCCTGATCCCCAAACTCTAGACCTTGAACCTGTCCCAGACTAGCAGGGGAGGCATACAGATCACTGTATCCAGGAGGTTGAGGGAGGTGCCTGGGAATCTTTTGCTTCATAAGCTTTCCAGGTGATTCTCCTGCCCAGTGGGCTAGGGAGTCTGTGGGCATGGTCCTTGGGTTCCAGATACCCCTCTGATTCTGAAGTCTCCTAAACAGTCTGGGAACAGGGGTCATCCAGGGCTGTCTCCAGCATCAGCAGAATTATCAGATTGTCAGGCAGGGCTGCCCTGCCAAGAAGCCAAGCGTGCTGGGTCTGGATGGGCCTGTACACTGCTGCCTCAGGTCAGTGAGACTCAGACAAGTCACTTACCTCGCTTCCGTTTATAACACGGGGATGATCACAGATGCCACCAGTGAGAATGCATGAAAGGGACATTTCCTAGTGGGAAATCGGAAGCCCTGAGAAGTTAAGCGACTCTGCTAAGGTTGGTGGCGGGGGGGTCTGGCCGCAGGACCCAGACTCTTAATCGGGCTGCGCCCCTCCCTCCACATGCTGAGATGGGCTCCCCCTCTTCTGGTGAATTAATAGGCACTAACCAGCTCTGCCTTAGGACGAGAGGCACGTTCTGTTGTCTCTCCTGATCTCCTGGAGTAGGTGGGAGGGGCAGGTATCAGCTCCCCTCCTCTTCACAGGAGCACAAGCTTCAGAGAAGGGAGGGGAGGTGCCCAGGGCTGCACAGCTGGCTCCGGACATTCTTTTCCAGCAGAGGATGGAGTTGCAGAGCCGTGGTGGGGGTCGGAGGAGGAGTGCACCGGGCTTAGAAGGCAGCTGCGGGGGTCGGGGCGGTGCCTGGGTGGGGGCAGGGCGCATCCCACCCTCCCACCAGCCCCCAGGAATTCATGCCTCTCTGGGCGTCTGCAGCAGCCCCTGGGGCTGGCGGGGCAAGGCCAGGCTGTTGGCACTGGTAGGGCGGCTGGAGCAGACTCAGATGGGGCTGATTAATTTATCCAGGTTCCTGGCAGGAAACAGACAGGGAGCAGCTGGCTGGCTCTTTGGTGCTCCATTAATTGTGACAATGACTTTAACCCCAGATGTGACACAGCGCTGCCCAGAGGCCCTGGCTGCAGAGTGGGGTGTGTGGGGGTCCTTTAAGGGCAGGGGGTGTAGGAGGCATGAGCTCTCAGGTGAGGCTGGCACACCAGGGACCTCTTCCCCAGGGCTCCCTGGAGGCAGGCGCTGGTCGGCCGGGAAGATGCCAGGTTGGCATTGTAGGATTCCTCTGGTGCCGTGCTGGGCCGGGCCCTAGACAAAGCACTTGGCAGCTTCTTGAGCCTCACTGAAGTGGGACTGTCTGACCCCCACTGTACAGGAGTGGGCACTGAAGGCAGAGGCCACATGGCTGGTCAGGCTGGTCAAGACAAGGTGACATGGAGGGGCTTTTGTCAGACTTGAGACCCCCATGGCCCCACTCCAGCTCTGTGGATCACTCAGAGCCCCACGGATTCTCAGAACATCACGAGGAGTGGTTTATCCCCTCTCCCCCCGCCCCTTAAGCAATAGGATCTCTCATTCAAGGGCAATGGCCCATAGAAGCCTGAGAAAGAAGAGCAAGGCATTGCATCTCTGGCTGAGCCAAGGCAGGGACCCAGAGCCCATCTCTGCCACCTGCCCTCAGCCCCCGGCCCCTTCCAGGGGCCATCAGGAGTCCACGGAACTCAGCCCACAATAACTGCTTCCGGCCAACCAGCATTCTGCAGTCAAGGAAGCTAGGGCCCAAAGAGGAGTGGGAACTTGTCCAAGGTCACACAGCAGGTCAGAGACCATGAGGTCTTGACCTCTTGACTCCTGGCTCATTTCTTGACACTGGGTCTTCGAGGTGAATCTTCTGTGTCCAAGCTGGGCTATTTGGTGCTCACTGAACATTGCTTCTACTTCCCAGCCTCCGGGGGGCTCTTCCCTCCCATCTCTGCAAGAACTTCCTGCTTCAGTCTGCAGGAAGTCCCACCCCCCTCTGGATGCGCATCCTCTTTGGCATATAGCCCTCTACCGCCTTGTCTGATACATTCAAGGGGACAGAGTATTTCTGGAATGTTGCTTTCCTTCTTTTTAAAAAAGTTGTGGTAGGGGTGCCTGGTTGAGCATCTGGTTGGTCAGCTGCTTGAGCATCTCACTCTTGATTTTGGCTCTGGCCCACCCTGGGAGAGTTTGGAGTCGCCCTATAGAAACAAGGTTGAGTGTGGTAGGTTTGCCATCAATTCCAGTGCTGGCTCCGCACTCACTAGCCTGGTGGCCTCACATGTCTGAGCCCCTGTTTGCTCATCTGTGAAATGCAGCAGATAACACTCCCCCAGAAGGATGTCGCGCTCTGTGAGATCACCTCTCTAGAGTGCCTGGCGGCTGGGACAGTCCAGCAGCAGGTCAGAACCCAAGGGCAGAGAGTGTTCCCTCGTCTTCCCCGGATGCCCCCAGGGAGCATGTGGAGTGTGGCGGGGGTGGCTGGCGGGAGAGGGCGAGGCGCTGGCCCTCATTTCAGCTCTGTGCTCTCTCTGCCCGCAGTGGGACTCCATCAATGAGGTGGACGAGTCTTTCCAGCCCATCCACACGTACCAGGTGTGCAACGTCATGAGCCCCAACCAGAACAACTGGCTGCGCACCAGCTGGGTGCCCCGCGACGGCGCCCGGCGGGTCTACGCCGAGATCAAGTTCACCCTGCGCGACTGCAACAGCATGCCCGGCGTGCTGGGTACCTGCAAGGAGACCTTCAACCTCTACTACCTGGAGTCGGACCGTGACCTGGGCGCCAGCACCCAGGAGAGCCAGTTCCTCAAAATCGACACCATTGCAGCCGACGAGAGCTTCACGGGGGCCGACCTGGGCGTGCGGCGCCTCCGGCTCAACACGGAGGTGCGCGGGGTGGGCCCCCTCAGCAAGCGTGGCTTCTATCTGGCTTTCCAGGACATCGGTGCGTGCCTCGCCATCCTGTCCCTCCGCATCTACTACAAGAAGTGCCCCACCATGGTGCGCAACCTGGCGGCCTTCTCGGAGGCGGTGACGGGGGCCGACTCGTCCTCGCTGGTGGAGGTGCGGGGCCAGTGCGTGCGGCACTCTGAGGAGCGGGACACTCCCAAGATGTACTGCAGCGCCGAGGGCGAATGGCTGGTGCCCATTGGCAAGTGCGTGTGCAGCGCTGGCTACGAGGAGCGGCGGGATGCCTGTGTGGGTGAGCGCGCCGCCTGTGGGTGGCCGGCCCGCGGGCTCAGTCCGGGTAGGGCGTGGGAGGGACATGGCAGTCAGCAGGCGTCTGGGCGGCAGACACAGCACCTGGGAAGATGGGTGGGCCTCCAGGCTTTGTGTGTCAGCAAAAACACCAGGCCACCTGGGTGCCTGTGTGTGTGTGTGTGTGTGTGTGTGTGTGTGTGTGTGTGTGTGTGTGGAGCAGGGGGAGGTAGAACAGAGGGAGACACACTGCAGCCGATGGTGCCCTCTGTGGGCGTGGTGGAGGGCACATCTAAGGACACCTCTGTGACTGTGCACACAGCCGGGTATGTACCTGTGTGAGGGAACAGTTCTAGAGCTAACATCGTTTTGGGCACTTTTCACGTATTAATTCCTTTAGCCCCCCGGACCTCCCTGTGAAATAGAAGCTACCCTTATCCTGGTTTTATAGACGAGGAGACTGAGGCACAGAGAGGCAAAGGAACTTGCCCAGGGGCACACAGCGAGGAAGTGGCAGAGCTGTGATTTGAACCCAGAGGGCTGGGACCAGAGTCCGTGCTCAGAACCACCAAACTTGCATGGAGTGGGGGGGCAGGGGAGCCAGTCTGTGGGTGAACGAGTGCAGTGTGGGGTGAAGGTATGCAGTTGGGGCACCCAGGGAGAACTTTCCAGGTTGGCTGTGTCACTGGGGCCCCTGCACCAGAGACCCGTGGGAGGGGACAGCCAAGGTCCTTGTGAAGGGGACGGCGGGGAACGTGGCAGCGTGGCGCCTGTCTTCCCACGAGCATGCTGCTCGTGTTCCACACCAGAGACCGGGAGCAGGGCCCAGGCCCTGAGCTGCGTGGCATGTGTCACGCTTGCACTGTGCCCATGGGGGGCAGTGTCACGAGGTGTCCCAAACACCCGGTCACTGAGAGAGTTGGTTGGACAGACAGCTGGTGCCCCAGCTGCTCTCGGCCTGGTTGCCCTCTGCCCTCCCTTGGCCTCCCCGGGGGCAGGACACGTGGCAGCCCGGCCACTCAGCGCATAGTGACGCCTGCTGTAGCTGCTGGTTCTCCTGGGGAAGGAGGAGGTTCCTGTGCAGGGAGCAGAGAGACTAGGGCCTGGCCCCAGAGAGGAACTGGGACGGGGCCTCGTTCCCAGCAGGCAGGCAGGGCCCCTCGGTGCCCACAGGACTGGGCAGGGCACAGGCTGACAATTTCAGGTGATGCTCATGGTACATCTATGGGATAAGGATCCCCCATCCAGCCACTAGGCCCTTTCCAGCCCCTCTCGGAGCTCTCTGGTTTCCTTAGGAAGTCCTTCTTCACACTCCCAACTGCTGAGTCTTCTCTCCAGGACCCTAACCCCCAAAGCACCTTCTGTGACACTTGTCTGTTTCTGGACTTGTTCTTTCACCTGTGCTCTAGTTGGCTCCCAGGCTCCCAGCCTCTCCTGGCTCTTCACAGTCATCCCTGTGTTTCTCAGCTTCCCACTGGGCAATTACAGTAACAAACATCCCTGTTGCCCTTACAGCTCACAAAGGGATGCTCACACATCAATTCATTTGCTCACTGTAGCCAGGCAGGCACTGCGATTCCATTTTTCAGATGAGAAAACTGAAGCTTTAGAGGTAGTGTCGCTGCACAGACCTCACAGCTGGTGACAGGTGGAGCTGGGGCCAGAGTCAGGCCTGCCTTACTCGGAGCCACGTGTAGACATGTAACCTATCCCTGGCCCGGCGCCACTGCTCTCCCTGCCTGACCTGGCTTCCAACACCCCCTCCTCCTACTTCTTTTTTTTTTTTTTTTAATGTTTTATTTATTTCTGAGAGACAGAGAGAGACAGCGTGAGTAGGGGAGGGTCAGAGAGAGAGGGCGACACAGAATCTGAAGATAGGCTCCAAGCTCTGAGCTGTCAGCACAGAGCTTGATGCGGGGCTCGAACCCACGAGCCATGAGATCATGACCTGAGCCGAAGTCGGATGCCCAACCGACTGAGCCACCCAGGTGCCCCCAACACCCCCTCTTTCTGATGGGGATAATAAAGTCCCTTCGCGACAATATTTTGAGTGTTTGCGACGTGCTAGACACGTGAATAAGCATTCTGTTGAGCATCTGGTGTGGCCCAGGCACGGGGATTGAGGCACAGGGTGTCCCTGCACCAGGGAGTTCACACACGTCCTCATGCTTATCAAAGTCCTCTGAGTGAGGTGGTGTATCCCCATCTTACAGATGCAACAAACTGAGCCCCTTCCACCTGAGTCGCAGAGCAAGGCTCTGACCGCAGGCTGGCTCCCTCCAGAGCCCTCAGCTGCTCCCTCTGTCCTCCGAGCCCGCGGCCAGACCCACTTCCCTCCTCTCGGGGGTTGTGTCAGAGCAGTTAGCAGCCGGCAGAGCCTAGGCCGTAATAATCAGGCCAGCTTCTCGGTGGGTACCTGCTCAAGGTCAGCCACTGGCCCCAACTCGGGATTTAGCGAGCAAGTGTGAGGAGGCCGCTTGTCTGTCCAGCGCGTGGTGGGACACACTTGCTCATGGGAGGGAGACCCTGGGGGTCACAGGTCCTGCCCCAGCCCCCTCGTTTGACAGGGGTGGGAAGTGGAGCCCAGAGAGGGAATGTGTCTTGCCCAAGGCCCCACAGCGAGTCAAGGGCAGGGCTTCTAGAAACCCTCAGGTCCTGAGCAGCAGGACCGTCCCAGGGCCGGGAGGCCAGTCGCATTTCCCGGCTGTGCTGGTGCATTAATAAAAAATAATAAAGAAATGTCAAAGCGGGGTTAGGAAACCGGCATATTTTGAATTCTACATTTAAATCACAATACAACATAATTATGCCATTTGCGAGATAATTACGGGTTTTATAAAAAATATTAATTCCTAATGCACGGCAGGCAGTGAGGGTTGGGGACGGGATGCCAGTTGTAGGTGGCTCGAGGGGAGACTTCGCTCGCTCCTGCCAGAAGTTTCTGTGATGGTCTGTGTAACCTCCTTTGAAGAAGCAGCGCGGGTATGAAACTGAGACCCCACAGATGCGAGGCCCTGCGCGTGGTCGCCATCCTCAGCCCTCCTTGGGTGGGTAGCCTGAGAGCGGGGAGGCTGGGGGCCAAGCAGGACCTGGGAGCAGACCGGGGGTGCCCTTCCCGGCTACTCGAGTCGTTCTCTCAAAGCTGCAGCTCCCTCCAATGCCGACCAACCCAAGTGGGACGCCCTGAGGACCCCGGGCCCCTGGCCTTCTCCCTCAGACAGTTGTCTCTGAGCAAACCGTTGAGGAGGAAGGGCCGGGCTCTGGGGTCCCAGCTTGCCCAGCCTGAACCCTCCACCCTTCTTCTAGCAGAAGGAGGGGGTTCGGAGCCTGAGGCCTGCAGCAGGAAGGGCCAGCTTGCGGAGATGGGCTCCCTTCCCTCCGGGTTCACCCTCACCGCTGTCCTCAGAGGTGGCCGGGAAGCACTCAGTTGTGCAGAGAAGACAGTGACAGCCCGGGAGAAGGGACCATTCCAGTCACAGGGCTCCTTGGGTCTTACTGAGACTGCCCCCAGGCCTCAGACACCCACAGAAGAATGCCAGAGCAATCCCAAGCTGGTCCGCTCTGCCAGTGGGGAAATGGAAGCCCGGAGAGGTGACGTGACTGGCCCAAGGGCACACAGCTAGGGGTGTGATTGGATCCCAAAGCTCCCAACTCCCTGCGCAGAGCGCTCCCCTCACAACACAGTTCCAGACCCAGGGACCTCCCGCCACAGCTCGCTGCAGCCTCCTCCCTCCGGGAAGAGGATAGTCCTCTCAGAACATAACCCAACGGAGCAGCAGCCCCGAGTCTGAAGTCCTGGTTGCCGTCCTTCCCGTCACCTGGACGCAGAATACAAACCACCCTCCGAGGCCCTAATCATTTTTCTATAAATATCAGAGCATCTCGTTTCGGAGGGGGAGCGTGAGCGACGGGCTCCTTTGCCTTCCTGACTGTGTTTAAAATCTGATTTCGAATTAATTTCCTTTGGTCATCCACCGGCAGACACCTTATTTGTCAAATCTCGGGCTCTTGGCAGGGGAGAGGGGAGAGGTGGTGGGGCCTCAGGCAGCTGCTGGCCTGCTGGCCTGACAGGCGTCCTGGGCAAGGTGCCCTCAGCAGGGGCAGCAGCGCCGCCTGGCTCCCAGCCGACACGCCGGGCACGCAGACTCCGGAAGCGCCCTGCGTGGACGGGCGGGGCCGGGCCCTAGCCCACGGCCGCTCCATCTGTCTCAGCCATTAATTCCCGGCTCTGCCTCCAGGTCTCCAGGCTCCCCGAGGCCTGGTGATTAGTATTCTTATTAAAGATTATTTTATTTTCATTGCGCGGATTAATCTGGCTTTGACATGTTATAGCCATATGGGTATTAGTAGAGCGCGTGAGAACCGCCCACTGGTGAGCGGCAGAATGGCCAGGCCATCTCTAAGCCCCGGTCACATGTCGAGAGGCTGGTAGGGGAAAGGCCCGGGCCCCAGAGGCTCCTCCACCTGGGTTCGAATTCTGGCTCCTCAAGGAGCCTGGAGCAAGGCTCTCTGCCTGTTTCCTCCCTGCCAAACAGATGTGTTAATGGCAACCACACAGCGTTGTGATAAGTGCCATGCACTGTCCTTCATGAATTCACATGCATTCACTCATACCATCCTCACAACGGCCCTAGGAGGCGGAGACTAGTATTATCCCCATTTTATGGATGAAGAAACTGAGGCCCAGCAACCTGCCTGGCGTCCCTTAGCCTAGGCAAAGGGGTTAGAGCAGAAAAGGAGCCCAGGCATCCTGCTCCCAAGTGTCTGCTCTTAACAGACAGGAGCAGGATGAGCTCTGTGAACAGGCAGGGGCTCAGGAACCTCGGGCTATCCTGCTGAGGGTTATGCCACGAATCACCCCAGGGTGTCACCACACGCGTGCTGTGTGCCCCTCAGTGCTCTGACGGTGCATTGAGAGCAGAACTGGCTCTTCGTATCCTGGCTCCATAGTAGAATCTCAATAAATTAGGGTGAAGGAGTGAATGAGGGGTGGAATGAGCGAACGGTCCCTGAAGTGCTTGTTGACATGATCTGATAACTACGGGGAGGGTCACCGACATTCAGTTCAACAACGGGCTCCACAAATATTTGCTGATGAAGCACAGAACCTTCCTCTGCCCCATTCCTGGGCCAGGAGGGAGGCTCCTAGGCTGTGCCCCAGGACCTTTGTCTCCCGGAGGGCTGCTGGGGGGAGGAGGTGAGATCACAGAGTGTCAACTAGGAGCGCCACAGCCCCGAACTCCCAGCCCCCCGCCCCTGTCAGGCCTGAGCCCTCATGGGGTCCCTTCAGGCTGGAGGGAAGAAGTCTCAAAACTGAGGCACGTGCTCGCCAACTCTCCAACCTGAGAGCCCCTTCTGGCTCCACCACCTCCGAGTCTGGGAAGGAAACTTCCGACAGTATCATTTCTCCCGATTCCAGACTTTCTCTCAAGCCTGTAGAATTTTACAAATTAACTTGATTTGAGCGATTATCATAAATAGATGCAATTGAAAAAAAAAAAAGATGACATGACATCTTTTCAGATGACGCCTCTCTCAAGCACTGAGCTTTCTGGAACGGGACTTTGGGGCCTAGAAACCCCCGTGAACTTCCTGGCGGTCCCTGTTGCAAAGGTCAGGCCCGTGGTGCAGCTGGGAACTGCCTGGCTGGGTGGCGTTTGGTCCTCCTTGAACTCCCGGGGTCTGTCCCTGCTGCAGGCAGATCATGGTGGGATTAGCTCACTTTGAAAGCGATTGGCACTTCTGCTCCGAGCTACCCACTAGGAAGTTTGAGGTGAATGGGGCAGCCCTGCCCTTATTCACAAGGAGCCGCCCACAAGCCCCTTCCAGTTTAGGAGGAGAGTCAGGCATATAAATAAACAAATACAGCCATAGTGCCAGCAGTGGCGATACTGAGCAGGGACTGCCGAAGTGGGGCAGGGAGTGATTGTTTCTATGTACCTGTGTGTGTGCCTTTGTGTATGTGTACATGTGGAGGTGTGCGGAAAGGCTTCATTCCAAGGGACAGGAAAATGAATCTTGAGAGTTTGACAGGTGGACAAAAAGGACAAGCCGTCCCAGGAAGAAGGCACAGCACGTGCAAAGGCCCTGAGGCAGGTGTGGGAAATGGCCAGCCGTTTAGTTTGGCCTATGGATGGGGAGTTGGAGGAGGCTGTGGGCGGGCTTTGCATGCCACGCTTCATTGTTAGGTCATGAGTGTTTGAACTGGCAGTGACCAAGTCAGGTGTCATTTTAGGGAGTTCCTTAATCTAAAAAACCCCTACTCCCTGCATGGCTGACTTGTTCTTATTGCTTAGACACGATTCAGATATCATTTCGGTCTCTGGAAAGGTAGCTGCTCGCACCATTTACCCTTTGCCACATCACCCGCTTTATTTCCTTCCTGGGAATGATCACAGCCTTGTTTCCTGCATGTCTCCCCCTCGAAGGTCCTGTCTTTGTGAGGGCAGGGACCGTGTGATCTTGTTCGGCGCTGTGTCTCTGGCGCCCAGATCAGAGCCGGTGCTTGTAAATACCGGTGGAATGAATGGCGGTCACACTGGCAGCTGGGACTGGGGAGGCAAGGCTGGACGTGGGGCCATCCAGGTGAGCGACGAGGCAGGTGTGGTGAGGCCAGGGAGAAGGTCAGTCCCAGTTGTGCCGACAGGCTCTGGGAGGGGCGGGAGCCTGTGAGTCCCGGACAGTCAGCATTGCTCAGGGAGCTTGTAAAACAGATACCCGGGCCCCACACCTGGCTCTTCTAACTGGAATCTGTATTTTTATAGGGGTCTTATCACCTGTGTCTCTTTTCCAGTCACATTCCCACCCGCCCCATTCCCTTCCCTTCCTACCCAAGTCCCAACCTCAGCCTTCCAGTGCTGAGCCTCCTGACCCCCCACATCCGAGGCAGTGTCCCCCTCAGGGCCCAGTGTCCTGTGATGGACACATTCAGGCTGGAGACGGGCGTGGGTGGGAAGGGCCGCAGTGGGAGACGTGACTCTGGTTTGAAGAGGCTCTTTCTTGTGCCGACTTTGGGGCTGGGACTCCGGTATCCGGGTCCCAGCCTCAGCTCCGCCCCTGACTAGCTGTGCAACCCTGTGTTAAGTCACAGGCCCTCTCTGTGCTTCAGTCCCTCCATCTGCAAATGAGGGTGGGACCGGGTGATGCTGAAGGTGTGTGTGCACCCGTGTCCCTCTGGAGATCATACTGGAAGCCTCGGGTCCCAGCGCGAGCTGCCCCAAGGCCTGCCACGGCGGCCCAGCTGGCTTGCCTAAAGCCACCTTGTCCTTCGCAGCCTGCGAGCTGGGCTTCTACAAGTCGGCCCCCGGGGACCAGCTCTGCGCCCGCTGCCCTCCGCACAGCCACTCTGCAGCCCCCGCCGCCCAGGCCTGCCGCTGTGACCTCAGCTACTACCGCGCGACCCTGGACCCACCATCCTCAGCCTGCACCCGTGAGTAGTGCCCCAAGCCCCAGAATCCCGCAGCCCGAGATGGGCCAGGACCTCGCCCTCCCAGGACTCCACGGGCCTAGTCAGTGCTCTGCGGGTGAGGCAGGGACAGGTGGCTCTCTTGGGCCAGGGGCCACTCGAGGGTGGCGGGGGTGACTCTGACTGATTCCTCAGCCGTAGCCTTGACCTCTCTGAGGTCCCTACCTCTTGTTGTATCTCACCTGTCATCTCTACAGGGAAATCCTTCCTTCCTTCTTTCCTCAGTCTTTGCTCTTTGCCTCGAAGAGCACTCGGGAGCCGGACCCGTGCCTGCCCAGTCCAGGTGTCTTTGGCCATCTTGGGATCCAGCAGTGACACTGCCATCCTGGGAGCCGGGGTGGGCAAGCCAGGGGGTTCCCATGAAGCAGGGGAGGTTCAGAGGAGCCCCCAGTCGCCGCCATCCTTGATGGACTGTCGGAGCCCCCGTAGTGTGCGTGGGGTGCGGGTATGAGTGTGTACAGGGAAGCCGTGTGGCTGCCTGCGGGGACGTGGCATGCGCGTGTCCAGTTCCGGCTGGGCCCAGAGACGCCTACAGTGTTCGGATGCCTGAGTGTGAGCATGGGAGTCTTGTGCTCCTCTGGGGGTGTGTGTGCATGTGGGTCCCGGTAGGGGACTCCCAAGTCTCCGCAGAGCTTGAATGACTGCGCCTTGTGAGCTTGGCAGGTGCACATGTGGCGCAGCAGGGGAGGCGTGTGTGCCCGGAGAGGGTGTGGTTGTGCGTGCTCCTGCCCCGGATACCTGAGGGGACTGCGAGGGACTCTGACGCTGCGTGTGCAGGGCTGCGTGGCTGCCTTGGCTTCTGCGGGCTGCTCACGGCCGCCTTCACTGCCTCTCTCCTGGCCGCAAGGGGCCTCTCACGCGCCCAGCCCGGCTGGGAGGGTCTTGCCAGCGGTGGTGGAGTGGGGGGCACTTCACACAGTTCAGACTGGTTTTGTGCCCCCCCAATCTATCCCAGCCTCTGTCTCCAATCTCCCCCTCCCCCACCTCCATCACACCCAGCTCCCAGGCTCCCTGTACATGGCGTCTGCGCACGCGCATGCGCACACACACGCACACACTCCCTCCCTCCGCCGTCCTGCCCAGACCCATGCGTTTTCCCCACATGGGACCTGCCGGGACAGAAAGGATGGCCGAGCGACACCATGGGCTTTGCAGGCAAGGGCAGCCCAGCTCCAGGTCATGGACGCTTGTTCTCACCTAGCCGGACTCCAGTTTTTCTCCGAATCCACAATTCAGTGCCCTTGGGTTCTAGAAATCTTAAGACTGTAAAAGACTAGGATTTTAGTATTCCGTGCCCTTCAGATTCTACTCTTCTCTATGATTGTGAGATTCTACTATTCCATTTTCTTGAGATCTAAGAGTCCCTGCCTGGAATGCTGAGAATTGAAATTCTGACCCCCCCCCGGGTCCCCACAGCCTCCCAGTCCCTCCAGACTCAAATCTCCACCCCCAGGAGCCTACCCCAGCCTCCAGCCACAGCTTTCTCTCCAAAATCTCTGCGTTTCCCCGACTGGGGCTCCCGTGGAAGTAGGGGTGGGCACACCCTTGGGCAGAGACACCCACCGGGCTTCCCGGAGCCCCCATTTTACTGCACAGCAGTGCTCAGTGGTCTGTGCTCTAGAGCCAGCACAGGGGCTAAGGAGGGATGCGTGGAACACAAACGGCAGAGGCATTTTGCTCCCAGGGTGGCTGCCGTGGGCACGCCCTGCCCAGGGTAGTCAGTCTGTCCACCTGCTCTGGATGAAAACTTTGGGAGACACAAACCTGGGATCCACGTGGTCCTGCAGTGGGACAGGGCGGCATGTGACACTGCCCGTGCCATCAGGGAGTTTCCGGAGGCTGGAGTGGGGGTGACCTTACCCATGGGGAGCCCCACCTATAATGGGAGAGTCCCAGCCCTTCCCTGGCCTGATGAGAGGGAGGCTGGAGCAGCCCAGATGAATGCCCACCACAGCCACCTGTCATTCCCTCCTCCACAGGGCCACCCTCGGCGCCAGTGAACCTGATCTCCAGTGTGAATGGGACTTCTGTGACCCTAGAGTGGGCCCCTCCCCTGGATCCCGGAGGCCGCAACGACATCACCTACAATGCGGTGTGCCGCCGCTGCCCCTGGGCGCTGGGCCACTGCGAGACGTGTGGGAGTGGTACCCGCTTCGTGCCCCAACAGACAAGCCTGGTGCGGGCCAGCCTGCTGGTGGCCAACCTGCTGGCCCACATGAACTACTCCTTCTGGATCGAGGCCGTCAACGGCGTGTCAGACCTGAGCCCTGAGCCCCGCCGGGCTGCCGTCGTCAACATCACCACGAACCAGGCAGGTAGGCGGAGATGCTCCGACCCCCAGCTTCCACTGCCCCGGCCCTCGCAGGGTCAGAGCACGGTGGCGCTTCCGGCAGGTGCCTGCCTCTCCTGGCCCTGCCTTCCTCCCCAGGACTGGGATCTCCAGGTTCTCCACGCCCTTAGAAGAGTAGATCCTGCCCTGTAGACGGGAGGAATCCGACAAGGTCAGAGACAGGCCGTCACGGCCAACATAGGCCTGGGTTCCAGAGTTTTCTCTCTGCCTCTGTTTCTTCCTTGGTGCACTGGGAATAACTGTACTTGCCTCAGGTACTATTTGGGGGCTTAAGTGAGAGAAATGAAAATTCTTAGCCCAGTGCCTGGCCCAAGGTACCTGCTCAATAAATGTCATTAAAAAACAAAATCACTCTGATTATCATTTTCCAGACACCTGCCACTGGTGCCCTGGGAGAGATCTGGTCACACTGGTTTGGACAACAGCCATTTATCTCTGTGTCTAGACAGCTGTTGGCCTGAATTTAGCCTCCGGAGCCCCTCCCTTTCCAAATTCTGGTGGGTCCTGCCTACCAAGAGACCCAGCCCAAGAGCCCACCACGATAGCGTCTCCACTAACAGCCACGCCGGCACACACCTGTCTAGGCTCACCGTGGCCCCCACCCCGTCTCCCCCCCAACACCATGCACTCCTGGTATAGCGGACGCTGTTCTCACCGTGCCACGCCACAGGAAGCATTAGAGTCAGGATTCGAACCCAGGTCTGTCTTGCACCCAGGTGAAACAGGTGTCTCAGCTGTGAGCCCAGGGCACCCCCTCCCTGATGCCAGGGCTTCGTCCATTCAAGAGAGTCTCACCCAACCAGCATTTGTGGGGCACACATCAAATGCCCGGCTCTGTGCTTGAGGCCGGGGACACTGTGCAGAAGAGGCCTGTGTGCCTGTGCCTGGGGCTCTGCCCTTGGCCGCTGGTCTCCAGGGAGACTGGGGCAGGTGGCTGGCCGGCCGGGGTGCAGGTGGGGCAGTGGAGCCCAGGGCCTTTCCTGACACCATCGTTACGCTCCATCATTAAAAACCCTCCCTTGAAGCCACGCTCCCTTCCAGCCACCAGACCATTTCTCTTCGCAGGAAAACCTGAAAGAGCTGTCTGTGTGCAGCTGTATCTGCGTCCTCTCTCTACAAGCCTCTTAGGGCAGATCCAATCATGCATCCTTCCCCACCTGTCCGCTGAAGTTCGATGCCTCCACCTGGCCACACGCCCCGGGGACCTCATTCCCTGTTCTTTTCTCATTGGCAGAACACTTTTGTCTTGGCCTCAAGCCCCAACATCCCCATTTTCTGTCTACCTTTCTGGCCTTCCCTTGTCCATCTTTGCCAGCCCCTCTTCCCTCAACAACCTCAAAAGGCTGGAAAGACCCTGGGCTTGTCCCAGACCTTCCTCCCTTCCCTCTTCACCCAGGTCTATCTTTTCTGAGTGATCTTATCAGGGCCCCTGGCTTGGAATTCCACTCTCAGGCTGACTGACGTCCCCCAAATGTACGTCACCAGCACAGACCTCTCCCCTGAGGGCTAGCTGCCTGCTCCCGCCCCCACCTGGTTGGTTTGAGCCTCACGGCACCCCTAGACCCGCACCCCCCAGACCCTCCCCATCTCAGGATACGGCACCACTGTCCTTGGGGATGCTGGAGCCCCACACCCTGTTGTCGGCCTGACTCTCCCACCCTCCCTCTGCACCACGTCTGCCACCCGCCAGTCCAGGCCTCAGACTCCTTCTAATCCACCTCGCTGAGTCAGCTCAGGCCGCCATAGCAAAATACCGTAGGTTGGGGGCTTAAACCACAGAGATTTATCGCTCGCAGTTTTTGAGGCTAGACATCCAAGATCAAGATGCTGGCTAGTTTGGTTTCTAGTTAAGAACTCTCTTTATGGCTTGTGGACAACCGTCTTCTCACTGTGTCCTCACAAGGCAGAGAAAGAGAGAAGCGTCTGCCGTCTTTTCTTATAAAAGCACAAATCCCATCATGAGACCCTCACCCGCATGACCCACCTATACCTAATTATCTCCCTACAGCCTCCTGCAGCCCCACCTTGATCCCTTCCACCTCTGCACTCTGTCTCCCTCTGTGCCTGCTTCACTCACACAGGACCTCTGGCCTTGGAAGTGCTTTGGTTTTTAAGAGACACCCACATATTGCTGCGATCATGATGGTCTTATCTGATCCTCACCTCCTCCTGGCTGGTGGTGCTGCTAGCTTCTCTTTCTGGATGGGGAAAGTGCCACCCCCCAGATGCTAACTGTCCCAGCCAGCAAGAGAAGGCCGGCTTGTGACCCCAGGCCTGATTCCCAGGCTGGCGGGGGGCCCCTGTGCCACACTCTCCAACTTAACTCTTGAGTTACTTCTTATTTTTTCACGCCAAAGTCACCCGGCAATATTTATTGGGCACCTACCGTGCGTAGCTCCCGCCTTCAGGGAGCTCCAGGTGTGGTGGGGAGACAGGACACCCTGAGGGGGTGCAAGAACTGGGCGTGGGGGGCAGCTGGGGGCCCCCAGCAGGTGGGGGACAGGGTCTGTATCTGTATGCCCAGCAAGTGTACCTGGGGGTAACCACACTGAACACAGGAGGGAGGGAAGGACTGAGTGACTCCATGAGTGAGTGAGGGGGTGCCCTGGGGACCTCGTGTGACACAGGAATTCTTGAGCTCAGATGGGCTCAGCTCGAGTCCTTCCTTCCCCTGAGTATCAGAGCTACAAACCCAGGCGGTGAGGACAAGGCTTCCTTCAGTCCTGCCCCTCCCTCCCTTCTCCTTTCCTTCCTCCTCCTCAGGCCTCCCTGAGAGCCTGCTCCACGCCAGGCCTCTGTCTGGGGTGGGAGGCATCAGGTGGGGGGGGAGGCCCAGGTGGACGAAAGCACCTGCTCGGTGAGGTTGGGGGGGCTCCAGTGCACTGCAGGGGAGGAGGAGGCAGTGAGAACTGCACCAGTCAGCACCCCCCCCAACCCCCCCACCGGGTCAAGCCAACCCCAGCATCCCACACTCCTAGACTGGAGCCAGGCTGTGCCCACCCCGGGTGACCAAGCAGAGCGGCAGCCAGTGATTTGCTAGGAGGATTGGAGGCTCGCCTGGGGCCGGGGCAGGACTGTTGGCAAGGTGAGCACAACCCGAGCCAGGGTACCCGGGGCAGAGGCCCGTCTCCGTTATCACCCAGCCTCGCCCCTGACCGAGGCTGGCCTCCCGCCCTCCCTTCCCCAGCCCCGTCCCAGGTGGTGGTCATCCGCCAGGAGCGGGCCGGCCAGACCAGCGTCTCCCTGCTGTGGCAGGAGCCTGAACAACCCAACGGCATCATCCTGGAGTATGAGATCAAGTACTACGAGAAGGTACCGGCGGGGAAGGGAGGAAGGGGAAGGGAGGTGGGCAGGAGGACCCTGAGCTGACCACCGCTCTCGTGGGCAGGACAAGGAGATGCAGAGCTACTCCACCCTCAAGGCCGTCACCACCAGGGCCACCGTCTCGGGCCTCAAGCCGGGCACCCGCTACATGTTCCAGGTCCGAGCCCGCACCTCTGCAGGCTGCGGCCGCTACAGCCAGGCCATGGAGGTGGAGACCGGGAAACCCCGTGAGTGCGGGGGAGGGCGAGGAAGCTGGGCCCTGTCAGGGCAGTGGGGGTCAGAGGAAGGGGGCGGGCGAGCTGCTGCCTGTGCCGGATTGGCACGCTGACAGGTGAAAGACTGAGGCTCAGAGAAGGGAAGTGACTTGCCGGAACGGACAGAGCTAATGCTGGCCCACAAGCCACTGGCGTTTACTGAGAACCAGTGTGACTTGCAGGCATCGTGGTGCCCTTTGCCAGCAAGGTCACCTTATAATTGTCCCAGAGACCCTCGCGTTGCCATTATCCACACCCCCATTTCACAGATGAGGAAAACGAGGATCAAAGCTGTAAAATGAATCGTCCAAGGTCACCCAGCAGGGCAGGATTTGAACCTGGTCAGTCTGGGGACGGATTCCGCGCCCCTCGCCCAGTATCACCCTGTACCCAGCCCCGGAACAGTGGTTCTCACAGCGTAGTCTGGCACCAGCAGCAGCACCACCTGGGAGGTACTGGAAATGCTGATTCTCAGGCCCGGCACCAGACCTTCTGAATCAGAAACCCGGGGGGTGGGGACTCAGGGCCCCCAGCAGGTCCACATTCATCAGGCCCTCAGGGTGATTCTGAGGCACATTCAAGCTTGGAAATACCCTGCCCCTGTCTCTGGCAGCTTGGGGGCCTCTGCTCTATACTCGGGTACCCTCCAGGAGGTGGTAGGATAGAAAGGTTCGAGGCTGAGTTCCTGACCCTCTTCAGCTGGCACCGCCTTGGCACTCATGTGCAGCAAGCGCTCTGAGGTCTGATACCACGTGGAGACTGCCCCGATAGGAATCCTGCCTGGCTTATTTCCATTTACTATGTGACCTTGAGTAAGTTCCCTGAGTTCTCTGAGCCTCGACTTTCTTGTCTAAAAACAAGATGATCCTGGGATCACCTTGTAATTGGGACTGAACTCGCACCTCTCAGCACATCCAGCTTTGTTACTGTTTGAATATCAGGCAGGACAGTCCTATTACAGGTGAGGAAACTGAGGCTCAGAGAAGTCTAGCGATTCTCGGCGGCTCACACAGCCCCAGGAAGTGGTGGCACCGGGGCAGGAAGCCAGGAAGCCTGGGGTAGCACAGTCTTGAAAGGGAAGCTTAGTAGAGGGGGGGGGCAGAGGAGGAGGCAGCCTGTGACCAGACTCTGGGCTGACCTCACCGAGTCTGGGAGAGCCACCAGATCCCCGGGCCTGAGAGGCTGGCCCCCCACCCTGCTGCCCCCTCCGCAGGGCCCCGTTACGACACCAGGACCATTGTCTGGATCTGCCTGACGCTCATCACGGGCCTGGTCGTGCTCCTGCTTCTGCTCATCTGCAAAAAGAGGTGGGCAGCCCCGGTCCCCAGTCACCCCCAGCCGCCCCAGAGCGCTGTGTCTCCAGCCTGTGCCAAGCCCCGCCAGGCCGGCGTCCCCCTTGTGCCTGTGGCTGGCTCTATCTCCACATACACGTGTTCTTCTTTCCTCCTTCACTTTTGTCTTTCCCCCCATGCCCCGCACACCCCCCATTTTCTGTCCACCTGTCGGTGCTGCCCTTCTTCATCTCTGCCAGCCCCTCATCTCTGAACAACCCCAAAAGGCTAGAGGACCCCAGGCTTGTCCCAGACCCTCCTCTTTTCCCTGTTCACCCAGGTCCCTATTTCCCGAGTGACCTTATCAGGCCCCGGGCTTGGAATTCCACTCTCATGCTGACGTCACTTCGGGTGACCATCTCCACCTATTTAAGCCTGCGATGTGGAGGCTCAGGTCTCGTTTTGCAGGGGAGCTGGTTGGGGATCAGAGACGTTAGGCCTTTTCCACCAAGTAGATGTCAGAACTGGGACAGGAACCCAGGTCCAACACTGAAGCCATTGTTCTCCCTCACTGCACCGCGGCGGGAGGTAGAGCAGAGGACACTGTTTGGTGTGGACTTAGGATCACAGACAGCAAGAATTGGAGGCATAGTGCTGTACGTGGAGACACGGGCCCAGGGAAGGGAGGGGCTTGCCGAGGTCACACGCTGTTGTAGACACCAGAAGCCTCGTCTCCCAACCACCCCACCAAGGGTGGTTTCGTGTAAAATGGGGCTGATAATGCAGAGACTGCTGTGCGGGCCAAGTGCACTTGACTTTGTACATTGTAATTGTCAAAGATGTCACAGTCCAGCTGGGTTGAGAGCCTGAGGGCATGGACTCCCCTCTGCAGGGGCTGACCCCGAAGGGGAAGGAGCTGGAAGGGAGGAGTTCTGACCCTGAACAGGGTCAGGGCTGAGGCTAGGGCCGTCCTTCACAGGCACTGTGGCTACAGCAAGGCCTTCCAGGACTCCGACGAGGAGAAAATGCACTATCAGAATGGGCAGGGTGAGTACAGGGTCCCAGGGATGGGGGCAAAGAGGAGGTCACAGAGGGGACCAGCGCTGGCCTGGGGAGGGCACAGGGGGTGGGGAGAAAGGTGCCCACAGAGAAGATGAGAGCCCCAGAGAAAGACCCCAGGAGAAACCCTCTGCACAAGTTTGTGCCTTCATACACAATTTTGCATACAGCTTTGGTGAGGGGGCGTCACGTGCTCTTGGGTAAGAACCCCTGCTAGAGAGAGCTTTCTTGGGACCCTGCAGACACCCCAGAAAGCAAGGATGATTAGGAGAGAGCCTCCCTCCGTACCACACATCTGTGCCCAGGGTAGACATTAGTATTAATTATGGTACTGATTCTCACTGAGCTGAATTCAGCATCAGAATCCTTCTTAACACAGTCTTCTAGAGGACTACTTTGAATCAAAGTTGGCATTTGCAATGAAAACATCTTTGCTACATTTCTACCCCAGAACAATTTAGAAAGGCCTTAAAGACTCTAGCAGTGACCCCAGAAGACTGAACAGCAGATATACTCAGAACTCACTGGAAACCCCAGAGTCCCCTAGAGACCCCATAGCTCCTCCACAGAGACCCTGTTATCACTTGGTAAGCATGCATTGGTCACCTGCTGTTTGCCACCACATCCCGAGATTCCCAGGGACGCTCCTTACCCTCCAGCCCCCACCCCAGACCTATCCCAGGCCCATGGAAGGAGCAAAGAAAGTCTCCCGCACCCCACTGATGGCCCCTCTCTCCTGGTCCCTCAGCGCCCCCACCTGTCTTCCTGCCCCTGCACCACCCCCCAGGGAAGATCCCGGAGCCCCAGTTCTATGCGGAGCCCCATAACTATGAGGAGCCAGGCCGGGCAGGCCGCGGTTTCACCAGAGAGATCGAAGCCTCCAGGATCCACATCGAGAAGATTATTGGCTCTGGTGAGCCTCGGGGGGTGTGAAGGTGGGGATAACACAGGGGGGTGCCCAGGGGAGGAGCACCCAGGGCAGAGGGAGAGGGGAGCCGAGGAGCCCGTGTGGCAGGCTGTGGAACACGCGGTGTGTGGGGCAGGGAGTGCGCCAGGGACCAGGTGCAGAGAGGAGGCTCCCACAGTCCCCCTTCCCCCGCCCACTCTGCTCGGGGTCCGCAGGAGAGTCCGGGGAAGTCTGCTATGGGAGGCTGCAGGTGCCGGGGCAGCAGGATGTGCCCGTGGCCATCAAGGCCCTCAAAGCTGGCTACACAGAGAGACAGCGGCGGGACTTTCTGAGCGAGGCATCCATCATGGGTCAGTTTGACCACCCCAATATCATCCGCCTTGAAGGTGTCGTCACCCGTGGTAGGTGCCGGGCGAGGGCAGTGTCACCCAGAAGGGCCCCTCCTACCCAGAACAGGACTCTGGGTCCATCCCTCGACCATGGTACCCTGGCCCTGCCCCGCCCCATCTCCTGGTTCAGGTCCCGCAGTGACTTGGTTGGGGAGGGGCCCAGAGTCCGGGACCCCTGTGGGAACCCTAGACTCTCCTAAGCCGCCAGTGCCAACCCACCTCCTGGAAGCTCACAGAGGGGGCCTGTTCCTGGGGTCTCTGATCAGCAGATCTGGTCTCCCCCGCCAAGGGCCACCCCCACGTCTATCCCTCCCCAGGTCGCCTGGCAATGATCGTGACCGAGTACATGGAGAACGGCTCTCTGGACGCCTTCCTGAGGGTGCGTGCCCCACCGGCCCTTCCGCGTGGGCTGGGGGCGTCAGTCTGGGTGTTGGGAGATCACATGAGGCCTCCAAACTCCCTCAGGAGCTTGGACTCAGTGGACCTGGAGAAAGGGGGTGAGGTATGGGGAGGGGTCTTAAGGGTCAGCCAATCAAATCGCCTTTCAGCCCCCCATCACCTGAAGGTCCTGCACACAGGCTAAGAGGGGTGCGTCTGCGGGGACCCAGGGCTCCAGCCAGCAGGGAGCGGTGGTGGGGGTGGTGGTGGAAATCGCTAGGCTCCCAGCCCCCACCCTACTGTTTATTTGCTGAGTATTTAGCCACAGGGCTTAACCTCTCTGGGCCTCCATTTCTTCTTCTGCAAAATGGGTGAGAAGTCATCACAGCCTCATCTCAGGGTTGCTGTGAGCATAAGCAAGACCCTGAGGAGGAACCTGAAACAGGGGTACACCTCATAAGCAATGAGGATACGTTACAGACAGCTCAGAGCCTTCCTGAAGCCCGGCCATGTCCCCTGCAGGCTCATGATGGGCAGTTCACCGTCACGCAGCTGGTAGGCATGCTCAGAGGCGTGGGCGCCGGCATGCGCTACCTCTCGGACCTGGGCTACGTCCACCGCGACCTGGCCGCCCGCAATGTCCTGGTTGACGGCAACTTGGTCTGCAAGGTGTCCGATTTCGGGCTCTCCCGGGTGCTGGAGGACGACCCTGATGCAGCCTACACCACCACGGTGCGCGGTCCACACCCGCTTCCAGGAGGCCCAGGGAGGGGCAAGGCAGCCTGGGGTGAGGGTGGGGTACCTGCCTCTTCTATGGACCTCTGTTTCTCCCTCCAGGAAATGGGAGCCACCATTCCCACCTTTGCTCTCCCACTGGGTGGCCTGGGCAGACACCAGGGTTTGGTCTCCCCCTGTCACTCATTCTCTAGGAGATTTTCGGAGGGTTGGCATCTCTCTGAATCACAAATCCACTCCACAGCTGTCTGTAAGGACTGGCTAAAAACTATTTTCGGAACGTGTTCCATAGAGAGGTGGGCTTCTCTAGAGGTGCCTTGGGGGTTGCCTTCAAGCGGGCAGCCTCAGCGAGAACCTTCCCTTCAGGTCTCACCCAGTGAGTGTCTGAGCGAGGTTTCGCTTAGAGAAAGGATTTTGTGACCAATGAAAGCAAGCAAGCAAGCAACCAACCAACAAAAAAAAAACCCAGAAAAAACGAAAACCAAAAAACAACCCAACCCAAGAAGAAGGAAAGGAAGGAAGAGCAGTTATGGTGATGAGCGAGCCTCATTCCGTGGGCTTGGTCACTTGCTCAGGCATCAGCCTTGTTGACTGATACTTACTGAGCACCTGCTGTGCTCCAGGCCCGCCACACACTTCCTTCGCTCAGTCTTCACAACAGCTGTGTGTGCGGGTCTGCCCGACCAGAACAAGTGCTCTAGGAAGGTGGGGGCATGTCTCCCCTCTTAGACTGCCAGTTTCCCAGCCTGGACCCCCTGCTCAGCAACCCGCCGCGGGCTGGGGAGAAGCCCTCAGCACTCCTGTGTGCCTTGCAGGGAGGCAAGATCCCGATCCGCTGGACGGCGCCCGAGGCCATCGCTTTCCGGACCTTCTCCTCGGCCAGCGACGTGTGGAGTTTCGGTGTGGTCATGTGGGAGGTGCTGGCCTACGGGGAGAGGCCCTACTGGAACATGACAAACCGTGACGTGAGTGCGGGACCCTGGCTGGGCCGAGACCTGTTGGGGCCTTGGAGGGGGGACCAGCCTCCAGCCTGGCACTGTGCTTGCCCCCCGCCCCAGGTCATCAGCTCCGTGGAGGAGGGGTACCGCCTGCCTGCGCCCATGGGCTGCCCCCGTGCCCTGCACCAGCTCATGCTCGATTGCTGGCACAAGGACAGGGCCCAGCGGCCTCGCTTCTCCCAGATCGTCAGTGTCCTCGACGCCCTCGTCCGGAGCCCTGAGAGTCTCAGGGCCACGGCCACTGTCAACAGGTGCCTGGCACCCGCCGAGCTCTGCCTAAACCCAGCTGCCTTCCCAGTATTTCCCCAGATAAGGCTCAGACTTAGGGTAGGCCCTGACGTCTGGACCTCACCCAACCTGGGCCCCTCACCCCTGCCCTGCCTGGGCTCCTGACCCCTTCAAGTCTGGACCCCTGATCCCTGCCTTACCTGGGTCCCTGATGGCTATTCTGCCTAAGCCCTGTGCCCCTGACCCCTGCCCTTCCTGAACCTCTGACCCCTGCCCTGTCTGGGCCCCTGACCTCTGCCCAATCTGGGCCCCTGACCTCTGCCCTACCTGGACCCTCCTCAGCCCTCACCTTACAGCCTGACCCTAGCTTCTCAGACCCTTTGCCCGCTGCCGAGCCTGGATGGAGGCCAAGGGTGGCGAGTGCCAGGGTCCCTGAGGAAGGCAGAGGCCCTGGCAGGCCACTGACCAAGGACACCTGTGCCTCAGGTGCCCACCCCCTGCCTTTGCCCAGAGCTGCTTTGACCTCCGTGGGGGCGGCGGCGGGGGCCTCACCGTTGGGGACTGGCTGGACTCCATCCGCATGGGCCGCTACCGGGACCACTTCGCTGCCGGCGGTTATTCCTCCCTGGGCATGGTGCTGCGTATGGATGCTCAGTGAGTGAGGGGTGGGGCGTGGCGCTGGGTGTGGATGCTCAGGGAGTGAGGGGTGGGGCGTGGTGCCGTGGGGGTGGGAACAGGGGGAGAGGGCAGGAGACCAGAGGCAGGCTGGCAGCTCCAGACAATGGGGAACCAGCCTCCCAGGCAGTCCTGGTCAGCATGCCCTTCCTTCACAGGGACGTGCGCGCCCTGGGCATCACCCTCATGGGCCACCAGAAGAAGATCCTGGGCAGCATCCAGACCATGAGGGCCCAGCTGACCAGCACCCAGGGGCCCCGTCGACACCTCTGACCCGACGCCAGTAGGGCCCGGGCAGCAACCACAGCGGCCCTGGGTCATGTCGGCCCCCAGAGGACTTGCAGGGTTGGCCAGAGGTCGGGCAGCCCCCAGCCTCTGTCCCTCCTCTCAGGTTCCAGGGAGGCCAAGAGCTCTGCCATGGGACCAGGAGTTTCCCGGGCTCAGGGCCTGGGCAGCGGCGTTTGGTGCCCAGCGTGGCTGGAACATCTGCCCGCCCCAGCTGAGGCCTCAGTGACACTGAGCCTAACAGAGACATCACTCACTTGCCTCTGAGAGAGAGAGAGAGAGAGAGAGAGAGAGAGAGAGAGAGAGAGAGAGAGAGAGAGTGTGTGTGTGTGTGTGTGTGTGTGTGTGTGTGTGTGTGAGATCACATGCTGTAGGGGTGTGTTTTCATGAGGTCCCGGGAGCCTTTGTGAACATTTGTGATCATGTGTGTGTTTGCACCCATCAGGTCCCAGCATGTGCTGGTGGCGCACATGCTTATCTGACTTGCCAGGGGGCATATGTGCATGACCGTGGATGGCACGTCATGAATGAGGATGCCTGTCACAGGCCTGTGAGCACAGAACTTGGTGTGACCCTGCCCCCTGAATATGGGCCCAGGCCCCAGCACCCACAGGGACGAGGAAGAGGCTCATGCCCACCTCCTCCTACACCTGGAGGCTGGAATTGGGGGCCACTTTGGAAGTGCACCAGCACCAGGCCCACCCTTGTCTCTGCCTGCCCAGGTGAGCCCACCCCCGGCTCTATCTCAGGTCTGAGCCCTCCCTCCAGCTAGTGAGGGGCCACCTGCAGCCTCCACCCGTCTCCCATCGCTGCTTCAACAGGAAAACAGGGTTCCCGGCCAGCCCCTCTGGCCACCTGCCATGTAGGCATCACTGCGGAGTAAGCCAGGTGCCCTCCGCCAGACTTGGCTGCCTGGTCAGGGGCCAGGGGCCATGAACTTCCCTCTAGGCTCTGACACCCCTCCATGGCCTAGGGCTCCTCAAAGACCCTCTGCCAACCTCTCACTGCCCAGCCCTGGCCTGTTCCCCCATCCTAGGATCAGGGACCATGAGATCCCAGCTTTTCGGCCCCATGTGCACCCCTCTTGTACCACCTGGGGAGACCAAGGCCTGGAGAGGGGTTGTGCCTTGTCCAAGATCACATAGCAACCAAGTTTCAGAGCTGAGGACACCTGCCTTCCAGCCCAGCGCTATTCCCCCACCCCACCCTCCACCCCCGCCTCCAACACACACCATCCCACGCTGACAGCTGTGGGTAAGAGGGGGCTTCAGAACTCCCCTGTCCCAAAACTGACCCTCCCCTTTACGGCCCACCAGGGTATGTAAATATCTCTTTTCTACCATGTCAGAATATTTTTTCCTCACTCCTGACAATGCAAAAATGGTCTTTAAAGCACATAAAAAGCACCCAGGGTGAGAAAGCACCATCCCAGGGGAAGCTTGGCAGGCAGGGCTTAAGGAATCCCACTGGACAGGATGCCTTGTGCCCCCTGCTGGCCCCAGAGGGAGGGGCAAACCCAGCTCCCCACGCCCAGCCCAGCCCTCCCCCTAGCCAGCACAGCTGTTCCGCAGAGACACCAGCACTGAGTCCTCCCTCCCTCCTGCAATAATTTGGGGAGTCTCAGCCCCACCTAGGTGCCGCGGCCAGCTCTCTACACCTCTATATATTATATTACTATATAGCCGAGCTGTTCTTCCTTCCTATGGAAGTCGGAAACATGGTCAGAACACGATCCGGGGAGGACCCTGTCTTCCTCCCACCCCCAGCCCACTCTCACCCAGTTCCTGGGCTCTGATCCTCACGGTCAAGCGGGGCACAGTGAGCCTGGCACTTGCAAAAGTGTGGCCCCTGCCCTGGGTGTGAGGTACCCCTGGGGTCCCAGGATCTGCTTCTCTGTGGTCTTCATCCTGAATCTTGAACTTACCTACAATGAGAATAAACTCTGCCTCATCTTTGCCTGTGTCCCAATTTTTTTCCATCCTTTCAACCATGACATCACCTGGGGGAAGAAGAGTAGCCTTATGCTATGCACCTACTGTATGCAGCCCATACATTTTTTTCTATTCTGGTCTTCGCATCTATTCCAGGAGGTAGGATTCATGCACCCACTTTAGATACGGGGAGGCTGAGTCTTACAGAAGTCAACTAGCCTAAAGCCAAGTTTGTGGGGAGCTGAGTCAGAACCCTGGCTTGTCCATCTCCAAAGTCCATGCTTTGCTAAGAAGCACCCCCACACACCCCAAGTTCTTTCTCCCAAGATGTGCAGATGGTGGCTAACACTGGAGCACAATCCCTTGCAGGCAGGCATTGGCCTTGCCTCAAGTTCTCTTGTGCGAGAAAGACATCCTCTGGAGGAGGAACACATAAGGCAGGAACATTTCATGGGAACAACTTCCTTGGGACCAAGGGGTCCTTTGAGAGACCTGGGTGCCACGGGGCAGGGAAGGGACCATAGGATGAAAGCATCTGATTAAGTTACATCAGGGGCTGAGGCCCCACCTCCGATCCAGGAAAGAAGGGACAGCAGCAGAGCCATGACAGTGGCACCAGAGGCAGAGCAGAGTCCAACGATGTCTGTTTGGGGAAGATGGCCCTGGGGATCCTATTGGTGAGCAAGCAGATGATCTCCAGCAGCCCCTCAGGCTGAAGGGAAGATCTTCATTCCTGCACATCCCTCAAATTGAAAAAGTAGGGCCAGGGAGACAGTGCTTCTGCTGTGTTTCCTACGTTATCTCACTAACAATCACAGCCACGCTCTGAGGTTGGTAGCACTGTCTCCATCTCACAGTTGAGCACAGCATGCTCACAGGCCAGTGTCCCAACTGGCAGAACAGCCACATAAAACTAGACCTCTGATTTCTATCCAGGTGTGTTTCTCTTGAAACTCTAACAATAAACTGCTCTGGGCCTCCTTCCCACAGGGCCAGGCATTTCCTATGAGGAAGAATCTGCTACCACACACTTTCTTCCCCAAGGGCTGATCATCAGAGCCTATGGAACACCTCCAATGGGCTGGGTGCCATTGGGGGATACAAAGATGAAGGTAGACCCTTCAGAAACTGGAACGAGGTGGAGTACAGAGTGCACAAAAGTGGCTCCCCAGTCAAATCACTATGCTAAGTGTCCAGGAAAGGGGGCACGCAGAAGGTTAGAGGAGGTCAGAGGAGAGAAAGCCTGGAGGCCTAAGACTGTCACTGAGGACTTCCTGGAGGAGGAAGCATTCAGCTGGGCATTGAAGGATGAGAATGGTTTGGAGGTTCATTTCCCCTGTGTGAGGATGGATGCAGAGTAGAACAGCACAGAAGAAACAAATGGGGTTCATGTATAGGAAGCCTCGCTGTCATGAAGTTAGTTGATCCCCTCCAGTTTAATCTGTATATTTTATTTCCAATAAACTTTGCAAGGGGTTTTCTCTGCACCTTGACAAGGTCATTCCAAAATATATATGGAATAATAACCTAGACTAGCCAAGACAATTTTGAAGAGGAGCAGGCGGAGGAAGGGAGATTCATCATACCAGGTATCAATAATCACTAAAGCTCCAATAATTAAGATAGTTTTATTTGGTTCTGGGAATACAGAAACAGATAAAAAGAACAGAGAATAATAATAGTGCCTAGGATCAGATCCAAATATATATGAGAGTTTGAAACATGACAGGGGTAAATGATAGTCTACTTAATTGGTGATATTAGGGCAATTAAATACCCACATAGAAAAAGATAAAATTAGATCCCTGCTGATACCATTCACAAAATAAATTCCAGGTTAATTAAAGTTTAAATGTAAAAAGCAGACTATAAAACTTTTAAAGGAAAAAAATAAGACTTTTAAAAGAAAACAGGAAGATAACTTTATGACCCAAGAGCAAAAAATGAGGGCACAAATGATAAAGGAAGATGAGAAAACTGATTTCAATAAAACTGAGAACTTTTCCATGACACACAAAAAAATGGATTCTTTAGAACCATTCCTGGGAGAATATTTGCAAACTGTATAACCAACCAAGAGAGAATTAGTTTCCAAAATAAATTTTTTAACTTCAAAGAATCAATTTACCAAAACATTTCAAAATATAGGAAAGTGGGGGGAAAGACATGAACAGACAAATAACAGGGGGAGAAATGTGAATGACCAATAAAGATATAAAAAAGATTCTCAACATCACTGGTAAACATGGAGATGCGAGTTAAAACAATAATGAGATAGCTATTACACCAATTTAACTGGCAAACTTAGTCTCTAATTCTGGTATTGATGAAGGTGTTGGGGGAATAGGAATGTTTATAAACCACTTGTGGGAATGTAAATTGGTGCAACTACTTTGGAGAGCAATTTGGAAACACTTAGTAAATTTTAAGATGAGCAAATCTAAGACCAAACAGCTCCACCTTAGTGCATGTTCATCTTCGATTAGGCTCCCGAAGCAGTGCCTGAGATTCTTGTGCAGGTGATTTATTGAGGGAGAGCTCCCAGGTGAAAGAGAGAGGGGAAGGCAGAGAGGGTGGGAGGGAATTCTAGGCAATGATATGTTCTTGTTGGAGATTATCTTCAATCCGATGCCACAGATGCTTCAATCTAATGCTCCAGAGTTCTGGAGCATTAATAATATCACAGAGTCTCGGATCTGTCTTGAAGCAAGGGAGCCAGACTTATACCTGTGTCAGTCATTGATTGCCTATAGGCTGCCCCATTGCAGGAAAGTGGGTGGTGTTGTATATCATCTTGGGTGAGGAAGTTCCCAAGAAGGGAGCAGCTTTGAGCTCTTGGCAGCCAACTCTTACAGCGTTTGCAGGTCAAAGGAATCAGGGCAGAGTACCCACAGTGTTTTCTACGCATCCTAGAGAAACTCATACTCACATGTAAAGGATACATGTCCAAGGTACATACATGCACCTTAGCATGTAATAGAAAAATGAGGAGCAGCCTACCTGGTCTCAGCAAGGAAACAGGAAGATAAGCTGCTTTGTAAGTACAATGAAATCATCTACCGTAGTTAAAATGAAAATAGACCAACATGTACCAATAGGGATAAGTCTTTATAACATAGCACAGAGTGAAAAAATAAATGACAATGGCATATATATATGTAACATTATATCATTTTTGTAAGCTTTAAAATCATATGTAACAATGGAATTACAGGTTTCTAATCTGTAACTAGATAATAACAATACAACAAATAAACATAAACACCAGCTTCAGCCTAGTTACCTCTGAGGAAGAAGGGCAAGGATGGAAAGGGTATTGAGCTGTATTGACAGTGTTTTATTTATTTTCCTTTTTAAAATAGATTTCTAGCTAGGCATATTTCTCCTAAAACTCTAAAAATAAACTCTTCAAATATGGCAAATATGGCACAATGTTAACACCCATTTAATCTTGGTGGGCACATCGTGTCTGTTACACTACTTTGTGAGTTTTCTGTACATTGAAATGTTTTATAATTAAAATTAAAGAGGTTTACAAACCATAAGGCTAGAGATCTGAGTGGGATGTTCAGTGTCTCCTGAGAAACAGGAAAGGAATTTCCGGAACTCGCTGGTCTTGCGCTGTCCGTGGTGCTGAACCGCAATGACAGGAGTTGGTGTGCTGCAAAAAATCAGCAGGTCTTGTCAGCTCTCCTCCAAACTGTCCCAGATGTCACCATTTATCCCCACCTACCACTGGTGTGAGACGCCGCCACCATTTCTCCCCTGGACACCTTGAGGAGATGGTTTCCCTGCTCCTTTCACCCCCAAAATGAAAGGATCCTTTAAAAACCAGATGAGGCCACTTCTCTAATTACAATGCTCCAAAAGTTTCCTATCAAGTTTGTAATAACATCGAAAACTGTGGGGTGTCTGGGTGGCTTGGTTGGTTGATCAGCCGACTCTTGATTTTGGTTCAGGTCTTTTTTTTTTTTTTTTAATGTTTTTTATTTATTTCTAGGAGAGAGAGAGAGACAGCGTGAGCAGGGGAGGGTCAGAGAGAGAGGGAGTCACAGACTGAAACAGGCTCCAGGCTCTGAGCTGGCAGTCAGCACAGGCCCGACGCGGAGCTCAAACCCACGAACCGTGAGATCATGACCTAAGCGAAAGTCGGACGCTTAACCGACTAAGCCACCCAGGCGCCCCAATTTTGGTTCAGGTCTTGATCTCACATATCTCATAGCATGGAGCCTGCTTCAAATCCTCTGTCTCCCTTTCTCTGCCCCTCCCAACTTGTTCTCTCTCTCTCTCTCTCTCTCTCTCAAAAATAAATAAATGTTTAAAAATTTAAAAATAATAGGGGTGCCTGGGTGGCTCAGTTGGTTAAGCATTCAACTTTGGCTCAGGTCATGATCTCACGTTCGTGGGTCTGAGCCCTGCGTCTGGCTCTGTGCTGACAGCTCAGAGCTTTGAGCCTGTTTCAGATTGTGTCTCCCTCTCTCTCTGCCCTTCTTCCACTCGTGCTCTGTTACTCTCTGTCTCAAAAATAAATAAGCTATAAAAATATTATAAGAAATTAAAAATAATAAAATAAAATTCTCTCCTGGCCTACAATATCCTACAAGATCTGCTCCTTCTGGCCTCTCTGACCTGCCTCCAAACATCCTCTCCTTCACTCTAACCAATCTCTCCCTCACTCTAACCATCTTCTCCCTCACTCCTTTTATTTCTTGAACATGCAAGGCCTTGGTAGTAGCCCTTCCCTTTGTCTGGGATGCTTTTCCATGTCTACAAAAGGTTCAGCTTGAGTGTGACTACCTTCCACCTGAGTCATGTTCTACTATGGTACTTAATATTATTGTATTTATAGCATTTACAACCCCCATTGAAGTTATTTATCATTTATTTACTTGCTTATTTTCTGCTCCCATAATTCAGTAGGGTCTGAAGAATCAGATACGACATCTAATTTATTCAGTGTTTTACCAGTAGTACACAGCACAGCAATGGCCCTCATTCATGTGCAACAGATATTTTTTTTGAATGAATGAATGCATATATTCTGAGCACCTGTTCTGTGACAGGCCCTATATTTGGCTTGGGATATGAATTATAGAATAAATAATATAATTCTTGCCCTCAAGATGCTCATAGATTGGAGAAAACATAGAAGCCAAATCACAGAATCATGGAATGCCGGAATAAGTCCCTTTGCTCTTATTATAGATCAGAGGACTTTAGGGGAATCAGCTTGGTAATTCTCCATACACTTCTTCTTTCTTAAATAAAGAAATCCAGCCTTACCAATGGAGAGAAATGGACTTACCCAAATTCACACAGCATTGGAGGCATAATCTGGCTCTGAAATTCTTCACCTAACTTCCTATAGTTTACATTTAAAGAAAGGTCCCCCAAAGCAACTTCACTCCTCTACCTCTTGGCTCTTGGTTACCCTTCTAGGCACCACCTGCAGAAGGGGAACAAATTCCCAGAGGAGTGGTTTGAGGAGCAACAGGAAATCCTTAGGCAAATGGATGCCTTACCTTTTAATAAACCATAATGCCTAGATTTTCACCGTTAGTATCTCATCTCTTTGAAGAAGGCTTGCCAGCTTTGGATTTTCCCGAGAAAACACAAAATCCCCCTAGAAGAACAACTCTCTGAGCCCCAAGTGTGGGCAAGTCCAGCCAAACCTTCCTACCCCTATGAGAGGGCTCACTAGGAGAGAATAGATGATATGGTTGGGGGTTAGAGGAAGTGTGGAAAGAGGAGGTCGAAGATGCCAAGTGAAACTGGTGCCACCCAAGTCTCTTGTCTCACCCCCTGTTCTTACTCCTGGAGAGAAGACTCTCCAGCCACGAGGAAATACCTGCAGACCCATAAATACTCTTGGCCCTCTCCCATGACTGTGCCATGTGCCTTTTCCACTCGAGGAATGTTCCTCTCCTCCCTTCTCACCCTGGGTAATTGCTATTCATGCTGCACCTCTCAACCTCTGAAGCCTTTCCCTAATTTAGGGTTAGATTTCTCTTTCTGAGATCGCACAGATCCCAGGATTCCACATTAAAGCACTTATATTGCACTGTGATAGATCTCCCACCTTCTCTGTTGACTGAATAAGGTCAGGATTGTTCCTATTTAGCCAGAGAATCCCAGTGCCCAGCCCATGGCTGTGCCCAAGGTAAGGATTCAGTGGATGATAAAGGCACAGGCAAATAACCCTTCCTGGCACCCTGGGTATCAGCCCTATTGTCAGACCACGTCCTTCCTTCTTCCCTTCCATGTGACTTTAAGCATGTCACTTGCTCTTTGAGCTTTATTTCATCCCTCCTCACCTGTAAAATGAGGTCAGTACTTGAACACACTGCACAGGCTTGTCATGAGGATTAGAAGATAATATTAAGGTAAGACAGAGGGACAGTGCCTTGTGTTGGTCACTATAGCAGGAGGGTGGCTGGGTGTCTCTGGGATGATGTAAGGGCAAGGCTATTGATGAGTGTGGGTGAGGTTTTGGAAGCAGGAAGGGGTGGAGAGCCCCAGTAGTTTAGAGTCCTTCTTCCCGGGACAGTCCCCTCACTGTGGTTCTTCTCTCTCTCATATCACCCAGGAGGTGGTGACCTAGACCCATGGTCATCTCTCACACTCCATCCCCGATGCCCAGGCACCTCATTAGGGACACCTCCATCTTCCCCACCTTAGGCTGCTGGAGAAGGGTCAATTGCTTGTGTGAAATTCACAGTCCTTGGAGAGTTTGTATTTCCATGTCTCCTGTGTTGGGGCTGGTGCAAGGTGATGAATAAAAGATGGGAATGGGAGGAGGTCCTGTGGCTTTAAGAGAAATGTGATGAGCATTTAGAGTGGAGAGATTAGCACAAGAGCTTCTCTCTGAATACCAAAAATGAGGGGTCCAGTATCAAACACAAAATAAATAAAAATAAACCAGAAAGCCACCTTTTTGCTTTGATATGTCAGGAACCCAAGGGAAGAAAGGGGCCTGAAGACCTTGGGTAAATGTAGAGAGTCAGGTGAAGGAAGCTGGGAAAAATCAGGAGAGAAGTTCAAGAGGAGGCATGGCCAAGGTGACCTAAGGGCTGAGAACAGGACAGTGAAGGGAAGGGATTTCAGATGCAGCCCCCTCCCTTCCAATGCTGACATTATTTTTGGAGGCTGAATGTAACAATCACCCCAACACACACACACACACTCACCCTAATACACACACATTCACATACACACACCCACATGCACACGCACACGCACACACACACACACACTCCTGTGAGAAGGGACTGTGTAGAGAAGGCTGTCTGTATGGCATCTAATGAGAGCCTAAGTCGGTAGCTTATTGTTCTTAATAATAATGAATAACTATTTACTGCACTTTTGTCAGGTACTAGACAGTGACAAGTGCTTTCCATGCATTACACCTTCCAGTCCTCACAACAGCCTTATGAGAGCGTTATTACTATGCCCTTTTCATTAGTAAGGAAACCGAAGCACTGAGAGGTTATGTAACATGCTCCATGTAACACAGCTGGTGAGTGGTGTATCAGGATTTAAATGCAGGTCAGCCTGATTCCCTGGGGAGAGGTAATGGTGGGGTGTGCTGAAGAGAGTGGTTAAGAACATGGGCTTTGTCCTAAGCTCAGGAATCACCATCAGTTCATATCTGTATCTGTCTTCAGGACAGCTGCTCCTAGGGGAAAGTATCCAAGATCCCAAGACCTCATTGGCCAAAGAGGATGAGTGATGGGGCAAAGGGGTGTGGTCTATTGCTGTATATTTTGGCTTTGATGTAAATGGATGACCATGAGGAATTGTGTGGACATTTTTGTCACTTGGTGGCCTATGGGTGTGGAAAAGGGCACATGTGGCTTTATCTTCAAGTGTGTGTATGACTGTTAGTATATGATTGCATGTGCCTGTGTCTGTATGAGTATGACTGTGATGGGTAATCATACACTATGAAATTGAGGGTGACTGAGGTTAATGGATGTTTTTGCATATAGAATTCAGTGATTAACATACATAAAATACACAAATGTATGTGATTGGTGTAGGTATATTATTGTATATATGATTGTATGTGTGTATGTGAAGAGCATAAACATTTCCATAACTGTAAACATGGGCCAGTGTGTGTCATATGAGTGGTGTCCTGTGTGTAGAGGGAGATAGGGTCATGTGTGGATGTGTGTGTGTGCCAAGCCCAGATGGTCACCTCTGGTTTCCTCCCTCCCCCAGTCTTTTTCCCAGTGAGAGAATTGAATGTCTGTCAAGATGCTCAAAATAGGAGTCATTTTGCCTCAGTATAAGGATCCTCAAGGGGAGATTCTGGACATGGAACTTTCAACCACAGATGCACAGCAGAGTCCCAAAGTCCTGCTTACCCCATGCATTTGGCTCCTCCCCCTGAGATACTCCCAGCATGCCTCCCAGGCCAGACAGACACTGCTGGCTCTAGCCTCAAGAAAGGCCAAGCCTTGGGGCACCTGGTGGCTCAGACAGTTAAATGTTTGACTTTAGCTCAAGTCATGATCTCATGGTTTATGAGTTCAAGCCTTCTGTTGGGCTCTGAGCTGATAGCTCAGAGTTCAGAGCTCAGAACCTGGCTCCTGCTTCAGATTTTGTGTCTCCCTCTCTCTCTGCCCCCCCTACTTGTACTCTCTCTCTGTCACTCTCTCTCAAAAATAAACATTAAAAAACATTTAAAAGAAAGGGGAAGGGGCGTCTGGGTGGCTTAGTTGGTTAAGCGTCCGACTTTCGCTTAGGTCATGATCTCGCGTTCGTGGGTTCGAGCCCCGCGTCGGGCTTTGTGCTGACTGCCAGCTCAGAGCTTGGAGCCTGTTTCAGTCTGTGACTCCCTCTCTCTCTGACCCTCCCCTGCTCATGCTGTCTCGCTCTTTCTCTCCTAGAAATAATAAATTTAAAAAAAAAAAAAGAAAGGGGAAGCCTCAGAAAGATTATATATATATATATAATGATATATATATCTATATATTATTATAGTTATATATATTATATATATATAATGATATATATATCTATATATTATTATAGTTATATATATTATATATATATGTATATATATATATATAGTCTCTCTCTATATATAATAAGGATATATATAAACATATCCTTCTTCCCATCCTTTCATAGTGGGAGAAACTGAGGCTCAGACAAGTTAAGACTCTTGCCTGCAACTTCAGATCTAAATTGCTTTCCCCAAAATTAGGTTCCCTAATTTTCTGAGCTTTTTCCTTCATAATTTTGCCTAACTCTTGTCCTGGCTGAAATGGAGACAACCAATTATTCATTCAACAGTTATTCAGCACTTCCACCATGTGACCAGATGTCAGGGTCTGTCAACCTATATCCAACTCTTTGAGGATTTAGCAATCATCTTCCCCAGACTGCCTTGAACTTCAAATCCAGGGAGATACTCTTGCAGCCCTGCAATGGTGTGGAGCTGTCCTTGGTACTGAAGCTTCATGGCGGGCGTCTTCTCCCAAGGCTTGATCTGGGGCTACCTCTGGACTTTGGGAGGATCTGAAGACAAATTATTGGAAGCATAGAGTCATGATGCTTATGCAGTCATGCACCATACTGGCCTGGCACATCTAGAGCCTTGTCTCTCTCCTTGCCTGAACATTCCCCACGGAGCTTCTTAAAGGCTGGGTAAGGCTTATGCAGCCCAGATTGTGGTTCAGTAGTATTTGCTAGACTGTGCTAAAGGAAAAAGAAACAGGCCCTTCAATGTTCCCATGGGAGAATACTATCGTGACGGGATCCATATCAAGGGGAGACCCTAGTGAGGATGTTGGAGCATCACCAATCAATTGTCTTCAGATCCTGGAGGGACTGGCCCACGAAAGAGACTCAGACTAGCTCTTACAAAAACCGGACAGTGGAGACTTCAGGAATAGATGAACTTCACAAAGGTGAGAAAGACAAAATGTTCAGTTTTTCTGGGATAATCATGACAGCAGACCAGTCCTCAGGCACAACAGTTACCATTTGTTGAACACCTATCGTATGCCTGCCACAACCTAGGGGAATATATACCATGAGCCCCATGTTACAGGTAAGGAAACTGAGGCACAGAAAGGGAAAGTGGCTTGTTCATGATCATGTGGCTGGCAAGTAATCAGGCTGAATTGACACCCAGGCATGTGATCCCAAACCTGTGCTTCTAACTTCTGTGCCACAGAGCCTCCCTGAACCTATCCAGAAGGTATAGAATTCCTACCTCTCCCTCATGTCTCCCCATAGCCTTCTCTCAGCTCTTTCCCCTCCGCCTCCCCTTGGGTTGAGTTTTAAAGATGAAATAAATTAAAAATGGATGAGGCACCCAGCCCAGAGTGTGAGGCCTGATCTGATTAACACTGATGTTTCTTTCATGAGGGATGGGATGGTGTTTCTCACCTGCAGCAGCCCAGGGCAGTGGGGGAAGCTGCCTGCAAGTCGTTGAGGCCTGCTGGCTCCTCAGGCTCTCCAACCCGCTCTGCCCCACCATCTGCCATCACCTTTCCCTCCTCCTGGGCTCCCCATGGGCCAGCCACAGCTCTCGGAAGCTCCACCAATCTCCAGCTGCATCTCCCAGACAGCCTGGGGCAGGAAACCAAGCCCATACTTCAGATCAGACCAGAGGCTAGATCCTGGCTCTGCCTCTTTCTAGGAGACCTTAGAGAAGCCACATTTGGCTTCTCCTTCAGTAAAATGAGGAAGATGACTGCCTCGCAGAGCCATTGCAAGGTGAGTTAATATATTTAGGAGACATAAGCTTGGAACTAGAAGATAAGCTGGGAACATAGCTTATCTTCTCTTGGTTAACACTCAACAAATGGTCATTACTGCTACTACTGCTGCTGTAGTAATAGTAAAACCACTGCCACAGCTGTTAGTACTAGTAATGCTGCTGCTGCTGCTGCTACTAGTAGTAGTAGTAGTAGTAGTAATACTACTGCTACTGTACTGCTACTACTATCATTGTCCTGATGAATGGAAGCATTTCTTATCCTGAGTGCTAATGACCAAAACAAGACATGGATGAAAATCAAGGTGGCGGGAGTTGAGGCCCATCCAGAGAGGAGAAGGTACTCCTAAGGGAAGCCCCCAATTTCTCTCCACCAAACATGTTCACCAGGGGTTGCAGAGAACAAGCAACAGAGATTCTGATAGACCAGGCCCCAGTTACTTGGAATTTTCCCAGTTGTTGGCCTGACCTTGAAATCAAGACAAGTGGGAGTCCCTCAGATGGAGACCAAAGGCATCCTAATCATTGGAAAAGCTGATGCTGGACAATGAGGCTTACATCTTAGGACTAGCAGGCTTCCTATGGTGAACCCCAGGGTCCCACAGACCCAAGGGCACTGACTGTAGCAGCCCTACCAATCACAGAGGAGCAGGGCATACATGTGCTTCTGGTGGGCAGCCTGGCTCCCAGAAGAAAAGATCCTGCCACTCTCATGCTGAGAGCTCTTGGCCTGAGCCCTTCCCTTCTCTGAGCCCCTGTTGGCTACTCTGTGACATGGGGACAATAACAGAACCTACCACATAGACTGTGTCCAAGGTGATGGTGTGCAAATGAGTCAGGGTAGTATCAGGACAGATGGCTCCCTCCAAGCCTTCCTGACCCTCCTCTTTCCAGGGGTAGGACCTTTCACTGGGTCTGAACCCCTCACAGACAGAGGGGTCCAGGAGTCGCCCCCACTCCCCAACCAGGAAGTAGCCTTCAGCAGTGGCTCTGAACCTCCCTGCATTGCGTGCCAAACAATGCATGTAGCTGTGAGAAGAAGGAGGAGGAGGGGAAGAAGCCAGGAAGCCTGGGGCCCAGGGGAGCACCCCGCATGCCAGTCTCCCTCATGTAAGGCGCTTGACACGCAACATGAAGGCATCTACCAGGCCTCTTCTTCCCTCTTCCCTCTCCCCATAAGCACACCTAGGGAAGCTCAGTAACCCCAGCCTCTGCTCCAGCTCCAGCCTCTCTTCCCTGTCCGTCCATCTGTCCATCTGTCCTCTCAATGGGTAGACTGGCTGCCTGCGTCTCTTTTGCTCTGCTTCCTAGACTGTCACTACACCTGTCGGTCTGCCCGTGTTGCTGTCAGTAGCCTGTTGGTTGTCAGGCTTCTTGTGGGTCAGACTGGCTGTCAGTTTGTCTTTCGGTTGGTCTTCCTCTGTGTTTTCCCATTAAGTTTGTCCTGTCAATGGTGGAACTGGCCTCCCATTTCTCAGTCTACTTGTAGTCTCTCATCACAACTGTCAGTCTGCCTGTTTGTTAGCTATTCTTTTATAGGCTAGCCTGGCTGCCCATCTGTCTTTCAGTTTGTGTGTTTTCCTCTGTCTAGGCAGTTAGTGTGTCCCATCTTCCTGTCTGTCTGTCTGTAGCCACCTTGTTATCCCCACCCCCATTTATTTGTCTCCGTGTGTGGAGCTGGGTTCAGTCATCACCAAAAGCCACCTCGCTTGGCCACAAACCAGGGCTGGCTGTCCCCAGCAAAGCAGAGCAGGTGGGCCGGCATGCCAGGACACCCCTCCAGCCCTCCAGACCCGGTTTGACCCACCCCCAGCCCCCATGGCACAGCCTCTCCCTTCCCTCAGCCCCACCTTCTTCTCTCCAGCCCTGGAGTGTTAACAGGAAGATTTATTGAAAGGTATTTGGGGAAGACTAGGTTCAAATTAATGGGGAAAATAAGGTTTTATGATTCCATTTCAGTTTTATTCCTCTACTGATTTTCTCCATTATCACTGAGCATCAATTGAGAATGGCTGTTCTCCGCAGTATTTATGGTAATGCAGGTTAATGTCTGAGTTCGAGGAGCTCAATTAGCAAAATCATGGACAAGGGGGTCCGTTTGCGTTTCTCTTGTGAGCCGATGATTCATTAGCCACAGGAAGATGCTGGCTTTCATGTCCGCATACAAAATGCCAGCCGCTGTTTTCCCAGGCGTGTGGTGCCTGGCTCAGAGCTGGTGTTCAGGGAGCAAGTGGGCCTTTGTTCCCTGTACCCATCATAGTCCTTGGCACAGAGTAGGCCCTCAATATTTGTTTGGCACTCAGCCCAGAGCACATGGCAGTCATCTCTAAACATTAAATGAATCAATTAATCACACTGTCCCCAGCGCCAGGCATAGAGCGTAGAACAAAAGAGGTGCTTAATATTTGCTAAAGAAATTGATATATCCCTGATCTGTGCCTATCATGGCATTGCCACATGGTAAATGCTGGATGAATGTTTGTTGACTGACCAACTGATCGACAGTGAATGAATGAATGAATGTCACTGGTCTTTTCCAGCAGCATGGCTGCCTAGATTCCCGAATCCCACCCCGAGAGTAACTAGAAGAAACAGGATTTCTGGGAGGGGGGGGTCCTAGCATGGAGGGTCTAGGGCTGGAGGAGACGTGTGAAGGTCTTGTTCCTTCCCTAGGGCCAGACTTCAGAAAGTGGACCAGCCACAACAGGTTCATAGCTTCAGGGTTCGCTGGGCTGGGACGCTCAGGCTGAGCAGAACTGTTGCAGGTGGCACTGCCCACCCTTGGCTAGTTGCCCAGCCCTGATTCGCAGGCTGGGGAAGGTACACAGAGAGAAACCTGGTTCCCCTAGTGCCTTCCCAAGACTGCTTTTGCTGGCGAATCATCTCTTGGTGATGCAGGGCTGGGTGATTACTCTCATTTTTGCAAACATGGACACTAAAGCCCAGAGACGGCAAGTGCTTTTTCCAAAGTCACTCAACAAGTTAGTGGCTGAGTCAGAATTTGAGCACAGGTCTTCTAGTTCTTTCCTCTGCTTCCTGCTGCTCCCAGGCCCCACCCCTTGTCCTCTCTGTGCCCCTGATTTTCCACACCCTCCCCTTCTAGAATGTCAACTCAGTGAGGGCAGGGATCCTTTCCGTGTTCACTGCTGTCTCCCTCGTGCCTGGCACTGGGCAAGCGAAGTATACAGTAAGTGTGCAATAAAGCCTTACTGATAATGAGTGAATGGTGAGCCCCACACCCACCTGTGAGGGCAAGAGCATAACAACATTCACAGTACCTCCCACTTACGGTGTTCCTACTACATGTGTGAGACGCTGGCATTGCTCCAGCCTTCCGACAGTCCTGTGGGGAGCGTGTGAATCCTGTCCTCGTTCTCAGAGAACCTGAATTTAGAGCGGTGATTCAGCTCATGCCAAGTCACACGGCTGGTGAGTGGTGGAGTCAGGGCCAGGATTCCAGCCTGGTGCATTCTGTATCTGAGCCCTGATCCCACAGCCACTGGCCACCTGCCTTCTGTGCCCCTTGCCTGAAGCTGAGCCCACCCAGCTGCCCACTCACCAGCTCCAGTTGAGGCCGGCCCCTGGAATGACGGTTCCCCGGCCCCAGGCAACCTTTGGGGTGGCCTCCTGGGAATGGAGCCAGAGCTGTGACAAGGAGACCAAGAAAGGGCAGGCCCAGGGGGAGTGAGGCGAGGCCCCGGGCTGCTCCCTGCCCACACCGCCTGCCTGGGGTCTCATCAGTGTCAGCAGATGCCTCTCCATGAGATGAGGTTGACATTTTCTGCACAGCCTGCCATGGGCTGCCTGTCTCTCTCAGGAAGGGGGGTCTGGGGGCAGGGGGTGTGGCGTGAAAAAGGCAGGCATGACAGCCAGGCCCGGGAGACCAGCCCAGTGTGCCCTCCTTCTCCACGTGCTTAATGAAGAAAACAGATGACGTTCCCGCCCCACACTGAAGGCTCACGAGAGTCCCTGCCAGCATTTAGGGGCGTGCATGTGCCAGGCAGCGTGCTGAGCACTTCATATACGTCCTATCCTTTGCCCCCACAGCTGTGCATAAAGGAGGCATGAAGAATAGCCCCATTTTACAGTCAGGGAAACTGAGACTCAGAGACGTGAAATCAATTGCCTAAGGTCACACAAACAGAGCAGCGGCTACAAGACCAAATTCTGTTTGACTCCAAGCTCTCGCCCTTAAACTCCACTCTCAAGAGCCTCTGTTGAAAAATGTAAGTCACATAAACATGGCCTCTGGTCTCTGGAAACCTTCTCCTGCAGCTTAATGAGATTGGGGAGTTAGAAGACACAGATTCAATCCTGCTTCTACCACGGACTCCCTTGCTGTGTGACCTTGGGCAAGCCACTTAACCCCTCTGATCCCCAGCTGTGACATCCTTAAAATGGAGATCTGTACGCCCACATCTAAGGGATCACCCTGCTCGCCTGATCCCCAGAGGCCCTGCCACCTGTCCCTCTGACTTCCTGGGCTGAGGAAGACTTTTATACTGAGAAGGAGGAGGTGGCTTGTGGCCGTTTAGTTTCAGGGAAAGCAAAAGCACCGCCTGTGAGAAGGTTCCAAATCGTGGAGTGGGTCAGAACCAGTCAAACCCTCATTAGGGATCTGAGGACCAGAGAGAAGTGACTTGCCCAAGGTCACATCATGCATTAGCATCCAGGAAAGGATTCCCAGGCCAGCACTTTCCCCCCTAACCACCACCCCCCAGCTGCCACTGCAGTAAAAATGTTCAAAGAAATTTAAAAGCTTTACCTTTGGCCCTTAATTTTTTCTTTTTCAAAATCTTTATTCCTTTATCTTTGAAGAGAATAAAACATTGGGGTTCTTGAAAACTCTTTTTTTTTTTCATCCCTTTAAACAAAAAATAAGCAAACTCAGTCTAGAAGACCCTGAAGACAAACGGCATGTGGCTTCCTCTGTCCCCCCTTCCCCCCGAGACCGGGCGGCTGTCTCTCAGAGTCCCTGGCGGCTGGCACCGTCATGGAAAGGCCCGGCAGGGGGACTTTCTGGACCAGCTGCTGCATAAGCAGCTAGCGACTTCAGACAGACTGGAAAATCAGGCGCCACTTCAAAGGCTCCATGACAGGCGGCAGCGGAGGTAGGAGCACGGAGGTGGCCTCCCCTGACGACCAGCCATGAAGGGGAGGCACCGAGAAACAGCCAACGGAAGGACAGGCACCACCTCTCCCCACCAGCGAGGAAGCTCCTACAGTATTTGTCAAGCCCGGAGTTCAGGGGGTGGATGCGCCCGCTTGGGGGGCCGGGGGAGAAGAGAGCTCGGCCGGCGTCCGGGACAGGGGGGCTGACCCCTCCCAGGGCCAAGCTTCGCCTGCAGAGCTGTGGGTCTCAGGCAGAGGTGGGCGGCTGGGAGCCCCGCGGGCCCCGGGGCCCCGGCCCCCATGGCACGCCTCCTCCCCCCCGCGTGTGCCAGGCCCCGCCATAGCAAGCCTTGAGGCCCCACGGCTCCAGTCTCACTTTGCAGAGGAGGGGAAGCTGGATTCACCGACACCATTGAGGCAGCAGGAAGCCCTGCTGGAAAGGCGGGGCGAGGGGGCACAGGTGCGCGTGCGCGCGCATGTATGTGAGTGTGCGTGCGTGTGCGCACACGCTTTCACATGCCCGTCTTTAGTGCCACCTCTTTTATATCACACCTTGCTAGTATTGTCCTATTGCTCATCACACCCCTGGTCCCCTTTTCCCCTCACTTCCCTCCCATCCATCCCAGCCCATCAGTCCCAGACCACGCAACCTCAAACAAGGGACCCCGGCTCTCCAAGCCTCAGCTTCCGGTCTGTGAAATGGGACACCTCGCTCCGCCTTGGCGGGGCCGTGGAGAGTAGTGAAGCGCGGAGCTCGTGCTGGCGCACACCAGCCCCTGGTGTCCGCGGGCCCTTCCCTTCCACCCTCCACCCTCTCCTCTCCTCCTCTCTCCTTGGTCCCCTCCTAAAGTCTCTCTGTGCCTCTGTTTCCCCATCTGTAAAACAGGGATAACGCTACCTATCTCTGGGGCTTGTGGGGAAGGTTAGGAAAGATGCAGCAGGAGGGCTGCATCCCTATCATCCTAATGTCTTGACACTGGCACATAAACGTGAGCTGTTGTTACTGAGCGGGAGGGGGCGTCGGTGTGTGTGTGTGTGTGTGTGTGTGTGTGTGTGTGTGTGTGTGTAAGGGTTTGTACTGATCTTCAGTGTACTGCAAAACAGCTTATTATATACACCCATGAAAACACCACTCAAAATAAAAATGTAGAGCATTCCCAGAATCCCAGAATGTTCCGTCTCCCAGTCAATACCTCCCCCTACCACCAGAGGTAAGCACTCTTCTGAATCCAGCCTGAGTTTTAGTCTAGAAAAGCTGCGGGGTTAGGCTGCACACAGGAGAATGGATTGGACAGGCACAGGTGAGGTGGGGGCGGGGCGGGGCGGGGGAGAAGGGACCAGGGAGCAGGTATCCTAGCAGGGATATAGGTGAGACTGCATTCGAGGTGGGGTGGTAGGAAAATGCTGGCTGTCAGAGAAGACCCCTAAGCCAGGGGTCTCAGGGGACCCCTTCTCCAGGAGCCTCCTGCTGCCTCAGGGAGAGAGAGGAGCGTGCACAGAGGCTTGCAGTCACGTGCATCTGGGGATTCTGGGCGGGGCTGGCCCAGCAGAGCTAGAAACGTGGGCAGCTGCTGCCCCTGGGCCTTTGATGTGACAGAGATGGAGACACACACACACCCGACAATTAATTAATTGTGACTTTCACCGTGCAGCGGCCGCTTCCTATTGATCTCCGCCCGTCTGGAGCGAGAGAGACAATTAGGAGGGAGCACAGTGGCGGCAGCTAATTACCCGCAGAATGAAAACCGTGCCTTTCAATTTATTAAACTTTTATCAGAAAAATAACCGAGCCGCCCCCTCCTGCTGAGAAGCAAAGCAGGGGTGCTCTGGAGTGGCACCCCCAGTTAGCCTTTCACAGATATTGAAAGTGCTAGAAAGTTGCGACCACCTCGTTGCCAAAGGAGACTCCGTGCACACACGGGCTCTGGGAAGCAGCTGGGACAGACGGGCTGTCATGTCCTCAAAACCAGCCCCAGGCCTGCGGCCTGGGTTCTGAGCAAAGTCAGACAGCAGGCCACACGAAATCCGGCAGAGGCCTCCAAGGAACCTCGAGGCTTAGCTGAGGCTTGGGAATGTCCCGATCAAGTTGCAAAGGCTTTGGGAGCCGCCCAGTCCCACCTCTCCGGAGACAGAGGCAGCCTGGTGTGTAAGTGCCAAGGTTCAAACCTTGCAGCCCCTGGCTCAAACCTCAGCCAGGCCTCCTGGGATTTTCACTGCCCTACACTATTCAGCGTCTGCGCAGGAGACACTGCCACTCCCATTTTACAGATACAGAAACCGAAGCTGCGAGAGGCAGAGAGCTTGCTCAAGGCCATACAGCTGTATGTGCTACAGCTCAGCTCGAAGCTCTGCTTGCTTAGTCTTTTAGCACGTGGTCTGGGGCAAGTGACATCATCTCCCAGAGCCCCCGTTTTCTTGTCTGTAAATTGAGATTGATTACGTCTATTATAGTGCAGAAAAGTTGTGAATGTTTAGATATTAGAAAAACAAACAAAACAGGGCACCTGGATGGCTCAGTCAGTTAAGCGTCCAATTCTGAATATCAGCTCGTGGTTCATGAGTTTGAACCCTGAGTCTGAGCGTGGAGCCTGCCAGGAATCTCTGTCTCTTTCTCTCTCTGCTCCTCCCCAGTGCACTCCCTCTCTCCCAAAATAAATAAATAAGCTTGAAAAAAAAAAAAAAGAATAGGGGCGCCTGGGTGTTTCAGTCAGTTGAGTGTCCAACTTTGGCTCAGGTCATGATCTCACAGTCCGTGGGTTCAAGCCCCACATTGAGCTCTGTGCTGACAGCTCAGAGCCTTGAGCCTGTCTTCGGGTTCCGTCTTTCCCTTCCTCTCTGTCCGTCCCCTGCTCTGGAGGGGACTGTCTCTCTCTCTCTTTCTCTCTCTCTCTCTCAAAATAAATAAATAAAACATTTAAAAAAAGAATAAAGGAAAAACAAATGAACAAAAACCCCACCTGCCCTGCAGCATGGCCGTCTGCCACTGCCATCAACAGCAGGGACACTGAGGTCAAGTGTCCTGGGCTAACTCCACGCCTGCACGTGGGCTGTAGAGAGAGCAGAGGATTGCCAGCCAGCCCTCTTCCCGCTCCACAAACATCTCTAAGTTCAGACTTGGCTCTGCCTTTGGCTGCCCTCTGTGGGGGGCCCTGAGCAAGTTCCACGCTGGCCAGACTCTGATGCCCTTAGATCTGCCTGGCTTTGGGACGCTCCTTGATGAGCGTCCTCCCATGGAGCCCCAGGAGGCAGGTGGGGTAGTGCATGTTAGAGACGAAGATGCCAATACCACGAGAAGGCGAGGAGGAGGCCGGGCGAGCATACACAGAGCCAGGTGGGAAGCTGGGCTCCCAGCTCCCAAACCAGGGCCCTCTCTGGCCACAGCTGCTGCCCTGGCCTGGCCCTAACATCAGACCCCATGCCCAGGCTGACCCCAGAGGCCAACCCTCGAGCTTTGCTTCCTCTCCTCCCCACCAGGTCAGGCCAGCCTCTGGAGAGCCCCCTGCAGCCTCTAGGAGGCATGGGAAAGAAGCGAGGGGTACTTATCCCGCCAGCCCCTTGCCTAGTATGTGCCAACTCCTCCCAGGGTGTCCCAGCAACAGCCTGTCTGCCCGGAGCCATGGGGCTGGAGAAACCGAGCAGGGGCCTCCAAGAGGGCTCCTCAGGAGCCCCTTTGCAGGAGAGGCAATAGCTGAGCCAGGGACTGCTTGCCCTGTCCCCCTCACTCGTGCCTGCACCTCAAGTCCCCCACTAATGCCCCTGACAGCCTTGCCATGCAGACAGCAGGAATCATGCCCTCCATGTGGTGGAGGAGCCTGGGAGTCCCCCAGGGACGAAGCCACTCTCTCAAGGCAACTGGGTACCTGCTGACTTTGAAAGCAAGCTCCTTCTGCAGGCTCGGCCTTCCCATTAATTTGGCCACTGTTCCCCGAGCAAGCACTATGTATTTCTTGAATAAATAATATCTGGTATTTTGTAAGCACTTGCTATGTGGTTGGCACCAGTCTGAAGACATTACCATATTGATTCCATTCCTCCTCACCACCATCACGCAAAGGGGCCTCTGTTATTGTCCCCATTTTATAGATGGAGTTACTGAGGTGCAGGAGAGTGAGGAATAAAGTAACTTACCTGGTATCACTCAGCTAGGGAGGTGAAGGGGATAGGATTTGAACCCTGGTGTCTAGGTGCTTCTCTGGCAAGTGCGTGGGGGTGAGGAAGTGAGAGGGAAGAAATGGCTGGGGAGGCACCATTTACATGCCACATATTGCATGGGGAGGGAGGTGGGGGTACCTGACCGGCCCTACCCTCCAGGATTCACAATCTGCTGGGGTTTCTATGTGGCTCAAGGAATTCAATGTTCATTATGACCCTTCCTGAACTGTCATGGGGTCCAGTCACAAGGACCCTCCTCCCCAGGCATCTCAAACAAAATAAGAGATTTCTTACCTGGGGATCCTAGACTATGCCAGAGAAAAAGGGGAGTCTGTGTCCCCTGTCCCCCCACCCCTGCTCTCCCCCACTTCTTCTCTGGGGGAGGACATAGATAACAGGCTCTCTTGATGGGAACCTGGTTATGCCTGGGCCCCGTTTTCAATCATGCCTTGTGGACCAGCTCCTGAAGTGGAACGTGGGCTCAGATCCCCATAAATAAAGCAAGATGAGGCCACTGGAGCTCTCGCCCACCGTTTCCTCCCTGCTCACCCCCTTTACTCTGGCCTTCTGCGCTGGGCCAGCTCCCAGGGGGCTCCCACCTTTACCTCTCCAGGGCGCGTTCAGTTCTAAGCCCCACTCAGAAAAGGAGTACTTAACTCTTGGCTCTTCCACCTTTTCTAGCTTGAAAAGGCGGGTGTGGCAAGACCCAGGAAGCCACCTTGCTCCTAATTTGTCACATTGGTGCAATGAACCAAAGATTCTTCGGTCACCTAAGCTGGACACAATGGTGGGGGGACTCTCATTTTAGCTTTTCTTCAAGGGGAAATCATCTGAACAATATTTAAAGGAAACTCCCAATTCTGGAAGGGAGGCTGTAGGTGAGATCCGCATAGATCAGCTGTAGATAACAACACTCTAAGTTTTCAAGTAATCAGAGACTCTAGCAAGGGATAGATAGGGGGTCAGGTACTATAGGCACAGGAGAGGGCAACGGAGGGCAGAGAATGCTTCCTGGAGAGGTGGTTAATTCCAGATGAGCCTTGGGGAATGGGTGGATTTGGACCGTGGAGACAGTGTAGAAGGGCAGGCCAGGCAGAGAGGAGCCGTGACAGCAAAAGCGTGGAGCTGACCAGACAGCGAAAGTGTGGTGGGCTGGGTGGGGTCTGGTTTCTGGGTCACTGGGAACTGTGGATCCTGGCTAAGTCCCTGAGGTGGTGGATGTAGTGGGGTCTCCCTCTAATAGACACATCCACGTTCGTGGCAGCATTATTCAACATCCTAAAGGCAGAAGCAACCCAAGTGCCCATCAGTGAATGAAGGGATAGGTAAAATATGAAATATACACACAAAAGAATATTATTCACCTTTAAAAAGGAAGGAAATTCTGTCACCTGCTACAGCATGGAGGACACTTGAGGACATTCAGTGAGATAAGCCTGACAAAAAAGGACAAATATTGTATGGTTTCGCTTACCTGAGGTCCCTAGAGTAGAATAATTCATAGAGACAGGAAGTAGAATAGTGGTTCCCAGGGGTTGGTGGAGGGAGGAATGGGGTTAGTGTTTAATGAGGACAGAGTCTCAGTTCCGGAGGGAGGGAGTAGTGAGGCTCCAGGCCTGAGGATACAAATCCCAACCCCAGACGGATTCTGGTTAAAGGCAGCCCCACCATCCACTCCATGCTCAGGCAGTTCTTAGCTGTGGGTTTTAGACAAGTCACTTGCCCTCTCTGAGCCTCCTTTTTCCCATCTGTAAAGCAGAGATAATCCTAGTTATTTCTATTCTTTTGTAGGATTGTTGCAAGGGCCAAATGAGGTTGTAATAACAGATGTTTATTGAGCAATTGCTATATGCCAGGCACTGAGTAAAGTACTCTAGGTGTATTAACTTGTTTGATTCTCATGACAACCATATGTGATGTACTTCCATTGTCCCCATTTTACAGATGAGAAAAACAAGGCTTTAGGAGGGAAAATGCCTGCTTAGCATTTTACGATGGGAAATGGAAGAACGAAGACTCAGACTTGAGTCATGATGAGATCCTATAAATACCCAGGAGGGGAGTCACTGCCGCCACCTTCTTCCTCCAACCTCTCTTCCTCCTCCAAGGAGTTTCCCAAGATTCCTGCACTGGAGTGACTCTTTTCTTACCCATCAGGAGCTTCCCCCTCTGGTTTCTAGGTGCTCTGGCACCCCATGACCTGCTCACTTTGGGATTATTCATGTATCCCTCCCCCAACAGAACAGAAGCTCTCCAAAGGTGGGTCTGGGTACTTTTCATTGTACAATCCCGGGTGCCCAGCCTGGATGGCACAGAACTGAGGAAAGTCTGGGCAGTGGTGGGGGCTCAGGCCACGGGCAGGACCCTGGACAGCTCAGCAGAGATCAGCCACCTGAAGCATTGTATGAGGGTGTTGTTATGACGATGACAGTACTGAAAACTAAGAGGATGACAATGACTAAGACTATGAAGTCAGCAACAATTTCTTTTTCTTTTAAATATTTTTATTTGTTTCTGAAAGAGAGAGAGAGAGAGAGAGAGAGAGAGAGAGAGCGCACTCGTGAGCAGGGAAGGGTCAGAGAGAAAGGGAGACACAGAATCCAAAGCAGGCTCCAGGCTCTGAGCTGGCTGTCAGCACAAAGCCAGGTTCAGGGCTTGAACCCATGAACTGTGAGATCATGACCTGAGCCAAAGTCGATGCCCAACCGACTGAGCCACCCAGGTATCCCAGTCAATTTCAATATCATGCTATTCTACGTTGGATCTATCAGTCAGGATAAGTAAGTTATGCTGTAGTGACAACACACACCTCAGTGGCTTGATACCACCAAAGCTTACTCATCACTCCTGCAAAGCCTGTGGTGGCTCAGATGACTCTCCAGGACAGGTGTCCTCCTTGAAGCCACTCAGCAAGCCAGGACACTTGGGTCCTGTGGCTCCACCTCCAACATGAGGCCTCTACAACAGCGGCAGGGCAGGAGTGGGTTGGAGGCTTTCTACCATGGATGTCCCTCTGCTCGATGCCATTGCACAGAACTAGCCCAGACCCTACCTAGCCACCAGGATGGGCTGGGGAAGTGCGATTCACCTGTGTCTCCAGATGTGCAAGAGCTCCTAATATCTCTCCACGAGTGACAAACATTTCAGACATCACACCTATGATGATTCCTGAGCGCACACAATCCTGGGAGAGTCAGTAGAGAAGAAGACACCAAGGCTTTGGACCCTGGAGTCAGATCTGGGTTCAAATCCCAATCCCACTGCCAAACGAGTGACGTCCTGGCTCCATAAGTAGTGAGCTCCCCATCACAAGAGGTATACGAGCAGAAAATGGATGACCCCTTGGGTCATCAACATCATCATTGTACATTAATGTGTGGATCTTCCAGAAGACACCTACATTTTATTTACTTCTAAATTATGTTTTATTGAGGTAAAATTTACACACATTGAAATGCATATAACTTAAATGTACCATTTGATGAATTTTGATGAAAGTATACATCCACGTAACTGACACTTTGGTTAGGATATAAACTATTTCTATGGCCCAGAAATTGTCCTCACGCCCCCATCCCTGCAATGTTAAAGAGCAATGCTTAGTGCCGAGAGATGATGGACCTTCAGCAGGACCTAGACAAACAGGAAGTGAGCGAGGTGCCTGGGGCACAGCATTTTAAGCAGGTGCTCACTCTTGGGGTCGATTCTGCCCTTGCATGATCCTGAAAGAGAATGCCTCCAAAAATTTTGCTTTTGGGGAGCTTCACTCTCTTATCCTAGGCCCAGTGCAGAATTTCAGGCAAGACAGGAGACATACGTGCCTGAGAGAAAGAGGGCCATTCCTGAAACCTTTCAGATCATATATCATAAGGCCAACCATATCCCCAAAAGGCTGACCAGGTATGGATGAGCCCCCAGGGGGACTGAGCCTTGGCTTGGCAGCACATGGCCACCGGGATGCTATGGGCATATCTTGATGCTTTCTGAAAACAATTCCTATTTACTGAACACCTACTAAGCACCAATCATGTTAGGCACTTCATGCATTGTCCAGTTGTCAGTACAAGCCTAAAAAGCATGTATTTTTATCCCCATCTTTCAACAAGGAAACTGAGGCTCAGGAATGTGGGAGCTGACCAAGTCACATAGGTGAGGACCAGCGGGACCCAGACTGAAAGCCAATCCTCTCTGAGCTCTGAGCCTAGCCCCTCACCCCAGTGCTCCAGACACAGGGGATACAAGCATACTGGGGAAGCATGAAGGTGCACCCCCACTCCTACTCTGACCCCTTTAGCCCCCCTAAACCTGAGGGATGAGGTCCCCAGCAGCTGGGGCCACTGTTCCCAGAGCCTCTTGCCTCACAGCCAGGGCTTGAGGCTCTGGCAGCCTTTCCCAGGAGCCCAGCGAGGTTGGTTTGCATACTACGCGTGTCATTTGCATACTACTTAGGAAAAGCCTTCGCTTTTCCCACCTGCAGCAAACTCCAGGCTGATTAGTTCTCCCCACATTGGAGAGTTAATTACTCTCCCGCGTAGACCGGGTGTTTATTTGTAATCAGCAGAGGGCTGGAAGGGGGGGGCGGGGACAGGGCAGAAGCAGCTGTCATTAGCCTAAATTCCAGAGCAGCTCCGCAGGTGGATAAATGAGTGTGAGCTGGAGCACCCTAGACATGAACATGATCCTGGCTCTGTGCGGAGGCTTGTCATGTGACCCTGGGCATGCCCCAGCTCAGGGGAAGGAGAAGGGGTGATTGATGGTTGGACCTGAACTCAGGAGGGTATGGGACACAGTGAGTGAGCTGCTGGAGAGACAGAGTTGGGCCTCAGAACATCATAATGAAGAAAGCAGTGCCCAAAACCCAGGAGCCTGGGGAGGGAAGGGACTGAAACAGGACAGTGTCTATCCCAGACACCTTCTAGGACCATCCTCGGGTGGGGGTCGTGCGCAGAGTCCTGGCCCCAGAGACTGGAACAGTAGACACGTTCTGCTGTGTGACATGGGGAACCCCACTGCCCTCTCTGAGCCTCAGTCTTCCCATGAGTGGGGCTAATGACCTGGTGGAGAATTCTATGAGCCAGGCAGGGGTTGTGAGAAACCTAAATCTCTACTCAAATGTCAGAAATGTTTCTGGATTCCCAGGTTGGAAATGTCTCATCTCCAGGGGAGATTTAGTGACCTTCCCTCCCTCCTACTCCAACCCAATATATTTGGACTTCAATATATCTCCCGCTTCATTGAGGTCTTCTAGACCCTTCAGCCCCTGATCTCTACTTGTCAGATACAGAGAAGTCATGTCCAAAGGTGGATCCGGCCAATGTGTCAAGGTTGGAAAGATCATCAGTTGCAGTCAGAGCTCCAGAAAGGTGCTGACCTGCCTGCCTGGGGGTCACCCTGGCTACCTGTGATCAATGCAGAAGCCAGAGTTCTGGAGCAGAAGGGAGGGGTGCAGCCCAGGTGATGGTGTCCTCAACCTGGTCCCCCAGATGACTCTGACCCAAGGGAACCACTGCTTTGGTTCAACTCCTTCTTCGTTTTTACAGATGGAAAGACTGAGGCCCAGAAGGGTGATTCCTCCAATGACGCTCAGCAGAGCTGGAAATAGAACCCAAGTCCCCTGGCTCCAGCCCATAGTGGCCTCTCCTGATGAAAGTCTGGGGCAGAGACAGATAGCCCAGAGGACAGCCTGCCATGGCAACGACACAGGGGTCATGGTGAAGAAATGCAGCTGGGGTCCTTGGCTAGCCCACAACAGCAGTAACGGGGACCCTAGGTAGGGACAAAGGCTCATGTTCACCTCATGGGAGGCAGAGAGGAGCCATTCCCTCGGTCCACACTTGTTTCCCAAGATGGGCTTCCTAGTGCTCGCTTCGGCAGCACATATACCAAGATGGGCTTCCTAGTGATTCCGGGAGGTACAGGACAACGGCCACCAGGCTGTGGCCCTCAGTAGGCTGCCAGAGAAAGTATAGTTCAAATAGTTTTTAGTACGTTGTGTCCCATGCATACTGATGGTTATCTGAATTCAAATTTAACTGAACATCTGGTAGTTTTATTTGTTAAAACCTGACAACCTTAGACTCATGAGCAAGTCACCTCACCTCTCTGAGCCGCAGTTTCTTTACCTTTGAAATGAATTGAAATGCTACTCTGTTAGGATACTGTGTAAATTAAGTGGGGTGATATATGCAAACTGCCCAACCGAGGGGAGGTAAATTTGTGACACCAGCAAATCTTGCCTTCAGAGCACCCCTACCCAATCCTTTTCCCCCTCCACACTCCTCTCCCTTTCAGAGTCTCTGCTGTAGAGCCCCGGTCCCTAGGGTGCCGGCAGAACATCTTCAGAAAGGTTTCTGATGTGGTAGAAATAACTCTCCACCTGCTGGCTGTGTGACCTTATGAGAGAGAACACTTACCCTCTCTGAGCCATGGTCGCCTCATCTAGAAAAGAGGCTGGTCCTAGTACTAGCTGTCTGGAGTTGGGACAATGAAATGAGGCAGCGTATTAAGTATCGGCAGCAAGCCTAGCGGTGGGGCTTACTAAGAAGTGAGTGATGGTTAACATCTTGCGGATGCACCAAGATACAGCCCCAATTTCAAAACACCCCAAGACGGCAATGCTTGCAACCCGTGGACAGAATGGGTAACGTTGGAATTTCAGACCAGGTGATGGGCAGATGGGGGAGATCATTTCTGCATGGCTGGGGGCGGGGGCACTTCCCTTGTTCCACCTGGCATCATGTAAGCTCCTTGGAAGGGGGCACCCCTCTGGCCTTCTAGGTGCCACGCCCCCTGCTGTGGGTCCCACTAACCCTCAGAACCCAGGGCCGGGCCACCACAAGGCAGAGGCACTATGTCCTTGAGTCTTCCACAGCCTGCTCTGTCTGCGTCCCACACTCTCTTGATCCCCTTCATCTTTTTACCTCTCACCTGCCTGCATGCTTGATGGCTTCGATTAGCACCTTTCCTGCCTGTCCCCACTGGGTCTCCCTGTTGTTGGGAGGTTCTCTCGGGCTCCATCTGGCCCCTCAGGGCATCCATGATGCTGGGCTCTGGCTGGCACCAACATTACAGGAGGCTTGTTTTTTCTCTGTTTTTCTTCACCCTCCCCCAACGAAATCACTTTTGCCTTGTTTTGTCTTCCTTTCCCATTTTCTTTCCCAAACTTCTCAGCTGGCCACTGCGCCCAGGCTCCCTGGCCGGCCAGTAGGGGAAGAAGGAGGAGACAGGACTTTTGTTAAGTGCCTGCCCCCCACCGGGGACAAGCTATGCTTGTCACAGTTTGAGGCCCTGATGGCCACTGCAGACACAGGATTCTCTCGTGCAAGAGCACACAGTGAAAGGAGGGCAGATGCTGAATTTGAACCCACACCACCTCTCATCCCCCCCAACAAATTATCTGCTGTTTACAATCCCCTCCGTTTTTCATAAGACAATCCCCCAAAGTGCTTTTATCTGCCGAGAGAGGCAAAGAAGAAAGAGTGTGCACTGAAGATGAGTGTCAGGCTCTGACAGCTCTCCCTCCCCAGTTCCCACGCCCCCAACCTTGCCAAGGAGAACCCTGATCCTATGGGGTGGCGAAGAAGGAGAATACAAGGAGAGACCCTGGAAGGCCCAGGAGGAGGGGAAGGATTTAGCTCCCAAAAAAAGACGGGACTAAGACAATCTCCATAATAGAAAGCAAGGGGGAGTAGAGGGGGGAGAAGGAGAAAAAGAAGTTCAGGCAGAGAGGGTCCAGGTTTGCGGTTTTTTTGAGGGAGGGGGTGTTGAAGAGAGAGGTGTGTGGCAGGGATGAAGAACAGGGTACAGCTATGCCTCCTTCGTTGTGCTCGAACAGCGCAGCAGAGAATGGACTGCGAGCACGCGTGGGGGCTGGGCAGGTAGAGGGACTTGTACCAGCAGCTCTAGTCACCGTGACCAAAAATACCCACCAACGGGGAAGGGCTAGATAAGGTGTGAGAAGTGCATACAATGGAACACTACTCAGCAATAAGAAACGAACAGACACACACAATCACATGGATGAATCTCACAAGCATGTGACGGACGGGAGAGGAGCCAGGCACAAAAGACCACATACTGAATCATTTCTATTTACGTGAAGTTCAAAAACAGGCAGACGTGACCAGTGATGACAAAAGTCAGAATACTGTTCACTCTGGCAGTAGGGGGAGCCCTCGGCAATCTGGGGTGAAGGAAATGTTCTATCTTGATCTGGGAGGTGGTAAAGGGTGTGTATTCATGAGCATGAAAAGCCACTGAGTGGTGCACTTAAGATTTCTGCATTTTTCTGTATGTAAATTACACCTCAATTTTTTTAATGAAAAAAAAGAAATACAAGAACTTCAGAGCCACGTTATATAACAGTTGACTATCTGCCTTTTGCCTAATAAGATTCAGAGAGAGAAAGAGTTACAAATGCCAATTTAAATAAGATAGGAGGATGCCGCTGTCACTGTACACCCTCAAGGAGCCTATTTCTGGACTGAGCATGGACAGGGACACCTGACTGTCCCCAAGGGTGTCTCAGATCCCATGAGCTCCCCATGGCTGAAACACCCCAGCACTGTATGATTCCAGTCTTCAAAGATTCAATTCCTGTTTTGGGGGGGATATACGTTAGCCAGCTGGAACCCAGCTGAAGAAAGAGAACTCTGTTCTAAGGTCAAAGCCCAAACTGACAGCATAAGACTATAGAGAAGTGATCATATGGTCTCCTACGTAGTGCATTCCTAAGATTTTTTCTACAGGGATAATAATATTGACCATTTACAATTTTTACCTAATATACTGATTTTTGGAACCCAACTGACCCTCGGGTGAGATGTGACTCCATCATAATGAATTTGAGTTTTTGATTCTTGCCCAGACTCCTAACTACACCTGGGCTTCGTGGATCATGACCCTTACAGGTATTACAGGGTGGGGGCTCTCACCCCTCAACTCCTGCCTCCCCTCCAGGAGTCCAAGCCCCAGAGAAGAGGAGGAATACCATCTATCCTCTCTGATGGAAGGTGTCCCTGTTGTGACATTCATGGGGCTATCGCTGACCCATTTACTTTCACACTAATGGTATGTTTATTACTATCGATGGCTTTTATTTCTTTGGCAGTGTTTATACTCTTGCAACCGCCTGATAAGTAAAATCATCCAACACTTGGAAATAAGGCAAATAGATAACCTGAGTCCTTTCAAAGTCAAATTAAAACATTGTCTAACAAGCCCTCCTAAGGGTCATCTGACACTCTAGGGGAATGTCACTTCGCTTGACTTATTATTTACTATTGATCAAGGCCCTAGTTTCGTAAAGATCGCCGTTGGCTGGTAGAAAACTGATAAGTTACAAATCATTTTTGGCCGGTGGAGAAATCATGCAAATGATTTCTTTCCAATAAAGAAGATAACCCCAACGCTATGATTTTATTGTCCTACAAATATTAACCAGTTTTGCATCTAACTTCGCAAGCTTATGAATATTCAAGAATTTGAGTTTTGACGTTATTGTTGTTTTTGTTTTTACTGAAATTCTCACTTCTTTCTATCCACATATAGGTGCACATAAATATTTTCTTCTCACGTCCTTCATTGAACTAGCTCTGTCATCTTGCCGCTTCCTTCATTAATAAGCTGCAAAAAAAAAAAAAAACATTCACATGAACTCACTATATGTTTCTCTAAGAATGATGTATTTAAAGTTTTCTCAAAGCTAAACTATGCTTTGAGAAGCCTTTCACAGTATTTGGTTTTTCTTCATGTCAACTCTGGTACTTTCTATGTAACCTTGGGCGAGCATTTCTGTCTCTGCTCTTTATGTAACATGTGCTATTTCTTCTTTTTCCCCTTTTTTATTTAAAAAATGTATTTTGTTTTATTTTATTTTTATTAAATTTTTTTAATGTCCATTCATTTTTAAGAGAGAGACAAGGAGAGACAGAATGTGAGTGGGGGAGGGCAGAGAGAGAAGGAGACACAGAATCCAAAGCAGGCTCCAGGCTCTGAGCTGTCAGCACAGAGCCCAACGTGGGGCTCGAACCCACGAACCGTGAGATCATGACTTGAGCTGAAGTCTGATGCTTAATTGACTGAGCCACCCAGGTGTCCCTGTTGTTGTTTTTTGAATGTTGATAAAAGCTAATTATTAAATGTTCATCATGTGCCAAGTTTCATATGTATTTTATGCCATTAAAATGTTCTAATAATCTGATGAGGTAGAATCTGTTGTTCCCAGTTTACGAATAAGAAAACTGAGGCACCGGGAGGTCAAGTAACGTCCCAAGGGCAGCTAGGAAGTGGCCAGTCTAGAAAGCTGATTACTCAGCTTCTCATCACTACCGCACCATCCTTTGTATTTTTCTGTATTTTCCAAGCTTTTGATGATGAATATGTGTTGCTTTCATAATCATGAAAAAGTCATACAAGTTCCTGACTTTCTAAAAAATTCCTTCCGTCCTAATGTTCTAGGCTTCTCTGGTTCTCAGCCCCCCCGCCCCCGGACCTCCCCCAGGACCCCACCCACCACCTCTGTCTTTGCCAACCCGTCTTGCTGTCCCTGCCCCCACGCCGGCTGGGGCTGGAGTAGGACATTCAGTGCCCTGGTCTTGCTGAGGTCTGCTTAAAATGTCCCTGGTAGGCTTCTGGCCCCTGGGCCGATGCTGGGGGCAGGTCCAGGGAAGGGGAAGGGGAAGTAGGAAGGGATGTGAAACTTGGCCACAGCCGGGCAGGCACCGCCCCTGCTGGGTGTCCCACGGGGTCCCTGGGTGGAGGACAGGAACATCCAGTTGAACGGACCGCCAGCTGAGGCAGGTGAGGCCAGCGCCTGATGGGGAGGGGGCCAGGGGAGCTGATCTGGGAGGCTGCACAACCGAGGCGGAGGGAGGGGGACACTGGCTGCTGGTTCTGTGCCAGGACAGGGTTGCAGGCAACACTGATCCAAGGCCCAGAACAAGTGAGTGAGGGGACCTTGATTCCTTGGGTTTGGGAGATGGTGGGAGGTGGTAACACAGACCCATCAGCTCTAGCCAGAGTCCCTAGGTTTCCATCCCGCAGAACACAGGAAGCTGGAGAGAGGCTAGGGGCATCAGAGCCAGCAGACGGGTCCCGTAGAGGGTACAGTGGGTGCTGAAAGGGGCCGACTGCTTAGGGGAGTGAGCACATGTGTTGTGTCAGGGGGTCGTGAATGCCCGTGTGTACGCACAGCTCTGCCATTTGGGTGACAGAGTGTTAATTAAATAAGGCATAGGTGATCAATAAATATTTGTTCCATGGGATTGATCATCTGTAGGAGTACGTGAATGTGTGCGTCTGGGTGAGTGAGGGATGGAGTCTACTTGGGTGTCATTCGGTGCCTCCAGGAGGGTGTCGTGGATTCTGGGTTTGCTCACTGTGTTGTGTAGGTGCAGGATGAGAGGCTGTGTTTGTGTGTCTTAGTATGTAACCAGAGGGGTGTGCTCAGCTGTGTGTGTGTATCTGGGCAAATTTCTGGTTCTTCGTATGTGTGTGGGGTCCCTGGAGCTGGGGGGCAGGCAGACTTGGGAGGCCCTTGAGTGAGTGTCTGTGCATCAGTCGGGGGTGTTGTGTACATCACTGTGGGTGTGGAGTTCAAGTGCATGAGTTGAGAGTGTGTGAGTGTGTGATGCCCAGCTCGGCCTCACGTCTCCACAGTGGCACCATGGAGGCCCCCCGGGGCTGGCTAGTGGTCTGTGTGCTGGCCACATCCCTGACCTTCACAGTGACCCAGGACGTGTGCCGAGCACCAGATGGGAAGGCTGGGGCCCCAGGAAAGCCTGGCCGACCTGGACAGCCAGGCCTCAAGGGGGAGCAAGGGGAGCCAGGTGAGTACCTGCGTCTGGACCCCAGCCCCTCCTCCCTTGGTCTGGTCTGGCCTCCGCGCCAAGAAGCAGCAATCCGGCTGGGCTCCCATGTGATGTCCATGCACTCCGCACTTGGTCCCAGGGGTTAAGGGGGACTTAGCCTTCTCTCTGGACGTGTCCCCAGGCTGCCAGGCCCCTCCATATCCCCCTTAGTGCATGAGTCCTCTTTCTTCAGCCTTGCCTTCCTTCTCTGGAGGAGGGACCACTATAAGCAAGGAAAAGAAAGGTCTTGGAGCAGTGCACAGTCCTGGGCTGTTGCTACGTTACCCGCGTGAATAAGGTGCTAGCCTTTAGACTCAGGAAACTTTTCCTGCTATGTGACCTCGAGCAAGTTACTGACCCTCTCTGAGCCTCAGTTTCTTCATCTGTAAACTGAAGAAATAACCTTGCCTGGCACATAGAGGATCAATGAACGGCAACTGTCCTTCTGGCTCCCTTCCAGCCATCCCCACACCCAACTCTGTTCTGCTTCCCCATCCCCAGCCCCTTCAGGCTTCAGAAACTCACATTCTAGAGAACAGGTTGAGAGTGAAGGAAAAGGGAGAGGAGAACATGCTCAGAGTGAGAGAAGGAAGTCTCAGATGATCCCCTTGAGTCTCCCCATCCACAACAGCCCAGAAAGATCTACAGAGACATTTGCAGTCATTTGCATCCGGGCATCCTGTATGTAGTCCCGACCTCAAGAGGCTGGGACCCGTGGCCTGGCAGGGTGTGGGGTACAGGGCTGCCGGGCAGAACAGGGAAGGAGCCAGTGTCTGCTTTTGCTGGAACCTGACGGCTTCCCAAGTGCCTGTTTGCACTCCTCTCCACTGGATAGATAAAGGAGCTGCAGCTCAGAGGGTGAGACATTTGCCCAAGGTCACACAGCCAGCCAGAATCAAGGTCGTGAAGGCCCAGGCACTCCCCCGTCCTCCACTGCACAGCAGCCAGGGTCCCAGTCAGCTCCCTGAGGACCAGTGAGCGCTGGACTCTCACTCCAGATCTGGCCTTTCTCCCCCAACAGGGGCACCTGGCATCCGGACGGGCATCCGGGGCCAGAAAGGAGACCAGGGGGACCCCGGCCCCCCCGGCCACCCTGGCAACATGGGCTTCCCTGGGCCCAGCGGCTCCCCAGGTGCCCCTGGCATCCCGGGAGTGAAAGGCATCAAGGGCAACCCAGGAAACATCAAGGACCAGCCACGTCCAGCCTTCTCGGCCATAAGGCGGAACCCGCCCATGAGTGGCAACATCGTCATTTTCGACACGGTCATCACCAACCAGGAAGGCCCGTACCAGAACAACACAGGCCAGTTCATCTGCGCCGTGGCCGGCTACTACTACTTCACTTTCCAGGTGGTGTCCAAGTGGGACATCTGCCTGTCCATCGTGTCCTCTGCAAGGGACCATGGCCAGCGCTCCTTGGGCTTCTGTGATGCCAACAGCAAGGGAATCTTCCAGGTGGTGTCCGGGGGCACAGTTCTCAAGCTACAGCGTGGGGATCGGGTCTGGATTGAGAGAGACCCCGCCAAGGGCCGCATTTACCAGGGTTCTGACGTAGACAGCGTCTTCAGCGGCTTCCTCATCTTCCCGTCCACCTGAACCAAGGGAGGAACCTCCTGCCCCTGGCCTCACATGCTTCCTTGCTGTGGGACTCTGGCCCACTCATTCTACCTCTCTGGTTTCTCTGGTCTGCTCTGCATGGGGGTGCGGTTGCTTGAGCTGCCTAAAGGGAGAGGGCTGGCTACCAGAGCCCCTAGAACTTGCCGCTCACTGCGCACTGTAAGAAGATTGATTTCTTAGAACTCTTCCTAGAATAAATACCTGAGTCCCTGTCTGTTGAGCATGTCTGTTGAGTTGCCTGCCACACTGGGCACTGGGAGGGAGCGTAAGAATGACAATTACAGAGTGCTTACGAGGCAGACCCATATTCTGTATTTTACAGCAGATCCTGGGAGTCCTAGGACCTCGGGCCACCACTTACCAGTTGTCCAACCCTGTGCATATTATATAACTTCAGTGAACTCAGTTTCCTTATCTGATAAATGGGAATAAAAATGGCACCCACTTCAAAGGGTCATTGGGAAGACTGAATGACTTAATATATGAAAACTGCAGAGCAGCTCCTGATTCAGAGTAAGGGCTGTGTATGTAAGTCTTGGGCATTATTATATTTTGTTTAATGTGTACTGCTGAGGGGTGAAGTGGGTATCACGACCCTATTTTATAGGTAACGAAACAGGTTGGAGCCTGGGGGTGGATAGAAAGCCCAAGATCAGTGTGTAAGGAGAGGAGCTGAGATTTGAACCCGAATCTTACTAGTACCCAAGCCTGCGTGTTTTACTGTGACCCTTGCCAGCCTCCAAGCCACAGCCTGACACATGCTTTCCAACCTTGAACCAGAAAGACATGGGCAGGACTCAGAGAGAGGGGGCAATTGGCTCAAGGGGGGCCAGCAGTCTTCCCCGGAGGCAGGTTTCCTGAGTCCAGCCCTGGGCTTCCACTGAGGCAGGAATGGAGGCTGGGGCTGCTGCGTGCAGGGCATCCCTCCCGGGCTGCGACTGACAAGGTCTGGAATTCTCATGGTGTGTTCCCAGCATCCCACTTAGCCTGTCCTGGAACTGCTCAGAAGGAGGAGCCTCGCTCTGTCCTCTGTATGTGAAGACCACAAGGAGACCAGGAGTTCAGTCCTAAGGCCGTCCAATGCCCTGCACATTTTCTCAAAGGAAGCCGTCTGTACTTTGTGCTGTGTGCACGCCACACACCTGCACACCACGCACACACACCCATCTTCCTCAAGATGCATGTGGACCCACATTCCTGGACAGAAGCCTGTCCACTGCCTACTGAAGCACGGGCATGGGGATCCCCTTCCTCAGCGCACATCCCACCCAGTCCCCTGGACGCACCGTGCTCACCCCTGGACATGCACACTAGTCACACCGTCAGACCCACAGATGTACTTGGGATACAGGTGAATGCGTGTATACACGCCCTCCTCACCCTCCAGCATGCACACGCCTTAGAAATGCTCCTTTCTCCCACATGCTGACCCTCTCACACCCTCCCAACTCACACCGGGCCGTCCTCTGAGCCACTGAGACTGTCTCTCCCACCCACTAACTGAAACACAAGCAGCCTGGGAGTCCTCACATACCACCTCCTCCCTGGTACCCTGGCCCCTGACACACTCCTGGGGCTGCCCTGTCCCCACCGGCAGCCTCTGGGGGTGGGAAGAAGACAGTGAACCCTCTGCAGCTCCAGCATAGTGCTGGACTCCTCACGGCCTCTCTGCCTCCTTCAGGCCTCCACTCTGCCCCAGCTCTCTGCCTCCCTCCCACAGACTGGGAAAAGAAACCCTCTCTGAGTACCTGCGATGTGCTGGACATTTCCTAGCCATCGATGCATTTGATCTCAGCAATCCCTCTTAACTGAGGTTCAGAGAAAAGAGATCCCTATCCAAGGTCACACTGTCGGAAAGTGGCAGGCCCTAGATTTGAACCAGCTCTGCCTGACCCCAAAGTGGAGAGCTCCTTTCGTTGCAATGGGACTCAAATATGTCAGGATTGAAGGCCCCATGAGTGGTGGGAGAGACCAGGCTACAGGAGTGTGAGTACAGGGAGTGTCTGGGTGCTCCTTATTCTAAATTCCACCCACTCGCACACCACCCCCTCCCTTCCCCAGCGTTCCGTCCCCTCCCCCCATCTGCCTGGGAGGGGGGACTGGCAGAGCCAGGCTGGGGCTGGCTGCTGGGGCAAGGGCGGGCTGAGCATGGGCCGAGGCTGCCACCTGCTGGACAAGACAGACCCAGGCGCAAACGAGATGAGAAGACATGAGAACGGAAGATGGGATCCCCTGGTGCCATCTGGGTCCCCCGCCCAGACCGATGCTGTGTCTATATCATTTCTGCTCTTCCCAGCCCTCCACCTGCTGGGGCTTCCAGGGTCAAGGACATTCACCTCCGTGCATTCATCCCACACCCTGCAGCCCTGTGGAGGGGCAGATTGGGAGACTGAGGCCCTAAGGGCCAGTGGGTGGGGCAGGGACAGAGCCTGAAGGTCTGCTCCTGCCCGGCACTAGGCCAAGCACTGTGATGCATCATACACTGGGTCCTCAGCCCCGCCCTGCACGGGAGCTACTGGGACCCCTCATTCACAGAGGAGGACCTGACGCTCAGGGTCAAAGCCCTCACCCTGAGTGACACAGGTGGCAAGTGTGGGGTCAGGGCAGGAACCCTCTACTGCCTCCTCCTCAGAATCTCATAGGAGGTGATGAGGAAGAGAGAGGAGGAGCCTCTGGCAGCCTGGCCCCAAGCAGCCACACCTCACCAGCCACCTCAGGCTCCAAGACCAGATGCAGGGGTGCCGGAGCTGGTGCTGGCAGGGAGGCCGGGATCATCAAGGGCCCCAGCAAAGGAAGGGACACTGACGTGCAAAGCTTGGACCTCCGCTACCCACTCACCCAGTATACAGATGGGAAGACTAAGGCCTGGAGGAGCCAGTGGTTTGCTGAGGACCTCAGAGCACGGGAGTGGCAGGGCTGGAAGATCTGAGGCCCCTGACCCTCTGGCCAGAGTCTGCTCACCACCGCGGTCTGCTTGCCATCAAAGCTTGCCCATCCTGTGTGCCTGCTCCCAAGTATAACCAATGGGAGGGGCAAATGGAAGTTTCTAGAATAAGGCCTGCCACTTGATAAGTGCATGTGAGGCTAAGCAGAGGCTAAGCAAGGCAAGATTCTGGACCCCAAGAATGCATTCACTGTGTAACTTTGGGTACGGGCTTTCACCTCCCTGGACCTCAGTTTCTTCATCTGTAAAGGGGGAGTTATAACTTCCTCTTAGGAATGTTGTAAAATAGCTGAGTCTCAGGCACAGTAAACGCCAGCATATAGGGATGGGCTGAACTGGACACACACACACACACACACACACACACACACACATCCTTCACCAGATCTGGGGCAGGGGACATTTCCTCATTTCAGACGCTCATGATCTGGGGAGCGGGGTTGTGGGGGACGACACAAGGTCAGCCTGGCTTAGTGCCCAAAAGAAAGTATTGAGTCAGGAAAAATGGTGGGAAAGGGGATGTGGGCCTGGGGGCAGGGGGAGCAGAGGGGAACGGGCCGCCCAGCCTGCTCTGGGCCCTCCCTGCTGTGTCCGCTCTGACACCGTGTCCTCTGGCTGGGGAGAGGGGAAGCAGATTTGCGGATATCGCTGTGACCAGACCAGAATCCTGCTACCTCCAGGTGAGACCAGGACCCCGGCCCGGGAGAGGGCAAATGGCAGTTTCCCCTACTGCCGCCCTGAAACATGGGGACAGCTTGGTTTGTGAGAGGACGGAGGGTCCCCATCACTGCTGAGCTGAGGGCCCCGGGCTCAAAGAGGCCCATCCTCCATCCATCCTGTGGCCCCAGGTCCCAGGGGGCAAGGGGCCTGGGGAAGGGACCTATAGGCTCCTGAGGGCTGTCGAAGGACCAGTGAGGAGGGTGAGTGACGGGCCGGGACGGCCAACTCAGCTCTCTCCCTGCCCAAATCCTTCCCCAGGATGGACACGGTGTCCAGCTCCCGGCCCCGCCTTGGACTAAACCTGCTGCTGCTCTTGCTGGCGCTGCCGCTTGGGGGCCAGGCCAGCACGAGCTGCTACGGGATCCCCGGGATGCCCGGCCTGCCGGGGGCCCCAGGGAAGGACGGACACCATGGCCTGCCGGGGCCCAAGGGTGAGCCAGGTGAGTCTGCTGGGCTGCTGGGGGTGGGGGTCACCTAAGGCCTGGGGGCGGCAGGCAGTGTCCATCTGGGGCTAACCTGGGGGATGAGGACAGCGACTTAGTGGCAAGAAGTACAGTCCCTCAAGTCACACCTGCTCCCAGCCTTCCCAGCAGGCATAGCCCCTCTTTCCGCAGAGCCCAGGCCTCAGTCCTCCACGTTCCCCTCTTTGTGCCTCAGTTTCTCATCTGCCAACAGGTAGAGAACAAAACACCTGCCCCAGCAGGTGGCAGGGAGGATCTCAGGAGATGGTCCACCCGAAGACCTTTGGCAAACCCTAAAGTGCTGTGCTATCTTATTATAGATCCTCCACCACCTGCCTCGCAACACAGACCCCGGGGTAGTGGGGGAGGGGAGGGGCGATGTGGGGAACGCCCACAGTGCACAGATGGCCCAGCTTCAGTTCCCATACCTGTCACTTCCCTGTACAGAGTGCCTCAGTCTCTTCATCTGTAAAATGGGGAGATAGTAGTACCTTCTGCACAGGGTGCGGGGATGATTAAGTTGAAACTAAAACAGCATCCAGCACAGGGTAGGTCTCAGCCATGTGTGTAACTGCTGTTGTCAGCACTGTTTCTATGGGAGGTCTGTGCTCACCTGCCTCCCTGGGATCCTGGGTAGCTGGGGGCATGGGGAGTGAGAAGTCAGGATTGCGGATTGATGGGGAAGCCCTAGCATGAGCAAAGGGGGCTGAGAACATGAAGGGGCACTGGGGCTGAGCAAGTGCTAGAGGCTGGGGCACCTTCTGTGTCAGAAGGTGCGTGTCTGGGGTGCAGGTGTCTCGAGCCAGCGTGGGTGAGACTGGGGTGAGTCTGGGCAGAAGTGATGCGGGGGTGGCAGAGGCGGTGGGGGGAGGCCAGCGGCAAGGAATGTCCTTAGGAATTTCCCCACTGTCATCTTCTCTCCTGGCAAGAGACTGGAATTTTGCCAACATTTCAGAAGGAATTCTCTAATTCAAGGTGAGCCGAAGGAGGCTCTCTGTTCTGCCATTTTTTTTTTAATGTTTTATTTATTTTTGAGAGAGAGATAGAGACAGAATGAGCAGGGGAGGGTCAGAAAGAGAGGAGTCACAGGATCCGAAGACAGGCTTCAGGCTCTGAACTAGCTGTCAGCACAGAGCCTGACGTGGGGCTCGAACCCACAAACTGTGAGATCATGACCTGAGCCGAAGTCGGATGCTTAACCGACTGAGCCACCCAGGTGCCCCCGTTCTGCCATTTTTTGAGATCCTATGCCGCACACTCCCTCTGGCCATCTCCCAGCGCAGTGGCTGATGGCCACCAATTATTGAGCTCCTACTATATATCAGCCATGGTTCCAAATGCTCAGCGTATGCGGGGTAGATAAAATTGTTCACTCTCTTTTACAAGTGAGAAAACTGAGGCCCTTTTTAAAGCACCTGACTGCCATTTTACAAATGTCAAAGCTGAGGTTCAGAGAGATGGAGAAACTTGTCCAAAGTCACACAGTGGAATCCTGTCCAGCTCCCACGTGCCTTTGGTTACCACCTTCCCCTGCCTCTCAGGCCCCTCCCCCCTGCATGACTTCCCCCTCCCAATCAATTGCTGGAAGACTTGTGGAAGAATGAGACATGGCCCTGCGCCACTGATGGCCATCACCAGGAGCTGACCTTACCTCCTATGAGGTGCCCAGCACATGCATTCTCCCACTCCAAGCTTCTAGAAGCTCTCTGGGATCTGTCCTAGTACATCCTTTCCTCGATTAGGCAAGCAGCAGCTTGAGGAGGGAGGTCACCTGTCCAGGGTCGCACAGTTTTAGCTTAGGTCTGTTGGATCCTAATCCCCCTCTCCTAACCCTGGGGCCTAAAAGGCTCACGAGCCACAGAGGATCTGTCACAAATGGGTCTGCACAGACACCCAACCCTAAGGAGGTAGCAAGCGTCTGTGAGGGCTGCAAGAGCTGGCCAGAGAGGGCTTCCTGGAAGAGGAGACTAGAATCAGGCCCTAAACGATGAGTACAGTTTGGACTAGAGGAGAAAAATCTCACAGAGGCTCAAATAATCAGGGCTGTCACAGAATCATACGTTCTAACTGGGACTTGATTTTTGATCCTGACTCCGCCTCCTACCGGCTGCATGGCCTTGAGCAAGTCTCTGGCCTCAGTTTCCTCATCTGTAACATGAGAGAATCTGAACCAGCCCAGGTGTCATCGGGGCTCCAGTGGGCCTCATAGGGCCAGGGGCGCTGGAGAAGTCAACCCCCTTGGTGGGGGCAGTTTCTGTTTGGCTCCATCCTGTGATTCCCACATGCTAAGCCGGTCAGGGGTAGTTCCATCTCAGGAAGGGATACAAGCATTTTGAGGCTCTGAGCCTTGTAAAATATTGAGGGCCCTCTTTAAAAAATAATACAAAATTACAGGTGCATTTGATTGAGGGGAAGGGGGCGGTTACACAAATCTACATATGCTACAAGATTGTATTAGAACTATACATACACACACCAATGAACGCATGTGCAACATGGAACTCTGGATTATCTGAAGGTCAGTTTTCCAGTTTTGATACTGTGCTTTAGTTATGCAAGACGTGCCACTCGGGAAAACTCAGCGAAGAATACACGGGCTCTTCTTGTCCTTTCTTTTTTTTGGCAACTTCCTGTGAATCTATAATTATTTCAGCATGAAAACCCGAAAAAAGTTTAAGCATAATGTGAGGCAAAGGGCCTTGAAGAGGCCAATGCAAGTTAATGGGACCTAAAGAATAAGTTTTATGAGCCTTCCAGGAAATGGACCTCTGACCGATCTTCCGATTTTTTTCAAGAAACGCTAAGAAGCAACACTTTCAGCTGAGGTTTGGATCTGTCAATGTTGGGCTCTAAATAAAAAGCTTAATAAAAACACTGTGCAGGCCAAACAGAAGCCATGTGAGGTCACACGCTGTCTGTGGGTTGACAGGACCCTGCCTGGCTCAGACACCTCCTGAGGCTGGCCAGTCCTGCCCTCCTCACTGTAAATGTGGAAACTGAGGCCAAAAGACAGGGGAGCGCCTTGGTGCTCGGAGAGCAAGTCCACGGGGAGGCTCCCTCCCCTCTAACTCCCTGCCCGCTGCCCCCAGGTGATAGGCCATCTGAAGAAGGTTCCAGAGACTAAACTCTGGTGGAATGCCCCCTGGAGGACACCCCCAGGGTCCCTGTTCCTGTCCCCTGCCCCGTCACTTCCCTTCCACCTGCTCTCTCCTCAGGAATCCCGGCTGTCCCTGGAACCCGAGGCCCCAAGGGTCAGAAGGGAGAACCCGGCACACCTGGTCATCCCGGGAAAAACGGGCCCATGGGAACCGCCGGCAGCCCGGGGATTCCTGGCCTCATGGGGCCCCCGGGGGAGCCAGGCGAGGAGGGCAGATACAAGCAGAAGCACCAGTCTGTGTTCACGGTCACGCGGCAGACATCCCAGTACCCCACGTCCAACAGCCTGGTCAAGTTCAACGTAGCCATCACCAACCCGCAGGGGGATTATGACACAAGCACTGGCAAGTTCACTTGCAAAGTCCCAGGTCTTTACTACTTTGTGCACCACACGTCGCAGACGGCCAACCTGTGCTTGCAGCTGTACCGAAGTGATGTCAAGGTGACCACCTTCTGTGACCACCTGTCCAACAGCAAGCAGGTCACCTCGGGCGGTGTGCTGTTGAAGCTGCAGGTGGGTGAGAAGGTGTGGCTGGCGGTCAATGACTACAACGGCATGGTGGGCACTGAAGGCTCCGACAGCGTCTTCTCTGGCTTCCTGCTCTTTCCTGACTAGGGCAGTCAGGCCTCTTCCAGGCCCAGGGCCGCCCCACTTCCCTCAGCTTCTCTGCAAGAACCGCTGTGCCCAGGCCATTCTCCCCACCTGATGGACTCTTCCTCCAGGAAGCCCACCCTGACCTCCCTGTCCCAACCTCTCCCCCTCCTCTGAGTTCCTTCAGGAGTCACTGCTTTGAGACTTAACCAACACCCTCTAATACTGTCGATGGTTGTTTTCCAAGTCTCGGGAAAGGCAAGGTGATGTAATAAGTGAATAAATAAATAAATGAATAAATTGACAAATATTGCACGGTGCAGGCTTCTCACTGCCAAGTCCTCAAAGAAGTAGGTCTCTTCATCCTCAGCTTTGCACCTGTCACAGCCATCCGTGGGCTTTAGACTCAGATGGAGCATCTACTTGGTATTCAGTTAAAGGTTTCTGCCACTGTTAAGACACTCAATGTCCTGTGGCCATTTCAGCGAGAGGTGCTCAAGTGTGATTAATGGCCGCAAGAGGTCCCCAATGGGCCATCTGCTGTCCCTTGTTTGGGTGAGAGGTGCTACTCTCATTAAAGGTATCCATGCTTCCAGGTAAAAAAGGAGTGTTTGAATTCCCAGGCCTATCTTGACCTGTGTTGAATTTTGGTAGCACCTCTGGGCTCAGGTAAGCTCAATACAAAGAACAGATCTGTAATGAATCTGTTCCCAACTAATCTGTGCCCAATTAATGAGTTCATTGGGGTGAATGAATGAATAATGGGTAAACGAGTGACTAAAAGCACAGTAAATGAATGAATGAATTTAAAAATCTTAAAAGCTTGTGTTTATTGAGCACTTATTATGCCCCAGGCATTATGCTAACCCATCTATTAAGCCATTAATATTCATCACTGTGCTCTGAGATGGGCATGAACCAGTGAGAAAGTGAGACTCTGTGTCCCCAGTTATCTAATCATCCCAAATACTGGCAAACTCTGGGAGCCTCCAGATCAACTAGAGCCATTGGGTGCCCAACGCCACCAGGCTTCCCCTGAAGACTCCTGACCAGCTGGCATGATCCTTGCTGGAGGACCAGGAGGCTGGACACGGGCCACAGCACCTTCACTGTGATGACGCTGAGAAGGGTTGACCATTCAAGTTCAAAAATTATAAAAAGCATAATGTTCCTGTGCAGATGGCCAGTCCAGCCTCAGAGCCCAGGGAGACCCAAGGTTTGCTCAGGCCTCAGAGAACCTGCTCCAGCTTGGCTGGGAGCTCAGCTTGGTTCCGCAAGGCCCCATGGAGCTCACAGAGCCACCAGCCCACCGAGGCGAGCTGTCAGAGCGGCGGCTGCAGCCCCATTCCACAACTACCGCCACCTGCTTCGGCTCCTTTGTTCGTGAAAGGAGACATTTCACACCCTTCATGCCTTTGTCGTGGTCCTACACAGCCCCCCATCCCACTCACACTAATCCTCACCCGTCTGGATAATACACACTCAACTGTCAGGCTTTGACACAAAGATCACCCCTCCTCCACGGAGCCTTCCCTGATTCTCCCATTTGTGTCCCCACAGTGCCCTCCAGAGCCTTGGACCACAAACTCCTGTCTTTTTAGATCCTCCCCAACCTGGTGGTATAACAAAACCATCTGCAGATTCGTTTCAAAAAAAAAAAAAAAGATTTCTGGAATCAAGGCTTTTTTCGTAAAAGTTTGGAGAAGACGGGGCTGTGGGTGAGTAGGTGGTTGGCCAGGTGAAGTCAAAGCACATGGTCCTCGGGGCTCCTGGGTGGCTCAGTCAGTTAAGCATCCAACTTCAGCTCAGGTCATGATCTCTGGGTCCATGAGTTCGAGCCTCACATCAGCTCCCTGCTCTCAGCGCAGAGCATGCCATGGATCCTCTGTCCCACCTCCCTCTGCTGCTCCCTGACTCGCACGTACGTGCTCTCTCTCAGAAGTAAATAAACATTTAAAAACTACAGCACATAGTCCTCTAACTGGCTTTCATGTACTTACTCACTGACACGTCTGCCTTCCCCACTGGGCGGTGAGCATCGCACTTTGATGCACGCCTGGCACATCGTAGGGGTATGATGCCAGATGGGAAGGAAGGAGGGCTACACACACACACACACACACACACACACACACACACACACACACACACACGAGTGGGAAGAAGGGCCTAGGGACCCAGCCTGGTTCACAGGGTGTCTCTGGCCGGGTCATAGGGCCACTTTCTTCATGACTCTTCTCCATCAACCACTTAGCAGTCCGCCCAGCAGCGCCCCGAGTGATACAGCTTTCTTCTCATTTCTCTTTTGTTTAAAAAATCAATACACTGTTTATGTAGGCCACAGTGTCAGATCAGAAACCTATACTTTGGAAGCGACAATTTTTGTGCCATTTTTATTTTCTGTAATTGTTTCCTTGCTGTTCTCTCTTTGTCGGGGGAGACAGGCCTTTGAAAATGCCAGCTTGTCTGCTGGACTGAGGGAAACCTGGCGAGGTTTCCCCGGGGGTGGAGGTCGGGGGAGGGCAGGCCAGGGAGGGTGGGACCGAAAGAATTATAAGACACGCCAAGCCGCCAGGAATGCCTTTCGGACCACAAGATGTGGAGGGCTTATAGGTTTCTTCTCTCACCCTGGGCAGGGATCATCCCCTCTGTACCAGGGATGCGAAGCAATGATTTTACAGACACAGAGACCAGCTGGCTCCTGTTGAGGGGTCAAGGTCCAGAGACCCCTCCGCACCTGGTGTCTGATCCGGGCATCACTCCCCAGGCACCTGGGCTCCAAGAACTCGCCCTTCTCTTCCTATATATAGCACTGTTCCCAGGTTTGCACTGGGGGCCTTCCAAAAGCTGGGCCCTGCACATGCCAGGTTACCTCACTGGCCCCCCACAACCCATGCTCCCCATGCACATATGGGGAAACAGAGGCCAATAAATGCTCCTGAGGCCACATAGCTGGAAAAAGGCAAAGGTGGAATTTAAACTCAGGAGAGGCTGATTCCAAAAGCCCATGCCCATACTCCCCTCCCTGCTTCTTTTGGTTTTTAGTCCCAAACCGTCTACCCCAAGCTCAAGTTCACCTATTCCCATTGCCATCAGCCATCAACGAATTAGAAGCCCAGGCCTAAGTGGCCCTCGGGAACCCACAGAAGGAGCCTGGACCCGCAACCTAGGACTCTACAATTTTGTCACTTCAGAGACCAGCTGGTATAAAGCTCCACCCTTCTCCCCACTCAGAACACACTGCCTTTCCCTCCTCATCCAGCCCGAGTCCCTTTGCATCTATAGTTGGCTGAGTCCAGAGACCTTTTTGTTTTATCAAACAAGTCTCTTTCCCTAACACCCACTGCTGGTAACATTTAATTTCCATCAATCAGCATCCACAAGCCCAAAGATATTCTATCTCCAAGCACAGATGTCAAGTAGGGCCCTCCTGCCCTGGTACTTGCTGGACAACCATCCCTGGGAGGGACCTCACAGTGCCTTATGTGCAGCCTCAACAAACAGGCTGATGCTGCGATATTTGCTCTGAGTTCTGCACCTGCCACTCATATGAGGTGTGGGCTCTGGCCATCCCCGCTTTTTTCTGACTTGTATCACACATGAAACCACGTATCATTCAATGTTGAGCACCAGTCTCCCCGGTAGAAGGAATTCCCCACGGGGACAAGAACTGCGGCTGGTGTGCTCGTGGCTGTGTCTCCAGCACCTGGCACAGAGAGGGTGTGATAAGTGTTTATTCTTTCTCCCCTCTGGGCCTCAGTTTCCCATACCTAAGGGGAGGGGAAGGAGCTGGGTGACCTCCAAGCCTTTCTCCAGCCCTGACTTGGTGTGATTCCAGGATCAACAAGCGATAAGCCCCTGCCTGTGCCCATTATCGTCGTCAGCTTCGAGCTCTGCTGGAAGCAGAGGAAGGGCTATAAATAAATAATGACCACATTTAAAATTCATTATTAGATAATTTTCTGAGAACAGGGCGAGAGCAGAAGTGCAGAATGGGAAGGAGGCAGAAAAGATGAACCCAGAAAAGGGAAGCCTGAGACATGGCGTGACATTAACAATTGACATGCGCAGTGCACTCTATGGCTTGCCCTCTGCGATCCCAAATGAACTTCCCGGTGCCCCATGCCATCTCTAGAGCAAGTATAGTCCCATCATAGAGCAGAGGAAATTGGGGCTCCCTTGGGTTCTCTTGGCTGAGAACATTTAGATGCCTGTTTGAGACTCAGGAACCAAACTCTCTGATGAGTGGCAGTGCCAGGACACGAATCCAGATTTCTGACTCCAAATCCAGTGCTTGGGCACCAGGACAGCCATGTTCTCGTTTCAGTGAGGAACTGCTATGTCTGCTATAGGGGATCACAAGGTCAGGGGCCTTGGCACACAAGCCACCAGTTGCGGACATTCTCCCCGGACAGCCTGTTCCCCCAACAGCTGCTGAGCTGGCGAAACCCAACTGGCCACCGACCCACCCCACTTACAGTAAACCCCTCCAGATTGCAGAAATGGGGCCTGAAACCACCAGATGGGCTGAGAGTGGAGGGGGCCGTCCTGCTGGGCCCAGGGGAGGGGGCCCTGGGGGGAGGCCCTTCCTGTCTCTGGAGAATGGAACTTCCGCTTTGTACTGAGGGCAGCAGGCTCCTGGCTCCTGGTCCTGCTGCTGTCCAGCCGAGCGGCCCCACAGGACACCAGGTTACAGGTGAGGATGGGGCTCAGTACCTGGGGGGGACTGGCCAGCAGGACAATATGGCGGAAGGTGATGATTCCCAAAATGTAGTCTTTGCCTCCCTGCCTCGGAGTCACCTGGGGTGATCAACAGTGTGGACCCCCAGGCCCAATCCCAGACCTGGATTGGGAACCAAACTTCCTGCGGGTGCATCTGGGAGTCTATTACTACCCAGGATCCCAGGTGGTGATAGCAGCTTAAAATGGGAGCCACCAGCATAAGGGCTTTGGAATCATCAAGAGTCAAGCTGAGTCCTGCTTCTGCCTCTTAGATCCCGGGGCAACTCATGTAACCTCTCTCAGCCTGTACCCTGTCTGGGAATGATGGAAACTTCTAGGGGCCCTCGGAGCCCTGAAAGAGATTAAGCTCACCCAGTGCTTAGCGAACTACCTGGTTCAAGATATGTCAGAGGCAGAGGGGGGATTAGAACCCAGGTCCCCCTTCACCCAGCCCAGCATTTTTCCAACACCTGCCTTCTCCTATTTCCTCTCGGTTGCTGACAAAGCTCAGCTTGGCTCTTTCAAGGAACTAATTTGCCTCGTAGGTGGAGTTGCAGCTGGTGATTAGTCGGTACTAAACTAATTGCATGTTTGTAAAGGAGGGCGTGGGATCAGACGCCACACGGGAGACCTCATTCCTCTTAGGCTCCATCTCTTTCCACCCTCTGGCAGCCCTATCGGGTGGCAGTTAGCTTTGCCAAAGAGGCCCAGAGAGGTTAGGGCACTTGTCTGAGGCCATACAGAGAGGTGGCAGTTTGAAGTCACATCGGTCTGACTCCAAGTCAGGGAAAAGGAACTGTCGGGGCTGGAAGGAAACGGGAGGGCTTGGCGACATGGGAAAGATGTGACGGGCAAGGCCGGCTGCCGGTGGTGATGGATGGCGAGGGCATGGCTCACACCAGATGCCCAAGTCTGAGACTCATTGGCCCCTGAGATGGATCTTGCCACTCCCCCTGCCACCTTCTGCTTTCCCAGGAAGCTGAGTCTCGCTGTGGGTGTGGACCCGCTGTCCCCATCACCCCGACCCCCTGTTGGCTGCTCTCTACCACTGGGCTGTATCCACCCGAGTCCTCTCCCAGGGCCCTATCTCCCAAAGGGGCTGTGGCTCCTGCTTCGCTTTTCCAACCATCTCCGTCATATCCCAACACTTGGGGATTCTTGGGTGTCAGGATAATACAGAAATAGCGAATTGAGCATTTGCAGCATGCCAGGTGCACCCACCCTCCCACCAACCCTGAGCAGCAGGGATTATTATCCCCATTTCATGGACAGGGAAACTCGCCAGAGAGGAGAAGCGAGTTAGTTGCCCAAGGGCCTCCCCCAGGAGCAGCAGAGGCCTGATTTGGTCCCTGGCAGCATGGCTATGCTTCTGACACCAGAGGTCTCTCACCACTGCCTCTGGCACATCCTGCTCAGTGGGCAGCAATGGCAGCATGAACAGTAACGATAAAAGCCTCCTTCACCAAGCGCCCGCCCTGTACCCTGTGCTGCTCAAAACACAGCCACTCATTAACCCTGTCAGACTGTCTGGCTCCAGAGCCCACGTTTTAAACCACCAGGCTTCACAGCCTCCTAACAGAACACCCTGTGAGTTTTAAGGCCCAGTGGAATCCCAGCTGTGAGGCAGCTGTGTGACCTTGATGGAGGTTCCTGCCCTCTTCAGTTTCCCATTCTGTAAGGAGAGAGCCGGGTGCTTTATTCGGTGTGGGGGGGGGAGAGGGAGGCTGTTGTAAGGACCGCATTAAATGAGATAGTGGCACATAAAGTGTTTGGCCCAGAGCCTGGCTAAGTGCCCAGTGCATGGATTACTGAAGTTGTCATATCTGTCATTTTGTAAAACCTCCAGGAGCTGGTACTTATGCAAAGATAACCGTTTTAGGTTAAATTTATATTATGTGAATGTCACCTCAATTTTTCAAAAATCTTTGGACTGGATGAATCTTAAGGGCCCTTCTGTCTTGAGAATCAACGCTAAGGGGCGCTGGCTGTGCCGACCAGCTCGGCTCTTCTATTCTCCGCTATTCAGGAGGGGCCGGCGCTTCCCTCTGGCCAGGGCCTGTGGAGGGACCTGAGAATATCCCATCAGCAGAGATGGCCTGAGGTGCTGGCAGGGACACTGGCTTCAGAGCCAGACTGGCTTGGGTTGGAATCCTGGCTACAGTCCTTCCTTTGTGACCATGAGCCTGTGTCTTGGCCTCCTTGAACCTCAGGGTCCTCTTTGGTATAAAAATAATAGCTTCTTCCAGACAGAGCTGCTCTGAGGATGTCAAGCAGCCCAAAGCCCGCAAATCACAGCCTTGACCTCCCATCCCTCTGACCCCTCACTCCCCTCCAGCCACACTGGCCTCCCAGCTGGTCCTGACACTCCAAGCTCTCTGTCTGCCCTATAGCCTTGCCCACAGTTCCTTTCCTTCCTGAACATTCTTGCCCCATTCCTTTCTGAACCTCTGGGTCTTGGCCAGAGACGCTGCCTCCATCTAGAAAACTTTCCTAATGGGAGGACTTCTCTCAGGAAACCATCCACCTGCCCCTCAAACCCGGTTACTCTCCCTCCAGCACCCCTGCATTTCTTTTTTTTTTTTTTTAATGTTTTATTTATTTCTAGGAGAGAGAGAGAGAGAGAGAGACAGCGTGAGCAGGGAGGGTCAGAGAGAGAGGGAGACACAGACTCTGAAATAGGCTCCAGGCTCTGAGCTGGCAGTCAGCACAGAGCCCGACGCGGGGCCCGAACCCACGAACCGCGAGATCATGACCTAAGCGAAAGCCGGACGCTTAACCGACTAAGCCACCCAGGCGCCCCATCCCCTGCATTTCTTACAGAGCACTCCACACGGTCTCTATTTCCACTGACTTGTATGTTGGCCTGTTTACTGTCTGCCTTCCCCTGGACGGCCAGCTCCGTGAAGGCAGGGGCCATGTCTGTCTTACCCCAGCACCCAGCGCAGGGTCCGGTCTGATAGCTGAGACACACTTGGAGAACACGTGAACGAGTGATTGAACGAGTGAAGAAACACAAGGAGTCCCCACGGCGGTAATCTCCTCTACCTTCTCGTCCCCCGTAGGAGGCAGCTGAGCCAGGGCAGCGATGAAGACCCTGAGGGATGGCGTTCTAGCATTCCTGCTGCTGCTTGCTCTACTTGGGGTCTCCCTGGCCCAAAGCGGCTGCACCGGACACCCGGCCATCCCCGGCATCCCCGGCATCCCTGGAGAGCCGGGCACTGATGGCAGACCTGGGACCCCAGGCATAAAAGGAGAGAAAGGTACTGCAGGCTTTGGGGTTACGCTCGTGTCATTGAGCAAGACCCCATCTTCTGCCTCCCCCATCACAGCTGCCTACCTGAGAGACGGCAAAAGTACCCGCAAATCCATCAGCTTGCCCAGGCCCACTCCCCCCCTGACCCGTGCAATGACTCGGCGAGGAGGGGATTCTGATTGCCACTTTACAGCCAGAAAAACTGATGCCCAGTAAGGCTACTGGCTTGCCCAAGGGGGCCCACTCAATGTTGAGGCTGAGACCAGGCCATGACTCTTACCCTTAACACGGGGGGAGAAAGAGAGAAAAACACTGCAGTCAGTTACATAGCCCAAGGTCGCCTCCCGGGGAAGTGGCTTCCTCACCCCTACGACACAGGCAGATATTCTGTGGGGTTGTCACAGGGTTCAAAGGAGACTTCCCGCCACGAACCCCCGCCCCCGCCCCCAGAAAATGCAGTTCATTTGCTCACTTAGCCAAAACCAACCAACGTCCTCACATAACTGCATGTAACCCTCGCAATCTCACAAACGGTCATCAGCCCCATTGTACAGAGGAGGACACTGAGTCCCAGAGAATGTGCGTCCATCGAGGTGACACAACTAGTAAGGGCAGGTGTGGCAGGAGAAGGACGTCGTCTGTCCCCTGGGCCTGTGCTCTCAGCCACCGTACTCCACCACTTTACCGGAAAAGGGGTTTTATCTCGCGCTGTGCCCAACAGAGGGGCAGCGGCTGCTTAGAGTGGCCGTGAGAAGCCTTCCAAGGCCCACTTCCAGCCCACTGCACCGGAAAGAATGCCGGGATTGATTAAAGATGTCTGCCCTGGGGGAGCGAGTGGAGAGGGATCACACATGTGCCAAGAATTCATTATCCCTGCTCGAGGCATTAAGCCCGAACAAGGGAGCCTGGATGAGCTGGTGAGGAGGGCAGGCCCAGCACCTGCTCTAAGGAGACACCACTCTCCACACCTCGGGCATCAGTTCCCACTGCTGTCAGGCACATCGCAGATTCGGAAAGCTGGGCTGGACAGAGAACCTCCTCCTTTCTACCCCAGAGAAGCTGAGGCCCAGAGAGAAGCAGGGACATGTCAGAGGTTACACGGCCAGGCTCCCTGCTTCCCAGCCCAGGGCTCCTTCCTGTGGTTCTCAGCCATCTCTGGCCCATCATTTCTCTCGCCTCTCCTTTTCCAGGGCTGCCAGGGCTGGCTGGAGACCATGGCGAGTTCGGGGAGAAGGGAGACCCAGGGATTCCTGGGAAACCAGGAAAAGTAGGTCCCAAGGGCCCCACTGGCCCCAAAGGTTCCCCAGGACCCCCCGGAGCCCGTGGCCCCAAGGGGGAATCAGGAGACTACAAGGCCACACAGAAAATCGCCTTCTCTGCCAAGAGGACCATCAACAGTGCCCTGCGGCGGGACCAGGCCATCCGCTTCGACCAGGTGATCACCAACATGAACAACAACTACGAACCTCGAAGCGGCAAGTTCACCTGCAGGGTGCCCGGCATTTACTACTTCACCTACCATGCCAGCTCGCGAGGAAACCTCTGCGTGAACCTCATGCGGGGCCGGGAGCAAATGCAAAAGGTGGCTACCTTCTGTGATTACGTCCAGAACACCTTCCAGGTCACCACGGGCAGCATGGTCCTCAAGCTGAAGCAGGGGGAGAATGTTTTCCTGCAGGCCACAGACAAGAACTCCCTGGTGGGCATGGAAGGTGCCAATAGCATCTTCTCTGGGTTCCTCCTCTTCCCAGATGCAGAGGCATGAGCTGTGGGGCTGGCTGCCTCCCTCCCCAACCCCCCCCACCTGCAATGCTCACTTTACCCCTGACACTCCCCCACCCAGCCAAAACACACAGAAGGGCTCCATGGATGTTGCTGAATGAATGAGTCAATAAAATTTTCAAAGGCCAAGGAACAGTGGTCTAATTCAACTCTGCGTCCCAGCAGCTGGCACATAGTAGGTGCTCAGAAATGCTGCTTAAATGCTGGTTGGATGACTGAACAATAAATGAATGAACGAATGAATGACCTCTGAAAACAGAAACTGTTATCTGATTGGAGGTGGCTGGAGAGCCAGATTCTGAGCCCAGCTCTGTGACAGCCACATAGTGGGAGATGGGGAGGGAACACCAGCGAGTGATCAACTCCGATGCTCCATGCACTGGGCTAGACCTTTTCATTCTCTCATGAATCCTCACACTCATCCTGGGAGATGGGATGCATTGTGCCCCATTTACAGAGGAGAAAACTGAGCACCAGAGGGATGAAGGGACCGTCCTCAAGCCCATAAGCAGAACTGGCTCTGCCCACTGCTGATCCGAGACCTCTTTTGAGAGAACACAGATCGAGGCCAGCCACTACAGAGGTTTCCTGCTTATAAAGGTCACATACCCCCTCCCCACCCCCCACCAAGGGATCCAGGGGTCTTTCCCCAATGTCTTAACTCACCGTGAAATCAAGACCCTTCCCCTCTTGATTCTCCTCACATGCACCCCGCCCCCCAAAATCTTCCCAGCCTGGCACAGGCTCAGTCATGCAGTTAGAACAAATGCTCTAACTTCCAATAACCTGCTCAGTAACCTTCAGTGGTTCTACACTGCCAACTGGATCTAGCCCCAGACCTTGAGCCTGGCCTTCAAGGCTCTCAATGGGCTGGCCTTCCAGTCTCACTCCTTCCTCTCCTGGACAATCTCTACTCCAGATCACCGGGCCCTCTGTCTTCCGGCGAGCCCCATGCCATCCCGCCTTGGTTCCGTTCTCCGCCTATCTCACCGTCCTCCACGGTTTCCACATCCTCAGTCTCATCCCCCTGTAGCCAGGGATCCCTGCCCTCACTCTTGTCTCTCCTCCGACCTCACCCAAGCCCATTTGTCACGTGTGCAGGTCTGAGCACATATGGTCTGCATGTGGCTTTTCATGCATGCCCACCCCACCTGCCCAGCTAGGCGGTAGGCTCCTCACCCCGCCCGTCTCTCAGCCTCACAGAGCCCAACACGCGCAGAGCCACTCCAAAAAGAAGTGGTACCTGATGGGCCAAGTACACAGGCATAGACCCTCCAGAGTCCCAGCCCCGCACCTGCTCGCGGCAGCCCCTCCTACTAGCCCTGTTCCACCGAGACCAATCCTGACCTGGGCTAGGAGGGATTTTAGGTACCCTGGCCTATCACACAGGGTCATAGCCCCCAGTCTATTTGGAGGCTGACCTGTTTCTCAGGTCTCCAATCACTGGGTGCAGCTTCTGCCCATCTCCTGGGCCCCAGGCCTGGCCTTGATGACTTGCTCCAACCCCAGACTCTCCAACAGGGACTGGGAACCTTTACCCTGGGGGCTGGGCCTTCTTTTTGCTGTTCAGTCCTTTCAGTACAAAGCATCTTCTTGGCCTCCAACTCCAGTATATAATAACTAAGCCGCAGCCGAGTAACCGTGCCCTGCTGCTTTGCGTACATCCGTTCATTCCATTCCCACCGCAAACCTTAGGAGTTACTAAGTATTAGCCCCATTTCACAGATGGGGACCTGGGGCTCAGAGAGAGCAAGTGGTTAGCTCAGGGTCAGTAGCAGCGGGTACACAGCCAGGATGGGAGCCTGCTTCTGTCTGTCTCAGAGCTCTTGCTCCACCTGCAGACACGCCACCCCCCTGACACCCACATCTGTTGGAACCCCCTTCACAGAGTGAGGCCTCCTCTGCAGCTCCCAGCCTCTCACCCAGACGCATTGGACCTTAGGATTCTCGAGCCTCGGCGGTTGGGTCTGTCCGTGGGGGCTGCACGTCACCCCGCGGGCAGACCTGCCTGCTGGTGTCCAGCACATGCGGGACAGCCCATCTCGCTGCAGGGACCCAGGCGAAGCCGCCCGTGGCCAAGGAATGAGCGTCTGTCTCTAGCAGTGCCTCAAGCCGGCGGGCCCTCCTCCTCCGACTCCCGGCCCTGCAGCCTCTCTCCCACCAGAACCACCCCTACCCAGGCAGGACCCTGTTAACAGGGGCCCCTTATGTGTCCTTCTCAGACAACCCCCAGCTCTGCAGAGATTCAGGGCTCCCTGCACGTCCAGCCGTGGACGTATCAGCCAAACATACCTTACTTTACACAAACGTGAATACATCGAAACCCTTTGCCTTTACTATTGCTCTCTTCCAGCCAGCGGGGAGGGTCCACCTCTACGGCTCTCCGGGGAGATGGCTGGGCTTTCAGCATGGGAACCAGAACTAGGATAACAGGGGAGCCCTAGGTGACCCCGACAGCTCTCAGGACCTTGCCTATCTCATCGTTGCTCAGATGCCGCCTTCCCCTCTTTGCCCCCTTCTCATAGGGAATGGGCATGGGTCTGAAACTCAGCTCTCTTGGCCGGGCTAGGAGCTGAGCAGGGGAAGGAAGGGAAGTGGTTGCCCTCAGGCCTGTGACCCTTGACCTTCGTGCACCCCCCTTGATCCCGACTCCCAGCTCTCGGCATGCCAGAGCCCTTTTAGTTGCGAGTGACAGAAACCTCTCGAACCACCTTAGGAGCAAAGGAGGAACTTAATCAGGAAAGCCCAGAAGTGTCCTACAGGGCCCAGGGGCAATGGGACAGCCAGTCCCCACGGCCATGGGGTCCGCGCATACACGGATGGCCCCAGCCCAGGACCGTCTGCAGACTGGCCCTCTCACCTGTTAAGGTAAGCGGAGAGAAATGGAGGTCCCCAAACGACAGCCTTGCCTACCAAGTTAGCCCCTGCCCCTCATGAGAGTGACACGGAGACTGACATCTCCAATTCCCAGGTCCCAGGAGAGGGTCCAACTGGTCCACGTTGGAACAGGGACACTCCCCATCCAACCAGCTGAGGCCAGGCAGGAGCAAGCCTGTAGCAATAATAACAGCAGCTTATTATGCCTGAGTTAAACTATTTCTCCAGTAATAGTCACAGCAAGACTGAGGAGTAGTGATTCTGATCCAGTGGATCCAGACTCCTCAAGCGTCACGGTCCCCAGAAGGGCTTGCTGGAATTAGCATCTTCTCAGAGCTCCCGTGTCACGTTGCTGTTGCTGTTGCTCAGGACCACACTTGAGGAACCACTGCTCTAACTTCCTGCTCCCATTCTGTAGATACGAATACCGAGGCTCACGGAGGGCACATTACCTGCCCATGTCACACGGAAGATCTAGGATTTAAATCCAGGCCGATGCAACCCAGCGGTCCGTGTGTTCAGCTCGCCCGGACTTCAGGGGCCCAGGCCTGAGCGGGTGGGGGCAGATCTCAGGGCAGGATGGGCAGGCCCTGCGGAATGCCTGCATCCTCCTGGTGCTGGTGACACCTCCGCTCCAGTCGATCCTGACCAGCGTGCCCCTCCCAGTGACCCACAATGCTCCGAGCCAGCTAAGAAGAGGAAAGGGCGAGGGGAGTAAGGAGCAAAGATGAAGGAAGGTGTGGGCTTCGTGAGTGACGATGATAACAGCCCACACGGCACACAGCTCCAAGCTCTCATGTTAACTCTTGTGACCTTTATAATTACGTTCCGCTTTCACCAATAAGAACACTGACACACAGAGCAGCTAAGTGACTTGCCCCACATTGCGCAGCTGGTAAGTAACAGAACCAGGATTCAACACAGGGCAATTCAGCACCAGAGGCTATGTCTCCGTCACTGCCATGCAGCAGCAGGTGGGAAAGCATCCTGATGGGTTGTGTAGTACAGCAGTTAAGAGCACCAGCTCTTGAAGCAGACAGATGCAAGTTCAAGTCCTGCCTGGGCTTTACCAGCAAGGTGACCCTGTCAATCGACTGCCCCAGTTTCCTATTTTATGCTCTTACAAACAAACAATGTAGCCAAAAGCATCCTCACACGCATCCTTGATTCTTTTCTCAGATTAAATTCCTAGAAGTGGACTCCCTAAGGGCAAGGATGTGCACACTTTGAAAGCTTTGAAATATGTTTCCTAAAGAAGGGATGGGCAGGCAGTTAAGGCTGAACATGCCAGGCCACCACCAGGGGAGAGCAGACATCGGGAGAGGGGCGGGCTGGAAGAGGGGCTGGCGGGTGAGACGGGACCCAGATGGTGGGGCCCCCGCCACTCGCAGCCTGGGCTGTAGGTTTCCAAGTTGGGGCAGAAGATCAGTTTTGAAGACTCAGTGTCCTCGAGTGGTTCCAGCATCAGTGTCAGCTGGGAACTTGTAAGAAATGCAGATTCCCGAGCCCCAAGCTGGCTGACTCAGAAACTCTGGGGACGAGGCTTGCAGTCTGTGTTTCCACAGCCCTCCAGGTGACCTTGGTGGAGCTAAAGCATGAGAATTACTGCCGTAGACCAGGGGCAGCCAAACTTCTTCTGTAAAGAGTCACAGAGGCACTATTCCAAGCTTTGTGGGCCATACAGTCTCTGTTGCAACTACTCAGCCCTGCTTCTCATGCCCAGAAACAGCCAGAGATACTATATAAACAAATGAGGACAGCTGTGTTCCAATAAATCGTTACATACGCTGGCATTTGAGTGTTATATTGTTTTCACATGTCACAAAATATTTTTCTTTTGATTTCTCTTCATCCATTTAGAGATGTGAAAGCCATTCTTAGGTAGCAAATTGCACACAATCTGTGGGCTAGGTTCACCAACCTGCTCTAGACCCAGGTATGATTCTAGGCGTAGAAGAAGAAGACTAGGAACTCGAACCCACAACTCTCTGACTCTCAAGCCGGCGCACCTTCCATGAGGCAGGTTTGCAGAATTCCAGCCTTGGGACACTGACAGAAAAATTCTCTGGGTCTCCTTGCCCTTGACTGTGAAGTACACATTGCAAACTCCTGTTCTCCAGCTGATTACTTAACCTCTCTGGGATACGGTTTCCTCATCTGTAACATGGGGGTGATCATCATATCCACCCCAAGAAGCTGATAAAGCTTGAAATGAGATTCTATGTGCAAAGCCCATGGCACACAGGAAGTCCTGTGCAAGTATTAGCTACTGATGGGTTGTGATGGCAACTGAAGTGCTAGAAGTGCGCAAACTTTAATGCACACCTGGAGTCGGTAAAATGCACATTCTCATTCAGGAGGCCTGGGAGCTCTCTGGAAGAGGCCGGGGCTCGGAGCAATGGTTCAGCTTGCTGATAGCTACGAACTGGAATTCTTTCATACGTGGGCAAGCTCTTGGTGGTTAGCCTCTTGCTGTTACTGCTGCCCCTGTGGTCGTTGTTATGTTCTGACGGTGACAGTGAGCGGGTTCACAGGGAGACAAAGGAAAGGACAAAGGACGGGCAGTGGGTTTCCTGCCACTGAGCACTGCGGGCCTCAGCCTGTTTCTCCTCCATATCCTCGCCTCTCTGGTCTCCTTCTGGCAACAGGGCACCAGGTGCCCTGCCTTAAACCACCCCTCACCCAACGCACACACAGACACATGCCCTGCTTATAGAGCAAGCTGCGAGCTGCGTTTATTTTTGCACGTAGCCGGGAGGCATTCTAAGAGACAACCCTGTTGGCCAGATGCAAGAGAAAAGGGGGGTGTTTGTTCAAGAAATCCAGCAAGGCCCACCCAGGGAGGGACACCCACAGCGAGGGGACCTGGTAGAGCAGGAAGCATCCCGGACAGCAAGCCCAAGAGCTCCCAGTTCTGGGCTGGCCTCGGAACCTGACTTACTGTGTGACCTCAGATGAGTTGTTACACCTCTCTGAGGCTCAGGCATCCCCACAGAAAGAAGAGGTTGAACTAGATCTGTGGCATTAGGCTCACTTGGGACAAACACAGCTTCTCAGGGCCACCCAAGACTATTGATCAGAAACCTAGGGGAACTTGTGATACCCTGGAGAAAAGGAGGAAGAGTTCTGACAGGGTCACGCCCAGGTAGGAAGCTGGGGCCATGTCCCCTATCACACCTCGCTTATCCGGCACCCCCACCTACACAGAATACAGAGAGGACACAGGAGGGAACAAAGGAGGCCAGACAGGGAGATGTCACAGCCCAGAGAGCCCAGAAGATTCATGTTTATTGGAGGGATGAATGAAAAGCATGAGTGTATAGACTCGTTAATTGATTGATGAACTTTCTTACTCCAGAGTGTACAGGGCTTGGAGACAGATATACATAGTATATGCTCACTAAATCGTTCAGTGGAAGGAAGAAAGGCAAAATGGAAAGGAAAGTCAAAATTATGTCCTGCCTGGAAGGAGAGGCTAGGTAATAATACTTCGTGGGGCCTTGGCACAATTTGGACGGGAAGGCTTGGCATTTCCAGGGGAAACAAAGGCAGGCAGAGAGAAAAGTAATCAAGGTCATGAACGGGCCCATTAAATTCTCACAACAACCCCCCACCCCAACATGGGTGCCATCTCCCCCATTCAGAGACAAGGAGACTGTGGCTCATTCCCCAACCCCACGGCAGAAAACCGAGGCTTGAGAAACCTCCAGAGGGTCGCACCAGCTGCAAGCATGCAGGTCTGTGCAGGGCAGTTTCCGGAGAGCCTCCTTTCTTGCTTCCGCTCTGGACCTTCCTGCCTCCCCCACCTTGTCTGCCCCTTGTCTGTCCCAGAGTCTTCTTCTCCGTGCCCCCCTGTGATGTGTTTGTCCCTGTGAGCTCTCACAGCAGCTGGGGAGCAGGAGGGACATAAACAAGCCGGCGACAGAATGAAGGGAAAAGAAGCGAAGCACGGAGCACAGAGCAGCCGCCGTGGGCCAGGCCCCGCGCCCTGTGCCCTGTGCCCTGTGCTCCTTCCCTCGCTGGCTTCTCACAAGGGCTCCACCAGTTTCAAACCCAGCTTTGCTGAGGGACCTTGGGCACGCAAGTCACACTAACTCTGAGTTGCTGTTTCCTCGGCTGGAAAATGGAGCTGTATTAGCTAATGTAGGTGTGAGCCCTAAGTGAGCCAATGTTTGTAGAGTGCCTACCTGGCACCTAGTAGGCACATGGTGAAGAGTGGCTGTGACAAAGAACCACGTGCCACACCTAACACATAGTAGGTCCTCAATAAATGTTAACACTGTCGTCCCTAAAGTGAGACTAGGGGTTTTGGTGAGGTTCCCTTGGATGAGCTGCAGGAGACAAAACAGCTTTGCAAACAGAAAGGCCCTGCATCAGCTGGTGGCTGGGGAGCATGGGCCGCGTCGTGGTGCAGGCCTGTCTGTGGGCTCTGCTCCCCAAGTCAGCATCTGTGGGGCAACTCTCCCTACCCGCCCAGGCACCCACGAGAGAGACAGCAGAGCCCTGGTTAAAAAGGAGTCGGCATAACTTGTTCCGAACACGTCAGCTAATGTGATTAAAGACAGTACATGACTGTCAGCTTCGCCGGGACCCATCCCAGCTGGTTTCCTGGGAAGGAGACCTGACAAATATGTCTTCGTTCCTTCTGTGTCATGGGTTAGGCCACGTGGACAGCTTGTCCAGAGGGGTTCATAGGGCCGGGAGCCTGGTCCAGAGCCTGCGAGGAGAAGCGAGCGGGGGATTCTGCATCCAACCAGGGGGATAGTAGTATGACTTGGAATCGCCTCTCCCCTTACAGCCTATGTCCTCATCTCTAAAATGGGGACAATTAAAAAGATAAAGAAATTAAGAAGATAAAAATCACACTTGTAACGTACCCTGGGTAGTGCCTGGCACAGAGAGGTGCTCACTGCAATCAAGGAAACAAAAATACTGGGAAATCAAGCTGCATGCTTTGTATGCAAAGGTGCTCAGTGAATATCCTTCTAACTGGATCCAAACTAGTACAGACTTTGAGACCCTCACGAGATGACGTTATAAACAAGTAATGGGAGGGAGGGGCACCTGGGGGGCTCAGATGGTTGAACGTCCTACTCTTGATTTAGGCTCAGGTCATCATCTCATGGTTCGTGAGATGGGGCCCAGCGTTGGGCTCTGTGCTGACAGCATGGAGCCTGTATGGGATTCCTTCTCCCTTTCTCTGCCCCTCCCCTGCTCTCTCTCTCTCTCTTTCTCAAAAGAAATTAAAAAAAAAAAAAAGAGCAGGTAATGAGAGCAGAGTAAGGTTCAGGAACACTGACCCCAGAGTCACTGACTTGCTGTGTGACCTCTGGTAAGTGACTCTACCCTCTGGGACTCAGCTTCCTCATCTGTAAAATGGGGGAGACTTATCTCTGGCCCAGACTCTCCCTTTTGGAGCCCTGTGATTAAGCCCAAGGCTGGCCTTCCCGGTCCTTGCTCGCCCTGATGAGCAGGGCATAGAGCATGCTCGGATTTCAGGGCTCCCCAGGTCTGGGTTTAAATCCTGACTCCTGCCATGGGCCTTGGGGCTGTGAGCCAGTCCCCTCACATGTCTGGGCCTCTATGTGCGCATGCGCATCAGCAGGATTGGGCATTAGATATTTCCAGGCCTCCAGAGGCAGCCTGGTGTGGAAAAAGAGCACTGGACTGGCAGCCATAGACCTGGGTTCAAGTTCTGGCCTGAGCATCTGCTTGCCATGTGGCTTTGCGAACCACCCTTACCCTCTTGAGCCCCAGTTTCCCTCCTAGCAACACGAGGAGGCTAGACCAGATGATCTCTAGGTCACTTCCACTCGGGCACATCAAATTTCTTCCAGGACAAGAAACTATGGTTGGGATTGAGCTATGGGGAAGAGGCAGTTTAACAATTAACAAAAGGGCAGAATTGTGCAGTGAGAGAAGCTCCCAGATGCGTTTGGAGCTCCCCAGCAGGGCTGGAAGATACATGCCGAGCAAGGAGTGAGCTCACTGTGCTACAAGCCCAAGCCCCAGGTAGAGGAGGGAAAAGCCCCAGATAAAGAGGACACCTTTATCCCAGATCCAGGAATGGTGGGATGAGGGCGGAGGAGGGGAATGAAGATTCCAGTCACAAACTGCTTCTTAATTTCAGAAGAAGAGACTAATAACAGCTAACATTGACTGGGCTCCTCCTTTGTTCCAGGCATTTCCTACAGCTTTGTTTATTTGATTCCCATAAGGCACCTACTGATACCATGTCCATTTCGCAGCTATGTAAACTGAGGTGGAGGGAGGCTATGTCACTTAGCCAAGACCTCACATGGCAGAGCTGGGACATGGACTAAAACACCGTGGCCCCTAAGCTGCTCTCTTGAAGTATTGATGATGAATCATTTAATGAGCACCTACTGTGTAATAGGCTCCAAATATTCATCTTTATAGAATCATCTCTAGTCATTGTAATTGCAAGAGCATCCCTATGAAGAAGGCGTCCCATTAATCATATTTTGCAGACAAGGAAATGAAGGGCCAGAGAGACGGAGTGTCGACCCCTCGTCAACAAGCTGGAATGTGGCTGAACTGAGATTGTGACCCAGGTCTGTTTGTGTTCAGGGCCTGTGCCCCTTCTATGCCACCAGGCTGGACAGGACTCCTCCCCAGAAACCCCGAGGGGGTGCTAAGGCAGGTATCAGGAAGGACACAGCCATAGCTGTGTAGAATGTGATGAAAGCCCTTCAGGCCTTACCCCAGGGCCGGAGAGGAGGGGCTCAGGACATAGCTAGGTGATGGGGAGACCCCCACAATGGGAGTTTGGGACTTTGAAGAGCTGCCGTGAGGTTCACACAGCATCAAAGTCACAAGGGCAGGCATCTTTATTGAGTGCCTGCTGTGTCCTGGGGTCAGACTAAATTCTTTGTATTTCTTGTCACTGAGTTCTTATCTGTGATGTAGGCACCATCATTATCATCCCCATTTTATGGATAAGGAAAGTGAGGCTTAGGTGGAGTTCTTAGTCCAGGGTCACACACTTAGCAGGAGCAAACTCAGGTCCCTGTGTCACAAAGCCAGTGCGTTTCAACAGGGCCAAACGTCCCTCCCAAGTTCGAGTGTTCAGCCCATCAAAAGCTCATGGTATCTCATGCATGGCCGGTACACCATTATGTGGGAGCGCATCCTGCCCCCTTCTGGCTCCCTCCCAGGGCCCTCAAAGGGTTAACTTCCCTACAGCCCCTCATCATCCCTGTCGGACTGTCCTCTCCCCCTACATTATGAGGACCAGACCAGCTCCTTGCTCCCGGCAGCTGATGGGTTCTCTGCTCAGTGGTTTGTGTTCCAGATATTAAATTACTCATAAAATACTTGGCCTGTCCTCAAAGTGGCTGCTGCCTGCTCCCTGCGCCTGCCACTCACCCCCCACTACCAGGTCAAGTTCTTCTGTGTGGGAAGGAGGCTCAGAATATGAACTGAACTTCGTGTGGAATTAGCCCATGTTGGGAAATCGGGGAGCCCAGGAGAGAGGAGGCTCTGGTAGGCCTGGGAATTTTCAGGGGCCGAATCCTGTCTGTGATCCTCATTCTGGGTTCCCCAGGCCTAACCTGAACTGAGGCTTCTCCCCCAAACCCTGATACTGCAGGGCATGATGAACCCAGAACTCCTGACCACCCCAGGTTCCTCAAGGCAAGGACAAGGGTGACCTGGAACAGGTTCCCATTATCTGAGGGGCAAGTGGTCTCTCCTCTCCTCCTCCCTCCCCCACTCGGTTGCCATGGCAACCACAGTGGGGGGTGGGAGGCTGGACCGCTCAGCTCCTGGCCAGGCTACCCAGCATGCTCTGCTTTCACCCAACCCAGTTTTCTCCCTCGCTGCCCTTCGGCGGGCAGGGGGGGTGGGGTCAATCCTGCCCTGTCACCAGCCTACAGAGGGTTCACATCCAAGGGTCACCACCTCCAGTCCTCTGCCTTTAGGCGGGAGGTTTTCCTGCACAGCCCTAAGGAATGGGACTTTTATGAATGTGGTTTGACAGAGAATGATTTGGGGGGTCTCTTTTGAGCCCCCTGGAGTTAATGAAGTCAGTTAAGCCCTGGGATTAGAAGGTCGGGGTCATGGGTATAGCCCGTGTTTGCAGAGCAACACCCCACCCCAGCCCCAGCTCCCACCAGCTGTTTCAGAAATGCCTGATGCTGGTTGTCTAGGGAACTGGTGAAGGGGTGTGGATGGGGCCTGGCAACCTTATCCCACGTTCCACAACCACAGTCCCTTAGAGCACACACCCTGGGCTTGGGCGGTGGGAGCCTCACCTCTTTCTCCCTACCCAGAAGAAGGCATGTTTTCATAATAGTAGTGCCTGTGTTCCCGAATTCTCGTCACCCTGGCTCAGGGTTTCATAAATTCAACACCCGAATAAATTGGGCTTTGGCTTTTGTCATGGCTCCTTGATTTGGGGTACACTGCCACCAGGTGGCAGTAGTCACTGCCAAGGTGTAAGGTTTATCCCTGGGATTCCAGAAGGTGATTTTCCAGTTTATATTCCTCCACCGTAACCTATAAAATATAATGTCATTGCTTTTTTTTACTTTTATACTAAAGTTACAGGACTTTATAAATAGCCAAAGCCAAGCAGACTTTAAACAAACTACATTTTGACATTTTACAGCAGATAGCACGGACTCAAGAACCAGAGTGTGCGGCTTCAAATCCTGGCTCAGCCCCTTGCTAGCTGTGTGCTTGGGCAAGTTGCTCACTCTCTGCGCCTCAGTGTCTTTCTCTGCAGATGATAAAAAGTATGATAAAAAGTATCTCCCTCATAGGTTATTGTGAGGACTTCACAAGTCAATGCATGAAGTGCTTAGAATGGTGCCTGGCACAGCATTAAGCTCTTTAAAAATGTTGGCTATTAATATTTAAAGATAATGCATGAGAGCAAAGTTTCAAAAATAATTTGTATTCTGAGATTCATGGGCATGTCTTTCTCTATTCGGTCTTTTATCTGCTGATTCGTTGCAGGACTGCCCTCCCAGCTGCCCACAGTCGGCCCAGATGCTGCCTCCAGCTCGCTCAGCCCCACATTCAAGCCATCACCTAATGCTTTCACTTTCTAAGTGTCTGTGGGGCCTGCCTCCTCCTCTCCAGACTCACTGACACCCTAATCTCACTCCTGAACCTCTGCCACCACCCCCTGCCTCTCACCCTGCTCTGTGCAAAACCTACCTCCTCACTGTAGCCACAGTGATTTTTCTAAAATAAAAGTACTCCCCTACTCAAATACCCTGCAAGGCTCCCTAGCACCTCAAGGATAAAAGTCCAGGCTCTGTGGCTGAGTCCCCCTTCCCATTCCGGCCTCATCTGCCTCCCTGTGCTGTCAGAAGGCTGTATTCCTGCTCCAGCAGCTTCCTTGCAGTCTCCACAAAGCCTCAGGCTCTCTCTGGCCCTGCAGCCTATCTAGGGATGGTTCGCTCTTCCCCTGCTGGCTCAGCTTCAAGACTTGGCTCCTCTCTCCCCTTCTCTGTGAAGTCTTTCCTGGTCCCTCTGCAGCCTCCAGACGGGGTGAAGACCCTTCTTTGCATGCCCTGACCTGCCTGCATGCCAGAAAGGGCCTGTCTTAGTCCATCTGTACCCTTGGAGATGTCTACACACAGCAGGCCCTCCATGAGCCTCTGGGGAACACGTCCAGGATGGTCCTCTCCCCTCTTTTGTCTGTCCTAGTACCTTCTGTTCATCCTTCTAGGACTGGCTGAACGTTACCTTCTGGAGCCTTTTGGTAACCCTGGTCCCCAATTTTATCCCTGCGTGGAATATCTTACCTCCTCCAGTAGCCAAAGGCACCAGGCCTGAACTCAACACCTCTAAGTTCACACCTGAACCCCGGGCTCTAGAAGGGTGCCTGACACACACTTAGGGCTCAGGAAACTTATGCCAAATAAACAGACAAATGACAGAATTGTAGTCTAGGCCAGTGGTTTTCAACTGAAATGAAAGTGCCCAAGGGACACTGGGGAATGTCTGGAGACACTTTCGTCACAGCAATTGGGGGTGGGGGTCGCTGCCGAGATCTAGTGGGGAGAGGCCAAGGCCTACATGCACAGGCCCCCACAGCAAGGCATTATCTGCTCCAAAGCGTCAGCAGGGCAAGGCTGAGAAACCCTAGTCTAGAGCCTGTTACATTCAAATCTGCTCCCTTGCACATGGAGGGCCCTTAAGGGCGGAATCTGAACTTATTTCTCTGTTTCCTCAGCATCACCAGAAAGTAGGCGCTCAACAATTTTTCTAATAAAAACTTTAAATACATTCTCTCGTCGGTGAGATACTTCCTGTCCCTCTCTTCTCCCCAGGTGCCGCCTCTCATGTGGAGCCTGGTCTCAAACGCAGTTGTCAGATGCCCCGTCTGGGACGACTCCCTGATCTCAAGGCTTCCGCTTGCTGAGTGCCTCCAGCATCTGCTCGCCCCAACCTTTCTTTTCTCAGGTTCCCCCAAGCCCCACACCCACGAGGAATGGACCTGAGAGATGGGAGAGCACATTTCCAAGACAGAAGGGAGCTTTGCTGCGTGTTGGGGGCCCTGGAGGCAAGCGCTGTAGGGCACTGACTTGCTGTGTGACTTGGCTAAGTCAGGCTCTTGACGAGGCCACGAGAGGGGACGCAGACCCTCTCTGGACCTGCCCTAGGCATCCCCGTACTCCCTGAGTGGGAGAGTGCTTTCCTCGAACTCCGCGGTGCAGCCCAGGGCTTCTGGTCCTTCCCAGAGCTGGGTGCTCCAGCGCACATGGGGTGCCGCCGTCTCCAAGGGCGCCGCTGTCAGCTGTGACCCCTGCGCCCCGAGAGGCAGTCAAACAAGCGGCCTTTGTGGTCCGGGCGCGGGCGGTCGCAGGGAGCCGCACAAAGGGTGGGAAGAAAGACGCCAATCCTCTTAAGGCCAGCGCCGCGCTTTCCCACTGCGGCCCATCTGCTCCCGGGGAGCCGGGCATAGCCCGCCGGCCCCACGGCAGAAAGCAAGCAAAAGCTGCCCAGGAATGAAAGCCGGGCCTGGCCGGCCCAGATCCCCACGGCAAACACAGGCCTGGCCCAGGGCCTGGGAGGGGGCAGGGCTGAGCTGGGAGGAGAACATGCTTAAAAGCACCGCCCCAGGAGGGGGACCTCGGGCTAATCCCTGCATGCCCTGTGCCTTCCCTTCCCACACCCTCGCACCAGGCTGGGACAAGGGACGGGGTGGGGGGAGGGGCTGGGATCCAAGGTCCTCCCTCAAGTGCCAGGCTCCCAGTGGGGCCCTTAAAATGCATCCCTCGTGTTTTCCTTGCAGCGCCCTGCTTTACAAACGGCCTCAGCAAGGCTGCACTTGCCTAAAGTCCCCCGGCTGCTACATGGCAGAGCTGGGATCTCGTTCGGGGCTGAATCTGAATTCGCTCATCCTTGTAACTGCAGCTTTATGGGCTCCCCATCTGGGGCTCAGCAGGGCCTCTCCAGCCACCTCCGGTTCTCACAGCAACACTTGGACAGATGGGGAAACTGAGGCCCAAGGGAGGAAGGTGACTTGTCCAGGTCACAGGCCTGATAAAGCCCTGGCTCTACCCTGCGCTCTGGTCTCAGCCCCCATAACTCCAAGTGCCACATTGGGCAAGTTAGCATCTATGAGCTTCACTGGTGAAATGGGGATAAGATTAACCACCTCACAGGGCAGTTTGGAACATTAAATTAATTAAGTCATTAGTTATGGTCACGTAGAATGGTGCCTGGTTCACATTTAAGTGTCCCACAGTGTTAGTTATTATTAGTTGTGGAACCGTTCACAGCAGTTTTGACGAGGGGACAGGTAATATTATTTGTCCTGTTTTGTTGGTGAAGAAGTTGAGGTTCAGAGGGGAAGGGTGACGAAGCTGAAGGTCGGAACAGAACCCGGACCCGAGGTCACCTCTCTGCCTGCTTGTCCAGCACCCCTGTAGGCCCCAAGTTGGGGTGGTGCTGGGGGAAGCGGTGGCTCCAGACTCCGCCTGCTGTGGGCCCCAGGCGCCGCTCTGCTGTGTCTGGCTTACATCCTCAGGCTGGTCACTGAGCTTCCCCCCAGCCCCGGTCTCCTCAAACGTGAAGTGGGTGCCTGTGGAGAGGGTCATTCTGAGGGTTTGATGATGGTGTATTCAAGACTTTAGTTCTGGGCCTGGCATACAGTAGGTAATCAATATTGGCGCCTGCTGTGGGTATTAATGGCCCAGAGAAGGATAGACCCCAGAACAGGAAAAAAAGAAAACAAGCTTCTGCCTGTTGATGGCTGGTCCCATCAAACTCATTTTTCCCATGGTTGGGATTTGTCTGGTGGAGTGAGGGAGGAGTCAGGAGGGGGTAGGGAGGCAGCCGCTGAGGCCCAGATGGAATCCCTTCCAGGGAAGGCCTGTGGACCAGATGCCCCCACGTCCCACTTCCCGCCCATGTGAGGCCCTGAGCCCAAGGGTGGTGGACTCCAGGATATCAGAGGCCAGATGCTGTCCTCTACACAAACACCCCCCCCACCCCAGCCCCACTCTGACCATTTTACAGATGCCAAAACTGAGGCTCAGGAAAGGCGCCGTGCCTCTCAGAAGAGGACCTGGCTCCTGAGCACAGTCCAGGCCTCCAGCCAGCCTTTCCCCTCCCCTCCCCGAGGGGATCTGGCTCTGGGTCCACAAGCTTTGCCCCACCGGAGAGCCACACAGGGGCTTCATGCTCTGGTTGAAACTGGCTGAGTCCGCTGTCCTAGCCTGTCCCCTCCCCAGCCCTGGAAGTAGGCTCTGCCCAGAGAATGGAAGTGAGTCCATGGCGCTGTCCTCTCTCTCTCCTCTCCGCCTCCCCTCCTGCCTTCTTTTCCATCATTGTGTGGCTTGCTTTCGACTTCTCTGTCTCTCCTCTCTCACACCGTCTCTCCTGTCTCTCACACAGTCTGCCTTCTCTCTTGCTCGCCCTGCCCCACGCTCACCCATGGCACACATTTCCCAGGGAACCTGGCTGCGTGGAACTTTCCCTGCACCTGGGGCTCTCCTGGGAGCTCCCCAGACTGGTCGTGTCCCTCTGGCTCGGGGTTTGGGGCCAGTTCCAGGCTGCCACCAACCCCCGGCAGCTCTTTGCTCTTCTCATAGGCCCTCTTCCTCCACGCACCCAGCTGGGGTGCAGGGCCTCACCAACATCCCGTCCCCGACAACCAGGGCCACGGAACGATTTGAGAAGTTATGTAAGAACACTATCCACCTTTGGCAATGGCTCCTCCTCCAAATCCTGGTGCCTCTCCCAGCCCTCTCTGCACAAACCTCCCAAGCCCTGTGTCCCCAGGAACATCTTACTCACCCAACCTGACCTCCTGCCCAAAGCTCTCAGACTTCCCTTTCCCAGAGTACGGTGAACCTGTGGGTCCTCACTGATTCACCCCAAGATGTCACCAGCTGTGACCACAGCATTCTCCGTTAACCTTGGCCTTGGGAGCCCCTGGAATAAGGGAGACTAGGAATTAGGCAACCAAGTTTCAAATCCCAACTCATACCTGCTTGAGGGGATTAGACAAGATACTTTACGTCTCCTGGTCTCATTGTTCCTCATCAGTAAGCTGGGCATAATTGCTGATTTGTAGTTGAAATCTAAGAAGCAGATATGACGAAAGAAGCTGGGGCTAAGATGGCATTTCGCTGAATGCATGGATTAGCTAATTTACATACAACAGTGTCTGCTCAGCATGAATCCTTTATACTTATGGAGAAACTGAGGCTGAGAGAAGGAAGGCCACCTGCCAAGGGTCCAGCGACGAGCGGCAGCAGCACCCAGACTTGAATTCTGGCCTGGCTCTCAGCAGTTACTCAGCGCAGACTATCAAAGACAGCCAATTCCAGAAGGGAGATCAAAGGCCTACTTCTTTATTCACAAAGAGAAATCCTCATTAAAACATGGCCAACGGCTGAGGCAGCCAGGGAGATGGGCCACGTATGCACAAAAAGAGAATTAATGATCCCAGACAGTCGGCGCTGAGCGGCAAGGGAGCCTTTCAGAGAGTCTTAGCTGTGGAGAGTCAGGGTCAGGGCAGGAATGGTCTGGGAGGGCTTCCTGCAGGAGGAAAAGACTCAGGTCAACCTCCTGGGGAAAATAGGGTGTCCAAGAAGAGGTGACTAGGGCCACCATTTATTGAGCACCTACTGTGTTCTAGGCACGGAAAGGATGTGGATCCTACCCCCATTTCCAGAGGAAAACATGAGAGCTGAGGGCTTAGTCTGAGTGACGTCACTGGACAAACCACGGCCAGAATTTAAATTTTTTTATGTTTTACTTATTTATTTAATGTTTATTTATTTTTAAGAGGGAAATAGGGCATGAGTGGGGGAGGGGTAAAGAGAGAGAGGGAGACAGAATCCGAAGTAGACTCCAGGCTCTGAGCTGTCAACACAGAGCCTGATGCAGGGCTTGGACTCACAAACCATGAGCTCACGACCTGAGCTGAAGTTGGACGCTTAACTGACTGAGCCACCCAGGTGCCCGTGTTTTATTTATTTTTGAGAGAGAGAGAGAGAACAAGCAGGAGAGGGGCAGAGAGAGAGGGAGACACAGAATTCAAAGACAGACTCCAGGCTCGGAGCTAACTGTCAGCACAGAGCCTGACATGGGGCTTGAACTCATGAACCGTGAGATCATGACCTGAGCCGAAGTTGGACGCTTAACCGATTAAGCCACCCAGGTGTCCCACCCCAGGCCAGAATTTAAACCAGGTCTGGAGTCTCCCACACTTCTGAGCTTGTCACCACTAGACTGTGCTGCCCTTGTAGGGATGGTGGGTGCATCTAGGCATGAGAAGGGGGTGGGAACATGGCCTGTCATCACAACAATCTGTCAAAGCAAAATGCCTGGGAAGGGCCTGGCTGGGATGGCCGGTTGGGGCCGGGCTGAGAAAATGTTCTCCAGAATGCCAGCGGGCCGTTCGTGCATTCAGACATTCTTTGATTGGTCCAAATGTTTCATGAGCATCTACGATGCGGATACTAGGGACACAGCAGTGACAAAACTAGATAACGCGTGGCCTCGCGGGACTAAACCCTTGGGGAGAAGCATGGGGAATGAACACACAAATAAATACAATCATTTCCGATGCCGTATTGGTCTCCTAGGGCTGCCGCAACAGACTGCCGCCTACCAGGTGACTTCAAGCAGCCAAAGCGCATCAGCTCACAGTGCCCAAGGCCCCCAAGTCTGGAACCAAAATGGAGTGGGGCAGCGCTCCCTCTGAAGACCCGGGAGGAAGGCCTCCTTGTCCCTTCCAGCTTCTGGAAGGCTCCTGGCATTTCTTGGCTTGTGACAGCCAATCCCTCCATCCTTCTCCAATCCATCACTCCAATGTCCGCCTCTGTCTTCACACGGCTTCTTCTCATAAAGACTCAGTCCTTTCACGAAGGAGGAAACTGAGGCTCAGAGAGAAGAAATGACTCACTGCAGGTCACACTGCTAGGAGATTGGGGCCAAGGTGGAAAGTCAAGTCCAATCGATCCCCCAGTGCTATGCGGGCACCCTGGCTCTACCCTACATGTAAGGGAGGCTGGACACGTGTTACTTCAGGGCAAGGAAGGCCTTGGGCTCCATGGGCTTCAGCCAGAGAAATGGCTGTCACCCATGTAGGATCAAGCCCCTCCTCCTGGCAGCAGCCTCCTGGTTTTCCTTGGGGGAGCGCCTGTCCTTCCTGGCGGTCCACGTCGTTTGGGAGGGGCTGGCACTGCTGCCCCCACACGTCCCCCCTCCTACTCCGAGAGTGAGTGCACGCCCCAGGCCTGGCCAGGCAGCAGAGTCCATTATTCCCGGGCCTTGCCAGCCCGTTCAAAAATGGGCATGTGACTCGCGCCAAGGCAACAACAGTCTGTCCAGGAGTTTGGGGCACAAGTATCGAGAAAAGGGAGTCCTCCTTCCATCTGGCTTACTCTGAGGAAGCCATCTTGCCCACACACGGGAAGACGATGTGTGAGCACAAAGCCCTTGGGGAGGAAAATTGTGGCAAGATGACCGCTGATGTTGTGTGACGGCCTGGCCGCAGCTGTGTTGGCGTGGGGCCTGCACACAGCTAGGCTCGCCCAGCTGTGTCGGCGTGGGGGGCTGCACACGGGCCGAGCTCGTCCAGCTGCCTGAGGAAGGGCCAGGGCAGCCTGGGGTTGGCATTCTTATGACCCAGCTCAACAGTAAGAGACCCCACAAGACAGCACCAGAGCAGAGAGCCAAGGTCAAGGCCAGGTGCACAGCTTCACCCTGGAAGGGCCCATGCCAGGGTTATCTGCCCAGCTTCGGCCTCCACCTGGCAAGGTGTCCAAGTTCTCAAAAAACAGCAGAGATTCAAAGATGAGAACACTCTCTAGTCTCTTCATCACTGAAGGCCTGAACATGCCCCACTCTTTAATCTCCCCCACCTCCAGACACATCGTGTACCCCCTCGGAATCCCCACCAGCTTCAGGGCCCCCAGCTCACCCCTCACTGTGCCCCCATTTCCCCTCTAGGCTGAGCACTCACTAAGCTTCACTTTGGCTGTCCCTTCATGGATTTGGCTTGGATTATGCAGTGTTTGCTCAGGAAAGCTGGGAGGAGACAGCCCCCCACGGGCACCTCCCATGGGGGTGCTGGGTGCCCAGTGAACAGAACCCAGGCCAGGTGCCCCTTAGCACCCTCTCCCTTGGGTCCCACAACAGTGGTGGGTGCATCCCAGCTTGGGGACCGTATCCCTGGTCCTCAGTGACACTTCTGCTCCCACACAAATCCATCCCCTCCAAGGTCCAGGTGCTGGTCTCTAGGTACTGTACGTGCGGGAACAGCAGACACTTTGGGTCCCCAAAGTTCCAAACACAATTTATCATCTTTATCATCTCCTCCCCCCAGACTTGCTCATCCACCAGAGCCTGGGTCAGCAGCCAGCACCCCAGCACCTGAGCAGGCGCCCAGACTCTGCAGGAGCCCTGCCTCCTCCTCCCCAGGCCCTCAGTCAATGCTCTGCCTCGGCTCCCGGGGCAGAGGGATAGAAAAGCCGTCTCCTCGCTGGCCCCTCTCCCTCCAGGATGCCCTCATCCATTCATCTGCCTCAGAGTGTGGATCCCCAAGACCCCTTTGGCGAATTTGTGAGATCAAAAGCTTTTCATGATAATCACCCAGACATAAAAGAGATCCGCAAGAATGTAGAACAGTGCCGCTCTGCCCACTAAATACTTTTATATTGGAAAGGACAGTTACCTTTAGTAAAAAATATATTACTGGGACCCCTGGGTGGCTCGGTCAGATAAGCGAATTGGTTTCAGCTCAGGTCATGATTTCGTGGTGCATGGGTTCAAGTCCCACATCAAGGCTCTGCACTCTCAGCACAGAGCCTGCTTGGGATTCTCTCTCTCCCTTTCTCTCTGCGCCCCCCAAATAAATAAACTTTAAACATATATATTATTTATTTTAATGTGCAATGGGTTTGTTATTGTTACTTTGAAGTGGATTCATAAATAAATATTTCTAAGTTTTCTCAGTTCCTGGGTTGATCCAAGTCCCCTGACCTTTTGAAAATTCCTCAAAGGTACCATTCCCTCTTTTGTCTTTAGATCTGTGCCCACGCTATTCTCTCTGCCCCCAGTGCCCTCTTTGTCTTTCATCTGTCTATCAAGATTAGAGTCCAGCATCACTTCCTCCAGGAAGGCTGCCCTGATGTCTCTCATCTCCACTCGTGGGCTTCCACTACCCTCACGCTGCTCTCTTTCAAAGCATCTATCACCCTTTATTGAAAGGGTCTGTTTTGGAGACACACGAGTGGCTCAGTCTGTTGAGTATCAACTCTTGATTTTGGCTGAGGTCGTGATTTCATGGTGGTGGGATCAAGTCCCATGTCGGGCTCTGTGCGGAGTGTAGAGCCTGCTTGGGATTCTCTCTCTTCCTCTCTCTCTGCCCCTCCCCCACTCATATGTGTGTTCTCGCTCTCTCTCCCTCTCAAAAAATAAATAAGTAAACATTAAAAAAAAAAGAAGAAAGGGGGGCGCCTGGGTGGCTAAGTTAGTTAAGCATCTGACTTTGGCTCCGGTCATAATCTCATGGTTTGTGGGTTCAAGCCCCACGACGGGCTCTATGCTGACAGTTAGCTCAGAGCCTGGAGCCTGCTTCAGATTCTATATCTCCCTCTCTCTCTGACCCTCCCCTGCTCACACTGTCTTTCTCTCTCTCTCTCTGTCTCTCTCTCAGGAATAAATAAAACATTAAAAAATTTTTTTAAAAATTAAAAAAGAAGAAAGGGTCTGTTTTGGTGCAGTCTCGCTCCCCAGATTACAAGCCCCTTGCTCATCCCTGAACCCTCACCCCTGGAACAGAGCCTGGTACCCGTGGGTGCTCAGTGAGTTCTCTAGCTGAATGCATAGTGGTGCCTGGTGGATAGATATTGGTGGATACAGGTTTTCTAAACCTGTAAAATCATTATAACTATTAGCAATGAGAAGGAACATGGAGATGGTAGGATAGCCTTAATCTCAGAGCTGATAAAAAGCTGCATAACTGATTCATCCAGCCTCCCCATTTTACAGGAGAGAAACTGAGGCTCGACAGGAGGAGTTACTTACTTGATGTCACATAGTGACATGAAACATGAGGAGCTTTTTTGATTCTTGACTCATAATGCTGCATCTCCCTCTGCTGACTCAAGGGACCCCAGGATCATGGGAAGACCTCCTTACTCGAACTTCAGAAAACTTGGTCTCCATTCTGGGCTGTACCTAGCTTGCTCCTCATCTCTGTGCCTATTTTCACACCTGTTGCAATAAAGGGCTGGATAGATAAACTCCAAAATATTTTTCAGTAAAACTGACCAATAAGCATAATAACACATCAAACATCCTACAAAGAAGTACAAACTAAAACAACAATGAAACAAAAAGCAGTAACACCCAGTGTTGGCAGGCATGAGCTAAAACTGGCAGTCTTGATATTTTAAGGTGGTGCTTGTCAATACTGTTGAATCCTGTAGCCATAGTCTTTTAAATACGGTATGCATAGCCTTTGGCCTCCTGTATCCACGTCTAGAAGGTTATTCTGAGGAAATAATGAAAAAATTGACTTCAAGAATGTTATTGGTTATAACAGTGAGGGGCAAATAAGAGAGAGAGAATAAGTGTTCAGTCAAAGGACATTGGTCCTGTCAATTGTCAAATATATACACCATTGAATACTGTGCAGCCACTTGCACTGATGAAATAGTAATGCATATATGGATGTAGAAAAAAAAGTCAAATGGAAAAATCAGATTGTAAACAACATAGGTAACACATTCCTGTTAATGCTGTTGTTTTAAAATGTATATTTGAAAAAAACAGGCAAAATATTCACTAAAATGTTAAAGGTGGTGATCATTGGATTCTGAGAGTACAGGTGGTTTTTAAAAATATACATATACTAAATATATATTTTTATATATGGGGGGCACCTGGATGGCTCAGGCAGCTAAGTGTCTGCTCTTGATTTTGTTTTTCTTTTTTTTTTTATGTTTTATTTATTTCTGAGAGAGAGACAGCATGAGCAGGAGAGGGCCAGAGAAAGAGGGAAACACAGAATCTGAAGCAGGCTCCAGGCTCTGAGCTGGCTGTCAGCACAGAGCCCGACACGGGGCTCGAACCCACGAACTGTGAGATCATGACCTGAGTCGAAGTCGGACGATTAACCAACTGAGCCACCCAGGTGCCCCATATCTGCTCTTGATTTTGGCTCAGGTCATGATCTCATGGTTCATGAGTTCAAGCCCCACACTGGGCTCTGCACTCATGGCCTAGAGTCTGCTTGGGATTCTCTCTCTCTTCCTCTCTCTGCCCCCTCCCTCTCACACATGTGCACACACTCTTTCTCTCAAATAAATAAATAAGTATTCAGAAAATATATACATACACATATACTGCCTTTTGGGGTTGTTTTGCAGTGATTGTGTATTATTGCACAATATAAACTCCACAATATAAATTACTGGAGTTTATCTATCCAGCCCTTTCTCTTATTGTGAAATAAGAGAAAAAATGGAATCAAGTCCCTTTCACCTCTGAAATTCTAGGATGGGGGCCCCTCTTTGGCTGCATCCTCATTAACCTCAACTCCTCTCTTCCAGCCCCCATGTGAGTCAGGTAAACAGGATAACAGTCAACCAAAGAGGAATGTGGATTTGGTGTGGGGAGTGCTGTGAACCGTTGGCCAGGACGTGAGCAGTGGAAGTTGCCGTGTGTGTCATCTACGAGAAGGCCCTTCTGTGACGCCGGAGGCAGGAAGCCAGGTGTCAGTGCAGACAAAAGAGTCCTTAGTGCGTGAAATGGGACTTGGAGCAGGGCCCACGGGGAAGGGCTGGAGGGTGGCCACCCATCCAGTCAGCCAGCCCCGGCTGGGGGAATTCCAGTGTCCAGGGCATCCTGGGGTGATTTGGCTGCAAGGGCTTCAGAGCACTGCTGCTCAATCACCCCTTCTGCACTCAGGAATCTGAGGTGCAGCAAAGTAAGTCCGAGACACCTTTAGATCTGTCTGGGCAAGAGAGGCCCTGTCCTACATACACCCTGTGAGCAGTGCTTCTAAACTACTATTATGAAGGGCCATTTTGTTTTTTAATGCTTCTTTTAATGTTTTTTAAATTTTATTTACTTTGAGAGAGAGCATATGCAGGGGCAGGGGAGGGGCAGAGAGAGAGGGAGAGAGAGAGGATCCAAAGCAGGCTCTGCACTGTCAGCACAAAGCCTGATGTGGGGCTCGAACTCATCGTGAGATCATGACCTGAGCCAAGATCAAGAGTCCGACACATAACTGATGAGCTACCCAGGTGCCCCAAGATGGTAAATGCTATGTTATGTGTTTCTACCACAATAAAAGATGTTTTATCATTCGCAACGATATAGATACCGACATATAAAGCGCTCTTTTGAAATGACAAGGGGGTGCCTGGGTGGCTCAGTCAGTTAAGCATCCGACTTGGGCTCAGGTCATGATCCTAAGGTTTGTGGGCTTGAGCCCTGCATCAGGCTCTGTGCTGACAGCTCAGAGCCTGGAACCTGTTTCAGATTCTGTGTCTCCCTCTCTCTCTGCTCCTCCCCCGCTCACGCTCTGCCTCTCTGTCTCTCAAAAACAAATAACATTTTTAAAAAATTAAAAAGGAAAAAAAAGAAATGACAGTCGATGCTTCACAAAGCAAGGGCACTAAAATTCGGCAGGAAATGAAAGAAACATATTTGTCTTAGAACATTTTATGAAAGAATTCTAAAAAGAGGGATGAGTAGAACAGTGAACGTGAACTTGGAGGGAGCACCCCTGCTACGTGGCTGTGAACGTTTGTAAGCGCTCTGGGCTTCTCCCAGCACCTGCACCGGCCACATCTACCAGACCACCGGAAGCAACACAGTGCAAAAAACGGATTAAGGAGCACATCACTTGGCACTCAGCACCCCCCAACGCCATCAACATCCGCTTTGGTGACTGCCGCTGCTATGGCTCCAGGGAGGCAAGAGAAACGCTCTCTGCTCATCTCCCGCTCTGTCCTCGACACAAAGGACAGTTGTGTCCAGATGCCACCAACGCTTGTGAGTTGTGGGGCGGCTGATGTTGTAGGAGGCCGTTGTCACAGAGCGCAAGGAGGCTTTCAACCGTGTGAGGAAAGCCTCTGCTCTCAGGTAAGAGAAAAGACTAAACATTAACTTATTAAATCTTTCCTCTTGGCACAAATGCCGTCCATCTTCAGTGGGACCAAGCATGATTTCCTTGCTTCTCTTCATGTTACCATCTGTGGCTCCAGAGAAGTCAAAAAGGGGCCAGGTATCCGCAAGAGGGCAGGGCAGCTGAAGAACATTTTACAATATCACAATATTAAGTAATTCACAATACTCTTAAACCTGGATATACGCAAGTCCAGATGTGACATGCTTAAAGCACGACACCAATTGCTTTACATGATTATTGGATCTAGATATTGCTTAGACAATAAAGATCAAGATACACATGATAAGACTTATATGAAGAACTTCAACTGTTTGTACGGTTTTCCACAACAATCATAACTTAGGCCACCCCATTACAACATTTAAGCTTGCCATGTAAAATTCATGGCTCATTTCCTAATCTAAATATTTGCTTTAAGAATATTATTGACAATGACAATTTGCTGCTACCTTCTCATGGAGCAAAGTTTTCCCAACTGAAATTAATTACAAGCCATCTAAGAAAGACAATGATTTGAGAAAGGTTGTCTAACTTCACAGGACTATCAACCGAGCAGAAATTATGTGAAAATCTTGATTATAACAGCACCGTTACTGACTTTACTGAAATAAAGGCAAGAAAAGCAAAATTGATAGAGTAAATATATAATTTATGAATCCTGTGGGGATTTTCTTAAATTTTATCACTCATTCAAATATCATCAGCCCCCTGAGAGACAACCGCAGACACATGGAGTAATAATTCGATCCAGTGATCTGGATTTTGCTGACTTTCAGTCATGTAGACACCGTAGCTTTACACACATTTTATATTTTGTTATAATGAAGGTGTGTTTGTCGTAACTCATTTGCTGTTGATTGGTTTGATTTCTAGCTTTTAAATATTCAGACATATGGTATGAGGAACTCCATTGGTAGCTTGCCCTGGACCCCACAAATGTCTGGGTGAGTTCAGCCAAGGGAAGTGTCCAGGGCCACATGTGAGCCAAATGCCTTGTCTCTCATTCAAGCGTGCATTTAAGGAGCACCTACTGGTTGCTAGGTATGGGGATTAGGCCAAGGTGTGCAGTTTATAGCCCCTGTTCTTGGAAATACAGTAGTTTATCATGGAGGCCAGGAAGACCTGTATCCAATCATTGGGGCACCTCTAGGAAATATGATTCCACACACAGTAGATTTTCATTCAAATGGGCCAGGGCTGAGGTCAAGTCCATCACCTCCTTGCTGAGTTGACCTTCCTCCAGTGTCTCCTCCACTCTGAGATTTGGTTCTCTCCTCCATAAAATGGGGATAATGACACCTACATCATTAAGTTATGAAAATTGGATGAGATTCTGTGTGTGTTTTCATTATTATTGTGTGACAAATTCTCCCCCAACCTTCATGGCTTAAAATAACAAACAGTTATTACATAGCAGTTTCTGCAGGTCAGGAATTCAGCAGTGGCTTTGCTGCATGGTTCTGTCTCAGGGTCTCCCCAGGTCAAGGTCAGAACATGGGCAGCGTGGGCATCACCAGATGCCTCCCTCAGGCGGCCGAAGGCAGGACCCTTTGTTCCTCACCACCCCCTGGTATGTACCTGAGTGTCCATCCCCCCAGCCAACTCGCCCCAGAATGAGTGGTCCAAGAGGGAGGAGAAAGCCAATGACCCAGTCTCCAGAGTCTCCCGCCATCGCTTCTGCTTTGTTTCAGGAGTTAGAAGCAGGTCACTAAGTCCAAACCACTCTCAAAGGGAGAGAGTTAGCGTCCACCTCCCGAAGGGAGGATGACCTAAGAATCCGGGAACATATTTCTAAACCACAACAGCATAAATATGCTTAGCAGATCTGTGAGTTCTGTTCGCCCTGAGTGCCATAATCCTTTGCCGCGTTTATATTTCATCTTACAGTTAATAGGCTTCTTCGCATCCCTTGTGATATTTAATGTTCAGACACCTTTGGTGTCATTATTTCCATTTTACAGATGAGGAAACAGAGGCTCAGAGAGCTGTGATTTGCCTAGAGTCACACAGACTTCAGTGGCAGAGCTGGGGTTAGAACCCAGCCCGCGGTCAGCCTGGCAGGAAAGCAGCAAACCCGGCTGTTGTCACTGCTTCCCCACAGGACACGAGTTCAAGGTCTGCATTCTAAAGCACATGGGGAAGTTTGAGAAGCCACAGAAATCCGATCGGCTGTGGACAAGGAAACGACTCTTCCAAGGAGAAGAGGAGGGCACAGGGTGGGAAGGGTCCAGTGGGCACGCGGGAGGAACGGGACGAGACAGGGACAGGGCGTGGCTGGTGCAGAGCAGCAGCCAGTAGAACGAGAGGTGCTGAGGGATGAGGGCGGGAAGGGGTGACCAAGAGAGATCTGTGGCAGGTGTCAGTAGTACCTGAGGCAGGCGGATGCAAGGGGTCACATGCGGGCGTTTGCAGCAGGCTGACGGGAGGCTGGGCACGCTCTGGCGTGGGGTGGTCCAGGCCGGTGCCCTAGGAGACAGTCTTCCCAGCAAAGGAGGGCACAGACGTCGAGGACAAGCCTGGGGCTTGGAGTGAGGCTCACCGGAGCTGCGTGGCCTTGGGCAATCTCTGAACGTCCTTGAGCCTCCATTTCCACAACCACATGGAGACAGTGATATCCACTGAGCCCCTCCTGGTGCCCCCACCCCCAGAATAACACATCCCTCAGGAACCCTCTAACACACTGTGGTGCTTGTTAGTCTTCATGGGGCGGAAAAGCATAATTGTCTGGAGCTGTGCTGCCCATAGGTAGCTACTAGCCACCTGCGGCTACTTAAATTCAAATATAAATTAATTAAGTGAAACGAAATTAAAACTTCACTCTCTCAGTCGCAATCGTCCTATTTCAAGCTCTCGATAGCCAGATGTGACTTAGTAGTACATACTGGACCATGCAGAATGGGATATTTTCGTCACTGCAGAAATTTCCATTGGTATAGGTTCAGAGCAGCCCTGTCCATGCCATGTATGTGATTTTAAATTTTCTGGTAGCCACATTAAAAAAAAAAAGTCAAACAGGTGAAACTAATCCTAATAACATCTTATTTAACCCAATATACCTTGAATATTATTTCAACATGTCACCAAAATTTTTTAAAACTATTAATGAGATAACTTACATGCTTTTTTTCTGTCTTACCAACTCTTTGAGATTCAGTGTGTTTTTACATTTCTGACGTATCTCAATTCATACCAGCCACATTTCAATTGCTCAACAGCTCGGGACGCCTGGGTGGCTCAGTCGGTTAAGCGTCTGACTTTGGCTCAGGTCAGGATCTCGTGGTTCATGGGTCTGAGCCCCATGTCGGGCTCTGTGCTGACAGCTTGCAGCCTGGAGCCTGCTTCAGATTCTGTGTCTCCCTCTCTCTGCCCCTTGGCCGCTCACACGAGCATGTTCTCTCTCTCTCTCAAAAATAAATGTTAAAAAAAAATAGTTCATGTGGCCTGTGGTCACTACACTGGACAGAGTAGTAGGAGCACACAGGCCCTGGGGCCTGTAGAAGCACCTGCTGCAATGCTGTGTGACCTTGGGCAAGTAATTCAGTCTCTCTGAGCCTCAATGCCTTTATCTGTAAAATGGCTGTGATATTTTATATGTAATATTATCATATAGGTGATATCATTATATCCTATATGTGATACTATTATATTATTATTATATCATTATTTTATATGTTATTATTACACCAGCCAATGATTGTTGGGAAGACTGTGGAAGTGGATGAGCATAAAGCCTGGAGCACAATGCATGCTATGGGGTAAGCTTTTGATAAATGCCACCTATGGTGGTGGTGTGTCGGTTCTGACTATCCCACCAGGCTATGTGCTGCTGGAGAGCAGGACCCAGGGTCTGTTCGCCTCTGCCGGCCTCCCCACCCCGCCCCCCTGCCCCCACAGCCTACCTCCTGTCCTGGCACCTGACCCAGAGTTCCCCTCTCTGTCTGGGCCTCTCTCCATGGTCAGACAAGTGTGAAGGCTGATCAGCTTCCGTGCCTGTCCCCACCCCAGGGTCTACTGTGGAGCTCATGACTCAAGCTCAGCAAACATTCTCAGCCCGTGAGGCAGTTAGTAGTTCAGAAACCTGTCCCCCTGGGTGAGTGGGGGCTGGGAGGGAAAAAAGCTCTGGGCTGGCAGAGAGGAGACCTGCTGGTAACTCCAGCTCCTACATTGGATGGGTTATTTTCTCTCCCTGGGCCTCAGTTTCCCAATTGTGAAATGGGCAGTTCAAACCTAATGAATGTTAGGACCCTTCTGTGGCATCTAAACAGCTGGGGATGATCTAAACAGCCAGGCTCTACCCAGCGGTGAGAGCAAAACGGATGTGCCCCTCCTTACATACACACTCCTGGGGATGCCAGATTAGGACACCTGGTCCCTGCCCTCGCCCAGACCCCAGGGCTTCTGACCTTGTGGTATCTGCCATCTCTCCCTTGACTGAGGAAGGTGAGAGAAGCGATTGCATGGCCCATAGTCGAGAATCTGCCAGTTGTCTCGGTTCGGCAACTCACCAACTATGTGACTTTTAGCAAATCTCTTAACTTGCCTCAGTTTCCTTATCCATAAAATGAGTGCATTAATGATGCTTTGATACTTACCTCATAGGCCTGGTATGACCTTTAAATGAGCTAATGTATATAAAGAGCTCAGAACAGCCATTAGGTCCTGTGGGTACTCTTCAAGTGTCCACTGTTACATTATTGTTGACTGTTATATGTGTTTGTATATGTGTGTACGTATAGTTTGATGACATATTATTATATTATTTATACTATGATTATATTACATGAATTATTGTTGCATTCATTCCACAAGAAGCAGGTGGAAGAGGAGAGGCAGAACTGGCACTATTTAATGCACTTTGTATCCTTCGATGTGCACATCAGTTCCTTGATGGTGCTGTCACTGACTCTATTGCATAGACGATGCTAGACTCAGATGAGTGAAATGGCACAGGTGGGTCCACATGGCTAGCAGGGCACAGAGCAGAGATTCGAACCCAGTTCTGACCCCAGGACTTCACCCTTTCTCCTCTGCCTCTGTCTGCTCAAAGAAGAACTAAGCTCTGAGTGCTCTGTCTGAGCTCCTATAAGGAAGATCAGTCCAAACTCCTCTCTGCCGGGGAAAACCTGCCTCCAGATTCCGTCTAGAATTTCTGGCCCTTGGCCAGGCCCTGTTAAGTCAGGGTCTCTCCAACTGCCTCCCCATAGGGTTCCAGTCCCCGCTGTGGCTGCGTTGGGTGTTTTCTGGACAGGACTTTACTGCAGTGAGAGCCACCAGGAGCTCAGAAATCTCCCTTTCTATTGCCTTATTTGCATAATCCCCACAATCCAATGCAGACTCGGCTTCTCTTTGTGATCTTAATTATGTGGGGAGGAAAATGTCCTGGGCCGGGCAGACTGGCTCTTGATTTTCAGCCACTCCCCTCATGCTGTCCCTTCTGCTGCCCCTCCCAGATAGGTCATGGGGTGCAGAATCAGAATTCAGGAACAAGAGGTTTGAACCGGCACCCGTGCGTCCCTTCTTCGTGTGTTCCCCTGGGGCTGCTTGGACCTTTGGAACCACCCGAGGAAGAAAGGCCTGGCCCCCACTCAAAGATCAGCGATCGGTGGATGTTAAATGTTCAGATGTGTGATAAAACATACCGTTTGCATTTGAAAATTAATCCCAGAGGAAAATAATAGACTATTAGTTAATAGGTAGAATTGACAAGCTGGCTCTTTTCCAGCGCTGTCTCAGGCAGCTACAGTGCTGAACTTTACTCAGCCTTCACAACAGCTCTAGAAAAAGGAGAACCATTTGCCTGCTTTCCTTGGACTCCCCTTGAGCTCTTTGTTCCAGCCCCAAAGTTGGAAGTCTGAACCCAATTGCTAATTCTATTCCATAACCCAGGGAACATCTTATCACTAACTTATGGTGTGACCTTGAGCAAATCGCTTTCCTTCTCTGAGATTAAGTTCCTTCAGTTATAAAACGAGGGGGGTGGAGAAGTTGATGCCAGGCTCTCCTGAATTTAGAAATTCTCCAGGTCTAGGGGCGCCTGGGTGGCTCAGTCTGTTGAGCGTCCAACTTCGGCTCAGGTCATGATCTCATGGTTCGTGGGTTCAAGCCCAGCGTCGGGCTCTGTGCTGACAGCTCAGAGCCTGGAGCCTGTTTTGGATTCTGTGTCTTGCTCTCTCTCCACCCCTACCCAGCCTGCTTTCTGCCTCTCTCTCTCTCAAAAAATAAATAAAACAGAATTTTAAAAATTAAGAAAAAAAAAGAAAAGACATCTTCAGGTTCTGTCCTCATGCTTACTTGTACTCAGGCACACTGCTGAGTGTCTGTCCACAAGAGGTCTGGGAAGGCTGAAAAGTGTGAGCCCACTGCCTCAAAGCTGCTTCTCCTTTCCTCTTCTCAGAACCTCTACTGGACCCCCGAGGCCTATTCCTATCTGGGCTCAGAGAAAAGCACTGGGAGATGTGAGTTCTCGTCCTGACACTGCTCGAACCGCTCTGTGACCCTGGACATCATGAGACCCAAGGGCAGTAGGACTGTGGATTGGCCAGGGGCCTGGGAGGCAGCACGGATACCCTGCCCACGCTGGGCTGGGGTGCCGGCTGGGCCAATCTCAGACTCTCCCGAGAAGCATAGAGTCAGGCAGTGATGGTGGGTGCAGAGGGGAGCAACCTGCAGAGAGAAGGAAGGGCACAGATGCCTCAGGCAAGCACCCTGAGAGAATATTTTGAGGGGTGGATAAGATAACATTTGTGAAATGCTCAGCACAGCCCTTGGCAACTATTGTTATTACTCTCATTATCTCAATGGTTAGAGATGCCTTAGATTCTGAATAATCACAAATCATGTTCAGGCCTCCTGAGACTTTTGCTGGGTTCTATTAAGTCCTGATCACAGAGTAGCGACTCCTGGTTTTTCATTGCCAGATGTGTCCTGAGTCAACTTTTTGCAATCCACAGAATTGTCACAGCTCATGTGTCACTACCTCCTGGAAGCATACCTGTTGGTCATCATCCTCCCTCCTCTTCAGTCATCCATCTACCCACCCATCCACCCACCCAACCACCCATCCACCCACCTACTCATCCATCCATCCATCCACCCACCCAACCATCCATCCACCCATCCACCTACCTACTCATCCATCCATCCATCCATCCATCCATCCATCCATCCATCCATCCATTCACCCATCCACCCATCCATTCACCCATCCACCCACCAACTCACCTACCCATCCATTCATGTGCCCATCTTTCCACCATCCACCCATCCACCTACCCATCCACCCATCCATCCATCCATCCACCCACCCATCCATCCATCCATCCGTCCATCCATCCAACCATCCATCCATCCATCCATCCATCCATCCATCCATCCACTCTTCGTTGGTAAATACTTCTAGAACACCTCCTTGTACCTGGTTGTGTTTCATTGTGAACCAAGTGTAACTGTTGCCCTGCGGGGGCTTCACTCTTACCAAGGAACCTTTCCAGAGAGCTGAGCTACACCTGGTTCTATGACTTTTCCGTTCATGTACAATGGTTCCTAAAGAATGCCTGACCCTTCTCTGTGCTCCCCCAACTTTAGTGCACAGCCCAGTCTGGGTCTTTTCTGATTCCACCCGGAGGAGGGCAGCTCTCTTGGCCTTCAGTGGCTCCACGCCCAACGCCCAGCTCACAGGCCCAGCAACCCCACCCTGCCGCTCCTCTGTTTCCAGGAACCCACCCAAACCGCTCTTTCAAACTCCAAGAGAAAGGTAAATTGGGAAACGGCCAGCCAGGTGAGCAGTGATAAAAACCCTGTGTAGACTTCAGTGACGCAAAGATCAAAGCATCCTGTATCAGGCGCGGTGGGTAACTGTAACAACCTTTGGCCTGGATATGGCATCCAGGTAAAGGCAGTTCCCATCTCCTGGAGCCTTTTATGTCCCAACAGAGGCCCTGCTGCAAGGACACTGAGGCTCAGGATGTGACAACCACCCAAAGTCATGCAGAAAGTAAACAGTAGAATCAGGATTTGAACTTGGGTCTCCTAACATTTAACATGAGGCCTTTTCAAAAGGGTTTCAAAAGGGCCTTAATCTGGAGGTCAAGAAACCTGGCTCTGAGTCCAGCATTCCCAAGTCTGTTGAGTGACCTTAGCTAAGTCACTTCCTCTCTTGGCTGCTCTTTCCTCCACCATAAAGTGGGGAAGGCTGCCAAACTCGCCACATCGTGGTGATCAAAGTGGGTGATGGGCAGGAACAGGCTTGCTGGGACAGGCTGACCACTGCAAGCCATAGCCACCCGTACGAACCAGGATCCTGGGCTATGCACTGGACGGACTGGGTGATCCCCACCCTCCCAGCTCCCAGGATGAAATGGCTCTGGCTCTAAGCAGTAATTCCCAAGGCTCATGGATACAGATAGCATTTTACCACCTGTTCCCAATGCCAAGCCAGTTCTTTCTGCAGTTGGGAGAGAAGTTCCAATTCACGATAGCAATCAATTACTCAGTACCCAAGTGCCTCAGCCTCTGGGGTTCAGTAGTGAACAGAATGCAGTCCACCCCAAAGGGGCTTCCTGTCTAGAGGTAGTGTGAGTTAGCAAGGGAAGGAAAGTAATGTTCTACAGGTATCTGCCAGTGGCAGGCATTTTGCATTATGCCCTCTTATTCTGTTATCACAACAGCCCTGTACGCACTAGGCCCATTTTGCAAATAAAGAAACTGAGGCTCAATGGGGTTAAGATCACACAGTGTTTGAACACATACCTCCCCCAACTCCAAAGTCCAGACTCTTTCTAGTCCGTGAGGCTGCAAGAATGCAAGATGAATGCAAATTGGGGTGTGTGTGACCAGCATCCTGGGGGCCTTGAGATGGGAAGAGTTGGTTTGTGGAAGGGTTCCTGGAGGTGGTGGTATGTGACCAGGACTTTGGAAGATGAATAAGATTCCAGAAGACAGGACAGAGAGAACGTGGTCCAGCGTGAACCTGTGTCTGAGCAGAGCCTGGAGGGGGAGAAACGGAGGGTGATCCAGGCGCACTGCCGACTTAGGGGTAAACTGTGGGAGACCCGACTGGGGAGGTGGGCTGGGTCCTGTCTCTCAAGAGACCTTAAATATCAAGCTACAGAGTTTGTATTTATTTCAGGAAGTAGTGGGGAACCTGTGGAGACTTTTGAGCAAGAAACTGACTCTTTTGAAGATTTAGTTTTAGGAAAAACTTCCAGGGGCTGGAGGCCTATGAATAGAGACCTAGAGAAAGGGAATGGGGCAAAATAAATTCCATTCCCTATAGTTTGCATTTATCTGCCCTCTGATGTCAAATAATTTATTTTTTTTAGAGTTTACTTATTTACTTTGAGAGAGAGAGAGAGAGAGAGAGGGAGCTGGGGAGGGGCAGAGAGAGGGAGAGAGAGAATCCCAAGCAGGCTCCGTGCTGCCAGTGCAGAGCCCAGTGCAGGACTCAAACCCATGAACCTGAGCCAAAATTCAGAACTGGATGCTTAACTGACTGAGCTACCCAGGTGCCCCTGATGTCAAAAAATTTAAACCACTGAGCTCTTTCTGTGGACCAGGCTCCGTGGTAAGTATATATTGTGATGTCTCATTTCATACATAACTCTACAAGATAGTCACTATTATTAGCATATGCTACAGATGAGGAAACTGAGGCACAGGAAAGTGACATTGGCTAGTCCAATGTCACAGGGCTCATAAAAGGTGGAGCTGGATTTGAACCCAGGCCATCCTTCTCTCAAACCTATGGCCCTTCAGAATGAGAACAAGAGGGAGGTTCTTCTCCAGAATAGATACTCAGATGACCTCCACTGTGGAAGGTTGGTCACAAAGTCTGGCAGAGACCCACGGGTCAAAAGGGGACCCCCAGGACCCCGGCACCTCCTGCCTGGGCCCTACCCTCTGCTGGTGCTCCTGCAAGGTGCACTAACTTCCAGGGCCACCAGGTGGCAGTAAAGAGACTGGCTGCTGGGAGCCTCAGCCCAGCCCAGCCTCCTCCAGCTCCAAGTCACAAAGACCCTGGGCAGGCAGTGAGGAGTGAAACACAGCCAGACTTTCAGGGGACCCTCCCCTCCTGGTTGCTCCTCGCCACAATACCTGCAGCCTCTGTGCTCAAAGGGGCATCCAAAGCGGAGCTGGGTTTGCAGGTACGCAGAGAGACACAAAAGGTTGCTAGATTTATGGCCAATCCCTTCCCTGGAATAGTACACAGCTGATAGCAATACTGTTGCATGAGCCTTTCTAACCACCCAGGGAAATACTGGCTGCACAGTACCAGGTGGGTAAAAATTAGGACACAGCACTGTGCATACAGTAAGATTATATATAGTTATGTGCAAAATACTTGTGTTTAGAAAAATGCCTGAGAACATTATCAGTGGCTCTCGGGCTGGGAAAATTATGGGTGGTTCTTTGTCTTCCTTCTTAACTCTTCTATATCTTCTTTATTTTTACCAGTGGGTATGTTCCACTTTTATCAGGAGGTAGAAAAATTGTTCTTAAAAGAGAAAGGAAAGACATTCGCCGTCAGTAAGGTTTTCTTGTCTTTCAATTGGAACCTTCCTTCTCTGGGAAGAGGTGGTGACTTCCCCCTCTATGCCCCTCAAGAACGTTTGGACAGCCTGTATGAAGGAGCACTTTTTACTCCATAGGGTTATTATGAACGGCAGTGTCTAAATCTATGCTATTCAGGATGGTAGCCACGAGTCACTAGCCACATGTGGCTGAGAGCAGGGCACTTGGAAATGTGGGTGGTGCAAACTGAGAGGTACTGCAATATAAAGTACACCCCAGATTTCAAAGACTTAGTATGAAAAAAAATAGTCCATTAATTGCATGTTGAAATGATAATATTTTGGATATACTGGGTTAAATAAATACATTAAACTAAACTTCACCTATTTTTATATTTTTTAATGTGGCTACTAGCAAATAAAAAATTATGTATGAGGCTTGTATTATATCCTGTGCAGGTCTATGAGCTTCATGGGAAAAGACCTGTGACTTTGCTGGCTCAGGCCCAGAGAAGGGAACGGCCCTGCCAAAGGTGTCACAGCAAACTAGGGGCAGAACCAAAACTTGAACCCCCACCGTGGCCTGGCACTCTCTTTAGCTGTGGTCTGACCCACAACTGGCCATGTCTTCCATCAGTCTTCATCTGGGCAGAGAAGGGGCATTAGGATGAGAGTCAGGGACCTACTTACACTGAGAGGTGACCTCTATCTCTGTCACTCAGCATAACATATTTTCTTTTCAGGAAGCCCTCAGGAAGAAGGCCCCAGAGAGCTGAGGGGCCCAGAACTCACTGGCATCCCCTGGTATGGGGGAGATGCGGACACAGGTCTTGCTCCCCCCCACTGAATCCACAACAATGGAGAATCAGAGCTGAAAGTGGATTTAGGAAAACCACCTCAGCCAATGTCCTCATTCTGCATTCCTGGCAAGTGGGGCCCAGAGAGGGCAAATGCATTGCCCAAGGTCACACAGCAATTCTCTCCTTATAATCCTCAAAGGTGCCCCATCATCCTTAAAATACAATCCATATCCTTTCTCCCTGGCCTAATCTCCTCCACACTCCCATTTGTTGGCATGCTTCAGCTACTCTTCCTAGAAGGTATCCAGTATATTCTTACCCCAGGGCCTTTTCCCACCTGGTAGACCCCTCATTATCCAGGTTTAAGCTGCCATGTCTATATTTCAGTCTTCAAAGAGGACTTCTCTGATTCCCCTGGCTAGAGTAGCCCCCTCCCCTCAGTCACCCAAAGTCCCACTGTCCTGGCTTAGCATCTTCCTGGCATTTATCATTATCTTAATTATCTTGCCCGTATGTAGGTCTTATACATCAGAACACAGGCTCTAGAAGTTCATGACTGTCCCTACCTCCCCAATGTCTGGCATGTAGGAAGTGCCCAGTTAATGCTTATTAATCCAATTTGATTGAAAGAGACATGGACAAATCAGGTCACGGAAGGCTAGTTCTGGCTGCACCGCCCCCCCTAAGTTTGCTGTGTGTCCTTGGGTAAGTACTTTTTCTATCTCTGGGCCCCAATTTCCCCTTCGGAAGAATGGAGTTTCCATTGCCGCCAGGCTGGCTGGCAGGATAGGCTGGTTGAATTAGCATCAGTCTAGCTGATGGGTGTGAACACTGCTTTGTAAACTGTTAAAGCCGTGATTGCAAATGTGAATAGCTGTTGTCATTAGACAAATGAAGTTAAGCCGTCTCTTCCTCGGCTGCTGAGGGGACGGGGTCAGAGGCTCTCTGGGGCCTCCTGCCCTGTGAGTGTTTTGTTCTGAGTCCAGGCACTGCCTGCAGGCAGCTCACAGTCTGCAGGGGTTGCAGAGATAAGATGCAAATCAGAAACAGTCTGAGACACCAGCCACCGGGACTGCTGCGTGGGGCTGACCATCATCCTTCAGGAAATAGAAAAGAGCAAATGCTCAGTGGGGGGGTGGGGGGGGGCGGAGGCCAAGGTCAATTAAAGCTCTTGGTGGGGAGTGGGGTGGGGTCAAATCTCAGCCATTAGAGTGGAGGGGGTACACGGCTGGGAAAAAGGTGCAGCTGAAGGCAGTTGCTGGAGACCAGTGAGGAAGAGTCTGGGCCAGACAGGGAATAAGATAATGTTTAGGGAGAAAAAGATGGGAGAGAAGAGAGCTTTATTTTATCACTATCACTATTTTTTAGTCAGCTAAAGCCCCCTGACTGATGTGTATTTCATTACATGTGGTGAAGAAGTCACTTCTCTCTTCAGGCCTCCATCTCCTTAGCTGTGTAGAGGGGATGGGGGAAGCTGATAAATGCCTCCCTGAGTTCCATGCATCCATGGAAGGCTCAAGAAAGAACTGAGCTGGGGTCAGAAAGCCTGGGGCTGAATCCTGGCTCTAACTTGCTGTATGACCTTGGACAAGTTATCTGGTCCTCAGTTTCATCTTCGGAAAAGGTCAGCACCTATCTCATAAGGTTGAGAGATTAAGGGAACAATGTATAAACAAAGCTTAGCCTAGTGCCTGGTACCAGATTCATAATTAATGCCACAACTGTTCCTATTTTGGGTCAAAGAGGGAGGGACCGCTGGGGTGGGCGGGTAGTGACAAGGGCCCCCAGGGGACAGAAAGAGAGCAGAAGAACTGCATCTACCCAGCACATGGTAACAGGTGCTCAAGAAGCATTTGCTGAATTGGGAAGGGACAGGGCACCTGGGTGTTGGCGCGGGTGAGGGCAGTAGCTCAGGGCCGCTCTGCCCAGGAGAGGGAGTCTTGCCCCAGGATGGGCCACGCTCAGGGCCTCTCAAACCCCTCGGTCCCCTGGAAAGTCTGCCAAGCAAGAACTGAAAATAAAGGCCAGTCCTATGCCAGCGGATCTTGACCCCGGTCAAGGAGGAGCCGACAGGCTTGGGAGGGGGGAGCCCCCTACCTCCTAATTTCTTCTTCCTCTGTCTCCTTCACAAGCAGCCTCTCCCAGCCGTTAGGGCCCACTTCTTCCTGCTGACCGTCCAGGATGACGCCCTTCCAGTTAGACTCCTGAGGCTTCAAAAGATGACCCAATTTTCCAAACCTTAGATGGGGTCTCAGAGTCTGTGGTGCCCTTTTCTTAGACATTTTGGTAGTTTGTGGGACAAAGGGACAGGAGAGGTCTGGGTGGTGTAGACTGAATTTAAACCATCTGTACCTCTACTGGGCTCTTACACCCACTCCACAGAGCAGGAAGCTCCTGGTTAAGTCTTGTTTGTCAGGAGGCATCTAGCAAAGGGCAGGGCCCCTGGCTGGGTGATTCCTGCAGGCCCCCTGCAGCCTGCCCACCATCCGGCCTCCGCAAAGCCCGTTAATGATGATGGTGATGAAGGCTGTCAGAGCAGGGCTGGGCCCACAGGGATGGAAAAGGGATTGTGTTCTCCCTGAAGGGACAGCCACGCACAAAACCATGGCTGCACAGAGAGGTCCATTCCGTGGGGGGAAGAAGACTTTCCCAGATACCCCCATCCGCCTTGTCCGCCCCCAAACTGCATGAGGAACAAGAAGTACAGAGAAAGAGAAACCTAATGTACAGATAGAAGGGTCTGCAGGGAGGGGCTCATGGGCTCGCTCAGAACAAGGCGGGGAGGGTAGGCCTGGGGTCTGTCTGCCAGGCCCGGCCCACCCCTGCCGGAGTGACCCCCCAGTACCCGCGCCCCGCCCCCCAGGCCCTCGCGTTAGCGCCAAGGCCCACGCTCCCAGGCAGAGGCCCCAGCCCAGCCCCAGCGCCTGGGAAAGCCGCCTGTTTTGTTCCCATCTCCACCCCCCCTTCTCTCTCTCTCTTTCTCTCTCTTTTTTTTTTTTTTCATTCATTGCAGTTCGGTCCCTTTTGGAGCCGCAGAGACCTGGGTGGCAGGGCTGAGGCAAGGGGGTGGCACTCTAGGCCCTGACAGGTAGGGCCGGCCCCCGCTTTGGGCAGCCCCTTCCCCGCCCTCCCCCCCCGAGTCCCCTCTCCCTGCCCCTGTCAGCCGCGCCAGACGCTCTCCGGCTTTGCAGCATTCAATAAAAATTCAGAAACATTTGGGCTGAAATCGCTGCTTTATCTGGAGGAGCCACAGCGCCGGGAGAGACCACTGCTGCGCGGGGGGAGCTCGGGGTCTCCGTTGCCCCGGCGCGCGAGGTCTCAGCGCATCAGCGCCCGCGCCGCCCCCTCGGATAGCCCCGCGGACGCAGGGGCCTGGGGCTCGGTGGTCGCGCGCGGTCAGCTGGGGTCCCGGGCGAGCGCGGGGGGCGGCGGCCCGGCCGGGCTCCCCCCGCGCCCGCGGCTCAGGTGGGCCGTGCCCAGCGCTGGCGGAGCCCGGGTCCCCGTTCTGCCCGGGCTGGATGGCTCATTCTGCTGGCTGCGCGGTGGCGGCGGCTGTGTGTGCGCCGCGCCTCGCCGCTCCCCCCGGCCCCCCGAGCCCGGGGCGCGCGCTGCCGCGGGCCCCGCTGCCGGCCCGAGGCCCCGGGAGGCGCAGCCATGGCCCTGCGGAGGCTGGGGGCCGCGCTGCTGCTGCTGCCGCTGCTCGCCGCCGTGGAAGGTGAGCGGGCGGGCTGGGGCGGGCGGGCGATGGGGGCGGGGAGCGGCCGGGCACGGGCGGCCGCCGGCGCCCACCTCCGCCCCGCGGCCCGCAAAGTTTGCCCGGGGGCTCGCGCCGGGCGCAGGTGGCCGCGGGGAGGTGTGTCCGGCCGCGCCGGGAGACGCGGGCCCCGCGGGCGCCCGGGGAACGGCGGGCGCTGATTGACTGTGCCAGGAGGAGGCGAAGGGACCATCTTGCCGAGGCTTTGTAGCCAGCCCGGAGAGCGCCGCCCAGGGCCGGGGGCTGCCCACGCGCGTTCGCCGTCCCCGGCCCGGGCACCCCCTTCACGCGGGCCTGGCCTTGCTCGGCACCGGGTGGAGGGGCGCCGGCCCGGGGGCCCCGCGCGCAGTCGGGGCTGGAAAGTTTGGCAGGGAGCAGAGGGAGGGAGGCACCGCGGCTGGCCGGGGTGGGGGCCCGCGCGGTCTGCGCCCCCGGGATGCAGCCGGCGCCCCGAAGAGCGGAGGACTGGCAGAGTGGAAGTGAACGCGCCAGCCCTCCCCGTGCCGGTGCCTGCCCATCGCCCGCGGCGTACAATGGGGTCCCCTCCCCGAGAGGACTGCGGGGGCGGGGGGGATGGGTCTGTGGGCATCTCTCCGCTGCGCGGGGTCTCCGGGCACCCCTGCCGGCCACCGCCCCGCTGGCGGCAGAGCTCAGCGTGGCCGCTGGAGCCCCGGGAACTCTCCAGCTGCCGCCAGGGCCGGACCAGATGCTCTTGCCATGTGTTGGCCTTGGCCAGGGTCGCTGGCCCCTCTCCCCACGGCTTCGTGTGTTGGTACCATCCGACCCCCAAGGGGTCAGGGTGGCTGCCAGGTCTCCTGAGCCGGCTCGCTCTGAAGGGAAAGTTAGAGGGGCCTTGGTGTACCCACCAGCAATGGCCAAGCTTGTAGGGCAAGAAACGAATAGGAATAATGGTTCTCATGTGTACGGCACTTTACAGTTTCCAAACCGCTTTACAGTTTATGAAGTACTTCGCACTGTATGCAGCTCTCTGTGGTTTACAACGTGCTGCACGGTTGACAAGGTACTTTAAGCTTTACAAAGTGCTTTCCCACCCTCAATTTTGTTGGGTTCCCCAAAATAAGTCTCCCTCTGAAGCCAGGTGGGTATGATTCTTACCTCCTTTTAATAGAAAGGGAAACCAAGGCTCAGAAAAGTCAATGGCTCACCCAGGGCCATTGGGTGATAAAAATAGAGCGCAGGTCTAAGGTCTGTCTGAAACCTGGGCTCTGTGCATATTCCTGGGTTTTCTTGCCCCTAAACAGTGTGACCCCTTCTAGGATTATGCTGCCGTGGGCTGAGGAGTGAAGCAAATGTTCCCTCATCTCAGGCCACTTGGGCTGGTGGGAAGCCCATTCTCTGGCAGCTCAAAAAAAAAAAACAAAAAAAAAACCCCAAAACAAAAACCTGATCAGACCAGGCATGGAGCTCTGCAAACAGTGTGACTGGGAACCTTGCGCTGTAACTTTAGTTCTTCTTTCAGTAAATGAGTGCTTTAATGACCGCAATTTGGGGGTGGAGGGGTGCCCCTAGATGGCAGCCTGTTTCTTGAACGCAGGCAGCCATCCTCAGGCTCCTGGAGGATTTGGCGACTGCCTGTGGTTTCCCAGAGTGGGACCGCCAGGGCAGCGAGGGTGCCACGGGCCCTGGGTGTGGAGGGCAGCCCTGGGGCCTGGCTGCTGGCGGGAGCTCCCTGGAATATGGGGAGGTACCACTTATTAACTATGGCTTTGGGGAAATGAGTCATGTGTTGGCCCGCTATACATTGGGATGTTTACAGTATTATGGGGAGCTTGGCATAAATATTGCTATTTAGGTTGCAGTCAGCGGAGCTGGAGGGGAAGAAAATTGGCCCCTCTTCACGTTGGAAGAGGCCCGGGTGTGTTTTTAATTACCGTGGGGTAGATGGAAGGCCCATGTCTGTCCAGCCATGGCCCCGGCTGGCGATGATTGGGATCGGGCGAGCTGTGGCCTGGCTACACTGTGAGCTCCGGACATAGGGCTAATCAGCTGCTGACATCACAGGAGGAGATGGCTGCTTGGCTGCCACTTGGGGGCAGGGTGGGAGGAGGACACCCCAAGCCTCGCTTCAGGCTCTTTCTTTGCCCCTCTCCCCAACACTAAGGAATCTAGTCTGTTAGGGGTTAACAAGGAGTTGGCCAATGGATGGGGATATGGTGTGAGGTGGAGTTCCAGAGCCCTTGTTCTAATTTACTGTCGGATCCTGGGCCAGCCCCTTCCCTACTAGGGGCCTCAGTTTCCCTGGGTGTCAAATGGCCCAGGTGATCTCTTGGGATTCCATGACAGACACCCACCTCATGTATCTGAGCCTCGGTTTCTCCATTGTTAGATGAAGGTTATCATAGTGCCCTTTCTGCCCATCTCACAGGGATGTTTGTGAGATTCAGGTGATGTAACCGATGAGAAAAGCCCACCTTGAACCGTGTGTGGCCTTTGAGGGGTGGAGGATGAGGATGGGCAGGGCTCCTTGTGGCACAGCCCAGGAGAGACAGGGTCCTCCTGGGAGCACCACAGTCTGCGGAGACAGGTCTGAAACTTGGGCTGGTGGGAGGGCTGCCCCTGCGGTTCCCAATCCCCTGAGCCATGTGGCTGGTGCACTCTTCCCTCCCCCGCCCTCAGACCCCGTAGTAACAAGGCTATCCCAAGCATTAAGGTCCTAGGAAACCCCCAGCCTTGGGAAGGAGAGAGGGGAGGGAGACGGTATGTGAATTGGGGGGTGCGGGCTTCCTGGGTTAGTGTGGTGAGCTTAGTATCTCCTCCTGAACCATGGGACCCTCCCACCCCCCAGAGGGGAACACAAGTCTGTAGCATCTGGAATGGGGGCCTAGAGACGGATGAAGAGGCCAATGATGGGCCAGCCACTAGATGGAATCCAAAGGTTGAAGTCTAGAGAAAATCGGTCTCCGCGCATTTGCTCGTTTGATCTCCAAATATTTATGGAGCTTCCTCTTGGGCTGGTGTGGTGCTGGACCCTGGGGCCAGCAGGGAGATGGGGAACAAGCTGATAGAGAAAACAGTTGGCACTATATAATGTGATAAGTGCGTCCCAGGGCGCTGCCAGGAGGAAGTTGTGTGCACCTGGGGCAGCAGAGGAGGTTTGGGATGGAAGAGGGCTATTTTGTCTTTGATGGCTTTATTCTCTGCTTCGTTCTCCCTGCCGTGAAGCTTTTGCAGCCACCCATCACACTAAAGAGCTGTGTTCTCGGAAGTTAAGGAGGCTGCCTTTGGGACTTTAAAGGATGAGGAGGGTTTTTACCTAGAGAGAGAAGCAGCAGGTGTAGGGACGGGGATGCATGATGACTGCGGACTTGCTTGGGTGCATCTGAGGGGAATCGGTGTTGAGGGGAGCAATGGAGGACGAGGCTGAAAATGAAGGGCAGAAAGGCTGAAAGGCGGGGATGGAAGGCTGAGAAATTTGAACTTGATGCTGAAGGCAGTGGGGAGCCATTGAAGGTTCTAGAGCCATTGAGGAACCTGGCTAGATTTGTCTTTTGGAAAAATCACTGACTGGTTCAGATGAGCCAAACCTGGTCCCTCACAGTTAAGAAAAGGCCAGCTATCTGTTCCCTACTAGACTGTGAGCTCCCTGAGGGAGCACACCTGGCTTATTTTTATGCCCATAGTTGTGGTAAAAAGAGCTCAATTCAAATGCCACCTCCCCAGAGGCCTTCCCTGATTACCTCATCTAAAACAGGCTTAGTTCAGCCACTTTCTAACCCACCTTCTTTGTTTTGCTTCATAACACCCGTGGCCACCCAAAGAAGTATCAGAGCTTTGTTAGTTTCCTTGTTTTGTGTCCACCTTCCCCACTAGACTGCACACTCCAGAGGGAAGGGAGTTTTATTAGCCATGTTTGCTACGGTATCCCCAGCACCTAGAACTATGCCCAGTCCATGGGTCCCCAGCAACTGAATGACACAGTCAGCTGAGGAACACTGAGTGAATGTATGTTGAGTGGACACATGGGTGAATGTATCACATTGTGTTAAGTGAAAAGTGTCAGGAGAATGATAGAGAGATGAAGGAGGATGTTCGCTTGACCAGAGACATGAAGGAAGTCCTCCTAGAGGGAGAAGCAGACAGGCTGGCTTGAACAGGGATACAGGATGCAGTTCAGCCAGAGCTGAGGATTCAAATGGATGAGCAGCAGCTATGTGCTAGACACGGCCTGTTCTTGTGAGGGTTGAGGGAGCCTGTCCTTCCCCCCCCCCCGCCCAGCCCAATACACTTCTTGTCTCTCCCACCCCCATCCCAGCTCTATCCTGGGCCCACCTCTTGGGCATTACCTATAAGACCCAGCGACCTTCAGCGGGATTAATTTGGAATTGGTTTTCCTTTTATGCTTGTTTCTTCTGCCTTTCATTTTTTAAAGGAGGCTGCTTTCATGTATCCGTCTTAGCCAGGAAATCTGGGCTTAGATTTAAAACCCAAATGCGGTAGAATTCAGAAGCAAGTTGACTTATTCACTCATTCCTCCATCCATCCATGGGCACCTACTCCCTGTCATGGGCTGGGCGGGGAGGAGGGATTCTGGCTTTGGTGGGGACAGGGCCAGCCAACCTCACAGATAGTGTGGGGTAGAGAAGAAACACAGCGTTTGAGGGCAGCCGGACCTGGGTTTAAATCCCAGCATGCTGTGTGCCCTGGGCAAAGAACTCCGACTCCCTAGACTTCTGTTTCCCCAGGAGTGTCTGGGGGGGCCCACATCGAGTGTCAGGCACTCAAGCACATGGCCATGAACATTAGATGCTCTTCTTGGCCCTTTTGTATTCCCCTCCCTTGGAGCACTTGGGCGCATGGTCAGCAATGGCTGTGTCCTAATTTGGTGCCATTTTCGGCATTTGGCTGGTCCAGGCAATAAGTCAAGCCTCCATGTCTCTCTCAGCCCATCACGCAGGCTCCCAAAGTCCCCCAGTCTCGGGATGGCAACCCCACAAGTGTGGGCGGGCCCAGAGCTCCATCTCTGCCTCCTCCTCCTCCAGGGCCTTGTTGTGGGCAAATACTTGGGTTCTTATACCAGGGGGCCTTCAGCAGGGGTCCACAGGCCTCCTTAGGTCTTGGGGTCTATGACCACCCTGAAATTATAATTGAACAACGATGTTAATGCAGATTTTCCTAGGAAGAGGGGCTTTAGTTTCAGAAGTTTCTCAATAATGATGAAAACACCAACCTCCACCTGGGCACACAGTGGGGGGCTGACTTCCCCTGACTCTGGAGTCCCAGGTTCGCTCCCACCGTGGCCCGCCCTTCTGCCCTGCTGCGGCCTCGGTCCCTCCCAGGGGTTGTCCTTCCTGGAGTGCTGGTATGCCCACCCCACCCCTTCATCAAGGCTTTGTATCAGCCTCATAGCTGGGGTGTGGTGAGGTTGGGCTTAGGCTACAGGTCAGACCCCTGCCCACAGAGAGGCCCCTGCAGAAAGGTGCAGCTGGAGCTGGCTTGATAGGAGGCCTGGACTGGGCAAGGCAGGGGTGCCCTGCTCCCTCCCTGGGTGGAGGGGTGAGATTAGGACGTCCTGGCCGAGGTGGGCCTGGCCCGAGTGCCGGACTTAGCTGGAGGTTTGACAGATCAGGAACAAGGCCAGGGAATCTGCATCTTCAGCACACTCCCCTGGTCTTTTGCATTGGGCAGGCAGATTTGTCCCCCAGAGGCCTACGATAAAACACAGGACTCCTGGGACAGAGGAAGAGAAACCTCAACGGTAAACTGGAAAAGACTGAAATGAAGTGAAATCAATCAGAGTTAGCGCCACCTGCCCGGGGGGGCCGCCTCCCTGCTGGTGAACGGAGAGCCTGGGCTGGGGGAGGGCAGGGAAGAATGTTTGCACAGCTCCCAGGGGTGGGGCAGGCCGTTGATGAGACCGCTCCTGGAAGCTTCCTGATTGGGATCAGCTCAGTCTGATAAGGCTGCTTGAAAGCCCTTTAGGGCCTCTTAAGGCAGCTGCCTCCTGGAGGGTGGGAGAAGAGACACCTGTCTCTTTGGCGCCCCTGTGTCACCTGGGGAACTTGCCCAGGCCGCCTTAGCCTGGGCCATGCTAGGTGAGCTTCCTAGAGCCATCTGTCGCCCTGCTGCAGCCCCCCTGGGGGTGGGGTGTCCTCAGGGAGGAGACCGTCCCTGCTCTGTCACCTTGAACAAGTGGTGTGCAGAGCCTTAACTTCCTTATCTGTAAACTGGAGATATAAATGCACCTGCTTCTCAGAAGCTCCTGGCCAGGATTAAATGAGATGCTATATACAGTGACTAGCAGTGGAAACTGACCCGGCGTTCCCAACTGATATTGGAACTGATATGGGAACTGGACTGATTCTCATTAGTTGTCGTTACTATGGAATGTCAGCACCCTCACTCCCTGCCAGAGCATGTGCCCCTTTCTCTGAAATCCACAGTCCTCTCGCTTAGCCCAGACCCCTTTTTCTCTTGCTCCATAAACAGCAGAGTGCGGGCACTATAAGACAGCCTTCTGGAGTCAGACTGTCCTTTACTGTGTATCCTCCCACTGACCAATCACTTACCCTGTGTGGATCCTGGTTCCCTCACCCCTGAAATGGGGATAAGCATAGTTTCCGGCTCTCTAGATGGTTGTGGGGAACGAATGTGTTAGTCGATAAACAGATAAAGCCGAGTGCATGCCTCAAGTGTGATGAGCACGCAGGAAATATGAGCTGGTCGGTATTGCTCAATACCAACCAGAAACTGGGCTCAGAGTAGGGCAATGTGGGCGCTGTTTTACTAGGGGAACTCTGTCCAGCTCCCCTGACCCCTCGCCACGCAAGCATGGGGAAAGAACAAAGATACAGAGTTGAGCCTTATTGGGCAAGTGTCAGACTCTTCCTGGAGAGTTGAGAGCCATCCCCCTCTCCCCCAGCCTGTCTGTCTGGGCCCCGTCTGGGTTTTCCTCGAAGGCCCCATCCCTGGCCCAGTTCTGTCTCCTTAATCTTAGGAAAGGGGCAGGATCTTCTATAGCTATGCTTTCTTTCTTGGCCCTTTGCCTGCCAGGCACCAACTTCCATACCATGTTAATGATATCGGCCATCAGTTCTTGTGCCACACGCTCTATTAATGGCATTGTATGTGTCCTCTGATACAGTTGCCCCCAGAGCCCCACCAGGTGGTTTTATTATTATGCCCATTTTACAGATGAGAAAACTGAAGCTCAGTTTTAGACCAAGGACACAAAACTTGGCAGTGTGAGTCAGGGATTCGAACACAGGTCTGGGTGATTCCAAAGCTCTTGCTCTTCCCTGCCCCTCAAACTGCTTCTGGAATGTGCCTCCCAGCTCAGAGGAAGGGCTTGGCTCTGGCGAGGGTCTCCAGGGCAGCCGTCCAGCCTCTGACTCCATCAACATCCTGAGATAATGCAAGCGGGAGGGTTCTGGAACTCACAAACCTGCCATAAAAATGCAATCTCTGTCATAATGGCCAGAATAATGTTGTTCTAACTTAGACAAATCGGGTGTTAACTTGTTACATTGTAAGGGGCGCCTCCACAGAGAGCTGAGGCTATGGAACAGCGGCAGGGCCATTTGTTGCGTGTACTTCCAAATCCATTAGCTCATCGGGTTTTCACAGCAACCCAGTAAGTGGGCAGGAGCCATGGGGCCCATTTTAGAGATGAGGAAACTGAGGCCTGAGAGGATAACACTACTTGCCCAAGGTCAGTGGCCAGACCAAGCTGGAAGCTCAAGGCCACAGATCATCAATCCAATTTGAATTCCTGGCCAACATTTAGAAATCAAGAGATTTTAGAGCGAAATCCTGTTTCTGGCTTCTGTGAAAAGTCAGACAATCTGGCTTCGCTGGGCCCACGTCCCACATGGCCGCAGTTGGCTGAGGCCGAACAGTGGCTGCCTCTTCAGACAGCATGTAAGTGCTAGGGGTAACTAGCTTGCTACCAACTTGCATCACACATTTGTGTGACTCTTCTTACTCCTGTAGGTGCAAGTTTTCTGCTAGATCTGTCTCCATCTCTCTGTGTGATCTGGAGTAAATTACTTCTTCTCTCTGGGCCTCCGCTGCCTCTTCCATAAAGCAAGGGGATGAGACTCGGTGCTATGGGGGCCCTTCCAGCTCCAGGATTCAATGTCCAGTGCCAGGCTCCAGGCAACGGAGGGGAGACCTGTAAAAAGTACAGGACTTTGCTCCTCAAAAGTGTATCAGTTATCTTTTGCTGCATAATAAGTCACCCCAAAGTTTACTGTCTTAAAACAGAGATTTATTATTTCTCCTGATTCAGTGGATTGGCTGGGTTCAGCCGGGCATTCAGTCCTCTCCATGTGGTGTCAGCCGGGATCACTCACAGGACCATATTCGGCTAGGTTGTGCTGGATGGAGGGTCCATCCTGTTCTCACATACCTTCTCTGAGGCCCTGGCAGGGATGACAGGGGCTGGACCCGCTCTCCCATTCCTCAGAATCTCTCACTGTTAGTAGTCCAGACTGACTTGCTTTCCATGGTGGCCGGCTCCCAGGACGGAGAAGCAGAAACTGCCCAGGCTTCTAAAGACCCAGGCTCTAACATCATAAAACATCACCCTTGCTGCCAAAAAAGTCACAGAATATCCCAGATTCATCCCAGGCTCCCTGATCAGGTTCAGTGTACAGGGAAATACACTGGGCTTGATTTTCTGCTCAATTGTTAAAGGAAAACCCCATTACTTCCTTCCTTCCCTCCCTCCTTCCCTTCTCTTCCTTCTTCCCTTCTTCCTTTCTTTTAGCATAGAATTGGACACACAATGTCCAACGTGGGGCTTGAACTCACCACTCACCACTCTGAGATCAACAATCGTATGCTGTACTGACTGAGCCAGCTGGGCACCCCAGGAAAGCCCCATTTCTTGGCCAGTGGTTTGACACATAAAAAGTGTGTTACTCTTAGGCTGCAACATGTCTTTGGAGTTGATGCTCAGAGCTCGGTGTCCCCTGCCCATCTACTTCACCAAGGAACATATCTCCATGTGCTCTAAGCCAATCAGTGGTCTGGACTTAGGTTTAGACCCCCCTTAATGGGAGAAGTGGTTTTGTGTTTAGAGATGGAAGGCATTGTTGGTGGCCATGTTTGGAGACAGTCTGCCACAGGGACTTTATAGTCTGGTGCAGGGGTGCAGGTAACAGGAAGCCAGAAGCCTCATTCCCTACCTTCTGTTCCCTCCCTCTCCACCGCCAACGCTGCCTCCCTGCATTGTCTTCCAGTGTTACCTGTCTCCCCTGAGAGGGCAAGGGACTCTCCAATTCACCTTCTCCCACGCCCGGCACAAAGCTCATGATAGGCACGAAATAGATATTGATGCGGTAAATTACAAATAATTGAAAACAGCAGCCAGAATCATACATAGAACTCCAAGATCTGGTGTGAGGCTGGAGGCTAGAGAAGGAGGCCCTGGTCTGGTGGGACCGAATATGGAGAACGGGGCCAAGGTGCCCCTGTGGCCTGGGGCAGGACACGTTACCCCTTGAGGCCTCAGTGTCCTAATCAATAAATTGAGGATCATGATTTCATCCACCTCAGACGGCCACAGCAAGAGGCTACTGTGTTCTCCATTCAACGGTAAAAGAACCCATAATGGTGTGACTGTGGTTTGTCGCTCCCACCTTGGCCCAGGGCCACCACAGGAGTAGGGAACTAAAAAGTGTAGAGGCATTGGTTTGTTGCCAGCAAATCTAAGTCTGGACCACAGGTTGGCTCACTGAGCTCTGAGTATCACCTCCAAAGACCTGCTGAAGACTATGGGCAGCACAGAGTCAAATTTTATGTTTTAAACCATTGAGCAAGAAATAGGGCTTCCCTGGGACACCAGGGTGGCTCAGTCAGTTACCCATCCAACTCTTGAGTTCACTTCAGGTCATGATCTCATGGTTTGTGAGATCGAGCCCCGCACAGGGCTCTGCTCAGAGGGTGGATTCTCTCTCTCTCTCACTCTCTGCCCCTCCCCCACTCACGGACTCTTGCGTGCACGTTCCTTCTCTGTCTTTCTCTCTCAAAATAAACAGATAAACTTTAAAAAGGAAAGAAAAGAAAAGAAAGAAATGGGGCTTCCCTTTGCTGACCGAACAGAGAATCAAGCCCAACATAATACAGATAATAAATTCCAGGAGTATGGCCAGAGACCCCAGACTCCCAAGCTGGCCCTGGTTGTGAATGAGTGAGGTGAGCTGGGTGTTAGCGGTACCCCCGATACAGCACATGACCTCGCTACCCACTCCTGACCGTGTTGTCATGCTGGAATTAGGGTTCAATTTTGCCAGATCTTCTGATTTTCAAAGTTTTGATGTTTATGGAAAAATGAGTTTTTTATATGTTTGCTCAGTTGATCCTGAAATATGGTCCTGGCCAAACCAAACCATGCTTGCCGGCTGGACCTGGGTCACTGGCTGGCGATGTACAAGCTCTAGGTTAGGTGCGCTGGGGAGAGTGAAATGGCAAGGGCATTGTTATCTCCGTTCTATAGATGGAGAGCCTGGGTTACTAAGAGCCGAAGTGACTTACCCAAGGTCACACAGCTGGTAGGTCATGAGGTTTGGAAATCCTTCTTGACGATGAATTGGGGGAATTTCTTTTCCTGTTACTCCCTCCACAGTTCCTGTTTCCTGCCTTCCAGAATGATCTAGAAGCATAAGCTCCTTCTTGCAGGTATCTGCCATGTCTGGAGGCAGAGGGCATGCCATCCTTTGGGCTGCTTCTTTGGGGCAGAGTTGCCGGAATTAAAGTCCATGGTCTTACAGTAGAGCCATGCCACGCTGGGCCTTAGGCTCTGACTCACAGCATGACCGTGGCCCTTTTGACTTACCTCTTTGAGCCTCTGTTTCTTCCTCTGTGAAATGGGGCTAGAAGGTCTTCCTAGGAAAAAAGTTCTTAGAGGATTCTTAAGGAACAGCCAGGAAAGAAGCAACTGGGCAGGCGTTCCAGGCAATGGGACGGCATCTGCGAAGGCTGGGCGGTGGGGGGAGGCCTCTGAGTGTGTAACGCTCTCGGGAGCTGGAGGGAGTCCCGTGTGGCTGAGAACAGGGCATGCCAAGCACCGGGGCGGGGTGCAAGCTGCCCGGCCGCAGCAGGGAGAGAGCGTGGGGTCAACATTCCCATTATGGCGACGACATATGTCCACAGCACCAACTTGTCACTTGGCCTGAGTCCATGGGAAGCCGGAAGGACAAAAAGCATCTGAAACGTGTAAGTGGGGAGAAAGCGGCTTAGTGCACAGTGGGATGCGTCCCGCTTGAATGGGGCTTCTCCGCCTCTCACGGGGAGGCAGAGCCTGGGAACAGCCTCGGCCAGGGCCTGCAGGGCCTTTCTGGAACCCACGAAAGACCGTGACCCAGGGAGTCTGTTTGAGTCAGGGCCCCGGCCGGTACGTCCTCTCCCCGGCCCCATCAGCGTCAGCTGTCATTCCCCACGGCCTGAGATGGCAGCTCCTGTGGCTCTCAGGAGGACAGCCTGACCTGCCAAGGAGGCCCTGACGCTGGGTGTCCCTGCGCTGGCCCGGAAGCCAAGCCACGCTGGCAAAGCTTGGGACTCCCTTCTGGAGCTAAAGGGTTCTGATATCCCCTTGGCCTGGGTCCAGGGATGTAGGAGAGGCAGGAGACACAGGGGCAGGATCCTGGACTTGGGAGATAGGCGGACGGTTCAAATCCCAGCTTCTCCACTTGCTAGCTGTGATGCCTTGGGTTGGGTCACTTTGTCCTCAACCTTGGGCCCTCGTCTGTAAATTGAGGGTGATAGCACCTACCCTGTGGTGCCGTGTGGGGAATTAAAAGAGATAATGTATGAAAAGCAGGTGTTTACTGAACCTTTCCCAGCCTTAGTTTCTCAGCTGTTTCATGAGAATAATAATAATAATAAAGGCAGCTAACATTTATGGAGGGCTTGCTAGAGACCAGGCACTGTGTTTAGGTGTTATTGTTACGTGCATCCTACAGATGAAAAAAGTGAAAGCTTAGAGACGTTAAATAATTTGTCTACAGTCATTGGGTCAGTAACGGAGCTAGAATCCACACTCAGGGACCCTGACTCCAAGAGAGATCCATAAAGAGCTGATTTCTTTTCTTGTTCTTTTTAACATTTCAAACATACAGGGAAGTTGAAAGTATAGTAAAATAAACACCTGTGTGTCCTTCACCTCGATTCAACAGTTGTGCACATTTTTGCCACACCTGCATCTCTTTTTGTACGGGTATGTGTGCCCGTCTATGCGTATTTGACCGCAAGTCACAGACATGGACAAAGAACTAGTGTTTACTGAGACTTGATCCAGGTATGTCTGCAGCCTGCACCGTTCACCACTGTTTTAGATCACATGTTGAACATTGGCAGCGACTGGGAAGAACACTTGCCCCTGGATTGCCTCATTCAGTCCCTGTCCTCCCTGGCCTAGGTGGGAGCTGCCAAGGTCTTCATCATTTTCAGAAGAAGGAGGAAAGACTCAGAAGTTAAGTAACTTGCAGCAAAATATGAGGTTGGGATTTATACCTGTATCTGCTTGATAGCAAAACCTGTCCCACAAAGCTTTGGGGGGGCACTTTTCTCCCTTCCAGATGTACCCCTATTATAACCACCGGAACACAGCCCAGGTCAGGAGATGACCACGTGGCTCCCAGCAGTAAGAGATAGCCCTTTCTTTATAAGAATCAAAGGGAAACTGGAGAGTCCAATGGGCTCAGAAAAACTGGGGACTGGCCCATAGTCCACAGTTAACCAGGTGGTTGTGAGGTTTCAGGCCTTTGGACTTCTAGAATCCACCATGCTATTTCGTGTTGCCCCCTTGCCTGGGCACCCTCCTTACCTCTCTCTGGCTAATTTCTGATGCTGATAGAGACCAAACTTGCACATCTCCTTCTGTGGAAGCTTGCCCTGACTTCTCCCTCTGATCCCTCCTGTTTCTCCGGACAGTGTTGAGCTTCTTCTCCTCGGTGGCCTTTGTGTTCTTGGTGGCACCTTTTTTTTTTTTTACATTTTTAAAAAATGTTTATTTATTTTTGAGAGCAAGGACTCACAAACTGTGAGACCATGACCTGAGCTGAAGCCAGCTGCCCAACTGACTAAGCCACTCAGGCGCCTCAGTAGTAACTTGTACATATTACCTATTTTATAATGCATATGTTAGCCCGTACTCTGTACCATATCAACATGTCTGGCTTCCCCCCAACCGTCCTGGGAGGTCCTCAACCATACTGGTTGACTAGTGTACAGTTGAATAAGTGGAGTAGCTGAACAGTTGGAGGAGTGCTTAAGTGATTGACGGTTGGATGGGTGAGTGGCTGGACAGACAGAGGATGAATGAATGGAGAGTTGCATGGATTGGATGGCTGGATGAGTAATGGGCAATTTGAAGGTTGGTTGGATGATTCGATGGATGGATGGATGGATGGATGGATGGATGGATGGATGGATGGATGGATGATAGGGGGATAGTTCTGTGGTTTAGACAGTTGGGTGGATAAATGGATGGAAGAATGAACAGTCACCCAAAGCAGAGTTCAGTTCTCCACCTCTCTAGATGTCCTTTGGTATCTGGACTGTGATATTTCCTTATTCTCCAATTTCTGGCCCTGGAAAGAGCTGGCAAACAGCATAAATCTCCAGGTTTGAAGAAACCTTCTGAGCCATTGACTGTGGATTTGCCAAACTTTGTGCACGGAGGAGTTCTGGAGAAGTTGGCCCCCAAATTGAATTTCTGTAAAGTAAATCCTATTTTCCCATTGACTTGGCTCATACTTTTGGAGATATGTTCCTGCTGTCAGGGGCCGGTGCTCTCAGAGGCTGGTGACAGGTGGAGGAAGAGCTGGAGCTCCCCTGGGCATCAATTGCCTTGAGCTTCCACTCACTCAACCTTGAGAGCAGACTGATGCTGGCCAGGAGCACGGGAGCTTGGAGCCATGGGGAACAGATCTGGCATCTGGTCCCAGAAGCTTCATCTGCCAGTGGGATGCTATGCTGCTAGGCTTCTGGGATAGCACACTCGGTCTCCTCCAGACTTTACTGTTTCTGTTCATCTGTCCATACAGACTTCCTTCCTTTCCATATTCCACCTTCCTTCTATCCATCCATCCGTTCATCCATCGATACCTCCATTTATCTATCCATCCTCCATTCATCCATCCTCCATCCTTCCCTTCCCCCACCCCCCTCCCTCCCTCCATCCATAGTCTATCCATTTAACAGTCATCTATGAAAACCTGTAGGGTGCTAAACAGAAATGACACTGTGATGTCAATGAGTTATATTCCAGTAGAAGGTTAGGACAGGTCTCCCCCCTCTTCCTTTTCTATCTCTTCTTTCTCTTCCCTTTCTCGTTCTCTTTCTTCTCTTCCTTCAACAGCGTCATCATAGCAGACTCTCCGTACTTGGTCCCTATTACATGCTGGGCACCATACTGGCTGCTTTTCAGACATGTTCTCACTGAATCCCCTCAACAACAGTGCATAATAGTGACTAACATTTGCTTTGCAGATGAAAAAGCAGGTTCAGAGATGATGGAATGTATTGAGTGCTAAGGGGAAATCTCTTCTAGCCTGGGCTGTCGGGGAAGGGGTATTTGGCTACGTGGGATTTTTGACACACAAAGAATGGAATGAAGGGTATTCTTAGCAGAGGGCACAGTCTAAGCACAGACCTAGAGGCTGGAAAAGGGCAGGTTTGCAGAAGCCAGAGTGAACATAAGTGTGTGAGGGAAATGGGAAGTGAGGCTGACAGAGGAGGTCTGTGCCAGGGAAGAGAGGCCTCGAGTGACAAGCGAGGGCATTTGGACTTGGTGCTTGGTAGTAGGGAGCCACTGAAATAAAACAGAAGCAGAGAAGGGTTCAGGAAGAAGGCTGTGGAGGCTGGCATCAGGGGAAGGATCCAGAGCAAAGAGGGGCAGGCTCAAGGCTGAGAGTGGCCGCACAGGTCTGGCCTCGAATAAGCCAGACCCTGGGTGCAGGGCAGTTCTGTGCAGTCAGTCACTCTGGCTGTGGGAGGGCCCAGAATGCAGTGGGAAGGGGGGCCAGAACAGTGGGGACCCTGACTGAGTGAGCACATCAGAGGAGGACAGCTACCTGGCCCCTTCTTCTTGACCAGAGCCCTCCAGCTCCCAGAGTGCTCTTTGGGGCCCTGTCCTTCCCCTCCTGCCCCCTCTACACTTTACCCCTCCATGCCAGGGAAGGGTTGTGTGCATTCTGCTGGGGCTCAACCCTTCCACAGAGCCCAGACAACCCAAGCAGCACACCGGGAGCCATCCAGCATTCAAAATACTGCAGCTGGGAAACTGAGGCCCAGAAAGAGCACCTGCTTGAGGTCACAGAAAGCCAGCTGCAGGCCTGGAGCTTGGGGCTGGGTCCGCATCTCTAAATCACTCTTTATGAGGGAGGTTAAGACCTTTAAAGTTCTTAAGACCTTTCTTAGCCATTAGAAACTTGGATAAATTATTTAATATCTGCCTCTAATCCTTTTGAGAATGAGGTAGAACAAAAATAAAGAGTGGAGATTTTAAAAACGACGGAGCCGTTTTGGTCTTCAGTTTACCCATCTGTAAAATGGGAATAACAACAGCAAAAACAAGACATCAGCTGGTCCTTTCTCTCCCTGTAAGATTGTAAACTTCACAAAGGCAGGGATTTTTGTCCCTTATTTACAAGCGTCTAGCGTGGTGCCTGGGACATAGTGTCCGTCATCAGCAGGTGAATGAATGAACGAGGAAAGCCACCCCCTTCATGGACTCCTTACAGTGTGCCAGACCAGCACAAAGCCTTTCACGGGCAGACTCCTGCTTGATCTCAGGACCATCCCATGAAGTGGATATGATTATCTCCCCCTTTCAGATGAGGAAACTGAGGCTCAGAGAGGTTGTATGTGACTTGCCCGTGGTCACAGGACTTTGAGCGATATTGCTGAGATTGAAACCCTGCTCTGTGTGACCCTGCCGGCCACAGGACCGTGTTGCTACAGAGCTGAGCAAACGCCATGGTGTTTCTGGACCTATTTCAGGGCCTGGCCCAGAGCTGAGCTCAAGGTACCATGTCTCTTGCTCTTTCCTCCCGCACTGCCCTTCCCTGGGCCTCAGTGCTCCTGTGTGGAAAGCTTCGGGGCCAGACTCTGGCTTTTCCGGGGTCTGTCCACAGGGACCTCTCACCCTAAGGAGGACCTTCCCCTTCCGTCCACCACCCCACCCCTACGGCCAGTTGTCCTGCTGACGGTGACCGACTCCCGTTCCAAAGAGAAAAGGCCTCCGGGGGTCGGTCAGTTCTCACTTCCTCTCCTGGGGCGCTGGCACCTCTGCGGTCTCTCTGCTGGCTTCTTCCCGAGGGGCCCCACTTGGCCTCTAGACGATCCACCTGGACGGCAGCACCCGGTGGCCTTCGGGAGGGGTGTTCTCTCCCTGATGGCGTCCGTCCCAAGGTGCGAGGCCCCAGCTGCACGCGGCGGCCGAGCTGCCGCTCTGTCTGGAGCACTGCTCGGAGAAACAAACACAGCTGTGTTTATTCCAGAAATTACACATCCTGATAATCTGCTCACTCGGGGTAATGCCTCCCAGTTAGGATCACAGGGGGAGCCGTGCCGACTTTCCTGAGTCTGGGTGGATTTTCATTCTCTGTGACAACTGTTCTTTGGGCCAGACCTTGGTCAGCGAGTAGACCTCAGGCAGCAGACAGCTAGAGACCTTTGGAATGCTCAGGCCTGAGGGCAGTGAGGATTCTCACCTTTGCCTGAGATGCTGGGAGGAGAGGATCTTTTGCCTTGAAGGCTCCAAATTGGGGGACCTGAGTCTGACCCTGCCCCCAGCCCTGGCCACAGAGGGACACAGACACACAAACATATGGACCTATGCTAAGAGGATATCACCTGAAATTGGATTTTCAGTCCCAGCATGTCTCTCTAAAACATTCCTGTGACTTCCTAATTCTTTTAGGATAAAGAGCCACTACTGTCAGGGTCCAGAGGCCCTGCCTGGCCTGGCTGCTGCCCTTTCCCTGGCTTGTCTCTGTCACACACTCATCCAGAAGTTCCAGCCACTCTGGCTTTTTGATTCCTTAGACTCCCTTCCAGCATTTCCTTTGCAGTGGGTGGTCCCTCTGTCTGGAATGCTGTTCCTTTCACTCATCACCTGGATTGTTCTCACCCATCCTCCACTTTTCCAGGGAAGTTTCCCTGAGTTTCCTGATAATTCCACAGGCTGACGTTCTGTAACATTTGTCAGTCATTATTTTCAAATAATCAGTGTGTTTCTTTGCTCATCTGCCTCTCCCACCAGACTGTAAATTTCATAAGAGAGGGACTATTATTGAATTGCTGTATCACTAGAGTCCCCAGGCCTAGCATAGTGCCTGGCCCATAGTAGGTGCTCAATAAATATGTACTGATTGGAAGAATGAATGAAGGAAGGAACGAGCAAACAGTTCTTTTTTTTTTTTTTTTATAAATATTTTTATTTATTTCTAGGATAGAGAGAGACAGTGTGAACAGGGGAGGGTCAGAGAAAGAGGGAATCACAGACTGAAACAGGCTCCAGGCTCTGAGCTGGCAGTCAGCACAGAGCCCAACGCGGGGCTCGAACCCACGAACCATGAGATCATGACCTAAGTGAAAGTCGGACGCTTAACCGACTAAGCCACCCAGGCGCCCCACGAGTGAACAGTTCTTGGGTTAAACGAAAGGAGGAAACGCTTCTGTTTGTTCTTTTGGGTGACAGTTGGCAGAGTGCTGTCACATCGTCATCTCTCTTTAATTGAACAGACTGGTATTGAAGTCTGCAGGGGCTTGACACAGGGCCAGGCCCCAGGGTGGGGGTGGGAGACCCAGAGTGAATCAGGCGTCGTGGGCCTTGCCTTCAGGCGCTCACACACTGGATGTGCACATCCCCCTGGGACGAAGAGCCCACTTGGATTGTTCTAGTGGACGGAGGAGGCTTCGGATACTCAGAGAGGGGAAGTAACTTGGTGGGGACATAGAGTGGGTATGTGGGGACAGATGTACATTCAGATATGGTGGCCATCAAGTCTGCTGATCCTTTCCTTTCTTCTCTCTGGCACTCAGATGGGTGCAGCCCATAGGTCCCTGGCCTCTGGGGGTCTGCAGCCTGGTGTCTTGACATCCAAGCCTCTTAGCTGTGTGCCTGTAGGCAGTACAGACTGTCCTGCTGGAAATAGTATCCAGTGAGCAGGACAGGTGGTAAGGATGCTGAGAAGAAAACTAGGGCAGAGGATAGGTCTCAGCAGAGGTCTTTCAGAGGAGGTGATGTTTGAGCAGAGGCCTGAAAGAAGCAAGGGATGGAAACCTGGAGGAGGGTGTTCCAGGCAAAGGGAGAATCAGTGCAAAGGCCCTGAGGCAGGAACATATGAAGCAGCTAGTGTGCTGGAGCAGGAAGGCCAGGGGAGGGGCGGGGGCGGAGAGCAGGAGGAGATGACATCAGAGGGGACAGAGGCCACTGTCAGGTGGCAGGGGTGGGGACATGTCCATAGACCACCTTGGTTTTGCTCCCTGAGCTTCTTTGTTCAATTTGGGATGAGGGAGGGGAGGAGAGGAAACACTGTACATTTCTTCTCGCCCTGATCCTTTACCCCTCCCCCCGCCGCAGGAGGCTCTATCGGCGTTTGTGATGCGGAAGTATCTGTCTTCTTGTTTGTAACACAAATTAATAATTTATTGACAATTCGATCCCCTGGCAGCTGCACTGGCAACTTGGGCACGTGCCGGGCTGTTGTGGGGGCAGGAGGGCAGAGGGCAGGGGACAGCCCGGCGTGGGTGCCACCCCAGCCTTCATCAGGACCCACAGGGTGACCGCCGGTCCCTTTCCCTCTTTGGGCCATGGTTCTTCTATCTAGGATGGGAGGCTGTGAGCTGGAACCTTCCACCCTGGCCAGCATGACTACGTGGCCCGCATCCTGGGACACAGGCACATTGAGCACCTGCCGTGTGCTGAGGTCCTTGGAACAACACACAGAGCACTGAGCCCGAAGACTGGGCCAAACGATAGACGTTGGTCCTCGATGGTTAAAGGAAGCCAGGCTGTGCGCTGCAGTGGGGGGCAGCTGACTGGGGGGCTCCCAGCTCTTATGAGATGTGACCCGGGACATGTTGCTTTGCCTCTCAGAACCCCCCTTCCCTTGCCTGAGGAAGAGGGATATTAGGAGTCTGTACTTAACTTATTCAGTTGTGACACATAGTAAGTGCTCAATAAATGATCGATCGTCGTCATTACATAGAGGCCAGGACACAGAAGCCAGAGGGAACACCTCTGTCCAGGCTGTGCCCTGCCCCCATCCACATCCAAGGAGATTTTGCCTGATCCTCGGGCCCTGTAGTCTTAGGGTTGATTTGCCCTTGGGTCTCAGACCTTGCAGAGCCCAGCAGCGGTGGCCCGGGAGCCAGCGCCCTCTAGAGGAAGGGGCTCCATTTCAGGGCTGTTCGCGGGCCGTGTAACCCCAGGCTGGGGACAGAGCCTCTGAGCTCCAGGGGTGATGAACGTCCCCATCTGTGCGGTGGGGATAAGAAGAGCTGCCTCCCAGGGTTGCTGTGAGGGTGAAATTTGGAAAGGGCTCAGAGGGTGGGGCTCAGTGCGCTCTGTCTCCCTTCTGCCCAGATGTGTGGGCCAGTTGTCTCCCAGGAGGGAGAGCTGAGGGCTGCGGGGCCCTGGGAAAGGTGAGGGGGGCACGGGGAAGGTGGTGGCCAGATGCCTGGAGGTGAGAGGCAGGAGGATTTGGGGAGGGCTCGGGGGCAGCCAGAGGGCGGCTCTAACAGTCCTCTTTAAGTTTTGAGAAAACCTTTCCCCCATCTTCATATAATTAAGAGTATTTTTAAAATGCTGTGTTGAAACAAAAATAGTCCATTTCCATATGACCTCATTTCATGCCACGCCCCCTACCACACATGCACATGCATGTGGGCGCACAGAGGACCAGAAGTTAAAGCTGCCTTTTGTGGCTTTGCTAGAGGGTTCTTTTTTTTTTTTTCTTTTTCTTTTTTTGCCTAGCAGGTAAATATTTAGGGGACTTCCTCTCTATTTTCTGATTTACAACCAGAGGCCCTTGAGGGGTCTTTAACCAGAGCTGACACTGCAGCTCCCTGCAGTTTGAAAGGGCTGCTCACAGGTCCTGAGTGGCTCTTCCAGCGTGCCGTCCCAGGAGGGGGTGTCACTGTGACCCGCAACGGGAGGGGTGCCACACCACCCTCATCTTTTTGCCATCAGTATCTGGCCCGGTCCACGGTCAAACTCAACCAATGTCTGTGGAATACAGATGAGGAATGAAGCCCATGATACAAGTGGGAAACCGAGACTCAGAGGTGCAAGCCCTTGACCAAGTTGATTTTTGCCCAGATTCAAACCCAGGACCGTCCACCTTCTCTGTGTGCCCCTCTCCCAGCCGCCTTTCTAGTTAGCCCCTTCGTTTTCAGATGGAGAGAGGGAGACCCAGAGAGGTCAAAGGGCCTGTGCCAGGTCACAAGGCGATGAGTACCAGCGGGAGTGACAGCAAAGGTCACAGAGTAACGATGGGAATGACAGCAAGTACTAACCCCGCGTGGACTTTACAAAGCAGGTTCGCATAACAGTCTTGAGCATATACTGCAGCCTTTCTCTGTGCTGAGTGCGTTGCTTCGTTGAATCAGCTGTGAGCAGGACTATTATTCCCTCTGCCTTCAAGATAAGAAAGCCGAATCTCTGGGAACTTTGGGACCTTGCCCAAGGCCACGCAGCCAGTAAGTGGCAGAGCTACGATTTGAACCCATGATCTTCTGACTCCACAGCCCATGCTCAAGCTACTATACCAGGCTGGTGGGACTTGGTGGGGACAGAGCCAGAAGTTGAACTCAGGACTCCTGACTCTTGGCCTCCTGGTTTCTAAGAGGTGACTCCACCCAAGAGGCGACCCCTGTCAGGAGCTCCTGAGTAGGAAGGACAGACTTGTGCCCTGGGCCCCCCACTGGAGGCCAGCCTGGGGTGGGGCAGGGGGCTGGTGTCTCTCCTAGGCCTCTTTGAGTGGGGCTTGGGACCAGCCCTGGCAGTTTGCAGGGTCCCTTCACCTCCAGTCTTGACTGAGCCTCCTAACATCCTCTTTTTTTGTTTTTAGATTTTTAAAAAATATTTATTTATTTCTGAGAGAAAGAGAGAGAGAGCGCGCACAAGCAGGGGAGGGGCGGGGGAAGACAGAATATCTCTGCTGTTAGCACAGAGCCTGATGCGGGGTTTGAACTCAAAAACCGTGAGGTCATGACCTGAGCCAAAGTTGAATACCTAACCGCCTGAGCCACCCAGTCGCCCCTCCTAACCTTCTCTTGAGACAAGGAGGGCAGGGCTCTCCAAGTCTTCAGATAGAGAAACTGAGGCCCAGAGATGTGTGTACACCCAGGAAGGTACAATGGAAATGTCAATGTTCTTTGATTGTAGTTCTTAACTTCTTTTGGGTCATGAAGCGCTTTAAGAAGCTATGAACTTCCCACCTCTCAGAAAATTGGAGACATATGCACACGTTCTCTTATGTACAAGTTTTGGGAACTCAGAGGAGAAGCTTCTGTTGTATTGCTCTGTGGTGCCAATGATAATGACAGTGTCCTTTTACCGAGCACCTGCTTTGTGGCAGGCAGAGTGTTTGATGCCGTCTACACATCTTTTTATTTGGTCCTCATAGCAGCCCTGCAAGGTGGGGAAACTGAGGCTCAGAGAGGGTAGCACTCCCTGAGTCTGCACCGCAGGGATTTGAACCAGCTCTGCCCCATTCTGCGGGGTGCACTCTCTCACCTCTGGCCTGGGGAGTGCAATGCTACAGCATCCTCCTGAGGCTCTTGCCAAGAGCCAGAGGCACTGAGGAAGTTCAGAGTTCGTAGGTAGTTTCTGCTGCCTTTGCAGAGGGAGTGCTGGCTTCTGTCAGGGCCGGAGAGCAAGGGCTGCACTGGGGACCAGCTCCTCTAACTTCTTGGGAGCTGCCGACATGGTGTCTCTTCCTCCACTTCCAAGGGATCTGATTTGGGAATGGCCCCCCTCGGTTCTATGGGACTGGAAAATCTGAGTCCAGTTTGGGCTGGACTCCTTTGGAGTTATCCAAATGGCGGTTCATCTAATTGGGGAAGCCTGTCTTCCCTGAAACTGCCCCTCCTGCCCCAGGACAGCCTCCTCACTCTCCCAGGGCACCACTCAGAGCTCTTCTGAAAGGAATCTGCCCGAGGGCCGGAGAGGTGATGAGGTCACTGGGCTTAGAGCAGAGCCCCTTGTTAGCAGAGCAGCCACGGGAGCCTTGTGTGGTGTTTAAGAGTGTGGGCTTTGGATCTGGTGGACCTGGGTTCGAATCCTGACTCAGCCACTTGCATGCTCTGTTACTTTAGATAGGCTGCTTTCCCTCTCTGAGCCCCAGTTCCCTGTCAGTAAAGTGAGGATGAGAATATTTCACAGAGAGGCACTCAGCACCATGTCTGGCACAGAGGAAGTGCTCGATAAGTCTAATGAGTTGGTCAAAATTATTGTTGTCGGAAGCAGAGGGTGTGTGTGTTGGGGGAGGAGGGTCGTGCTGGCCAGATCCGTGTCTGCAGGAAGGCTGGTCAGGGCTAGGCGCCCCCTTTCCTCCTTGTCAAGGAGGAAGACTCTACCTGGAGGGGGTTGAGTAAGGAGCAAGCAGGCCAGTGGGGAGGGCGGAGGGTTGGGGACAAGGAGGCCCCTCTTGCCTGGCTGGTGTGCGGAGTGAGGCCCAGGGGCCGGGCCCAGAGGCACAAAAGACTCTTCCCTTCCACTTCCCTCCCAAATAATTCTGGAGGCTGGACAAAGAGGCCTCGGGGCCCTCTTCCCAGTGCATAAGCAGGGGCTCTGTTCAGCTGCCCCCCCACCCCACCAACCCGCCTTGGTCGCTGTGCTGGCCACAGCGTGGTTCCCCGGGGGGTGGGACGGGGCCTGGGAGCGTCAGGGGGGCCCTGCGGGCCGCGGTCTGGTTCCCATAGGAGGCCCCTTCACAGCTTCAGCGCGAGGCCCTTCGGGGGTGGGGGCAGCCTCTGCAGCCCGACACGTCTGTGCCGCTGACACTGTGGCAGGGTCACCGTGGATAAAGGCGCTGCCCAGACCTCGGGCCCAGCCTGGGATGGGGCTTTCTTGTCAGGGAGGAGCTTTTCTTCCCAGCACACTGTGGGGCGGCGGCAGGGGGTCACCCAGCCTCAGAGGATAATGGAACTTCGTTGATGGAGACACAGGACCCGGCCTGCCCCCTCACTGCCCCTCCTCGGAGCTGGGAGTGGCGGGGGGGGATGCTGGGGGCGTCTGTTGGCTTAGAAATGTCAGCTGCCACCTTGGCAATGGCTCTTTCTGAAGGGAGACGCCCCCTAGAGGCCTCTGGGTATCTGTGGATCCAGCCATTGGCCTGACTAGGAATCTTGGGCCAGTCATCCAAGCCTCAGTTTCCTTATTTGGCTGGCTTCTAGGTCTTGGGAGAGTACCCCAGAGCCAGCCAGTCCTTTTCATCTGTGCTTCCCTTTCTGCCTGGCCATTCCAAACCCTCCCAGATGCTCCATCCTACAACCACCACCAGAGCTCACCCTTCCTCTGCTGTTGGTGATCTCCGGACCCCACAGAGCATCACCACTGAGGCTTCAGAACTGCAGCTCAGACCATTCAGTCCCCTGCTCAGACCTCAGGTCCTTTGTTGTCTAAAAAGTCAAAGTCAAAGTTTCTCCTGATTTTACTAACCGAGCCGCGTGGTGGCCTGGCCCCTGTCGACCTCCCTGCCTGTCCTATCATCCGTAAGCTCTAGGTTTCAAACATATATGTCATGAACTCCGGTGCCCCTAGACCTTTGTTCGGGGCCCTCACTGTTCCCTAGAATGAATGCCGTTCTCTGTCTAGCGAACTCCTAGTCATCCTTCAAGGCCCAATTCAAATGTTCCCTCCTTAGTATATCCTGCTTTGTACCTGCCCTTGGTCCTTTATTCACAGCTCCTTTATACATGACCTTAAAACACCAAAGTGTAGCTAATTTCGTCCACATCGGCCTCCCTGTAAGACTGGAATGCAGACACTTTCCAATCTCATTCATTATCGGGCTGCCAGTGCCCAGCACAGGGTCTGTTACCATCGGGCTCTTAAACCGATGCTTTATGAATGAGGGAATGAATGAATGCAGACACTGTCTGCCCATAAAAATAACTTCCTCCTCTATCCTAGAAGCTTTTACAACTCAGCGTGACGCCCTCTCAAGACCTTGCAAGTGGGAGGAAGTGATCATAATACACAGGCTGTTCCTGATGCATCGAAAACTAGGCGGGACCCAGAATGATCCTGAAGCTGGGTCTTGGGCCAGAACAGGGTGGCTCTTTTATCAGCCCAGCCCTTCAAAAGCTCTCTGAGTTCATGCCCTGCCTTCAGCAGGACCGAATGAAGCCATTTACAGGTGAAAAACACCACCTCGTCTCAGAGATGAGAAATCCCCACTTTGGGGCAGAAGGGATTCTTGGGAGCCCATCCTGGCCCCGCCCCCTCTTTGGGGGTAATTTCTGCAGAAGCACAGATGGCTCTATTCACTGAGGAGTCTGGTCTTAGCTTTCCTTCCTCTCTTCCCTTTATCATTTTCTTGTTCCTAAATATGCCTGGCTCCATCGATGTCTGTATTGATGATCTTTCGAAAGCCAGCAAACCTCAAATGTTCTTGGTCTCTAGCTCTCAAGCATCAGTGGTAAATAATGGTAATGGTCACTAGAGTAATAGTGTCCATCTCTGAGCATGCCTGGGCACCAGGTGCCATGCTGAGCTCTGCTGGTGCCTTATCCCATTGATCTCCCTAACTGCTCCTTGCAGTGGGGGCTGCCGTCATCCCCATATCGCAGATGAGAAAACCAGGGTTCACAGAGGCAAAGTCATTTTCCCGAAGTTTCCCAGCTAGCAAGTGGCAGAGCCAGGGTTCAAATCCCCATATGAGTTCTTTGCCCTTTTCTGTTTGGGGACCACACTGCAGCTATCAACCCATTCATTTATCAATCATTTTGGGGGGTTTTTTGTTTGTTTTTTTGAAAAAGAGAGCACGAGTGAGCAAGGGACAGAGAGAGAATCCCATGAGGGGCAGGAGAAGGTGAGAGAGAGAGGGAGAGTACTACGGAGCCTGATGGGGAGGGGGAGGAGCTCAAGATGACCCGATACAGGGCTCGAACTCACGAACTGTGAGATGACCTGAGCCGAAGTCAGATGCTTCATCAACAGCACCACCCAGGTGCCCCACCCCCATTGTATGTCACTTTGATCATTTAATCCCGCCTTGCATTCAACAGATGTCTACTGAGGGCCTACTATGTGCTAGTGTTCTGATGCAGAGATTAGATTGAGGCCTGGAAAGAGGCAGAGAGGAGGAGAGGCGTTCTCCAGCCATGATGGAGGACCCCTAGAGCTGAGGCGTCCCCACAGTCCTACAGGTTGGGGATCATGCCCCCGGCATGTTAGGAGGGAGAGAGCATGTGTGGGAGTCTTGGCTGACATACTGAAGCGTGTTCAGAGTTTTGGAATCGGCCCCCATAGCTTCTAGTCTTAGCTGCCACCTTTTCCTTTTCACCACATCACCCCCTCCCCAAGCCTCATTTCTGAAATGGGCTGAGCTGCCCGGCTCACCTGGTTATTCTAAGGCCCAGCTGGATAGAGGGCTTGGCACTGTAGGTCACACCCACGCCAGTCCGGGCATTCACACATGGATGGCCCCCGGCAAGTCAGAATCAGAGACACTGGTTTGAGCCCACCCGGCACAGCTGCCCAGCCCCGAGCTGGAAGTGGAGCGCAGTCTCCCTGCCCCCCACGCCCAGCCTGGCCTGGAATCAGACTTGGATTTGATGAGTGATTCATAACCTGACGCTGCAGAAAGTTTGCCGGGCCGCAGAAGGGCTGCCCGGGGTTTGTGGTTTTGAACGCGGAGAAGAATTCCCTCATCGGCTCAGGGTAGGATAACTTACTTGTTGAGAGAGATATTTTCACAAAATAAATCCTTAGAGAAACCAGGCGCTGAGGCAGGGAGGCCTGGGGAGGGATTATCTAAATAAACCCCGTTTTTGAAGCTCCAGGCCCAAACGATTTGCCTGAGCCTTTTGTTGCTTCCTCATACTCAGCTTGAGGTCCCCAGGGACCCTGGGATCTTTTTTAATGGTACCGATGCATCCAGGTCCTTTCCATCTGGGTGATGTCCCCATCGTTCGGCCTCACTGTAATTCTCTTCCAATAGGGTCACTGGAGGTATGGGGGTTTCTTTGGTGGTGGGGGCGTAGGTGTCATGATTCAGCTCATCTACTATTCTTTTTTAAACAAGGTTGCTGTTCATATTTTGGTCAGGACGGTTCTTTTGTGGGATGTTCTGCCCACTGCAGGATATTTAGCACCCCGGGCTTCACCCTGTAAATGCCAAGAGCAGCCCCCTTGTGCCCCCACAATTGTTAAACGACGACCCCATGGCCCTGCTGTCCTGCAAGCTAGCTGGTGGCCAGTGGCCCTGCTGCAGAGTCAGCAGCGAGCAAGGGCGCCCACCTATCGTCTGTACAGCAGCCCAATCTAAAACGGCCTCTGCACGTCTCTAAATGCCACCCAGGGGGCACGGAGCCCAGTTGAGACCCACTGCCCTGGCCACGGCCTCCTGTCCTGCCACCCTCAATGTGTGCTGTTCCTTTCACTCAGCCCGCCTCTTCACACTGCCTCACCCTTTTGCTCCTGAGGTTCCCTCCCCTGGAATGCCCTTCCCTGCCCCCTCCATTCACTTCAGGAGCCCCACCTCCTTAGCCCCAGAAGCCCCTGTGCAGAGCAGCCAGCAGCATCCTGGCTCCTCCAACTGGTCCTGAGGTGTGGCCTTGGACTCTGTCCTCGGCTCTCTAAGCCTCATCTTTTTTTTTTTTTTTTAATTTTTAATGTTTTATTTATTTCTGAGAGAGAAAGAAAGAGACAGCGTGAGCAGGGGAGGGTCAGAGAGAGAGGGAGTCACAGAATCTGAAGCAGGCTCCAGGCTCTGAGCTGGCTGTCAGCACAGAGCCCGACGCGGGGCTCGAACCCACGAACCGTGAGACCGTGACCTGAGCCGAAGTCAGACACTCAACCGACTGAGCCACCCAGGTGCCCCTCTCTGAGCCTCATCTTACTGTGAGGAGCAGAATAGAACTTTCTTCCCTTGGTTGTGGGGCAGGGTTTGTACAAAGCTCTTAATTGGGTGCCTGGTCAAGGAAGCACCTAGTGAGGGGGAGCCCCCCCTGCCCATGGCCCTCGTGCCCTCCCTGTGGTGGTGGAGGGGCAGCCCCCTCTCCGGGGGCCCCTACGCAGCAACAACAGCCTGGCCACATGGGGTGCTATGTGGACCAGTGGGTGTGGACTAAAGGTGGTCAGTGGGACTGGCGATGGCTTCAGAGACCCCCACCCGCTGATCCTCTGGTTCTATCCAGGCGCCCCACCCCCACCCCTGGCTCTCCCTCTAGCCTTGGGAGACGTCTCCTCACTCACCCTGGGGCTGCTGGGACACGGCTCCCTAAACTGACACCGTGAGAGTCTGTCCCCTCTACTTTATCCTCTAAGTAAAACTCCTTAAAACTGAGTTCCTACAGCTGTCTATTTTCCCTCCCTTCCTGACACCTGGCTGCTCTCCCCCCACTCCCCCGTCCACGCCCCCCAGTCTCCCTCTTATCTAAATCCCAAGCCGCCTTGTCTCTCCTTGAGAGATAAGGGGATTCCCTCTCCCTGCCCCCCTCCTCCCCCCTCCCCCACAGATACTGCAGTTACCCGCGCAGCACTCCCTGCCTGACACTTGGAATAGCTCCCAGCACATAGTAGGCACTTAAATACTTGTTGAGTGATTGGATGACCGTGTGGCCCATCTGTTCCTCCTGTTTGGAGATTTGGAATGAAATCTAAAAGCCTCAGGGAAGGCAGGATGTATTTGCTCTGACAGCCTGGTTTTCTTCCCAGCAAAAAACTCGATCGGTTTCTCATGTCGGCCCAGCTGGGGTGATAACCGTACTGACGGGAGCGACAGGAATAGTTAACCTGCACGAGCACTTAAAACGTGCCACGCGCGGGGCGAATTGTCTTTCTTGCTCATCGGTGAGCTGGGCTCTATTTTTCTACCAGTTTGAGAGATGAAAAAGCTGAGACCCGGTGGGGGTAAGGCACCTGCCCCAGAGGGGAGGGGCAGAGCTGGGATTCACCCCAGGTTGGGCCTCCACGGCCCAGGCACATCATCACTGTCTCACATCTCCTCTGCGCTGTTTTTCCTCAAAAACTCCTGTGACAGATGGGAAGACAGGCTCAGGGAGGAGGGCTTGCCAAAAGCCCTCGGGTGAGCGGGTGGTGGGGGCCAAGCCAGGGCCAGACGCAGGGTCCCTGCTCCTGAGGTCCACGCATACCACCCTCCTGGCCTGGATGAGCCCAGAGGCTCTACTGCCTTGCAGGCCTCGGGGCTCATGGCGCGAGTGTGTGCCAGAGTCCCTCACATGGAGACTGCTTGGCTGGTAGAGGTGGGCACCCAGGACGAGACATGCCGGAGACGGACGGCCATTTCTGCATTCAGGAAAGGCAAAGGGCCAGTCAGGAATAATGGCTGGAATGTCAGTGGAAAGGGTTGGGGTGCAGGTAACACTGTCGAGCTGGAGCTCTGAGCAGTGGCCCCAGCTCCCAGGCCTTCCCCAGAGCAAACGGGCGACAGTGTTTATTGACCCTCTATTCCAAGTGCTTTGATATTGTTTGTCTGGGCAGAGACGTTAGCCCCCAGTTTTGCCCCAGAGTCCTTGTTCTGTTTCCATCTTGCATCCACTACAGTCATTTGTCATTCAGCTCCCAGGAAGCCTTTACTGAGCACAACATCTGTGCTGGGTGTTGTGTGCCTGGGGAAGCAGTGGCTATTCATGACCACATTAACCCAGGGCTGTTCCTAATGTCCTGATTGGTGTCTGACCTGCAACACCAGGAAGCCACCCTTTCCACACATTTATTTCCTGCTAGACCCAGGCTTTGCCACTTCAGCTCTCTGAGCCTCAGTTTCTTCCTCTGTAAAATGGGGTAGTCCTTACAGCCTTACCTTACTGTAAGGTAGTCCTTACAGTCTATTTAGGGGGATTAAAGAAAATGAATAAAAGCCCTTCGTACAGTGTCTGGCATGTAGTAGGCCTTTTCTTTCACCTCTAAAAATGGTAATTTCATCTGTTTCTGGACTGGGACCCCCCCCCCCCAGCTCTAAGTCAGAAAGACCGACCTGGGGTCTGGGTCACCTATCCATGCATCCACACTTATCTGAACCCCCAAACTGCACACAGGAGGTCTGACAAATGGTTTATAACTGATTTGTAAGTTTATTTCTAATGGAAATCACTGGTAGGTAATATTACGAAGAGTCAAATCACATGTGATTATTAAAACAATAAATCATTTTTATCCCAAATAATAAAATCACCCCACACCATGATTTCCCCAAGAAACAGACTGGGGCAGTGATGTGAATAAAGTCAGTCATATATGCCTTTTGGAAAATAGTTTTGCAGTTTCTAACAAAGCGAGACGTGTGCCTTCCCTGTGGCCCAGCAGCCCCACCCCCTAGCTAGCATACACCTAAAGGAAGTGAGTGCATGTGTTCGCCCAGACCACTGTTGGGCTAGAATGTTCTTTGAAGCTTTTGCTTATAAGAGCCCCAAACTGGAAGAGACCCAAATGTCCCTCAGCAAAAGCTGGGTAAATAAATTGTGGTGTATCCACACAGGAGGAAGCTACACAGCCATAAGAAAAGAACAAACTATTGGTAACACACAACATCATGGATAAATCTTAAAATCTTTATGCTGAGCAAAAAAGGCACCGAAGAACACAATCTGAGTGATTCATTTATAGGAGCTTCAAAAACAGGCAGAACGAATCAATGGTTACAAAAGTCAGGATCGTGACTGTTAGCAGGGGTCCGTGCGGGGAAGGGGACATGAGGAATGTTTTAGGTAGCAGTAATGTAGGTATAGACATTTGAGAAATTCAGCAAGCTGTACATGTAAAATCTATGCACTTGAACTGTATACAAATTATACCTCAATTAAAAAATAAAAAATCCAAACAATACTCCTCTCTACTTTCTGATATTGTAACTGAGCAAGTGACTCCACTTCTCTGAGCCTCAGTTCCCTTCACCTCTAAAAGAGGGTGACAGGGGCTCCTGGGTCGCTCCGTCGGCTGAGCGTCTGACTTTGGCTCAGGTCGTGCTCAGGTCCTGATCTCGCGGTTCATGAGTTCCAGCCCCACGTCTGGCTCTCTGCAGTTAGAGCAGAGCTTGCTTCGGATCCTTTGTCCCCCTCTCTCTGCCCTTCTCCTGTTCATGCGCTCTCTCTCTCTCAAAAATAAATAAAAACATTAAAAAAATACAAAAGGGTGACAATCCCTACTTCACGGGGGTGTGAGAATTTAATGAGATAATTACAGTCCCGGTGGGGGCCTGACCCACGGTGGTGCTCAGCAGCAGGGCCTCTGTGGGGCTGTCCCAGGCTGGGCTGGGGTGGGTCAGCAGCCATGAGCCCAGGAGGGACCCGCCGTCTGCCCACCGATGTGACTGGTGTGACTAGCTGGTGCCCATCTGGTTTCTGTCACAGTATGCGGCTTATCTTTCTAAGCATGCCCCCCATGCACTTCCACACCCCTGCAGTCACCTACGAAGTGGGGACACAGTGGGATTAGTTTGACTTCACCAAGACTTGGTGAACAGGACGTCCAGCCTCACAGGGACTGGCTCTGCACTAATCACGATCCAGTAATGCCTGAGCATCTGCCGTGGACCCGGCCTTGAGCCAAGGGCTGAGTTACAGCAGTGGGAAGATCACGCAAGAGGCCTGGCCACTTAGAGCCTGGTGGCAGAGCAGACAGTCCTCAAAATGCCTCACAGGCATGGGACAACTGCATATTAAACAGCTATTCCAGGAGAGGTTGTAAGGGAAGATTAGATCTGGTAGGGAGGCCAAGGATGGCTTCCTGGGGGAAGTGACACACAAGTGTGGCCAGAAAGATGAGTGGGAGCTGACCTGGCTCGGGGACGGGAGAGTCACCAAGCCAGGGACGTGGCTTAGGCAAAGACCTAGGGGGAGTGTTGGATTACTGGTGGCTGAGAGGACCTAGAGGGGTGGAGAGGGAGTGGAAGGGATGAAGCAAGGAGACTTGTAGCCCTTGGACAAGCTCCACCCTGTACATCCTCATACTTGGAGCAACAGGAAGCCATTCCAGACTTTTCTGCAGGAGAGAGAGGAGTTGGTGAAATTGGCCTCCCGACTGACCACACGTAGTGTGGGCTGTGAACCGTGCTAGACCCTCTGATTACACTCTTTTCCTGACTCCTTCTTGCAAAGGGGGGTCTCACCCCTACTCTTTAAGATGGAGAAGTCAGGTCAGAGGGGCGTTAAGTGTTTCCTTCACCACCTTCCAGCTGGGGAGTGGAGGGGTTGGGCTCCAAACCCAGTTCTGTCCGAGGCTGTGTCCACACACTTCCCACTGCGCCCTTCTGATCTACAATAGCCTCAGGGTATAAATCCCTTCAGTTCTCACTTGCTGTCTTGCTTTCCTCCTCTCTGGAGGGGGGTCAGGACCGACCCCCTCCTTGGGGGTGTTGTGAAGTCAAATGAAATAAAGGGTGAAGTGATGGAGAGTCAGGGTGGGTGAGCCCCTCAATCCAAGCCTCTTATTTTATAGCAGGGGAAACTGAAGCCCAGAGAGGGGGATGGGCTGACCCTAAATTGCACAGCCACAGCTAGAGGCGGGGCTGGGATTGAAACTCGGGTTTCTGTACCAGCTGCTTTATACCAGAAACCCAGGTGGAGCAACAGCCAGGAAAGAACTGTCTTTTGCTCTGATCTGGGTCACTGGGCTGAGGCAGGCTGGTGTCTGTCCATCATGGTCAGAGCAGCTGTGGGCCACAGACAGGCCCAGGCCAGGTTAACTGCATTAATAATAGCTAAAATGTGCTAACCACCTTCTATGTGCCAGGCATTGTGCGAATTTCTTTTACTGAATTATTGTAGTCAGATGTTAGCGCCCAGCAATGAAGCAAATTGCCCAAGGTCAAACCCCATCAAGGTCTTTGGACTCTGGACTGACCAGGCTATTCTACGGGCTCTGTGATCCTGGCAGGGCAAACTGAGAGGGGTTTGGGGTCTGCCAGATCCCATCTGTGGACACCCCCACACAGCCACAGCAAGGGGCAGGGGCTCTGAGAATCCTCACCACTGCCCCTGCCCAAGGGAGCAGAGCAAACACCTCAGAGTGATATGTGGCCTCTGAGCTGGCGGTGCCCGTCACAGGGACCTCCGTCCGTGGGGGTGGCCTGTGGGCAAGCAGGCAGGTGAGCTGCCAGGATTCCACCGCCATCAGGGGATTCAGATGTGACCTGTCTGGTCACCTGGAAGGGAACTCCCTTGCTTCCTATTGCCGGTGGCATGAGCTCTAAAACCTGTCATGCTGTGGAGCGGAGCCAGTATTCAGGAGGGGAAGGACAGGGAGGTTGGCCAAGGCCCGCTGTGCCACCGGCATGCTGTGTCACTTTGGGCAAATTACTTCACCTCTCTGTACTTCAGTTACATCATTCAGCAGAGGAAGATGGTCACACTGCCTCATAGACTTACACAAAGCCAGTGACAAAGCAGAGTACAAGGCCCAGCGGAACGGCATGGAGGCTAACTGCAGGTGTGACTTTAGAACTAAATTTCCTAATCCATATTCTTGCTCCAGAATTTGCCAGCCACTTGAGCACATGACTTAATCCTTTCTTGCCTCAGTCTCCCTGTGAAATGAGGCAGATAATCTTATCTCTTTCACTGTGTTACTTTGTTATATTATATTGTTTCCATACATAAAGCTCTTAATGTCTGGCACAGAATAAGCACTCAATAAGTTTTGACTATTGTTCTTATCTTCCTTCCTCTTCTCCTCTCAACCTGCTTCCTTTCTCACTTTGGCTGCCAGGAAGCTCAGGACAAACATTGTTTCCTGATTACAGTCACTATCTCATCCCAGATTCATGGAACAATTCTCTTGCCCTTACCTCTAAGGGTTTGGTGATGCTTTTTTATTTTTTTACACATAAATGTAATTTAGCTACCCTACATAGATTTTTTTCAATTGTCAACTTCCCTCAAATTCTTTCTAGAAAGAGCTGAGTATATAGTATTTTATAAAAGCCAATAGGTTAGGCTACACATGTCGTGGAGCCTCTCGTCTGTGAGTTCCTTACTTTTGGGGCCTGTGAATGCTGGTTACCAGCACAGGAAAGAGAGGCAGAGCCCGCCACATGCATTTTCATTGGAGTTCTGTCTCCTCACACTTCCTAGCCCAGGGCTGGGCATGTCATAAACCCCCAGCAGAGATGCGGGTGTGAACCAAGGTGTTCAATTCTGGGGGTGACAGCAGACAGTATTTTTGGTTGTCTGACATCACAAATCCTGGCATGACATCTGCTCCCACTGAGGAAAGTTGTCCCTGTAAGTTCCTTGTTCAGGGAAGGGGAAAGGAAGGTATGGGGCCCAGGGCAGAGAAAGGAAGGACACCCTCCCTGTCCTCAGGGGCTCTTAGGTCCACCTGAGCATTACGTCATTCATTCATTCATTCATTCATTCATTCATTCAACAAACATTTAGTCAGCTAGCTGGGACCCTGTCTTCACAGAGCCTTCCAAAAGACAGCCAGCCGGAAGGATGGGTGTGAGGAGGGGATGCATACAATATTTTAATTGCTGTCATCAAGGCACATGGTTGGACAGAGGACTTTTTTCTCAAATTTTGAGTTTATTTGTAACAATAATGGCCACTACCATTATATGCCCGGAGCTGTACTAAGCCCCTGATCTGCGGTAGCGCGTGGCTATACCTGCACTAACCCTCTTGGGTAGTTTTATCCTTATTTGGCAGAAGCGATGCAACCGAGCCAGAGAGATGACTTGCCTGTGGCAAGTCAGAGATGAAATGCCAAATCCAGAAGTCTTACTCTTTAACTCCTCCTGGGTCCCACCTCCCCGTGAAAAGAAACGGAGTGGACAGCTTAAATGGGGCTGACCAAGAGAATCCAGGGCGGGGGGTGGTGGTAGTGTGGGAGGGTCTTCAGTGGGAAGGACAAGCGTGGGCGTGGGGCGGAGGGCTGCCGTGGCCCGGACCCTTGGGTGGCATCAGAGGTTTCCATCCTTCTCTTGATCAGAGCCAGACCTGGGACAGATATCCCTTAGTCCCGTGTTGACCAGGGTGTCCGACAGCACAGACTCTGGGGGGAGCCCGGAAAAGGCATTAAATGACACTGAATCACACGGTAAGAAAGCTCCCCTTCCTTTCTCCTCCGTGCCTGCTGATTACTCATGGAGAAAGTCTCTGTTTCCTGCCAACATGTCTCTAACACCTCTCTGACAGCCCCTAATCTCTCTTTTCAATAGGGAAAAGCAGGCCTCGGGCTCAGACCCTACTGGGGGTTGGAATTCTAGGGTGTCGTCTTATTTCCAGTGTGCATACTTTGTGTACGTGTTTTTATTTAACAGACACAGACACAGCACTTACTAAATGCCAGGGCTTTGCAAATATAAACCCCTTTTATCCTCATAACAACTTTATGAGATCAGCATTATTATTATCTGTGTCTTACAGATGAGTAGGCTGAGGCTACGTTTTCAAGCACCTCTCGCCAAACTACTTCTGCTCGTAGGAGTCAGTGCTGGCTTTATTCTAGTGCCAGTAGCAGCCTGGCTTTTCCTTTACTGATAAGCGTCTTTCAGTAAAAAAAATAGGTGAATCGATTTAAAAATAAAGCATAGTTCAAGTGGTTACATGGATATGGCCAGGGTCCTAAAGATAATTCAAGAATGACTGAAGTTTAAGAAATTCTGGTCTAGTCCAAGCCCCTCATATGCTAGGATGGGGAAGCCAAAGCCCAGAGAGGAGACAGGACTTGCCCGAGGTCACACAGCAGGTGTGCGTGTAAGGCACCAGCGCGGATGGGGTTGGTTTCCCACCTGCTGCTCACACCTGTCTGCCTCCCACCAGGGGCTGATGGGAGTGCCGGGGTGTACTCACCTGCCCAGAAGTGTCCGGGTAACACGATCGCCCTGTCTCCCGGCACAGACAGGCCCTCACCCCTCAGCATCTCGGCCACACCTCTGAGCTGACTTTCATCACATTCTCCACCTTCTTTCCCAGAACTCGTTGCAACCTGAGTGCAGAGCTCTGTCCTCAGCTACATGTCAGCGCTTACCTTCCCACCTTCATACCTTTCCAGAAAGTTCCACGGCCTCTGCCTTGCGAGGACATAGCTGGCCTGGGTTCCAATCGTGGTCCTGCCACGGACCCGCCTCTAGCAGACACTTAGCTCCCCAGGCTCTGCTGTCCTCATATATAAAGTGAGGACGAACAACGTGACGACAGTCAGCGGGGAGAGTGCATGAGGCGAAGTGTGCCTGCCGCACAGAAAGGCAGGAGTGGCTGTCACTGCTCAGCTCTGTCAGAGTCACTGAGCCACAGGGCCACCCCTTGTCCTGGAGGGAAATAAGGCTCCATTGAAGAGGAGAATGAATTAGGGCCACTGTCCTCATCACAGAGCTGAGAAAACCTGGGTCCCACGTGGGGGCCAGTTTCTCCCCAAATCAGGCAGGGGTCCGGATGCCCCCTGAGGGCAGAGGCCCCACTCACAGGCTTCGGACACTGGCTGTGGCCGTGGGTGCGTCAGTTCTCCTCGGCCTCAGTGTCTTCATGTGTCACGTGACACCCACCACACAGGGTTGTTTTGAGACTCATGCGATGAATGTTCTCTGTAATGTCGAAGGCGCTCTGCAGGTGTCCACGACCATCTGCATGCCAGTCGCTGTGCAACATGCCTACCGTGTAGACGGGACATACGAGGGAATTAAAACCCCCTTTTCGGTAAGAGGCTCTGGAAAAGGCCCCAGTCGAGTTGGATCCGGGCTGATACTTGGTTTCCCATGCATTTTCCCATCCATAGGCATTGTTCACCTGCAACTTGGGTGAGGCCTAGTGGTGTGGAAGCAGGGGGATGAGCTCCAAAGTCCGGCTGTTCTGGGTTTGCATCCCAGCTGCCCCACTTTCCTGCTCTGTGACCCTGGGCAAGTTGCTTCACCTCTCTGAGCTTCAGGTTCCTTGTCTGTAAAGCGGGGATGATCAGAGGCCCTGCCTCACCGGGTCATTGTGGGGGTGAGATGAACCGATGCGTGTGGGAAGCTTGGTGTGCATCCTGGCCCAGGGTGGACACTCGCTAGATGTCGTGTAAGCACTGCACACCAGGCCCCTCTGCTAGACTCTGTGGCCGAGGCAAGTGGTTCGGCAGACGTACAGATCAGCACGTGGGACGTGGGACCGGTAGAGCCACACCCAGCCTGGGCGGCCGGGGAAGGCTTCCCAGAGCCCGAGCCCGGTGATGGGGAAAGGAAAGAGCACATGAGGCAGAGGGATCATCAGCCCTGGGTGTCGGGAGGGGGCCGCCTCTGCCTCGGGCCGCACTTGGGCTGTGTGTGGGGGAGAGGCAGGAGATGAGGCTGCTGAGTGGACGGCCCCCTGGGGACACTTTGTCCAGGAGCTTGACAAGGTTAAGGATCTTCCTCGAACATCCTTTTACTTCCCCTCAATAACCTGGTGCGGATCTATCATCCCCGTATTTATCTAAACCCTTGCTGGACCCATTTATATCCTCAGACTCTCCAGCTTCTCGGCATAATGAGCTCCAGATGTGGTGAGGAGGCCTTCCCCAAATCTCTGTGTCGAGCCCAGAGGGTGCTGGGATTGGGGGGACGAGGGAAGGACTTAGCCTGCCCCCTGCCCCTGGCTTCGTCCTTACACGGGCCTAAGACATGTGGGTCAGGGTGGGGACTCCAAGTGGGAGCTTGAGCACCCCGCATGCCGGGGCCTCGGTGGGCCCCTCAGGGGAGACCCGGGGCAGCCAGGAAGCTCGTGCAACCCACAAAAATAGCAGGAGTGTCCCCAGACCAAACCAGAATGTGAGGGCTTGAAGGGGCTCAAAAACCCTTTTTGTCCAGCGGTTCCTGGTTGTCCATCTCAAACTCTATCTGCTCAAGCCATGTTCTCACTGCTGTTCTTGAAACGACTCACTTCTCTGTTTACTGGAGTAAACGTGTTAGAAGGAAAGTCCGTATCCCTGTGATCAATGAAACCCGGTATCTCTAGACACAAACAGAAGGTAACTAGCTATCAATACAGCAGAGATGAGACCAGATGATTATGGACCAGCTCCAGCCTGGTGCTCACTCTCTTAGCTGGGCCCTGGCAGAAAGGAGGGGAGCCTGAGGCAGGTTTTAGGGGACCAGGCGGGCACTGGGAAGCAGGCAGAGGCCATGGAAGGAATGTCCCAGAGCTGGTCACAGCTGTAGGCATCTGGGGCTCAGTCTCACCAGGATGTTGGTAGAGCCCTGGAACCTGACCTCGCATTTTCAGTCCTCCTTGCTCTGCTTTGCGCTTCCTTGTTTGCTAAATAAGAGAGGGTAGGGACCCCTCAGGCCCTAGGGTGGGAGGGAGGTGTCTGCAGGTGCGCGAAGGGCAAGGGCATCCCGGGAAGCCCTTCACAGGTGCCGAGTCCGAGGCCCGCTTGCTACTCGCTGTTAAAAAGACCAGCGGTGTTTCAGGGAGGGGTTCAAGTCGCAGCAGCCCCCAGCGGAGGTCGGGGGATTGAGGAAAGCTGGACAGGGAGAAGCGTTCTCCCCGAGCAGCGTTCCAGGAAGCAGTGTTGGGTCCCACCAAGTCCTCTCGCAGACTGCGCCCAGGAGAAGCACGTCCAGGGGAGCAAAAGGGGCTTGTCCCAGTCACATGGGAGCGGGGTTCTCCTTTCACTACACTGACCTGCCTGCCCCTAAATTCAAGTTCACTCACTTTTATGGTTTTTTGAGAAACAAAGACCAGGAAGTATTTTTAGATGGATGCAGGAGAGGGGATCCCCAAAATTGAACAGGCAGGAGGCTGCCTTCATCCAAGCTGTGGTCTGTGAAAAGGACAGAACTTCAAAAAGAAAGGCTCATCTGTCCCCCTTCCCTCTTCCCCACCCCCTTCCCCCAGTCAGATTTAGTGCCCTCGGGGTGACTCTGAATCCTTGCTGTTAGAGAAACGACACAAGACAAAGTGGGGGGCCATCTCACTAAACTTCCACAAGACTTTCTGGAGGAGGGGCTTCCTAGAGGAATGAGGTGCCCTGGGTTCAAGTTTCCATTCTGCCCCCGATTGGGCACATGGCCATGTACAATTACTTCACTGTGCCGTGCCTGTTTTCTCATGTGTAAAATGGGGAGAAGATAGTGCCTGTCTTATAGGAGCATTAAGATTAAATTAAGTGATAATTGCAGATATTTGCAGCTGTCCGGGCATAAGCACTGTGTGTGCTTGCTGATGTGATGCTGATGCAGGAAAGAGGAAGGAGACTAACATTCGTCTAGTCCTTCCGAAGGGCCAAGCATGTGCCTCTGATTTGCATACCTCTTTGTATACAGTCCACACAACCAGTCTAGAAAGGTAGCTCTTTGTCCCATAAGAAGATGGGGTTCCAGCCGCGTAAGTGAAGTGCCCACAGTCACATTGTGGGGTGCAGCCCACATCTGAATCTGGGCACAGATATTCACTCCATGGCCTTAGGCAGAATGGGGAGGTGGGAACATGCAGTGAAAGTGGCGGGGGGTGCGGGGGGATCCAGCTCAGTTCGGGCCCCCTGGGTGGGGGTGGGGAGACAGCAGGATGGAAGGGCCCCCAGAGCTGGCTAAGGAATTCCGGGGGAAGAAGCTTGCACTTTCTCCCACAGGCACTGGGGAGCCACCAGCCATGAGCAGGGAGGACATGATAAAAGGGGTGTTCAGGCAAGGTCTGTGTGGCTGCGGTTTCAGGATGGATGGGTGGTGGAAAGGCCCAGAGGGGAGGCGGGAAGCTCAGCTGGGCAGCCGGACTGGAAAGGTCCTCTGGGACACGCACAGGCAGCCCTTAGTCAGAGTGACCCCTAGGATGCCCGGGGCAAGGCCTGGAGGGGTCAGGGCCTGGGCCCAAGGTGCCGCACAGGCCCGAGAGACCGAACCCTCCCTCCCTTTGCCCATCTGCAGCTTTATCTGGGAGCCCCTGGAGGGTGTCCCGGCCAGGGGGGCGGGTCTGGCTGCCTGCAGATTTATGAGGTGTGGGGGAAGTCGGCCGGGGCGGACGGGGGTGGTGGGCGCCTGAGACAAGCCTGTTGGAAGAGGGGTGGGTGGGAGGATGTTCTCCAGTCCACGGACGTGTTCTGACCCCACTTCCGCCCCAGAACCCCGCCAGCCCGGCACAGGGCACCACCCCATGCCATTCCACCCGCCATCCTGAGTGCCAACCCCCCTGCACCTGTCGCTTCAGTTTCTCCTCACAGACACCCTGAGAGGTGAGTAGAGAGGGGCTGCATATGCAAATCTTAGGTATGCAGAAGCTGTCCCCGTACTAGATTACCAGTCGCCTCATATAAAGAATGTGCTGGAACCTTCTGTACCAGGGCCAGAAGATGTCAGTGAAACATTGAGAGCAGGTTACAAACAGTATGTTGAGGATGATTTCATTTGTGACTTTGAGAGGAATAAATATGCATTTATGCCTCTCTCTATACATTTGATGCACCGGAAATGTCTAAATGATACCTAATTGTGACTCCTTCTGGAGAAAGAGCTTTGACTTTCCATTTTATACTCTTCAATAAGGTTTCAGTGCTTTATAATAAGCATATACATCTTTCACTTAAAAACTGTTTTTAAAATTCTGGGTAATGGCAGGGTGTGATGTCAGAGAGAGAGAGGACCTTCTCCGGGCTCTGGGTGATGGGTGGGCTCTTGTTGCCAGGGCCTGAGGGCGCCCAGGGTTTGGATCATTCTGTCTCTGCTGAGAGCCCTCCCCTGCCACCCCCGAGACCCGCTGACCCTCATGCAGACAGGTTGTAGGAAGCATTGCGGTGAATTGGGCCAGTCGAGGAGGCTCACGCAAAGGCAGTGGCCCTCGAAGTATGGTAAGATTTGACTAGATGAGAAAGAGTGGGGGCATTGTAGAAGGACTGGAGCAGAGTGGAGTCTGGAGTCAGGGGTGAATGCAAACCCTGGCTCTTTTACTTACCAGCTGTGGGACCCTGAGTAAATATCAGGGTCATCTCTCTGAGCCTCAGTTTTCTCATCTGTGTAATGGGGATCCTAAATGTTACTAAAATAACACTGTGCCCGTGACATAGAAGCTATTATTTTAAAAAAATTTTTTAATGTTTATCTATTTTTGAGAGAGAGAGAGAGAGACAGAGCATGAGCATGAGCAGGGGAGGGTCAGAGAGAGAGGGAGACACAGAATTTGAAGCAGGCTCCAGGCTCTGAGATAGCTGTCAGCACAGAGCCCGACGCGGGGTTCGAACCCACGAACCATGAGATCATGACCTGAGCTGAAGTTGGTCGCTTAACTTACTGAGCCTCCCAGGCACCCCTCTAAGCTCTTATTTTTAGGCATGGGGATCCCCAAACCTCGGGATGACCTTGCAGAGCTTGAAAGCACCTTAGCCTGGAAAGGTAGAGGGTCAGGGAGGATTGTGTGAAGCAACACGGAGGGGAGGCAGCTCCTTGTTGGACTCCTAGAAAGGACTTCCTTAGGCAGATGGACGAGGGCAGAGAGACTGGCCATACCTTGTGAGAGCACCGGGCAGTCAGTCCTTGGGTCAGAGCCCTACAGGTCCAGGTATCCATTGGGCGCTGGCACTCATTTGCATGGGTGCTACCTCCTGAACGGGGGGGTACATGACATCCGCAGGTAGGACTCCATGGTGCCCACCCACCCACCCACCCAATAACACACCAGAAAATGGAATCAGATAATGAATATTCCCTCCTCAGGGCCTTTGCACTTCCTCTTTCTTCTGCTTAGAACCTTTTTTCCCCCAGTTATTTTCCTGGCTCATGCTCTCATCTGCCACAAGGCGTCCTGAAAGGGCACAGCAGAGCCACTAACGCCCACAGGCCTTGAGCAAAACCCCCGGCCTCACTGAACCACAGTTATGTGACCTGTAATATGAGACCACTGAGGCTGCTTCCTGTGTGCCCCGTGCGCCCCTCGGTTGTGGTACCCATTATCCTTTATTGCACTTAATGGAGGTCTGGCTGCCCCAGCCCTTCCTGTGCCCACCTCCTCAGGATCTGCGCTGCCCCCGGGGCTGGAGCCCATTCCTCCGGCAAGAAGCAGGCATATAATAGATGCTCAGTGAAGACCTGATGAATGAACGGCGGTCCGTGTGGCAGGACTGTTGTAAGAGAAGCACAGGCTGAAGGGGCAAGGGCCTTGTAAACTGTGAAGTGCTGTGCCATCATCTGTAAGGAGTCTTGTCCTGGCCCATGGCCACACCAGCCACGCATCCTCCGTGGCCCTGCCTCCAGCGGCAACCCCTCTATGAGTCTCTGAGCATCTGGGCAGGGCATGCAAAGCACTCTCCACCCCCACCGCCACTGTGTTCTGTGACAGCACTGTAGAGGAGGTGTGGGGAGTGTTGTTCTCACATGGAGCAATTAGCAGCTCTCCTCCCCTGAGGACAGTAGCACCCTCTGAGGGGCCCCCTCACCACAACCACACTTGCCTGACCGCTCCCGCAGCCCATGGCCTGCAACGCCAGCCTTTGGGCCCAGATGACAGGAGGCCTGGGAGTGTGCGTGTGCGGCGGGGGGTGGGGAGGCCTCCGGGACCTGCCCCAAGTCCCACCCGTGCAACATTCGCTCTCCCCATCGCCCTAAGGCTTACGTGCTTTACTTACAGTTTTCAAACGACAGCCACATCCTCTGATTTGCTGTGGATGACAAATTGAGGCAGGTGAGAGAAATAGCGTGATTCACCCATTTTGCAGCTAGGAAAACTGAGACCTGAAGAAGGTCATGGTTGGTCTATTCAGACAGAACAGAATCTAGACCCCACAGTTTGGTGGGGGTGGGGCACTCAGAAACCATTCTATCCCAGCATGAGTGCAGAGGTGGGGACACACAGAAAGGGGGCTGAGGGAGCCCAGGAGGCGGACTCTGAGCCAGGTCCTGAAGGGTGATCAGGTAGGATGGGCTGAGCTAAGGTCAATTCCGTGCATGTCAGTGCAGGCCTGGTTTTTAAGGACAGGAGTGGTTGATGTACGGAGTAGGAGGAGCAGATAGGAGCAGGGAAGGGAATGGCAGGAGCTTCATTCTGGAAGCCTGGCACAAAGTAGGTTCTCAGTAAGTGAATGGCAAAGACTGCCAGTCTCATTTGGACCTCCATCTGTCGTACTAGGGAGCCATTGACAATCCTTGAGTGACAGCACCTGAGCCGTGTCGTGAAAGGGAGGCCTGAGGAGGCAGAGGCAGGGTCTTGATCAACACCTATTGTGGTTTTCCTTCTCAAAAGTCCCCACCCCGCCTGTGCCCCTCTTTCCCTGGCTCCGGGTGACTGTACCCCTGTCCTCAGGGAGCAGCCTCCCATCCTTTGCAAAGCCTTCCAAGGGACAGCTAGAGCTGAAGCCACGGTCTTCCTAAGTGCGGGTCTGTGGGTCAGCCACCCGGCTACCCCAGCATTACCTGAGAAGCTGGCTGAAAATACAGATTTCCAGCTGCTGACTGCCAGCCTCTCTCACGATTCTAATTCGTCCTGTCTTATGGGGTCAGGGACAGCCAGGCTGGGTGTTTTTAAAAGGCACCTGAGTCCATTGTGATGCACAGCCAGCTGCGACCCTGTGCCGCCACCAGATGATGTTACAAGCATCACAAATTATGTGAATTAAAAAACAAAGAGTGGAAAGAACATACCCAAATGTTAGCAGTAGGTCATGTGGGGGTGGGGTGGAGGGACCATCCAGGGGAGATTCTGATCTTGTCCTTGGTGTTTCCTTCTGACTTGTCTACACTTTCCAGATAGTCTATAATGAGCCTATATTGCTTTTATTATGAGAAAAATAAGTAACAGCGTCTGGACGAGAGCAATGTGGAGAGGGGCAAGAATGAGAACCGGAGATGTGCCCACACAGACTGGGTCTGCAGCCGGCCCTGCCCTTCCCCAGCTACTGGCCTTTTGGGCAGGGCACTTGACCTCCTGAGCCTCCACTTCCTGATCTGTAACATGGGAATGGGAAATCCTCAAAGTGTAGCTGGAGGTGCTCGTTAGGGTAATTCCCCATGACCAGCAGCCCACGGCCAGCAATGTCCTTCCTGCCCCGGTCGGTTACACCTCTCTCCCCAGCAATGGTGTACCACACTGGCCCTGGACACGCGCCGTTGCCAGCGTCCAGCCGGACCCTCCTCCCCTGCTCTGGCCCAGACCTTCAGAGACTGTGGGGCCGGCGGGGGCTCTGGGGGCCGCCTCAGCCACCCCCACTTCGCAGCTGGGGAAACTGAGGCCCAGAGCAGCTGCAGAACCTGGTTGCGAGCTCAGTTCCCCCGCGACGGGAGGGGCGTGCATGTGTTCGCCGCACATCTCTCTCCCTGCCGGCGCCTTGCTCAGTGTGTGAGGGGCAGCAAGTCACCATCTGTGTTTTCCAATAAAAGAAAATGAAAATTGAAGCACATTAAAAATAGCTCAATTGGGATTCCGAGCGGGGCTCTGAGGCCTGCTGTGCCAGAGACGCCCAGCCTGCCTCCTCCCCCCTCGCAGCCTGGCACCGACGGCACCGGGAAGTCATCTGAGGCGAACGTCTCCTAGGCAGGGCTGGGGTGCAGGCAGAGTCCCTGTGAGTGCCGAGGGCCACTGAGGGCCCCCGGTTCCAGCCTCCAGGCTCTCAGATGCTGGCGTCCGGTGTCGCGGGGTCCCGCTGGAGGCAGAAGATGCATCTAGAGCCATGTGCCGCCCCACTGGGCCGCCTCTGGATCCTTGGGAACGAGCCTGATTGAGGAGTGTCCTCCGAGGGCATGTGTCTGAGGACAGAAAAGGAGGACAGCTCTCGGCGTGGTGCCCGCTGCGGACAGGGCTCTGCCAGTGGCTGTTACCGCTAGTGTTCTCACTCTTTTTTTTTTTTTTTAATTTTTTTTTTTAATGTTTTATTTATCTCTAGGAGAGAGAGAGAGAGACAGCATGAGCAGGGGAGGGTCAGAGAGAGAGGGAGTCACAGACGGGAACAGGCTCCAGGCTCCGAGCTGGCAGTCAGCACAGAGCCCGACGCGGGGCTCGAACCCACGAACCGCGAGATCATGACCTAAGCGAAAGTCGGACGCCCAACTGACTAAGCCACCCAGGCGCCCCTAGTGTTCTCACTCTTGTTATTTTCTGTGAAATGGGAACACGGTGGCGCGCTGTAGGAAGCCCGCGGGAGGTCAGACGGGAGAGGGCTGTGCATGGGCCACAGCTGCTTACCACGAGGAGGGGCTGGCACACGTCCAGGAGCGCTGGTCCTGTGGCTCTCAGAGCGCCTCTTCCTCCCCAGGGCCCCCGCTCTCTGAGGGTCCTCCCGCACCTGTGACCTCCGCTACTGTGCAGGCCTCTGTGAGGCAGACACGGAAGCCCGCTTCATACCCTGGAGGCTTGGAAGGTGCTGGGGCAGGGAGTAGCCCAGCTTCCACGGCCTGGCCTGCAGCAGAGGGCCACACTGCCTGGGGGGGCCTGTCCGGTCCGTATGGCCCAGGTGCAGACAGGGAATCCAGGCCGGTGCTGCGGAAGCCAGATGGCCTCGGGCAAGCGGCTTCATCTGGGCCTCAGTTTCTTCATCTGTAAAACGGGGCTAGGTAATAGTTCCCATCGCTTGGGAAGATTGGGTCCTGGGCAGGCTTGGCACATGGCAGTGGCCCCGAGAATAGCCCACCCCTCCCTGCGGTCTTACGAGTCCAGAACAAGGGACTTGCCGGGCCCACCAGCGCCCAGGCACGTGGGACCAGCATTTGCCCCGCCTCGGCCTCCCTCAGGCCTCTCCCGGTGCCCGTGCTGCTGGCAGGGACTCTTCCCCGCCCCTCGCCCCCTCTCAGCCGAGGGCCTGGGCCCTTCCTCAGTGGTGGGAGAGAGGACGGAGCAGGTGTTGGTGCGCAGGAAACGAGCACCTGCTCCGTTAAGGAGGGTATACGAGTCTTCCTATTGCGCCTGTAACGGATAACCACATCTTGGTGGCTGAGAACAGCACAGCTTGCTGTCTTACAGTAACGGAGGTCAGGAGTCAGAAGGCTTCACTGGGCTGCAGTCAAGGTGCCGTTGGGGCTGCATTTCCCCCGGGCTTCGGGGGGTGAATCCATTCCGTTGCCTTTTCCAGCTTCTAGAGGCCACTTCCTTCTTTGGCTTAAAGCCCCTCTCTCCATCTTCAAAATGCATCACTGCAGCCTCTGCTCATCCTCCCCTGCCATCTTTCCGACTGTGACCCTCCTGCCTCTCTCACAGGGATCCTTGGGTGCCTGGACAGTCCAGGAAACTCTCCCCACCTCAAAATCCTCAACTTAATCTTGTTTGCAAAGTCCTTTTTGCTGTGTAAGGTAACAGTCGTGAGGCCTGGGGATTAGGGTGTAGACCCCTTTGGGGGGGCTCCACAGTTCTGTCTACTACAGACAGGAAAGCTAGAATCTGCCTCAGCCTTGACCAGAGGGGTCTAGCTAACTTTGGTGATAATCACAATTCCAATTTCCTTTACGGAGTGAGTGCTTTGTGCCAAGTCGCGTGGAAACTGGAGTTATAGTAATGACAGCCAATATTTCACTGAGCGCTTACTATAGCCAGGCACTGGGCTAAACACTCCCCATGCGAGAGGCATGATCTCACTAATGGTAACCGCCGTCTGCACGGTGTTAACGCTGTTCCCATTGCACAGCTCAGCGAGGGAAGGAACTGGCTTGCCTGAGGTCACTGGGTTAGGAAGAGGGGTTCAAATGCAGATCTGACGGCTGAGTCCGTGCTGTCAGCTCCCTGGGTTCTGTGAGATCTGCTGCTTCCCTGGGCGGGACCAACACCTGGGTTCTGCATCAGGCGCCTGCTCTCCTGCCCCTCGGGCCGCACATCCCAGCATGTGCTCCTCGCCCGATGCCGAGCCCCCGGACTGCGTGCCTGGGTGCCCCCTAGCCAGTCTGTGTGACTCCAGGCAGGGGCTGTGGCCGCACAGCAGGTGCTCAGGGCGGGAGCTTGTTGAAATGGGAGGAGAGAAGATGGGTGGGGTGTTGGGAAAGGGGAGTGGCTGTGTGCCTGACTAATTCCTTTTTTTTTTTTTTAATGTTTTATTTCTAATAGAGAGAGAGAGAGAGACAGCGTGAGCAGGGGAGGGTCAGAGAGAGAGGGAGTCGCAGACTGAAACAGGCTCCAGGCTCTGAGCTGGCAGTCAGCACAGAGCCCGACGCGGGGCCCGAACCCACGAACCGCGAGATCATGACCCAAGCGAAAGTCGGACGCTTAACCGACTAAGCCACCCAGGCGCCCCCCTTTTTTTTTTTTAATGTTTATTTTTGAGAGAGACAGAGACAGAGTTTGAGTGGAAGACAGGCAGAGAGAGAGGGAGACACAGAATCCGAAGCAGGCTCCAGGCTCCGAGCTGTCAGCACAGAGCCCGACACGGGGCTTGAACTCATGAACCATGAGATTATGACCTGAGCTGAAGTCAGACACTTAACCCACTCAGCCACCCAGGCGCTCCCTGAATAACTGTGTGTCCAAGTGGGAGGTGGGGGCCTGGGAGCCAGACTACCAGGATTGGGGTCATGGAAGGAGTTGGGTCACACAGTCCAGAAACCAAAGTCTGCCTTCCTCACCAGCTTTCGGGGGATCTTGGCCCATGGACTGACTTGTCCTCACTGAGCCGTGACTCTGTCCCCTGGGAGGCCTTCAGGAGGCCTATCAAACGCCTGAATCCAGGCTGTGAGCCCCGCAACTCTCTTCAGTTCTCAGGGCCCTTCCCCAGCTCCATCTTTCTACCTCTCAGTGGGCTTTCTGAGGCCCTTCTTTAGGTTTGTGTCTCTCACGCCTGCAGCCTCAGTCTTCCCATCTCTACATTGGGCGCCGTCTTGTGCCTCAGCTTGTGGTGTGAGCCATCTGCAGCCTCTGCAGGACTGACAAGGTGCACATGTCCATCCTCCTAGCCCCCGTGCCAGTCTGGTCAGTGGCCTGAGGCAGGGACAGGGGGAGAGAGAGGCCCAGGAGCAGGAAGAGAACACGTGTTCTCCAGGCTCATTTAGTCACAAGCTCAAGGGAAGGTTCCTGAGAAACTCCCTGTTCGTGGCATCCTCCATCAGGGTCTTCCCGCCTCCCTGGAGAGCTCAGCTGTAACCAGCGGGAAATGGGACAGATAATTGCAACTTTAAATAAGGCCAAGTTAGAGCTCCCTGCCAGGCCCAGCACGGGGGACTCCCTGAGCGCTGATGGGAGGCAGCGGGAAGTCCCAGACAGTGCTCCGAATCCCCATGCTGCCTGCCGCCAACTCCCTAGTGACCACGGGCGAGTCACCACCCTTCTCTGAGCCTCAGTTTCCTCATCTGTTGAATGGGGCCCAAGTAGCAGCACCTATGGAGAGGAGCTAGCACAGTGCCTGACACATAGTAGGTACTCAACAGCTGAAGTCTGGATTAGAGGATCATCCCGGCTCAAACGCAGCTGCCTATCCTGCCCTACCCAGAGCTTCTCTGGGAGCCGTTCCCAGTCCTGCTGGCCTCCTGGCAAAGAGGGCTCCTAAGAACCGCAACGACTGCTCCCGAGCCAAGGCGACCGTACCAGGCCTTGTGCTAAGAGCTTCACATCCATACCTGCGAGGAAGTCTTGTTTAGTGCTCCCATTTCCCAGATGAGGTCCCTGAGGCTGCAGACCTGGGGTGGGTGGGGGGAGGAGAGGGCCAGCAGGGAAGGGATCAGGAGCTCCGGTCGGCAGGAGGGGACAGGATCGCCCAGCACACGCCTTCACCGTGTCCGAGAAGCATCCCGTCCTAGCAGGGTGCACACCAGAGCGGTGAGACGTGTGAGGTTGCACATCCAACTTCTCAGTTAGGGCAGGAATTCCCAGGCCTGCTCCCAGCGTCAGTGCGTCTGCCGGGGCTGCCCCAGGCTGCCACCACCATGATATTCCCGGTGAGGAGGAGGCCTGTGTGGGCCCGGGGGTGTTGAGAGCCGATCAGGGCAGGGAGCTGGCCTGTGGATGGACAAGGCGGGCGGCATGGCCAGCAGCCTGGGAAGGCTATTCCTTGGCACAGGCCATGTGCTCACTGTCTGACAGAGCGTCTCCTTGTGCCCAGGGGCAGCTACCTCCCGTCTACACTGGACACCAAAGACCAGCATTGCAGGACCCCTGTCCCCTCCGAATAAACCAGCTAGGAAAGGGCCTCAGACAAACTCCAGTGAGTTGTTGCCCAGAGAGAGGCTGTGTAAGCTAAGCTGGGGGAGGGGTCGAGGATGGTCAGGGAAGGCTTCCTGGAAGAAGAGATGCCTGTGAAGTCTTAAAGGGTAAAGAGGAATTTTCCAGGTGAAGGAGGTGGGCATCCCCAGCAGAAGTGGCTTTGGCAGGTGAGGGAAGGAAGAGGAGTGTCCAGCATGTTTAAGGAGCTCTGCTCTCTTGCCCTGGGCTTCGCCCTTGCTGCCTGCCTGCCTGCACCCAGAGAGGGTGTTCCAGGCAGGGTACGACCAAGAGAAAAGGCCTAGTAGTGGGAGACATGAAGGCATGGACTCCGACACTGAGCAGACTGGCCTGTAGGGCGGAGGGAGGTGCAGTTGGGGTCAGAGGCCAGGGCCAGCCCTTGGAAGGCCTTGAATGTCAGACTGGTGTGGATCATCCCCTCAGGGCGATTGGTAGACGCATCTCTGCCTGGCTCTTCCGTCCCTGGTCAGTTTCCCAGGGCTGCGCGGGCCTGGAGGCCTGTAAAATCATGGGGGGACCCCTCCAGCATAGCAGCCAGCTCCTCTTGGAAGCCTTCCATGATTTCATGAAGTGAAATGATCTCTCACAGGGACAAGAAGTCTCTGTTGCCACCACCCACTACCAGAAGCCCCGAAAAGCCCATTGCGGGTGATGTGACTGTCACAGCCCACCTCAGGTACCTCCCAGAGCAGGCAGTGCCCTCCTCCTCACACTCTGCAGGCTACAAAGGCACCTGCAGGCTGTGGCAGGAAGAGCACAGGACTCGGTGTCAGGCAGCCTGGTCCCCTGCCACGCACTCTCCCTGACAGAAGCCCCCCACCTCTGCATCAGACGATGCCTACCCCTTAATTCCAGGCCGCCACCCTCAGGCCTGGAAGTCCCCACTTCCTGACCCCACCTCCTGCTTCTCCCTCACCTGAGACCGTAGGCTCCCCCAGGTGTCCTTGAAGTCATGGAAAGAGTTTGGATCATACAGCTCAGAAACTTGACCTCGCTGAGCCTCAGGGCAAAATGGGGACATGATATCTCTCTTAAAGGTTTTGGGGAAGCATGGACAAACTCAGATATAATCCTGGTTGTCCATTGCTTGGGATGTTGCCTGGTGTTGAGTAGATGCTCAATGAACGGTCTCCGTGATGATGGGGAGGCTGGTGGTGGAGGTGGCATTCCCTGTATCTGGCTTGGGGCACCCCTCCCCCAGTGTCTTCTCCACCCTGAGAACCCCCTCACTCCAAGCCCTATTCCTTTCCAGGCCCTTCCTCTCTCATCAGCCCTTCTGTGCACAGCCGTGTCACGGCCCCGGCAGCTCATGCCAGAAGCCCCCTGGCCTGGCTCTGGGTCTGGCATCATCTCTCAGGGTGCCAGAGGCCATGGGGAATGAATGGCAAACTGACGGCGAAGACATGGAGGCTCTGATCACAAACACAATGACAGGAACTTGCTGGGTGGCTCTCCTGTGAAACATCGACACATGAGAAAATGCCCCAGCAGAGCTGCCTCTGCCTAACCGCCCGAGATGCCAGGCGTGGTTGGCAAGGGAGCCCAGGGACCGAGAGGGAGCAGTGGCATCACGCTGAGCAGAGATGGTACTCTGGGGATCCTGTCACTGTACCCAGGGTGCTGAGGGCCATGGAAGCAGAACTGGAAAGAGGTATCAACATAGAAGGGATGCAGGCATTCTGGAAACAGCCCCTCTGAGACACCAGCTGCTCTCAGAATGAGCAAGGGCATTGGAGCCATCAAGAGCAGGGTGGAATTTGTACTCTGCCCTTGACAAGCTGTGTGGCCTGAGACAGTCCTCTGCGTCTCTCTGACCCCAGGCTGTAATTTCCTCATCTATAAAATGGATCAGTTACTCAAGAGAATGCAGTGACAGCTGAATCAGGCCCCCCTCAGTATGATCTTAGTCTGGCATTCAAGGCTCTTTGTGGCATCTGGAGTGCTCTTTCTCCCTCCCTCTTGCAGCTGCCTGTAGGGATTGTGCACATTCTCTCCTCCCAACTTTTGCACAAACTATGCCTGGAACACCCTCTCTCCTCTCTTCCCCCCCTTCCAGCCTGGCTGCCTTCTACTCAATATTTGGGGTTCAGGCCATGTGTTACCTATTTGGGAACTCTCTGAGTTTGTCTCATATCAGAACATTTCTAGAGGTCAGTGACAGTGTCTGATTTTAATTCTCCCGTACTTAACATGGGCCTAACATATAGTAGGTGTTCAATAAATGCAGGGAAGGGTGGATAGACAGATGGTAGCAGATTTTTAGAGACATAAGTGGTGTGAATGGAAGGCCAGGTAAGTGAACAGTCAGGTGGATAGACAAATGAAAAGAAAGGCAGAGAGGGAGGGAGAGCAGGTCATTGGAAAGACGGATGGAGGGATGGGTAGATACCTGAATACGATGCTGGATGTATGGGGGAACAAGTGGATGGGTGGGGTAAGTGAGAGGGTGAGTGGATGGATGGATGGATGGATGGATGGATGGGTGGATGGATGGATGGATGGATGGATGGATGGGCAGGCAAATGAGTATGTGGATGGCAAGAGGGCAGAATGATCCCATAAGTATTTGCTTGGTTTTGGTGGTTCAGTGGTTGGATGAGTATGAGAATGGGTAGGTAGATAGATGGATGGGTGGGTGAGTTGTTGGGTAAGTGAGTGGGTAAATGGATGGGGGGAAGGATAAGGGTGTGCAGGTGGGTAATTAGGTAGGTGGATGGGTGAGTAGATGGCAAGATGGTTTACGGGTGATTGCAAGGATTGGATAGTTGGAAAGATGGATGAGTAGGTGGGTAGGTCAGTGGGTAAATGAATGAACAGTAAAATTTCATGTGGCTAAATGCCTGACATCTTGCCCAGAAGCAGAGGGGTGGTCTGGATTCTGGGATTTGAGTTAATTGTCCTTCACTGGGAGAAACCAGTGCCAATTAGGCAAATAGATTCAGTCCCAGCAGGTCCTGCAGCAGGCCTGCTAATTGACTCCAACCTGACAGACCCTGGCTTGGACTTACAGTGGCCTGTGTCTTATTGATTTGTAATTTACACTCCACACACACCCAAAAGGATTTGAGGTGACGTAATATTAAACCCGCATGCAACAGGACAGTTAAAAATTAAGTGAGAAAGTGAGAGGCTGCCTGGCAGAGTGGTTAAAAGCATACCTGCATTCAGCTCCTAGATCTGCTGCTTACTGGCTGTGTGACATCGGGCAAGTTGCTTCACCTCTCTGAATCTCATGTTCCCATCTCTGTAGGAAGATAGGGAGGAAGAGATGAAGGATGGAAAGGAAGTTGGTTTAATGGAGGAATGTGTGAATGATGAACAGATACCTATGTGGGGTGCTAGATGTAAGGGTGGGTGGGTGAATGGGGGCTGGGTTTTCAGGCCATTGGAATGGAAGACAGATGGAGAGGGTGATAGGGTAGATGGGTGAGTGGATAGATGGATGATGGGTGGACAAGCAAATGGGAACAATAATTATTCTATCGAATGGGCTGTTGTGAGCATCCAAGGAGTGACAGCACAGTGGTTGGGACTAAGTAAGGACTTAGAATGATCTAGTATATGGGGTCATCTTGATACCAGAGATTATTTCCCAGAGGAAAAATCCAGACACCCATACTCATGCTGTAAGCAGGAAAGAGCATTTGTTTTCTGGGTAGGCTGGCGGTAAGGACGAGACGGAGGGCTCGATGAGCTTTTTTTTTTTTATGTTAATTTAGTTTTGAGAGAGAGAGAGAGACAGAGCGTGAGCAGGGGAGGGGCAGAGAGAGAGGAGACACAGAATCTGAAACAGGCTCCAGGCTCTGAGCTGTCAGCACAGAGCCCAACATGGGGCTCGGACTCACACGTTGTGAGATCATGACCTGAGCTGAAGTTGGACGCTCAACTAACTGAGCCACCCAGGTGCTCCCGATGGGATTTAATAACAAGCCAGACTCACCCTTGCCCACAAGGGGCCACAGTCCCGTTGGGCTGATGAGTAAATGTCTCGGGGCAGGGTGACAAGTTTCCTCTCCTTTTGTTTATTTTCTTAATTTTTGTTGTTGAAGTATAGTTGACATTCTCTCCTCTCCTTTTAAATGGCCGTGACGGTTGTTCTCAACTAATTGGTGACTGTTAGGATGTCATGAAATGAAGTCAAAAAGCACTCGGCGCAGCACCTGGCACACAGTTGTTGCTCAACTGTGCTGACTGCCGTCACGGTATTTTCATTACCTACTTATTAGGTGGGAAGGGTCTGTGGATTCATTTAAGGAAAAGGGCTTATTTTAAAGATTATAAATCACTGGGCAGATGCTGAGGCAGCTTGGTGTGTCGGGAAGGCTCAGGGGCAATAGGCTTGGATTCCATTTCTGATTTGCTGTGTGGCCTTGGCCAAGTCACCTAACCTGTCAGAGCTTCGGTTTCCTTGTGCGTTCGGTGGGTCCGGTAACTGGCATCCCTCGGGGTTGTTGTGAGGACTCATGAAGCTCTCATGTGCCCGAGACTGCTCCCCATCCCTGCCTCCCTGCTTCCCCTTCCACAGCAAGCCCTGGTGTTCATTTACCGCCCGCCCCACCCCCAGCCACCCCTTCCCAGACCTCCATCCATCATCCTGTCCTTTGCGGAGGTTAAGTGGGTCCCCAAGCAGCGAATCCAAAGCCTCCCGAAGCCCCTGCCGCACAATGTGGCCCGCTGTTAGCGAGCAACCTGGCTGGCCCACAGGATTGGGTTTCAGCCGGGCGGCCGGCGCTGGCGGGTGCCCAGGCCAGCAGCGGGCAGGCGGGGGACAGAGTGGGGAGTCGGCGGCGCGGGGACTTGTCCGCCCGAGCCTGAGAAAACAAGAGCAGACTCCAGGCAGGCAACCGAGGCAGAGAAGGGCCTCCGAGCAGCAGGAGGATGAGGAGGGGGTCTGTGCTGCGAGGGTCCTGGGGCAGAAGGATTTCACATTAACTAGGTCCCCTTGCCGTGAGCCTGAGGGCACAGCAGGGGGGTGAGCTGGAAAAACAACATGCTGCCTGTTGGCAGGTCTCACCTTAGAAAGGCCATGGTCTTCCTGGAGCCGGCACAGGGCTTCTGTGGCATGGCCACCCCCCACCCGCCTTGCTTCAGGTAGAGATTCTCTTTGCTGCTGATCCTCACTGGCTTTTCAGAGGAGAGGCCCCGGGGAACCCAGTCGGGCTGCTCTGGGTTCAAATCCAGTTCTGCTTTCTGACTCTGTGACTTTGAGCAGGTCTCTTAGCCTTCCCGACTCGGTTTCCTCATCCATACAATGGGCACAGCCATGCTAGCTTTGCAGGGTATACAGAGTGGTTGGCTCAGGTTCTGGCACTGAGGGCACTGAGGGCATCATACATGAAACCATGATTTTTTCCCCCTCTCTTTTGTGAGGCAGCATAGCCTGGTGGTTTCTGGGTCACACCACCCTTACCAGCCATGTGTGTGTTGCTGGGGGAGTTCTTGATCTCTTCAAGCCTTGGTTTCCCTGTAAGGTTGCTCTAGGGTGACAGTGAGCCAGACAGTGTTGTTGAACCCACCGTTAGCCTCCATGGGTGTCAGTGATTTTCACCATTGCCTTTGTATGACCTGGCCTTTGAAAGTTAGAAAAATCCTTTGCACCCAATGCCTCCTTGAATCTTCAAAGCAACCCTACAAGGTACACAGTGCAAGGATTTTGTGATCCCCATTTTACAGATGAGGAAACTGAGGCTTAGAGAGGTGAAGTGATTTTCCCAAGTCACCCAGTTTGTCCTTGAATTTTATCTCCTGGCTCCTGCCTGTTGCCTCCTCTCAGAGTTTCTAGCATGGACGTGGACCACAAAACTAATGTGCCAACTCCCAGCCATCAATTGTTTGGGTAGGGTCCATGGTTGGGCAGACAGGCCTGTGTTCAAGTCACTGGGCCCTATTAGCCCTTGACAGGGAGCAGCTGGAAGGGTCTGGAGCAGCACCTGCTCATTGGGTCATGCACCACACTGGTTTGCTGCCTGGGCTGTGGTGGGCTGACGAGTCTGGAACAAAGACCCCATGAAACAACTACTGGGTGTCTGTCTTCAGGATAGGCCATGTTCTCATGTCCATTTTTTCAGGACAGACAACGTCACTACCTTACTCAGGAATCTTTGATAGCTCCCCATTGCCTATAGGACAAGATCCAAACTCCTTAGACCCACCTTCAAGGCCCCGTAAGCCCTGGCCCCATCCTAAGCTACCATATCCCTTCCATGAAGCATTTTGCTCCTACGATGTGGGACAGACACCCTAGCATGGTTCAGGGTTAAGTACATGGGCCCTGATGGGAGGCAGACACAGATGCACCACTTCCTGGCCACGCAAACCTTGAATGATCTCTCCTAACTTCAGTTTCCCCATCTGTAAAGGGAGAAAATAAAGTACCTACTTTACAAATAGTTATAACAAAATGAGATAATGAATACTAAGCTCTTAGCCCAGAGCTCACCAAGGAGACCCAGTCCTTAGGTTTTGCTAGTATCCAGACTGCCCCTGCCTCTGTGCCCTTGATGTCACTGTGCCCCGTACATGGCATGCTTTGCCCCCTTCTCCCAGCTCAAATGCCGCCTTCCTGGATATGCCTTTGCTAATTCCCTGGTCAAAGCTAACACCGTCTTCCTTTGGGTTTCCTGGCTCCTGACCAGGACCAGCATTCTCACCCTGCCTCTTCTTGTAGAAAGTTCACATGCCAGGCACGAATCCGGAAGCTCCTGGAGGGAAGGATTTGCTGATCCGTTTCAACATCCCCAGTGCCCAGCACAGGGGCTAACACTCAGTAGATAGAGTAGATGCTCATGGAATCACCATGATCTTGTTACTTAACCCAGGAGAGTTCAGGGACAGGAAGAAAGAGCCTTTAAGTTTTGGAAGAGAAATTAGGCAGGCTAACCAAGCTGGAAGGGTTGGGCATTCCAGGCAGAAAAACCTAGAGTGGTCACTGCACCAGGACCACAGAAACATAGTGCCTTCTGTGGATGGCTGGACACTAGAGATATAGTAAAGCATAGCTGGAAGGTAATTAACTGGCCTGGTCAGCGGGGGCCTTAGGGCAAGGAACTAGGACTTTCTCTTGCCAGCAGGCAGGAGCTCTGAAGGGCATTAAACTCACTTAAGACATGATCAGACATGGACTTTAGAAACATCACCCAGCTGCCAGGTGGAGGTCAAATACATCTACTTTGAACCAGTTCTCAGTGCTAGGGATACAATGGTAAAGGAGGCAGGCACAGAGCTCCCCCAAGCATGGGGGCCCTGAGAGACGGCAGATCAGTAGAATTGACCTACATGATGTCATCTAATGTGCACATGACCCATTTTACAGATGGGGAGCCCGAGGGCCAGAGAGGAGCACAAGCTTGCCTACAGTCACAACCTAGAGCATGCCAGAGCCAGGGTTCTAGCCTGGACAGTTTGAGCCCCACCCCCGTTTCTTTCTTCCCTCCCGCCCTCACTCAGGCCCACACAGAGGGAGAGAATAAACACATGCAGAGAGCCCCAGTGGTGTGTGTGTGTGTGTGTGTGTGTGTGTGTGTGTGTGTGTGTGTGTATGTGTGTGTGTGTGTGTGTGTGTGTGTGTCTTTTTTTTTAAGGCTTTATTTTGCAGCAGTCTTAAAAATCACACAGATGTAGAATGAGACAGATGTGGTTTCAAATGCCAGCCTTGCCTGTGTGCCCTTGTGAAGCTTGCTTCACCTCTCTGACCTCAGTTTCTGCATCCATAAAATGGGGTTAATAGCATATCCCTCGCAGGTTGTCATGAACCTGAAGCCGTATTTAGAGGGCCCATCTCAATAGCTGGCACACAGTAGGTGCCTCGTGAAAGTTTCTCCTCTTGCCTTTGGAATTCTCTCACATTGTCATTCGTGCAAACAAACAGCGCCCGTGGCCCTAGAGAATTATGGTCCGTAAGGGGGTCAGACAGAGCTGATCAGGGATGGGTCGGGGGGCAGAGGACGACCCCGTGCCCCAGCCTGAAATGGGGCAGTGGTGGCGTCCACCGGGGCCTCGTGCAGCCACCCTCCCGTCAGCTCAAGACTAACGACTTCAGTGTGTCTCCCCTTTTAGCTCAAATATTTCTGAAATGCACACTGCTCGTTTGCACATAGCCAGAGGGGCCAGCGGGCCTCCCCAGCCTGTTCAGTCGGGGCCTCCTGATGGCTTTCTTCTGTGCAGTCTCCAGGAAGGGGGTGTGGGCGCAGCCTCTGCCGCGGCTCGAACCCTGTTTTCCCACCGAGGAAGGCTCTCTGAGTACGTGGCTGCAGGCCCGGGTTCCAGCTTTCTCCTGGGTGCTACGTTATCTGTCCACACAGCCTCAGTCTTCTCATCCAACCATTGGGATTTTTAGAAAATGGTGACTGAGCACATTCAGGGCTTGGAAAGCAGAAGTTTCCATAGGGCTGGCTGGGGTGGGCATGCCTGGAGACGGGTGAAAGGGCAGTGTTAGGCAGGGTGGGGAGAGGGTCGCACCCGAGAGACCGGCAAGGACGTGGGCAGGGGACGTGGTCCAGCCAGGGAGCCTCAGAGAGCTGCTGACTGTTGCTGCCCACCCTTCCTTCTTGTTCATTCCCACCGACCATGCTGGTATTGCTCGCCTCCTTTGCCTCTGCCCGCCCCTCTGCCCGCCCCTCTGCCTCCCCCCTCGGCCCTTCCTGCCTCCCTTCTAACTCATTCTTCAAGCGTCCATCCAGAGTCACGTCCTCCAGGAAACTATCCCCAAATTGCGCATTGTCTTCCTCTCCCTCCACACTCAGCCCCCTACCCACACTACCCCATGCACGTCCCTATTGCAATCTCTGTCACATCGTGTGGTGATTAATTATCTGTGTACAGCGAAAAACAGCTTCTCTTTGCATGAGGGATTGTCATTGTCACAGTGGGGATGGGCTGGGGACGTTTCTAGCACGTTAGTGGCAGCTCGGTGCAGTCTCGTGGTCCCCAAGGTGTGGGAAGTGAAATGATGTTAGGTAGTTTGCAGATGAACATTTCTAATTGTAATTGTCCTGTGTTTATTTTCCTTCTTTTTATGGCAAGTGTCTTGGTTTCCCATTTATACTAGTGATAGCTTTTTCCTCTTTAAAATGTACTTAAAAAAAGAAGAGTCAGCTGGAAGAATAGTGACTAAGTGATAGTACAGGTTGTAGGTGGAAATGGCTGATGTCATGAGTATTCTGATGGAACAGAATCCTAGCCTAGGGGTGGAGTGTGATTTCAGCCATTGACTGTTGACCTACTAGGTGCCAAGCCCCGTGCTGACTCTTGGGGACAGGCAAAGAAGGTGTGGAAGGGGAGGTGATCAGAAGGAACCACATGTTTGGGGTGGGGGGGGTGAGAGAAGGAAGCAGTCTGTGTGGCTGGAGCACAGCTTGTGAGTGAAAGATGTGTGTGACCTTGGGCAAGCTCCTAAGCTTTTGTAAGCCTCAGTTTTCCCATCTGTGAAATGGGGTGATATCAACTATGTCTTGTCATTGTTGGAACAACATTGGTGAGGGTCTCTTGCTCCTAACAGACAGGTAGATACCTGTCTCAGTAAATATGAGTTCTCTCCCTTTGCAGACTTTTGGGTTCGGGGGGACATGTCCGGGGTGTTATGGGGAGAAGGAAGGAAATGCTGGTGGTAGAAATAGGCCTGGCTTCCTAAACCCACCAGGTTCCTGAGGCAGGAACTACTAACTCCAGATTTCCTGGGGGAACTGACTGTGACTTTTGTGCTTGGTTTGAGGGGAACAAAGAGGAAACTCAGGGCATCCCAGGAAAGCAGCATCAGAAGGACCAGGAAGGGCGCCCCAGAGGCCACAGCTGATGTTTGTCAGATGTTGTCAAGCCCCATCTGGAGTGGAGGGGAGGGGGCTCTCAGACCTGCCTTCACTCTCAGGGGCCACCTAACGAGCCCAAAAGAAATGGCGTGTGCGCAGGCACTGGGTCAGCCAAAAAGCACCACACTCAGCCTAAAAAAAAAAAGAATAACTGGCATTTACTGAGGCTCTGCTTTGTGCTAGACTCCAGCTTAACACACTCCCCTGTCCTTCAGTCCCTGGCCACACTCAGAAGGTACTGTGGCCCTTTTCCAGGTGTGAAAACTGAGGCTTAAGAAAATTACAGGTCCAAGGTTACAAGGCGAGGGGATGGTAAAGCAGGTGTTGGAATCGAAGTCCCTCTGGCCCTTAGTTTATCTTCTCTGCTTCCCTGCCTTTTGTGCAGAGGGCGGAGGGAGGTGTCCACACTGGAGAGCCAAAGGCTGAGGTAAAGCTAGTGGAGAGCACCCATGGGTCTCCTCCTGCCATCGCCCCGAGGGGTAATGGCTTTCCCAGACTTCCAGGTAAAGCCAGGACAGGCATGGAGAGGTGAGAGCCCCCTACCTCCCTCCCAGGAGATCTGCAAACTTCACACCCTCTCTCAGCCCTTTCCTGTCTGCAAACCAACCAGCTCCTTGGCTGCTGGTCTTCCGGGATCCCCTGCTTGCTGGTTCTTGGTGCAGGGGGAGGCAGAGGAGAGCAGTAGAACACCCACCCCAGACTGAGCTTCCCGGGAGCCCCGAGTGTGAGTACCAGCCTTTAGTCTGTGACTTTTGGGAAGTCGTTTGCCCTCTCTGGGCCCGAGTTTCCACCCATACGATGAGGACGTCAGCTCACAGCCCCTCCTCTGGGCCGTGGAATCCTCCGGTGCTTGGCCTCTGGGTCAGCCCAAGAATCCAGCCAAGGGGTGGGGCCACCTGCTTGGCAGGCATGCCTCCCCCACCCGACCCCTTCCTAGTCCCAAGCAGAGTCTCCTCTCCCTTGTTCGGTGCGGCTCCCAGCAGCTGTTCTTCAGGCCCAGGCAGAGAGCCCGGCTTGGCGCGTCTCTGGCTGAGGCCGATGAGAGAAAACAGGTTAAAAGTTCAGCCCTTGTTCTCTCCAGGAAGAAAAATCTGTAGCATTCGGAGTGTGAAAAGGAGCCCTTTTTTTCAGCTCCAAAGCAGCACAATAGAACTTCCCTCCAATTTGCCATCAAAAAAGACGCCCTTGGCACTGGACTCCACCGTCCCTGGCACCCTTCCTCTCCCCTCACCAGCCCCCAGTGCAAAGGGACATAGTGACCTCAAACATAAGGTACAGGCGGTCACGGGGACACTGCTTCATTCTCTGTTGTCAGCTCGTGGGTCTGACTGGGGTCACCTCTAGCTAACTGCTTCCTCCCATCCACACCACCCCTACCCTAGTTCAAGACCTTGTTACTCCCATTTCGACCTTCACAGTGGCCTGGGCGCTGTACACCCCACCCCAACTATCCTCACCCTAGTTCATCCAGGCCAGGTTATCCAACTAAGTCTCTAGAAGTTTATAGGGTCGGAGGCAGGAGATCTGCACCTCCCACTTGGCCCCCAACTCCTATGTGATTTTTAGGAAGTCTCTTCCCCTCTCTGTACCTCAGTTGCCCTATGTCCAAAATGAGGCAGTTGGGCTGGGCCAGAGATAGCATCTCAGATGGTGGATGTTAGCTTCCTGGCACACTGTGGTGAGAGGCATCGTGCACCCATAGAATGTGGGGATTGATTAGTGATGTCTGCATGGGCACAGAAGTGGGGCATAGCAGCAAACACACCTTACCCACTCCTGCAGAGCTAGGTGGTAAGGAAGGTCCAGCTGTGACTTCTAGTTCTCTGTGCCTTCTCTCTCATGGCTATTTGTATTCATGCCTCATCACCACTAGTAGACTGTGAACAACTCCATAGTGAGGCTTTGCTATTCACCGCTTTCCCTCCCAGGGTACCCACTGCCTGGCACATGAGGGGCATCAGGATGTATTTGTTGAATGAATGCTTGAAAGGGACCAATTTTAAATCTGTTTAGTGCATTGCAGTTCAGCTCAAAAAGTGAGTCGAATTCCTTGTGGCAGGGGAGGGGTATTAAGAAGGGGTCCTAAGCCTTATCTGGGGGGGGTGGATAGGGCTCTTTCTGGCCCTGGGGGTCTCCTTTGTCATAGGCTATGTGGCTCCTTCCTTCCAGCTGCTGGAGAGAAGAGGGTGGGCAAGTGGGGCCCTGGCTGGTTTAGAAGCTGATTCGAATCTTCTGAATCCCCAGAGGGCAGGTGATAGACTAGACCCACATGGCACAGCGCTCACCCTCAACCCCTCTCCACTCCTCAGGCCCTATGCCCGGGGCACAGTTGACCGAGGCCTCAGGGAGGGAGCTGCAGTGTGGGGACACTATAGGAGACATCAGGTGCCTGGAGAGGGGGGAGGGTGTCCCTGATTGGAAGTGTGGGCCAGAGAGCCAAGGTAGGGTAACTGATGGCGCTCAGCTGGGACAAAAGGGAGGCCTTTGTAAGGCCCACATTTCAGGTTTTGAGAATTTGATGCAAGCTGAAAAGCAAATAGACTCCTAAGTTTTATATAAAGTTTCAAGGGTCGCCTGATGGACTCTCGGAAGCCCACCCAGGAGACTCCAGGTTAAAACCCTAATCCACCAGTAAGGGAGGGAAGTGGCAGTGGCTAGGTTGGTGGGACATGATGGACTGAGAAAGGGCATGACCCTGAATAGAAGGGCTGGAACTGGTTTTTAAGGAGGTGGAGCCTGGAGGAGCAGCATCAGACGATTGGCTGGAGCATGGGAGTGGGTGGGAATATGGGGTGGGACAGCCAGATGATTGCTGCAATGGAAGTGGGTGGTGCTCTGTAGAGAAGGCCCTTGAGGGGCGGGGCCTTGGGGTGATTGACAGCATTCAGTAGGTGGGCGGCAGTGACTCTTTGCTTTCCTCACAGAAACGCTGATGGACTCAACCACAGCCACGGCGGAGCTGGGCTGGATCGTGCATCCTCCATCAGGGGTGAGTCAGTGGTCCCCAAACCCTGCCCAGTCCCTCCAAAGACCTTGGGTTCTGCTGCAAGGCCTGAATGCCCCCTAAATCCCATCCCTTCCCCTCTTTCAGAGCCCAGGGCTGGCCTCTCACTGCCCCACCTTCTTGGTCCCCTACTATTTGGAATGCTGGTTACCATGACAACATGTTGGATGCTTTCAGCTTTTATCCCATAGCACCCTCAGGGCAAGGCTGAGAAGCAGGAACTCATATTGCCCCCATTTTACAGATGAGGAAAGTCATTTTCTGAGCACCCACTTATCATATACTATATCAAGGAAGCATGTTTACACACGTCATCTCCAATCATAAGGGGAGGAAACAGAGGCTCAGAGAGTTGTAGCCGTCTGCCAGGGACGTTACACCTAGCTAGAGATGGGGCTCAGGTTTGTATCCAGGGCTGTGACCGAGCCTTTTGGGTACCCATAACACAAGGCTCCCCCAGAGAACTCTCTTACCACTTCCATGGGTCCCCTACTTTCCTGGGGCCGGTGGTTTGAGCCCATGTAGGCTGTGAGTCCCCCAAGGGCAAGACCAGGCACAATCTGAGTTCCTCTTTCTTCCTGTGCCAACCACCCAGCGCTCGCGTACAGGCTGTGGGCTCACACGTGCCTAAAATTCTGTTCCAAATCTGCCACTCACCAGTTGTGTGATTTGGGTCCAGTTCCTTAACCTGTCTGAGCGTTAGCTTCCCCATCTGTAAAATGATGGTCGTGTCCTTTGCATGGGATTGTTGTGAGGTTTTCCTGCACTGTGTCTAGCATAGCACCCGGCACAGTCAGGGCTCCCGGCGATAAGAAGCCATTGTAGTGCCACCATCGTCATTGTCCTCACCATCGGTTCTCATTACCACTCCCTCCTCATCCCCCTGGGCCCCCACAGCCCATCCCTCCCTCCCCACCATCCCAGCTCCTCCACTGGGACTCGGCTGCTCCCCCAAGGAGTTTCATCCCCCCCACCCCCACCCCAGGCCTGTGTTCTCAATAGGCAGGGCCCTCGGGTCAGGCCTCTTTCTGTGGCTCTTTCTTGTCACCAATTTTCCATCTGCGAAGGCGGCTGGGCCCACAGCCCCACCCTATCAGTAATGAGGCCAGGCTGGGCTGCGGGGCCCCCGGACGCAATTATTTGGGGTGTTTAGGCTGCAGGGCCTCCGCATGTTAATTAGAGAGAGGGGAGAAAGGCAGAGTGCTCTAATTAAGTGCTCTAATTAAGTTCTGAAGAAGAGCAGTGGTTGTAACAAGGGGCTGACTTTGTCACATGGTGCCACCGGAAAAAAAAAAGCAATGTAGGGAGCTTCAGAGCCACCGTTGACGTAGAGGCTGGGCCGGCCAACTCCGGCTCAGCCTTCCCCACGGGCACCAGCCCTTCACAGCATCACCCTTCCCCAGGCTGCCAGCCACCACAGTGCCCCACACAGATTCGGCCCAGATATCCAAGGGAAGCCAGTGGACAAAGAACACCCACTTGAGAGTGACGCCCCTACCACCACCTGCCTCCCCCTCCTCCACACGCTGGGGAAATAGAGGCCCAGCAAGGGCAAGTGACTTGTCCAAGGCCATGCATCAAGTTAGCAGAGCAGGGACAGAACCTGAGACTCCTGGGTCACTTGTGGGTCCTTGTGTTTCGAGGCTGAGTGTGCAAGTGCAGGAGTGGGTCTAGGTCTGTGTGGCTTGGGTCCCATGGCCTCACTTCCCTGGCTTCTACTCCCTCATTTGTAAGATGGATGTAAGATGCACCCTCACATGTAAGATGCACCATGTGAGACAATAATGTCAAAGACACAAGGTCCTCGTACAGCACCTACCCCAGGCCGGCATGGGTGGGAGCGTGTGTTCTGCTGTTGGGGCTCTTCTGGGCCCACCCCAGGTAAAGGCAGCCCAGTGCCAAAAGAGGGGGTAAGCTTACTTACACCCTCAGTAAGCTTTCAGCCCCACTGGGGAGACCAGGCCCAGAGGGCCAAGAGTGACCTGGCCCTTGCCCAGGCCAGGCCAGTTGTCCCCTAAGACCCAAGGGAGAGCCAGCGAATGCAGACACTTCAGCCAGAGAGAGCCTGCTGCGAGAGGTTCCAGAAGGATGGAGAAGACAGAGGATTCTCAAGGAGGGCACAAAAGTGTGAACAAAGGCTCAGTATGTGAAGGTTGGCCTGGGAGGGTCTGTGAGGAGACAATGTGGGCCCCGCACCCTCATCCCTAGCTTTCCTTGACCCCACCCAGCCACACCCAGCAGTGGGGCTCGGGAGATCTCAGCTGGGCGTGCAGGAGCCTGGCTGGGGCCTGGGGAGGGTGCTGAAGCACCTGCCACAGGCAAGCAGGGAGCAAGTCTCCCTCCAGGTACCATCTTAACTACTTAAGGCCCCAGAACAGACTGCCTGTCTTCCCCATCCTGGGAGTGAGAGCCCTTCTTCCGTCAGACTGGGAATCCCCTGGGCCAAGGACTATGTCTCCCAGATCGGAATTGGAGCTCCCAGGAGGCAGAAGTTCTGTCTTCCGCCTCAGACTAGTACTCCCCAGACACAAAGCTGTGTCTGCTGTCAGCAGAGGGAATTCCCTCAGGAGGGGGCCTCTCCCTGATTTTCCTTCCAGGTGGGAGCTTCCCAGGAGCAGGGGCCATGTCTCCTTTATTGCCCTGGACTGAGGGTCACATCTCCCATATTAATCAGGGAAAAACCAAGAGCAGTATGTGTGCCCTTCCCATCAGACTGGCACGCCTCCCCTCACAGTCTAGGGAATTCCTCGGAGTCAAGGCCATGTCTCTGCCTCAGCTTGGGAGTTCTCTGATGGTACGAATCACGTCTCCATCATCAGACTAGAAGATGCCTGAGGTAGAGTCTGTGCATCCCCCATTAGACCAGGAGGCCCCCTAGTTACACCCAGCAGACAGAAGGATTCCCTGAAGCAGGGTCTGTGTCTTGCCTGTAGACAGGTGATCCCTGGGGCTGAGCCCCACCTCCCCCACCTGACCAGCGTTTCACCCACAGTGGGAAGAGGTGAGCGGCTACGATGAGAACATGAACACGATCCGCACGTACCAGGTGTGCAATGTGTTTGAGTCGAGCCAGAACAACTGGCTACGGACCAAGTTCATCCGGCGCCGTGGCGCCCACCGCATCCACGTGGAGATGAAGTTCTCCGTGCGTGACTGTAGCAGCATCCCCAGCGTGCCCGGCTCCTGCAAGGAGACCTTCAACCTCTATTACTACGAGGCCGACTTCGACTCGGCCACCAAGACCTTCCCCAACTGGATGGAGAACCCATGGGTGAAGGTGGACACCATTGCGGCCGACGAGAGCTTCTCCCAGGTGGACCTGGGTGGCCGGGTCATGAAAATCAACACCGAGGTGCGGAGCTTCGGGCCAGTGTCCCGCAGCGGCTTCTACCTGGCCTTCCAGGACTATGGTGGCTGCATGTCCCTTATCGCCGTGCGTGTCTTCTACCGAAAGTGCCCCCGCATCATCCAGAACGGCGCCGTCTTCCAGGAGACGCTGTCGGGGGCGGAGAGCACATCGCTGGTGGCTGCCCGGGGCAGCTGCATCGCCAATGCTGAGGAGGTGGACGTGCCCATCAAGCTCTACTGTAATGGGGACGGCGAGTGGCTGGTACCCATTGGACGCTGCATGTGCAAAGCCGGATTCGAGGCCGTGGAGAATGGCACAGTCTGCAGAGGTAAGGACCGCCGCAGTGGGGCAGGTGCCGCCCGCAAGCGTGTGGAGTTGGTATTGGCCGTGGACTTGGGCCTGTCTCGGGCTGGTGAGGGCAGCAGCCTGGGGCACTCTTTGGCCAGGTTTCCAAATCTGCAGCTACTGTGCAGCATCTTAGAGGGAAACATTTGAAGAAAGCTGCTTTTTGAGTGGCAAGAGCTTGCCAGGTGCTTTTAGTTGGTACGAGGATTAACATTTCTCATTTTAATTATGACGTGACTATCAACCATGGAAAGTGGTGCTGTGTGTCTTCATCTGCAAAAGTGATGTGGCTTTGTGTTTAAGAAATAAGTCATAGTAGGGGCGTCTGGGTGGCTTAGTCGGTTAAGCGTCCGACTTTCGCTTGGGTCATGATCTTGCGGTTCGTGGGTTCGAGCCCCGCATCGGGCTCTGTGCTGACTGCCAGCTCAGAGCCTGGAGCCTGTTTCAGTCTGTGACTCCCTCTCTCTGGCCCTCCCTGCTCACGCTGTCTCTCTCTCTAGAAATAAATAAAAAAACATTAAAAAAAAAAAAAAGAAATAAGTCATAGTAAATAACATTCATAAGTTCACACTTACTGGACTTGGGCTGAATTGGTCAGTATAAGCCAGGCTAGCTGGAAGTGACCAAACAGTAGAGGTTTATTTATTGCCCAGTGCTATGCGTCCATTGTGGGTCAGCTCCGGGATTCCTCCCTCTGGGAGCCGAGTGGAGGGAGAAGCCGCCATTTGCAATGTTGGGGTCATGAGGACAGAGAGGCTGCATGAGCTGGACTGTGTGCTGGCGTTCTGCCTTCCGTGGCTCGACACTCCTCTCTACACTTCAGTGGCCAAGGCAAGTTACATGCTTACTCCCGACTCTAGGAGGTGGCCCCCTGACCCACTTTTACTTTGGGCTCAGCACTTTATAGGTCTAACTCATGTAATCCTCACAAGAGGCTGGTGAGAGAGAAAGTGCCATTTTATAGGAAGAAATTGAGACTTTGAGACTCAGAGAGTGAGGGAGGGAGCCAGGAGTCTTCCACAGGCAGTGTGATTCCAAGCCCGCCCTTAGCCACCATGCCCCTTCGGTGAACTTAAGGAAATGTCGTAAGGAAGGTGACTGTGGCGAAGAATCATGGAGATGGTTTGCAAACCTAAGAAGTTTGTAAGAGGTAATGCACAGTGGTAGATGGCTATGAAGGTGGACAGACCTGCGTTCGGACACCAGCCCTGCCTGTTATTAGCTGTCTGTCCTAAGCTGAGTATGAAACCCCCTTTCATAGGGTACCTCTGAAGATTCAACAAGTCAAGACTGTAAAGCATCTATAATGGCTTGTAGTATACAGTAGAAGCTTAATAAATGTTAACTAAATGAGACAGAATGTATGCAAAGCCCGGCCTGGTGCAGGTACTCTGCAGTGTGAGCTGTGATGGTGATTTACAGCCCCATTTGTGCCACTTCCTCTTGCCTTTTCCACTGGAATCAGATCCTGGGGTCCCCCATGTGCCAAGCAAAGAGTCCGGACCCGACTCCAGGGTCCCTGCAGCACTGGTGAAAGTGTGGCCTTGAGGTAGCTGCAGTCACCCTCCCTGTTATAAGATGCCATCACATCCACTGTCCCTGTTCCTACCCTCTGTGCTCTGAAGCAGCATTTTAAAGGTGTCTGGAAGGGCATGTGGGGTGCACGAGACAAGAGCAGGGGCCTGTCGGGAAGCTGCCGCCGTGTTCTCGAGAGATGGTGGCCGTCTGGAGTGGGCATCCACCGTGCGGGGGAGGAGCAGCGCCAGAATGCAGGGGTGTGAGCAGGGTGAGCGAGAGGGATGGCCTGTGCAGACAGGTGGGAAAGGAGGAAACCGTGAAGTCCGGCTTGCAGGGACATGACGGTCCTGGAAAAGAACCAAGGACTTCGGGAGAAAAAGCTGGGTCTGGGGGAAGGTAACAGATCTGGTTTTCTGTACTTGAGTGTGAAAGTGCACAGCCTCTGGAGGTGGGGAGCCGTGGGGGCACAGGGCAGAATCAGCCACTCCTTGCTCATTGTTTATTCACTCATCAAACCTCGCCTGCGCCTGCTCTGTGTCAGACCTTGAGCGTCGGGTTAAGACAGACGAGCGCGGCTGTGGCCCTGCCGTCTAGGAGCTCACGGTCTGGCAGGGGACACAGACTGTACCTGGACAAGGAAGGGAATGCCTTTGACTTGCTTTGATTGGAAGCGCTTGGGCTGCAGAGGGCACAGAAAGAGAAGGAGGGCTTCACAGAGGAGGCGACATTGGGGCTGAGTCTTGGTAGAGGCATATATTGACTGGGTGGCCCGGGCCTTCTGGAGGATGGGTCTACAAGGATCTGGGGACATGAAGTGTCACACCCCAGTAGGGAGACTGGTACAGTGTCTGGCGGGTCTGTGGCTGGGATTCGGGGAGAAATGGAGGAAGAACTGTCCCTGGAAGGTGCCCAGATGAAGAGGTGCACTAGTTACCTGTTGTTGCACAACAAGTCACCCCAGAACATGGCAGCTGGAAACAAAAGCATTTGTAATCTCAGATTCTGGGGGTTGGGGATCCAGGTATGGGTTAGGGGGCTTCCTCTGGTTCAAGGTTTCTCCTGGAGCTGCAGGCAGGCTCTGGGCTGGGGGGCCGCAGTATCATCTGACAGCCTCGCTAGGGAGGGCTGCTTCCACATTCACCCACATGGTTGACTGTGGGCTTTGGTCCCCCGCCACAGGGATGCACGTGGGCAGTGGCTGCCCCCAGAGCGACGGACCCGAGAGAGTTCGAGAGCACCCACAACAGAAAACACAGTCTTTTTATGACCTCATCTCAGAAGTGACGTCTCATCGCTTCTGCCACATTCTCTTTGTTAAAAGCCAGCCACCCAGTTCAGCCCACACTCCAGGGGAGGGAGTTATGTGGGGTGTGAGTGCCAGGAGATGGGGTCGCTGAGGCCACCAGAGAGGCTACCTGGAGCAGGCAGGTTCTCTAAGTCCGAGCCTCTCTGTGCAAGTACGCCCTCGGCCCCTCCGACCCAGCTCCCCGGACCTACGGCCGGCCTGCCTGCCCCAGGCCCAGCCCGGCCCAGCCATTGGGTGTGAATGGACGCCAGCTGGGGTGTGATTAATGAGCCCAGGAAGCCAGAAGGACACCAGCTGACGCTGTGGCCTGTGTTGCAGCCACCCAGATGTGGGGCTGCTCCAGCCCAAGTCCCAGAGGCACTGATCCCACTGGGGACGTGTAAGAATGGTGGCTAAAGCTCACATCTGAGTGGTTGGCAATGTGCTTTCTTGGTCTCCAATTCAGGGATTCTCGGCCTTGACTCTGCCTCAGAATCCACTGGGAAGTTTGTTACAATGCAGATTCCTGGGTCTGGTGCAAACCTCTACCCCAGGTCTGATTCTGTGGCTCTGAAGGGCCAAGGATCAGCATTTTTACTTTATTTATTATTTTTTTTTATTTGGGAGAAGGAGAGAGAGAGTACAGGCAGAGGAGAGGGGCAGAGGGAGAGAGAAGGAGAATCTTAAGCAGGGTCCGCACTCAACACAGAGCCTAATGCAGGGCTTGATCCCATGACCCTGGGACCATGACCTGAGCCCAGATCAAGAGTCAGACACAACCAGTTGAGCCATCCAGGCGCCCCAAGGATCAGCATTTTTAAACAAGCAGCCCTCATGTTTCTGTAACAGCACCGTTAGCTCAGACCCATGGGTAACATACCCTTGTTCAGACAAGCAGGACTTCAAGTCAGATCGATGAGCAGAGACTCAGCCCCAGGAGCATCCACCCTTAGGGATAGAAGGGGCCGTCAGCAGAATCTCCGGGAAAGATCCATTTAATATTGAAGCATAACTTGATAGGAAAAAAATCCATTGCTTTGTTAATACAGTTGGAGAAGATAAGGCCGGATAGAGTCTCCTTGCAGATGACAAGTAGGTGAGTCCTCATGGGAGTGGCAGCCACCCCGTTGCGGGGCGGGGGGCAGTGGTAGCTAATGAAAGGTTAGGAGCTCCCAGTGCCCTAAGCGTTTCACAAAACCACAGGCCAAACGGACTCAATCTGACCAGCCTCCTCTAGTGCCTACTGTGTGCAGGGCATAGTAGGGAAGGGTGGGGCCCGGAGGGGCTTGCTTCAACAAGCACATATGAGGGGCCACCTGGGTGGCTTAGTTGGTTGAGTGTCCGACTTCAGCTCAGGTCATGATCTCACAGTTTGTGGGTTCTAGCCCCGCGTCGGGCTCTGTGCTGACACCTAGCTCAGAGCCTGGAGCCTATCTTAAGATTCTGTGTGTGTGTCTCTCTCTCTGACTCTCCCCTGCTCACGCTGTCCCCCCTTCTCAAAAATAAATAAAACATTTTATAAAATCTTTTTAATATAAAAAAATTTAAAAAACCAAGCATGTGTGAAGTACCCTCTGTGTACCATTCAGCCCTCCAGCAAATACAGAGGTTCAGCTTGCCATGGTCTGACTTATAATTTTTCAGCTTCACAGTGGTGCTCTAGTGAGATATATTCAGCCAAAACAGTACTCCAAATTTTGAATTTTCATCCTTTTCTGGGCTGGTGATAGTTGGTTTGTGACTCTCTCCTGATGCTGGGCAGCCAGCCATGTGATCGTGAGGGTAAAAAGTGATACATGAACAACCATTCTGTACCCGAGCAACCATTTCTTTCCTGCTTTCAGTACAGTGTTCGAAAAGTTGCGTGAGATATAACAGGTTAGAGGGTGTTCCTCAGCCGAGCACATATAAGGTAAGTGAGGTAAGCAATGTTGTGCGGTAGGTTGGGTGTATTAAATGAGTTTTCCACTTGCAAGATTTTCGACTTACAGTGAGTTTATCAGGATGTAACCCCATCGTCAGTTGGGGCGGACCTGTATGTATTTCGAGTACCATCTGTGAGCCAAGCACATACCGACGCTAGGGAACACAGAAGTGAATGAGTTTTTAGTCTGAGTGGGTGGATGGGAGAAGATGGAGGGGAAAAGTTAGTGAGCAAATAAATAAAATCGTTATAGGCTGTGATGAATGAAATGGGGGGAAAGCTGCAGCAATAGAGATCAAAGAAGACTTGCTTTATGCTTTAGCCAGGTGGGCCAGGGGAGGCTTCTTGGAAGAGGTGTCACTTGAGCTGACAGGGCCCACCCTGGGGAGGCTGGAGGAGAGCACCTGAGACACAGGGTTTGGCTCACTGGCTCCTGGGTGAGCAGGGGACTCAGACACATGGAGAATAAGGCCGAGTATAGCCTTTCCAGAAATGAGGTGAAGCCAATCAAAGCACTTTGAGACTATGAGAAAGAAAGCATCTTTTCTGAAGAAGGCTTCAGGAAGGAGGTGACATTTGAATTGGGCCCTGAAGAGTGAGTACGATTTGGACGGGTGAAGGGAGGGAGATAATTGTAGATCAGGGAACCCACTGCATGAATACAGACCCCGAGGTATGTTGGTATAAGTGTGTTTGGTGGGTGCCCTGTGCCCTACTGGGTGCTTGTGCTAGGGTGTGACTTCTCCCTATTCGTTCCTCTGTGCACTTTTTATTGGGTGCCTGATCAGGACCTGCACTGGCCATACAGCTGCCAGCTGAGGGACCCCGGGGACTTCCTCCAGAAGAACTCTGCCCCCTCCTCCTACCCAAGCCCCCAGTCTCCTCAGCATCATGGTCCCCCCTGGGGCTTGTCACCAGCAGGTCTGCTGGCAGTGGCAGGGGGAGCTGGGGGGAGAGCGGACAGGAGGGTGGCCCAAGAATTCCTTCTCTGCAGCGGCTCCTTCCTCAAGCTCCCAAGTCAGTTTTCTTGACTCTTTCCAGATGTCCGTGGGCTTGACTGTGAATGTGCTCCTGCCTCAGTTTCTCCAAGTTTGTCTCTGTATCCCAGTTTCTCTTGGTCTCTCTTTCCCTACCTCAGCTCCTACTTGCCTGAGCCTATCAGATCCCCCAGCCTAACCGCTGGTGGGGACCCTGCCCTCCTCTCTCCCAACAGCAGACCCGACCTGTAAGGGATCGGAGGCAGTTCCACAGTGATCGTGATTGCTGTGTACTGTCAGGGTGGAATGGGATTTTTAATATTTGGCTTGGACAAGGAGAGGGGCTTCGAGCCAGCGGGGAGGGGAGTGGGAGTGGGGCCGGTTGCATGTTCATGTTGATCCTCTGGCTCCAGCCTAGACTCCCAGTTCCCAGCTGCTGGGCTTCTCCCAGCCTCTCCCTCTCCTCCACCCTGCCCTGCTTGGCGGCTCCCAGCCTTGCCACCCACCCACCCCACCCCCACCTTCCCAGCCTGCTGCCTCTCCTTGACCTTGGCCTTGGAGACCTGGTTTCAAACTCCAGCCCTGACTGACTGTGTGCCTGACCTTGGGCAAGCAACTGACCCTCACCCAGCCTTTGTTTTCTCATCTGCAAAACAGGATAAACAGAAAGGCTACTGTGCAGAGTAAATGAGAAAATACCTAGAAAAGTGTTATAAAAATAAAAACAGGGACTTCTAAGAACACTGTCTTCTGCGGTGAATGTTTTTCTCGCTCTCTGATGAGCTTTTGATTTTGAGGAAAAAAAATTTTTCCTTACAATGTAGGTCATTTGTAGAATCTTTAGAAATTACTAATAAGCAAAAAGGACAAAATTAAAATTATCCAGAGATAGTCACTGTTAAAAGGCTGGTGGAGATCCTTGTAGGTATATTTACACATATTGATTTATTTTTTTTATGTTTAATTTTTATTTTAGAGAGAGAGAAAGATAAAGAGAGACCAAGCACAAGCAGGGGAGGGGCAGAGAGAGAGACACACACAGAATCCAAAGCAGGCTCCAGGCTCTGAGCTGTCGGCACAGAGCCCGAAGGGGGGCTCAAAATCACAAACTTTGAGATCATGACCTGAGCCGAAGTTGGACACTTAACCGACTGAGCCCCCCAGGCACCCCCATATTGATTATTTTTAAAGAAAAAAATGGACTCCTGGTAAAAATACAGGAGGATTTTTGACTGACTGATGTTTTATGGACACTTCCCCATGTCAGGTTAGATCTCCACATCATTTTGGAAAGCTCTTAGAATTCCACAGGAAAGATGTGTCATAATTTCTTTACCAGTCCTCTGTTGATCAACACGTAGATTGCTGGCCATTTTTCGCTACCTTAATGAGTGCTGGGAAGCATGTCACTGTCCTGTCTCTTTGTGCACTATTACTGGAATTTGAGTAGATATGTTTCCAGATGTGGAATTGCGGGATCAAATGTGTTTTAGAGACTTGACACACACTGCCAAATTACCCTCCAGAAAGGGACCGCCCAGATACCCTCCTGGCAGCCAGCTTCCAGAGTGCCTGTTTCCCCACATGCTCGCCAGTAGGAGATGTTATGCCTGTTGCTTTATTTTCTGTTTTCCTCCCAGAATCCTGTGCTCCCTCAGCCAAGGTAGGGAGAGGCCAGGGGTTATCTCTGGACCCTCAGGGTTGGATCCTCGGCCACCCTCGGGGTGGCCTCCTTCCTACCCTGCTTTCAGTTCCAGCCCTTCCCATAGAGGCTGGACCAGTGGTCCAGATGAGTCTGGCAAGTCCGCAGGGTAGGGCGCGGTCAGTCTCGGGGTGAGGAGGAGGGAGGCCGCCAGCTGGCAGGGCCTGTGCTGGCTGGGGAAAGGGTGTGAGGGTTGGAATGCTGGGTGGGAGGAGAGGCCCAGACCCCCACACGGAAAGTTCTGCTACATCTCTTCAGGGGCAGGGTGGAGAAGCCCAGCTGGGGGAGGAGGGATAATAGGCATCTCCTCCAGACCCCGAGGCTCAGGCCAGGCCCCAGACCACACAGGCCAGCCTTTTGAAAAGGGGATTGGAGGGCACCTTGGCCAGCATACTCAGGCTATTCAGCTCTCTGCTCTTAAAAATTGAAGTGCCCCTTCACCCAATGATCTCAAAGCAGCTTTGTTTACAGCTCTCCATCCATCTGTCCATGCATTGGTCTACTTGTCCAGCTAGCCAGCCACCCATCAGAGATTCACTGAACACCAGCTTCAGGTTTTTTTGCTTCTTGGAGAGGCCAGTGATGTCTTCATAGAAGACCAGGAGGCTAGCACATATTGAGTGCCTGTCATGTGCCAGGTGCTGTGCCAGGCATTGAGGTTTTGGGAAAGATCAGTTATGGGCCCTGCCCTCCCGGACCACCCAGTCTGGAGATGTTGACAGATGTGCCTGCAGGTAGTGAAGGTAGAAAAGCATCCAACCCACCTAGGGAAGCCTCATCCGGGGCCTTGGTGGTCAGAGGAAGACTTCTGCAAAGAGGAGCTGTTTCCATGGAAGCCCAGTGAGGAGCAGGAGTTAGCCAAGGGAGGAGGAGGAGGTGCAAAGGCCCTGAGGCAGCCAGAGCTGGTATTCCTAGAAAGGAAGGGAGGGCCATTTCAGCCCAATTTCCTCTCTGAGTTAACTAAATGGAAGGATCTGAATATTAGGGCATGGGATGATATAGTCTTTGTATTCCCTCAGGGGTCTGGGCAGGAAATATTGAACAATTTTGACCTCCAGTACTCATAACAGCTCTCCAGGCACCTATTGAGCACCCGACCCTGGGCCAGATGTGGGGACTGCAGAGAAGATGAAGGCCTTCCTTCCTAGAGTTCCCAGGCTGGGGTCGGGGAGATGGCTCCTTCTGTTACTATAGCCTTGGGGCACTTGGGAAGGAGTCAGAGGAAGGCTAAGGAGGCACCCTGGAGGAGGAGCCATTGTCCCAGGGCTTAGAGATTGGAAGGAACCAAAGGCAGGAATTAGTCCAGAAAAAGATGGTCAGAAATGATACTGACGTTTTTAACCCTGGCCTCTTGCTTGACCCCCCCCGCCTCCCACCCCGTCCCACACAAGGTGCAGCCATCTGGTGATGGTGGTGGGGTGGGGAAAGGAGAAGTCGACAGAGGAGAAAGGTAGAGGGATGCCAGGCTTCTAAGGGCTGAGTGAGGTGGAGGCTGCAAGGGCCGGGGTGGGCGTTCCCTGCTGGGTGCCCAGTGCTGTGTTACATGCTCTAGTACCTTTTTGAATCTTCTGTTGATACTGTTAGCTCCATTTTACAAATGATGAGACTGAGGTCCAGGGAGGGTCAGCAAGTTGCCCAAGACCACACGGCTGGCAAGCAGGGGAGGCAGAATGTGAACTTGGCTTTCTGCAACCGCTGGACAACTGATTAACCAGAATGGGGCCGGGCCTGGGTGTACTCTGTCCTCCCCACCACGCAGATTGCTGAGGGGCCCCGGAGGCGGTGGGGGTGAAGGGCTTGACAGATAACGGGGGGGAGGGGCTCAGGACTATGGGGTCGCCCTGCTGGGACAATCAGAAGGGCTTCCTGGTAGGGGAGGGAGGCTTGTGGCTGGGCCTTGAAGGACGAGTTGCTTTCATAGCGAGATGCCAGGCACAATGAAACGCTGTTCCAGAGCAAAGATTGGGGTGGAGAAGCCCCTTTGGGGTCTCTTCTCCTCCTGTTCAAGGGACAGAAGGCCTCCAGGAGAGGCACGCCCCTACCCCTATCTAACCTCTGGCCAAACAGAAGAGGCTGTCCGCCCCCCTCCCCCCCAGCATTCACCGAATGCTCACCTCATCTCTCAAACAGCACGGTGACCTTGTTGAATGCCCCCAACAGTCTAGGAGGCAGACTGGGGCCCACGGCCACACTCCTCCAAGGTGGCAGGGGTGGGGGCACATCTGCATGCCCCCCACTCTGATTTCTCCCGCTTCTTGGAGGTGGCGAAAAGCCTTGTGGCAGGCACCCAGCACTCACATTTGTTAGGAGCTTCCTGTGGACCAGGCCGCTCTCACTCTGGGTCTCAGTGACTCTCCGTCCCCCCTTGGACTTAGGGATCATCATTTCTGTTTTACAGAAGAGGAAACTGAGGCCCAGAGAGAGCCCCAGCTTGCACGGTTAGGAAGGGATAGGACTGGGGCGCAGGCCGTCTGACTCTGGAGCCCCTGTGCTGTCCTCTCTCTCGCCCCCAGGCTGGCGTGGGGCCCTGGAGGCGCCAAGGCCGACGATTTGGTCACAGGCCGCCTCCACAGCGCTCTGGCAAGGCCGTCAACAGCTGGGGAAGCTCCCCTCCCTCCAGCCGCTGCCTTTACATCTGGCTGGGCTTCAGGATCTGGCGAGAGAGGCCCGTTTATTGAGGAAGTTTATGCATTTAACAGTTTAAGCCTTTCTAAGCCTGTGGTACAACAGGATTTGGGAGCCGTTAACAATTCCGTGTGGTTAAGAGATTTTCATTGCTCTGCGGCAGCTGGCTCGGGCCCCTCGGGCCCCATTCCGGCCTCCATCCCGCCCTGCAGGGCACCCCCTCCTCGGGGGCCCTTTGTCCTCAGCCCCCATCCTGCTGGCTTCTCCCTGCTCCCCCCTACTCCGAACCTTTAGGTATGAACTATGACCTCCGCGGAGGAACAGGCCCAGACGGGAATTCCGTGCACGTTGGCCAGGGCCACACAGCAAGTAAGAGGCTTGAATTGACCTGCTTGCAAAAGCCTGAGTCCTTTCCCCCACCCTAGATGGCTTTCCTTGGGGAGATGGGGGACATTATATTGTTAATTCCTCACCAGCAGAGCTGACAGAGCCCCTCAGAGACCACTGTGTGTTCGATCCCTACCAAGGCTTTGGGCAGAGAGGGGGTGGGGTGACTTGCCCAGGCTCATTCACCTTGTCAGGTACAGAGCTAGAATCGGAACTCAGCCCTCCTGAAGTCTTAATGAGAATTCTTCACACTGTATACCAAGCTGGTAGGGAGTTTTTCCATAGCTTGGGGGGGAAATGCCATTTGTAATTATAATGTCTTACATATGTACAGTATTTATTTACTTACACCCTGCCTTGTTCCAGAAAAGATTAGAGGCTGCTTTTGTATAACATTTGGTCTCACCCTATGAGATACTTTGATCCGCATGATACCCACATGAGAGAAGCGAGGCGAAGGTTATTATCGGCATTTTAGAGACAAGGAAAACTCAAGTCAGGAGAGGACCTGACTTCCCCAGGGTCACGCGACACTTTGGGGCAGAACGGGGACTAGATGACACGGGCTCCCATGGAGAGGCAGACGACCTCCACCCTTGGCCTCCATCTCGGCAGGGATGAGACCCAGGGCCTCGCCCGAAACACCACCGGGGACCTTAGTCTCCATCTGGGTGGGAAGAGATGGTCCACCCCCGGGGATGAGTCGCTCACAGCTCGGATGCAGAGTGTGCGTGAAGAGGAGTGTGGGGGTGAGTGTGGCAAAATGTGAACCGGCTCCTGACAACCCTGTAGATGAGCCAACCCAAGGCGCGGGGACCAACCAGCGTCTCCCTGAGGGTCAGTCGACCCTGGGAACTCCTACCCTGTCTGGTATCCCGGCCGTTTGCTTCTACCCCAGGCCTTTCTGGTCGTTTCCCACGGAGGCCCGTGGAGGCCGCTTGATGGTATCGTTTTAGTCACACGGATTTGTTTCCTGCTCATGGTAACCCGTCTGCCCAGCCCACCAGCAGGCCCACAGCGCACGCTCTCTCTCTCGCACTGGCGTCCATACAGCGCACTCGCTTTGCCGGCCATCTTCCCTGCTCCCCGAGGGAAGGGCCCAAGATGACTGACCAGCAACCTCATGGTTATGAAAACTGAGGCCCCAAGATGTCGGATGAAACGGCCTGTCCAGGACACAGCGTGCAGCCAGCGTCCTGCCCCAGCTCCCTGAACCTCCTGCCGGACTCCAGGTGTTCGTAACAGACGAAAGCCCAAGGAGGAAGGGACACACACTGGCGGCTTGAGCTCCTGCTAGTCACCAGGTCTACGCCCTAGGCTTCGTATAGAATACTTTACTGAATCCTTTTTTTTTTAACATTTTTGTTTTTTACAGCATTTTATTATTTTCTTGCTCCTTCCTTCCTTCCTTCCTTCCTCCCTCCCTTCCTTCCTTCCTTCCTTTTTGAAAAAGAAAGAGCAAGCAGGGAGAGGGGCAGAGAGAGAGAGGGAGCAGGAAGCGGGTAGAGGGCAATCTTAAGCAGGCTCCACGCCCAGTACAGAGCCCTGTGTGGGACTCAATCCCATGACCTCAGGATCATGACCTGAATCGAAATCAAGACTCAGATGCTCAGCCACCTAAGCCACCCAGGCACTCCAGCTTTACTGAATCCTACAGGTCCCAGAAGTTGGCCACAGTTGATATTCTCGTTTTAGAGAGGGGGAAGTGGAGGCTCAGAGAGGTTAAAACACCAGCGTGGGATCACACAGCTAATCGATGGTGAGCCAGAAATGAAATGCAAAGCTGTCCTCTTCCTCTGGGAATATTTGTACCCATTTCATTGTTAATAAAATTTTCTCCCAACTCTTATTTCAACAACCTAGGAAGTGAGAGCATGTTACCCCCACTCTTCAGATGCGGAAATTAAGGCTCAGGCAGTGGAGTGAGTTGCCCGAGGCCTACGGCTGGGAAGAGTCAGAGCCGGGACCACAGCCAGGCTGCCAGGCCCGTTGGACCCTGGTGCCCAGGCTCTAACCCTCCCAGCCCTGAACCCACTCATGTCACACCTCTGCCCCATTATTCCATTCAAGCTGCTCAAAATCAAGGCCACGTGATGTCCACGTCACCAATCCCACGGACCGCTCCCAGGCCTCAGAGACCCTGAGGCTTAGACAAAGTGACCACTGTGTCTCCCGGGCCTGCACTGTCTCCTCGCGTCCCTGCTGCTTCGTAGCCAGTTCTGGCTCATCGTCACCTCAAAGGGCCCCATGCTGAGTCCTTGGCCTCCTGACTTCTCTCCTCTGTCTGGGTGATTCCGTCCAGACCCGTGGCTTCGAATGCCATCTCTGGGATTATCTCCAGCCTGGACCCCTTCTCTGTAGTCCGGACTCACAAACCTAACTGCCTCCTGCACATCTCTCCCTGCCTCCTTCTTGCCCCCTACAGCATGCGCTCCACCCTGCAGCCAGAGGTCCCTCTAAAAATCAGGGGGAGTAGAGGGATCACACCTCTCCTGTGCTCAGAGCCCCCTGAGGCCCCTCAGCTTACACGGAACAAAAGCCAAGGTCCTAGAAGTGCCCCACAAGGCCCTACAGACCTGTCGCCCCTTCTCTCTCTCTCACCAGTCTTTCCTCCCAGCCTCCTCCACTCCAGACACACTGGTCTCCTTGGTGGTTTCTTCTGCCTGGAATGTTTTTTTGTCAGGTATCCCTCTTACCTTCTTCAGGTCTCTGCCCCAAAGTCACCTTCTCACCAGGCCTCCCCTGCACCCCAGTTTTTTTTTTTTCTGTATATTTTATTTATTTCTGAGAGAGAGAGAGACAGCATGAGCAGGGGAGGGTCAGAGAGCGAGGGAGATACAGAATTTGAAGCAGGTTCCAGGCTCCAAGCTAGCTGTCAGCACAGAGCCTGACGCGGGGCTCGAACCCACAAACTGTGAGATTATGACCTGAGCCGAAGTCGGATGCTTAACCGACTGAGCCCCTCCCGCACCCCAGTTTTGAAGAGAGCACATGTGTACACACACATAGAAACATGCATCCCACCCCCTTCCCTGCCTTATTTCCCTCCGCGATCCTTACCGCCGTCTGACATACCGTGTGTTCACTTGCTTGTTCCTTTGCTATTTGTCTTTCCCAGGCGGAATGTGTGCCCCCCGAGGACAGCATTTCTGTCTTCCCACCGCTGTGTGCGATCTCTAGAACTGCTAGGCCTGGGTCTAGTCAGTAAAGGTTTGTTGCAGCCCGCTCACCCAGTCTCAGAGACCATGCTCTGCCAGCCCCGATGTTCCCGATGGTACTATCCAAGGCCCTTGGTGAGACAGCACTTCTTCCTACCACCTCCGGTGGGCTCTGGGGGACCCAGCATGGCCAGGGTGCCCAGCAGGTGTCTGTTGTTGGGACAGATACTTCTAGGCATGGATGGAGGGTCCTTATTCCTGATACTCAACATTTCCCATACAATCCCAAATCCTTCTCGGAGCTGGGGGCCTCAGAGAGCATCTGCCCATATTACTTGTGTTCATACGTTACGGCACGTGATTCCAGCCCCGGCTCCCTGGCTGTGTTGGCCTGACAGTGTTTGCACTCCATGCACAGAGCCTGCTGGGGTGCCCGTCTCTCTGCAGGAGCTAGTACGAGCCTACTGTGTGCTCATGAGTTTCCTGGTCTTGGGTTCAGGTCCTGGCCCTGCCGCCTGGACTCACTGGGTCAGAGCCACAGTCTCTTCATTGTTAAGTGGGGCGTTCAGTCCCAGCTTCATGGGGTTTGGGAGAGGTTCAGAGGAGTTAAGGGGGCTCAGGAGAAAATGGGGAGCAGAGGGGGTCCTCCTGCTCCAGAAAGGACTCTTTCTCAGGCGGGCATAGTCAGCACCCGGGCAGAGCCCCTGGAGATCAAGGCTGTGCATACATGTCTCCTGGGCGAGACTTGGTTGATGATCCTCTCCCCTCTCAGTTACAAGCAGTCTGGGCAAACAGCAGGTGCCTAATATGTGCATGTGGAACAATATCATTGTAACCAGACAGGATACGTTTACTGAGCAGCACAGGAGTGGCTCACAGAGTCCGGGTGCCTGGGTCCAAATCTGGGCTCTGCGCCCTTACCCTGGAACCCACTCCCCTCCTGCCTGTGGGGCAGTGTCACTGCCTACAGAATGACTCTTATGCACTGATGGCCTCTGGTTCTATAAGCCCCTGGTGAGGCCAGCAGGGCAGCTGTGACCATCTGTGACATGAGAATGACAACCCCACCTTGCCTGCCAGGAAGGTTTAGCGACATCGGTTAGAGCCAGCTGCGTATGTGCACATACTGGCCCCGACATTTACCCCCCGCCATGTGACCCAGGACAGATGACTCACTTCCCAGGGCCTTGATCTCCTACGAAGTGGATATAGATGACAATAATAAAGAAACAATAAATAATAAAATGAGCATCACAATAAATGGAGTGTTACAGGCCAGCTGTAAGGACTCAATGAGACAATGAAAGCAGAGCGTGTGGTCAGTGCTGATCCTAGCCTGGAACTTACTAACTAAATGGTCAGGGTTGTCACCATCCCCTTCTAGAGGGAAGGAAAGTGAGGTTCAGAGAGGGCAGGTGACTTGCTCCAGGCCACACAGCAAATGAGGCCCATAACCTTGTTGTGTAGGAGAGCATGACTGGTGGGCTGGGTGGGATTTTGGGGCCAGTCAGAGCCCTGCCCACCTCTGTCCCTCTGTCCCCAGCAAATTCTGGGCCCAGAGCCTCATGTCACCCTGGCTCCTTCCAGGAAACCGGACTCAAGTTTCTTCCCTTAAACGTGTTGCCATCTGTTTAGCAACATTTTAAAGACCTAAGAGTGGTTGCTGGCCTTTTTGCGCTGCCTGGGCGGCCGTGCAGCTTTGGGAGCCCCACATCCGTCTCCCTGGCAACCCTAGCCCTGGGCTGCCCTCCCCCACACACCCTGCTGTCAGAGCTGTCTGTCTGTGGGAGCTCCCTGGAGGCCTGAGAGGATGTGCATGCACACACGTGCTTGGTCCGTGCATCGGGGCAGAACATCCCGGCGCGCGTGCGCGTGTGTGTGCGCGCGCGCATGCACATGCACGCATGCATGTGTGCTGGCTCCATTAGGTGTGTGAGTGTTTGCTGGGCCTGCTGGGAGTGTGTTTGTATCCGTACCTGCACAGGTGTGCCCATTGACCCAACATCCACCTGTGTTCCTGGAACATTTCTAGACATATGAGCAGGTGCGTACATTTCAGGGGTGGGACACATACGTGCCCATGTCCGAGTAGGTCACCCTGGAGCCCCCTGTGAGTCATTATTGTCCCTGTATTTGTGTGTTCCTCTGTCTCTCTGACCTGCCTCAATGTATGTGTGTGCAGTGGGGAGCATACACACGTATGTGCTAGATCGGCTGGAGCAGTACATGTAAAGGAATGTGTGCGCCACATGAAACAAGTGTGTGCATCCATCCTTGCATGTGAGGGTCCCTGGCCATGTTCTTGGATGTGTGCACCTCAGATCAGGTGGATACATGTGCTTTTGGGCACATCCATCCACAGGAGATCCAGCCAGATTGTATATATTCATGCATACACTTGAAAATGGGTATTTGTAAGCATGTGCGTGTGTAGATGCTTTGGAAAATAGTGGACTGTGCACGTGTGTGTGTGTGTACATACACATAGTTTCTGGGGGCCAGGATGTCGGGGCCATTGATTTTCTGTCTCTTAGAAATTCCCTTTGAGGTCCTCTTCATGTCTCTTTCATGAACCAAAGTCAGCAGTTGCAATGTTCGTAAAGCAAATAGGGCCCGTTTTGTAGCAAGGATGGCCTGCCCGCCTCCCCCGCTGGTTGTGCCGACAACGCAGACATGCAGATGCTGCTTATCATTCATGGGAAGAGCGTGGGGGCCCTGGGGGGCTTCGGTGAGAGTGCAGGGCTGGGGTCAGGGTTCTCCCCCAGGCTCTGCTGTTTTCCAATCAAATGGCTTCGGCATTTCCCTTCACTTCCTGGAGTCTCGAGCCTCTGGTCTGCCAAAGAGGGTGGAAAAGGCTAGATGACAAAGTCCCCGCCCAGGCTGGGGCTTGTGGTTCCTCTCACATCTGTCCCAGGTGTTATGTGTATGCAGCACTTTCTCTTTCTTCCTGGGAGAGAAACTGTGTCTACACAGCACCCCAAGGCCAGGGTCATGGACAGGCCGGTGGAGGAGCCATGGTTCCTCCGTGAGAGAGGGAAGGGCACACATGAACTGTGCACCCCTACTGCGCACTGGCCCTGTGCTCCAAGGACTGGGCTAGTGTCACTGTGTGTCACTAATGTCACCAGCTGCTGCCCTCTGCGGCAGCTGGTGTTATCCTTATCCCACAAAGGAGGAAACTGAGGCCAGGAAGCTGCAAGGACTTGCCTGAACCCCACTTTGGGTAGCAGGTGGCCAGCCAGAGGGAACCCAGGTCTGTCCATCTCCGGAGCCTTCCTGCCATATTCCGAGAACACTTCCAGGCGGGAGTAAGAGGCCAGGCCTTGAAGGATGCCCACATCCTCACAGAAGGCAGGATGGTGCACAAACCCAAGGCACCGTGTGAGCGAGGTGAGGGAGCACCAGGCTGGAGGAAAGCAGGCCCACTCGGGCTCTCCCTGCGCCTTCCCCCTCCAGCTGGGGTCCCCTCCCACCCCTCGAGCTGCAGTCTTTGTGGCCCGGGAAGAATGCCTCTCTTTATCTCCCCCATGCCCCTTCCCTTTGATTCTCTTCTCTCCAGCGTTTCTGCTGACCTCTGCGTGTTGGGAATCCAATTAGAGGAGCGGACAGAGAGAGTGACGGCCGCGCCGAATCCCGCCTTGGCCCCTCTGAGCACGCCCGGTAGAGCTACAGGCTCGCGGGGCCTGCTTGTCATGCGGGCCCCGCGCTGGGCTTTGTGGGGATTAGCTGCTGGGGTGGGGGCGGGGGGCACTCTGCACATGGGACCAGAAGTGACACTGGCGAATGTCACGTCCCAGTGGAGAGTGGAGGGAGGCCCCCCTGCTCAGTGCCACATCCAGCTGGGGGCTGTGGGGGAAGGGAGGCAGGAGGCAGGCTGGCTTGGTAAGGAGTGGCCACCCTGACCCGTGGGGGTGCCTCAGGAAGTGATGGCCCAGTTGGGTCCTTTGGTTGCCCTATTTGGGGCCTAGAGGGTCAAGGCCCAAAGCTAGAGTGAAGTAGAGCTGGCCGCCAAGCTTGGATCTGCTGCTGTCGGGGATGAGACCTGAATGTCCCCTAGGAGGGGACTTGGGGGTCAATGTGATTGCAGGGATGCGCTATTGTATTAAAGTTTCTTTTGAGTAGGATTGGGGGGATCCCAAGCCATGGGGAAGGAGCAGCCAATGGGAGATGGTATCTAAAGAAACAGCCACCACAAGCCACTCCTTGGCATGGCCACCAGGCTAAGACCAAGACCCTGCTCTGCCCCACCCGTCACCATGGAGTTACCCTCCTGCTTTACAGCTAAGGACAATGACACCAGTCTGGGCAGAGCTGGAATTCCTTATTCCCAACCTAACCCTCATGTCACCCTGACCCCACCCCCAACCTCTTGATTGAGCAGAGTCCCTATGTCCCCTCCCCAGGGAGGAAGTGGATTTGGGGCCTCAGGGAAAGCAGCAGCCTCATCCCTGTCCCCAGGAACACCAGACGGAATATGGTCTGACCCTCTGCCCATGACCAGCAAATGCCCTGGCGCCTCTGGAAATGACCAGAGCCTATAGTGTGCTGGGTCTGAACACAAGGGAGGGACCCGACATGGCCTCTGCCCCCCAGGAGCTCACCATGGAGAGAGACCAGGAGAGATGGGACCCTGATGCCCAGATGATGGAGTGTGTGAAGGGGGGGAGCTGAGGACTGCGAGAACCCATAAGACGGCCTGGAGGGTGGGTATGAGACCACACTCGGTCTGGGAGTCCCAGAGGGCTTCCTGAAGGAAGGGACACCTGAGTAAGACCTGGCGGACAAGCAGAAATAGCTTGAGGAAGCCCTGGATATCACAGGCCCGAGAGGCAGGGCAGGTGTGAGTCTTCCCGGAGTGGGGCCCCTGCCCACCGCCATCCCCACCCTCATTCCACGGCTGCCTGGGCTGGGCAGGGCTGACCCACCTCCCAGCCCAGTGCCCCAGTGTGGCTGCACAGCTGGGGCTGCCTCCCCGGCCTGACCTACTTGGCAGCTTCTGGATGCTCAGCGTCTTTAGTCAGAATCACCACAGGGTGAGACCCGAGAGCCAGGAGAGTCCCAAGGCGGTCCGTGGCCAGCGGTAGCGGTCAGGAGGCCACAGTGCCTGAGAGCACACTACTGGAGAATTGACATTTCTTCAGCCAAGCCCGTTACACGCGCCCGTTCCTCATCCCACACCAACCCCAGGGAATAGGAATTGCCACCGTGTTTTATAAGTGAGGAAATGGGTTCAGGGAGGCAAAGGGACTTGCCCAGACTCACAGAGCATGTTAATTTATGGAACCGATACTTACACTCAGGACCCCGTAGGCCCTCCAGGCTGCCCCCGTCGGTGTGGATGTGAGTTTTCGGGTTTGTGACTTTGGTTCGCTCCAACACGGTGGCTGGCACGGGGCGGGTGCTCAGTGAGTGAGTGGTGCCTGGGTGGGTGGATGGATGGATGGAAGGATGGATGGATGGATAAAACATATCAATCAGTTGATCAGTGCTACCTTCCCTGGTACCTTCTTTTTTTTAATCACAAACTACACCAACCCCCAGCCTGCCACGGAAGGCGATATTAAATATGAATTAATCTTTCAGCTCAGTTCTGGTGAATAGGAAATGAGAAGGGCATGTGGACTCAAGAGAGCAAGAAATGACACCCCAGTCTGCTTCCCACACCTGCCTGGGCCTGAAATGCACATGCATCCCCTGAAACACACACATGCAGCCACACAGACCCTCCCTCACAGCTGGTGTCTTGGGCTAGGGCAGCAGCTCCAGGGACAGCCCCCCTGGGGACCTCACCCCACCCACCCCCGGCTCCTCATGGGCCTCACTGGGCTCAGCCCCGGCCTGCCAGCCTGTCCCCCGCGGCAGCACACCCACCCCTCCCCTCCCTCTGAACTTGACTCCTCCCCTGCCCGCCTCCTGCTTCCCTCCTCCCTCCCTTTGTCCCTCCTTCCCCTTCTCCTGTGTTTCCCTCCTTTCTTCTTCTCTCCTCTGTTGGGGTCTGCCTTGGTCCACCTTTGGGTCTAGTCCTCTGTCTGCCCTCCCTGCACCCTCTGACCATCCTCAGTCTCTCCATCTCACCTCGCGGCCTGACTTCTCCCTTCTCCTCGCCCTCCCCCACTTCTTCCCTCAGTCCATAAGGGTCCACCAGGGGCCTGACAAGCTGTAGGCTGGAGAGTGTCCTCTACCCAGGCCCTCAGCGGTCAAGCAGCCCCCCACCTTCCGCCTTAGAGGAGGGGTGTGGTGCACAGTATAGGTTTGGGGAGGAGAGCCTGCTGCCTTGCTCTCCTCACCGGCCCCCTGGTGCAATCTCCTGGCCAGGCTGAGCACACTCTCCTTGCTCACCAGTTTATTTGCTGTACACACTAACTGAGCAGCCCCCTCCCCATGCCTGGCCCCGGTGGGGCCTGGAAGAAGCCAGCGAAGGCTCCACAGGAAGGCCCTGGTTCGGATTTCCTCCATGCCCTGAGCAGGTGCCCCCACCTCCAAATCTGTTTACTTGTCTGTAAAATAAGGACAAGAGAGTCAGCCTGAAAGGGCTGTATGAAGCTCAGAGCGCTCAGTGTCTCTGCCTGACACACAGTAGGCGCACACAGTAGGTATTCCATGGTGGCCATGGAAGATGAGAGAAGTTCTGGGCTCTCACAGCCCAGTGGAAGGCAGATAACCGGGAGAATTCAGCCCTTTGGGCTCTGAAAAGCTGGGACGGCCCTTCGTCCCTGAGGTCAGCAGGGGAGAGCAGGTTGAGGGGTGGGGGTCAGGGGTCACAGGGAAAAAGCCACCCTCAGCCCTGAGGGATGTGAGGCTGCAGGCTAAGTTCTGGCCAGCATAGAGTTTATCTGCCTGGCTGCTCTTCTCCATTCCGCCAAGGCTAGGTTCCCGCAGGTTTGGATTGGTGTCCCCTGTGGGTATGGGATGAGTCACTCCGCCTGTAGAGTCCACATCATCCACCTGACATCTGTCAAGGGGATGGGGGGCGGCTGGCCTATTCATTCTGCAGGTACTTCAGAAAATGGGCTCTGAAGTGTCAGAGCAGTGTCCTGGTTTGGCATGACCCCCCCCATTTGTGGGTCCTTGAGTCACATCCATCCTCTCTGACTCTTGGTTTCCTCATCAGGGCCTTTGAACAGATTAAACAAGGAGCTGCAGGGCCAGGGTGGGTGTTGGGTAAACCCCCAACCTCCCGCCATGCCTGTCGTGTGCAGATTCCAGACCTGCCCTCCCCTTGTGGCTCGACTTGGGCCCTCTCTTTTCAGGAACTGACCTCCCCTCCCACTGCCTGAAGAGCCTGGCCCCAGGATGCTGGCGCCCTCCACCCCCTCCCCCCACCGCCCTGCGACCACCCAGCCCAGCCAGCTGGGCTGGAGGCCATCAGAGGCTGTGAGCAACCTCCCCTCCTCCCACCCACCCTGGGCCCAGGGAGTCAGCAAGCCTTGGAGTATGGGAGGAGGATAGAGACTGTGATCCTATTGGGTGGGGGTGGGGGTGGGGGCGAGAATCGGGCAGGTGCATGCGTGTGCCTGTGTGTGGGTGCATGTGCGTGTGTGAGAGCAAGAGATGGCCAGTGCAGGTGTCCCTGCTGGGGAGGGGGCTGCAGATGTGTCTGAGGACCCGGGAAGGCAACTCCTGGGAGAGAGAAGACAAAAGAATGGAGTGAGCTGAAGAAGCCGCTGGGGTGGGAGGCTGAACCCATTTGTATGCAGCAGGGGCAGGAACGCAGCGAGGCGGGCTCTTCAGAGGATCCCAATCCCCAGGGCACTGGGGGGAAGTCTGTGTCTGCAGAGCCTCCCTCACACACCATCCTGCCCAGCTGCAATTGTACAGGTGGGGAAACCGAGGCAGGGAAGCCACACGGCAAGTGACTGGCAGAGCTGGGACTAGAGCCTAGAACCCAGCCAGCCTCCTAGAGCTCGGTTCTTCTCACTAAACTGACTGCCTCCAGGGACCCCAACTAGGTAAAGAGTTGGGTAAACAAAGGAGTGAGGGATGACAGTTGACGTTTGTAAAGCGCGCTGGTGGGCAAACATTTTATGATACCTCGGTGATCCTCGCACGACCTATAAAGTATGTGCTGTTTTTCTCACCCCCCTTCTACAGATGGGAAAACTGAGGCAAAAAGAGATGAAGTGACTTGCTCAGTATCATACAGCTTATAGGCGGCAAAGCCAGGGTTCCAAGCCAGGCTCGCTGGTGCCAGAGTCTGCTCTTTACAAGTCCCTGTACCACGCGACCTCTTAGAGTGTGAAGTCCTTCAAAGGCAAGGACTGTCCATCTCTGCCCCCAGTTCTGAGCAGCAACCCCGCACCTGGCAAGTACTCAGTGATGCTTGTTAAGCGAGTGAGTGAATGAATGAATGAGTGAGTGAGTGAGTGAGAGCTGGCTTTGCCACAAGGACATCTTCCCAGGCCCCAGAGCCCAGCTCTCTCATCACGGCCCTACTGCGTGTTCTTGGCTCCCACCCCCCCCACCCCCACCAGGCAGGTGTTGGCTGTGCCCTCCACGGGGCCAGGCCCCATGGGGACAAAGCCGGGGGCGCGCCTGGGCGGCCCAGCCTCCGCGTAGGCTGAAGCTGCTAACAGGCTGGAAACCTCTTTTGTCAAAGCCTGCACTGCCTCCAACCTCCTTTAATTAAAGACAATCAGTGCTTTCAGCCCCTCTGCACAGCTCAGCTCCCCTGTTTGCAAACACACAGCTGCGGGGGCTTTGTGGGCCCCCCCTCGCCACCGCCCCTAGCCCCGCTTCCCCAGAGACACACAGAGGTGCCTTTATTATCAGCACTCGGGCTGCAGCACCAAGAGGCGGGCGCCTCACGCAAGGGAAGGATGGGAGCACTTTCTAGAGAGGCTGGGCAGCGGAATTGCTGAGGTTCCCGGGGTAGCCTGTCACACGTGGGCCACGGGTCCTACTCTGTGAGGAACAGCCTGAGTGCCAATGCCAGCTGGCCGCCTTCAAGGGACCTGCTACCTTCCTTTGTTCCCCTCCATCTCCTTGGCCTCTGGGCCCTGCTTCTTAGAATACAAGCTACCCATGTGTTTTCTTCCAGAACCTTGTCTCTGATCTGGGCCACCACAGGGCTGGCCCTGATTGCCACCTAAAGATGGAAGGAAGAGGGAGAAGTGGCTTTTATCGAGCACCTGCTGTATGCTAGGACTCTGAGCCAGCAAAGCATAATTCCGAGGTATCCCCACTTGAAAGGCGGAGACGCCAAGGCTCGCAATGATTCAGTAGCTCAGCCACAGCAGGAAGTAAGTAGCAGGACCAGGAATGCATGGCCAGGCCTTCTGACCTGAGTGTACTCATTGGATCTAAGCAAACTTGGAGGCCCAACCTCTTAGGGGTCAAGGGTCTGGTCCTGCTCTCCACCTGCCCCGGCCCCCAGGGACTGAGTCGGAGTTGTGCCAGGCAGTCTCTGGTTTTTCTGGGTACGGAAGGTGGCGCAGACATAGCTGTACCTCCAGGAGCTCATGGTCAAACAGGAGAAGCCACAGACAGACCCATGCCACGGTGTTGCTCTTTGCCAGCAGAGGACTGCAGAATTCTCTGGCAGCACAGAGGTAGGACTGACTTGTTTGCAGGGAGAGGTGGGAATATTTGAAGTAATTAATGCGCAGGGATAACTAGTTATTCCGCCCTCCTCTCCAAAGAAGAGGACGGTGGGCAGGAGCATCCTAGGCAAAGGGAGGGGCCATAAAAGAAAAGCACATTTCCAGAAAGCTGAGCCATTCAGACAGGGAAGGGGTCACTGTGCCCATTGAGAATGAGGGGTCGGAGGCTTAGGTGGGCTGAGTGACTGGTCTAAGGTCGCACAGAAAACTAGTGCAAGAGGGGGAGGCTGTCCCCCACCCCCATGCAATACTCGACCCACCTCTCTTTCTTGGCACTTCCCAAAGTTCTAACTTGACACGTACTTTTGAGACTATGTAATGAGAGCCGTCCCCACTAGGCTTTTGATGCCAGTGCGAAGCCATGTCTGTTTTTGCTCACCTTTGTATCCCAGCACTTAACCCAGTCCTGGTACCGAGCAGGAGCGCAGTAAGTGTCTGCTGAGTAAATGAAATGTCCCAGTGAAGGCATGTGATGGGCCTGTGGGCTTCTATTCTCCCTCTTGGGCCAAGGACAGACACTGCATCACCTCGGAGCTGGCGCAAGTGGTGACATGCCCGTGTGACCGCAGAGTCAAGTCCAGGCTCACGGTCTGCAGATGAGAACATCCAAGTAGGATGATTCCAAATGGGGAGGAAGCAATGATGATGATGATGATGATACTAAATAAAAGCTTAACATTTACAGAGTGATGCCCATGTACTGGACACAGTTCTAAGCTCTTAGGGTGTATTTGATTCCCATAGCACCCTATGAACTGAGTCATCGTCCTCCCCCTCCTCCTCTTCCTCCTTTTCCTCCTCCTCTTCATCCTCCACCTCCTCCTCATTTTGCATAGGGGGAAGTTGAGGCACAAAAGTGTTGAGTAGCTGAACCAAAAGTACATGCCACTAATTTGCAGGGCCAGGATTCAAATCCAAGGAGCCTAGCTGCAACCACTATGTCACACTGCCTCTCCTCTATTGGCATCAGACCCCCCTGGCCCCCAGAGCTGGCCACCCTGAGGGCTGGTCCAGCCTCACTGTGAGCCCCCCACTTCCCGCCCCTCCAAGCAGAGACCCGAAAGCTGAGTCAGAGCCGGCAGGGCCAGGCCGGGCCTGGGATCCATCTGCCTTTCGGCAGCTCCAGTCCCACTTCCTCCAGCCTGGACAGCTTCCCAGCGGTGCCTCGGCAGGCCCTTTCAAGTCCCCTGGCACCCCCAGCCCCACTTCCTGCGACCCCTGGCCCCAGCCTGACCCGCTTCACTCAATTTCTCAAGATGAGTTGCAGAAGCTGCAGGGTCTGTATGCAGAGACGGGAAAATTAACGAGCTGCTCCCCGGCAGTTGGCGGTTTCCAGGCACCAGCTGGCCTGGAGTATTTACTCGGCACCCTCAGAGCAAGACAATTAAGTGGAGCTTAGGCTGGGGTGCAGAGATGTCTACAGATCAGACGGAAACCCTTCTAAGATGTTTTTCCAAGGGATCAGTGCCTGAGAACAAGTTTCCAGGGAACTGGGGTCTTTATTCATTCTTCCTAGTATATGATATATTAATACATGTAACGTACATTTTGTGTGTGTGTGTGTGTGTGTGTGTGTGTGTGTGTATACACACACATACATTCATTCATTTAGCATTCTCTGTGTGCTAGGCTTCCAACCTGGGCTCCTTTGTTCAATCCTCACCTGTTTTCTGCAAGGTGGACAGAGTCATTCCCATTTTACAGATGAGAAAACTGAGGCCCAGCAAGGTTAGAAGACATCTCCCAGGTCACACAGGAGAGCTGGAATTTGAGCCCAGGTCCATCTGACTCCAAGTTCTGCTTCTTACCGTAGAGTGGGTCTCCTTCCCAGTCTTTGAGTGTAAGGGGCACCGTGTTAGGCACCAAGGAAGAGCCACTAGCAAGAAAAGACCCAGCATGTGCTCTGCACCAGGCACAGAGAAGAATGTGACTATGAGACCGCTTCCCTGCCCTGGGAAGTGCCGTGTTAGACGTACAGCATATGCTACACGATATAGGAGCCTCGGAAGGTCTGGTCAGTTTGAATAGGATCCTGCAGGTGGGCAGGGCCTCGCTGAGGAAACCTTGGTTTTGACCGAGAAGGCTGAATAAGAACCTGCCAGGTGGAGATGGGCTAGAGGACATTCCAGGCACAGAGTTCAGTGTGTGCTGTGTGCTGTGTGCTGTGTGCTGGAAGTTGGCTCCCAGTTCGGTCTGGTGTCCAGTGAGATCGCTTGGTGGGAGTGGGGGGGATGGGTAGGAGAGGGCGCAGAGAGGACAGTGGGACAGATGGTTAAGGGCCTTGAAGGCCTGGCTAGGCGGGTTGAACTGGGCACTAGCCTAAGAGAAGAGGCACAGGGCTGGGAGTAGGGCCCCGTGGCTGCACACACCCCTGCAACAGGAAAGGTGCGTTTCCCTGTTCAGCGCCACACAGCTGCTCCCCAGGCTGCTGGTTCTTCTCCTGTTCCTTGGGCCTCCCGGTGGCCAGGGGGAGGAACAAGCTGGCTGCTTGGCCATTGAGCCACCTCCTCCGTGCTGTCTTCCAGGAGCTACAAATCCACCTGTCCTCCCTCACTCCCCAAATCAGTTCATTACTAACTCACTCTGACCCTGGACAAGTCACTTCCTCTCTGGCCCGTAGTCTACCCCAAAGTCAAAGAAGGAACTGACCCAGAGGTTTCCAGAGGCCCTTACACCTCTGCATCCCAGAGTTCTCGGAGAAAAGGAATGGAAAGCTCTGCCTCTTGGGAGTTTCCCAGTGGGTAGGGAGGAGACAGGGAGTTTAGGGACTGCCCGTGACAGCCACCTCCGGCAGATTTGTCAAGGCAGGAGGTTTGCCCTCCAACCTCTCTGCCTCCTGGACCCACCCCATCTGGGCCCCATCTTATTCCTTGTCACCTAATCTCCCCTGAGGTGTCACTTAGCCGCTGTCATCTCACCCCAAGGCTGCATAAACTCAAAGGAGGAACTTTCAGACATCCTGTCACACCAAAGAGGGTATATATTTGGACAGGGGCCTGGCCTCAAGCCCCCCTCCCCAGTCCCACCCAGCCCACCGGCAGCCCCTGCATGGCCTCCTTTTTATCACGCCCTATTCCCTGTCTTTGGGGTGAGGGGCCAAAGACCTAGAGTGGGGAGTCAGAAGAAACAGCGTCAGGTCTGAGCTTGAAAGCCCACTTGTGCGACCCTGCATGAGTCCCTTGTCCTCTCTGAGCCTCCGTTTCCTCATCTGTACAATGATGGGGGCTGGATCGATGAATGGTCCTTAGCCCCACGTGCATCCCTGATGCTCTTGGTCTGAGGGAGGGCCCAGCTGTCCTGTGCTTTGTGCCCTGCTGCCCTAGGAGATCCCCAAGGGCCCAACCCAGATCCCACACGTGTGAACTCCGCTTCTCCGTTTGACCTAGCTTTGACCCCTCACACCCTGATGACCAGGACCACAGAGCAGGTGGCGTCAGCCCCACCAACACTCAGGGTGTCCAGGCTACAACGCCATCATTTCCCTCACTTTCCCCTCTCAGTATGGCTGGTCTCCCAGCCAGTCTGTCCTCAGGAGTAGCCTGGCCAAGATAAGGAGCTAAAAATAACCCTGCTGGGCCCTGGGAGTGGAGGGTAAAAACCGAGTATACACATGGGGCGTCTGGGGGGCCCAGTCGGTTGAGCATCCAACTTCAGCTCAGATCATGATCTTGTGGTTAGTGAGTTCGAGCCCCGTGTCAGGCTCGCTGCTGTCAGCCTGTCAGCGCAGAGCCCATCTCAGACCCTCTATCCCTTCACTCTGCCCCTCCTCCCACTTGCGCTCTCTCAAAAATACATAAACATTAAAACAAAACAAAATAAAACACCATGTACGCCCGGCCGAGGAGGATGAGCCTGCAGAGTTGGGCCCAGGCTTAGCCTCTGCCCTGGACTGACCAGCTCTCACGTCTCCACACCCCTGGACATTTGTCATAATGCAGGCACAGCACCTACCTCTCTGGGTACTGGGAGGAGTGAGAAATACCAGCGAATTTAGGCCCCACCTTGCCTCCTGGCCCCACATGTGCTGCCTGGCCGAGGAGAGTGGGCAGCCTTGCAGGAAGCTGGGGAGCAGCAGCCCTGCTGAGGGCGGAGTCACGGGGGGGCCTTCTTGGGCCTACTTGGGGGTTTTCTGCAAGTCTTCCACTTGGAATGGGCAGCAGTGATGTCAGTGAAATCATGGAACACATCTGTAAGAAAATTAATAAGGAATGGAAGGGGACAGAAATTATGAGCCTTTGGAAACCAAGGGGGAAAGGGGTACGGGGTTGGTACTCAGCGGTGCCAAACCCACCCAGTTAAGTTTGGGGGGGTCTTTCAGAATGAGGGGAGTTGGGAGTGGGGGCTGTGCAGAGTGAGGTGCTCATAAGTCACGATGAAATGACATTGCCTGTGAAGACAGGAGTGGCCTTCAGGGCCAGCCGGTGAGGGAGAGGGATAGGGCACAGAGGTGAGAAGCGCCTTCCAAGTCGCTGGATCCTGGCCTCAACCTCTTTGAGCCTCAGTGTCTTCATCTATAAAATGGGCGTGCAGATTAAAGGGAACTAGGCTGGTGTCGCTGGGCTCCGTGATCAGTAGCCGGTATTGATCTTCATTGCAGGCAGAGGAGGTTTTGCTGCTAACCCAGTGTGAAGTTTTGCAAGCAAGGGTTTGATGAGTGTTGGTAGAATGGCTAGACTGTTGGATGGTGGACTGGTGGATGGACAGGCTGATGGACAAAGAGATGAAGGAGTGACTGCAGATCATACTTACTGGGTGGGCGTAAGAGCTTAAATCTGCATTGTATGTGTCTCTTATTTTACCCACAACCCCCTAGCCAGCTACTGACATCTACTACCCTTTTAAATGATCATTTGTAATTATTTATAATTAGGCATATTATATAGTTATGACATGGTTCAATATTATAGTCCATTGTAGTTCTTTAATTAAAGTCCACCACCCACCTAGTACTTTTCTGTTTATAAAGCATATCCATACCCATGAACTTACCTTACCTTCATGACAGCCTGTCTTCCAGGAGAGAAATCCAGGCTCAGAGAGGTTCAGTAACTTGTCAAAGGTCACACAGCTCCTAAGTGGCAGGGCCAGAATTCAAGCTCTGGGTCTTTTGTCTTCATGGGCACTGTCTCCTGGAGTGGATCATTCTGGATGGGACATCCCAGGCAGTTGGGATCTGACATGAAGGAATAAAGGCAGGAAAGGGAGCCATTGGGGGCAGGGTCAAGAAAGAAGGGGTAAAGTGAGGTAACACAGGTCAGAGGCTGAGGAGATGGGGGCAGTTCAAGGCCCCACTCTGTTCCAGAGTGTGATCTGTGTCTGTGAGGATAAGAGGGGGCTGGTGCCGCAGGAGGTTGACCTCGAGACTGGCATTTGAGGGCGTGTTGGTGGAGGGAGGGGGAAGGGGGGTGGTGGGCCAGCAGCAGACACCACCGGCCTCAGGAGAGGGATGGGTGTGCCCGGATTTTCCTGGACAAAGTGCATGGATGCCAACATCACTGTCCACTGGCCATGTGACCACAGCAAGAGCCTTCACCTCTCCAAAACGTGGCTTGTTTCTCTGCGAGACAGAAGCTAATGTAGAAGTCAGGGAGTTCAGCATCCAAGAGCCCTTGGCGCAGAAGCACTCAGGGCACCATGGCTGCATCCCCGTCGGTCACCAGTGCTCTATTCCACTGCCACCACCTCCACCTTGCCCCTGGGCACTCCCCAGACCACACCCCTAAGCCTGGGGTTCAGAAGCCATAGTCACCATGTTTATTCCTTTGCTCTCCTGTATTAACTGAAGACCTGTTGAGGGCCAACCTCGAGCCTGGCCTGGTGAAAATAGCAGGGCACCGAGGTCAGTTACTCCGGCTCATCTAGGAGACAGGTACATGGACAGGTCCATGTGCTGAGTGCTCTGATGCAGGTAGACATACAGAGTGCCGCTAGAGCAGGAGGAGGGGCCCTATGCACCTACGCAGGAGTGATGTTGAACAGAATGGGGAAAGGGAGGGAAGCCCGCACCTACTTGTACCATGCTATGCCTGCTCTATCCATCTCTCAGTCAGTCCTCAGTACAGGGCATCACTCACGCCTTCTCATGCCCACTTTCTAGATGAGGACACGGAGGCTCAGAGAGGTGAAGGCACTTGCTCCAAGCCACACAGCCAAGAAGCTGATGGCAGCTGAGGTGTATCTACCTTCAAAGCTGCCAAGGTGGGGTGGGTGGGCCCCAGACAGGGCCCAAGGACACTGCGAGGAAGCAGGAGCTCCCACGCCTGCAAACCGGAAGCCGTGTCCTCACCAGGCCAGCCGAGGCCACTGGCCAACCCCAGTTCACAAGGCACACGGCTGGCCCGAGATGTGTTGCCTCGCAGATGCAGGGCGATGGCTCATCTGGGGTAAGTTTGCGTCTTTATGAGTGTTCTTCAAAAGCCCAGCTCGGCTCTGTGCCCGTCACCATGGAGACAGCTCTGGGTGGCTGAAACCAGCCGCCCTCTGTGGCCGTGCGTAGAGGCTGCCAGGTGCTGGGGTCGGCGCCACGCTGGGTGGGGCACCCACCGAGGCCTTTCCTGAGACCCGCTTGCTGAGGGCCAGGGGTGGGGGTTTGAATCCAGCTCCCATGAAAAGTGAAAAGGTCGAGTCGCTCCTTTGGCAGGAGAGCCCTGTGGGCTGAGAGGGGTGGGGGCACCTCTCTCAGGCCCCGTGTGCCTACTATCCCTGCCTCCCCCAGCCCACCGCCCTTGGACTCTGGACAAGCTAAAGCCGGGAGTGGGGTGGGGTATGGGGACTGGGTTCGAATCCCAAAGATGGCCTGCACCTCTATACACCCTAAAACTCTCCCATAGCACCCCCATTCTGCAAGTGGGGAAACCCAGGCCCGGAGAGAAGGGATTTGATCGAGGTCACCCAGCAAGGTAGAAGCCACACAAAGCCTTGTTGCACCCTCCTCCGAGCCCAGCGCTCGTTCCCGGCCACCCTGAAGGTGCTCTGTCAGACCTAAGGCGTGGCTGGGCCGCTGTAGGCCAAGGCCGGGGTGCAGCCAGCTCACATTTGGAGGAGGGCTTGACGGCTGGGAAGGAGGCCTGAGTCCTGCCTTGGCCCTGGGCCCTTCTTGGCTCTCGATTTTGGTCCAAGTCTCAGGGGCTGTTCAAAGATTCCAAAGGCATTTGAACATTTTGGAAGCAATTTGTCAGCCCTGGAAGCTGTTTGGAGGCTCCAAAAACTATTTAAAGTTTCCAGAATCTGTTGTGTTTACAAAGGCTGTTGTTCACGGTTTGCAGTGTGGTTTGAGGTCCTAGGCGAAGGTCCCGACGCTGGGTGGGGGGCTGGGGCTGCCGGCGTGCCTGGGCACTGGAAGTGGAGCTCCTGGCAGCATGAGCCCTCAGCTTTGTCCCCCAGAACCCGGCCCGTGAAGCCACTGAGCCCGCTGGAGCATCTGCTGTTCCAGGAGCAGAAGGAGCGTGGGCACTGGCAGCGGGAGACACCGCTTCAAGTCCAGCTTTGCCACTCACGGGCTGTGTGACCAGGGGCCAATTACTTAACCTCTTTGGGCCCCCCTTTTTCCCATCTGTAACATGAGGGTCATACCGCTTCTTCTGCAGGCCCAGTTCTCCCCCTCCCGTCCCGTCTCAGGTGTTTGTGGGATCAGTCAGAGAACAGCCCCTGCCAGGGCTGGTTAACATTTGCACCTGGACATGGGTTTGGTGGTCCCTATCCAGGGTGGAAGCCTGACCTGCAGTAAGTGGACTGCCAGGCCTCTTCCAACTAGGCCTTCCTGACCCTGAGGTCCAGCCCAGCTGTGTCCTGTCACAGGGGAGGGGCCGTGGCTGGGCTGAAGGCCCTGGTTGACCAGAATGCTCCTACCCGCGCATGTCCCCATGGAAGGCTCTCTCTGGTCAAAGCCCCCATCCTGCTTCTGGGCTTCTCCATACCACACTGTCATCCTGGTGTTCCTCCTTCCTTTTTTTTTTTTTAGTGTTTATTTATTTTTGAGAGACAGAGCACAAGCAGGGAGGGACAGAGAGAGAGAGAGGAAGACACAGAATCCAAAGCAGGCTCCATGCTCTGAGCTGTCGGCACAGAGCCCGACGGAGGGCTCGAACTCACAAACTGCAAGATCATGACCTGAGCTGAAGTCAGATGCTTAAACGACTGAACCACCCAGTCACCCCCTTCCTTCTAATCATTATCATTGGCCCAAGACCCTGTCCCCACCCTCCTGTACCTGATGTCCCAGATATTCCTTCACTTTCCCCCAGGACTTTGTTCATGCCATTCCCTCCACCCAGAATGCCTGTTTCCACCGTAACACACGTAGCATGTGTGTGCACGTGTGCATGTGCACGTGCACACGTGTGTGGGCGCGCGCACACACACACACACACACACACACACACCATGGCCTCCTGGATCCCCTTGGCTCCTTCTCCCTCATTCCCACTGCCCCTCTCATGTATGTCACTGACCAGGGTGGGGCAGTCCACTTTCTGAGTCTGCCACCTCCTTGGCTAAAATTCTTACTGCTGGTGAGTCCCCTGGGTTTGGAGTCAGACAGACCCAAGGCCTGAGTAGGCCTCTAACCTGCAGTGTGACCTTGGGCGAGCTAGTGGCTGAGCCCTGCTGAGCCTCTGTTTCTCCCTCTGTAAAGTGGGAATGATACATCGTGCTCTGCTCAACTTCCGGGGTTGTAATGAGGGTCACTTGAGATGAGGGATAGGAACGGGGTTTATAAACTCCCAAGTGATGTGGCTGGTGGTGGCTGAGTGATTGCCTGAGGTCATCCTGGGAAGCGGTGTGCCAAACCACAGCGGCAGTGCAGGGCTCCTCTAAGGACATCAATGAGGGCTTCTACCCACGGGAGCCCCGGACCGTCTCGGGGCCCTTCTGAGAAGTTCTGCTGGTCTCCAGCTCCCTGACCCACTTGCGGAGCTGCGAGCAGACAGGCAGCCTCCCAGCTGGGACAACCTGCCCGCAGCTGACTGATGCATGAAGTGCATCGTGCCTTCCTGGGAGATGGGAAGATCGATACTGCGGAGGACGGGCAGCTTGCTCGATGCCACAGCCAAACCCCTGGTGGGGGGGGGGGGCAAAGGGGCCATGGGTAAATATAGCCGGGCCTTCCCACTCCACAGGGTCAGTCCAGGCCAGACCAGAATGATGTGGATTTGATGCACCACCTGTGGCATCGTCAGCATCATCATACCAAGCAAGAGACTGTGCCACACAGGGTCCTAAGTTTCTTTGTGTTTGACACGTGTTAACTCGTCGGCTCCTCACAACTGCCCTCTGAGGCAGGGACTGATATCCCTCTTTTAGAGATGTAATGTGGCACAGAGAGGTTTAGTAACTTACTGAGGGTCACACAGCTAGGGAGTTATCCCAGTCAGGATCAGAACCCACAGCTGCTGGGTTGAAAGCCCGTGTTGTTACAAGGGTGTTCTGCCTCTTTAGTCACACAGAGCACTCTGCAGCCACACACTGTGCCCTGCCGCCCAGCAGGCTCCTGCTCACTCAGAATGGCCACTTGTGGCCTCGTCTCCAGCCCCCTCTGGACTCTGGGCACTGGGACTTAGGCTCCCGAGCTGCATTTTCAAGGCTTGGAATGTGCCTTGGCCGGGTTCTCCTCTGCAAGTTGAGGGAGGTGCCCACCCGCAGGTGCCCGTGCTCAGCCTCATGCTGCTAACGTGCACAGCAGGCAGCGTGAAGGTAGGCCTGGCCCCCAATTCACTCTGGATGTGGGAGGCCCTGTGGCCGGTGTGGATTCTCAGAAGCCTAACCCCTTGAACTACAGTGACCTCAGCCTCACTGCCCATCTGCCCCGGGGAGGGCATGCCTGTAGCCAAGGAGGGGCCAGCCGGGGGTTTTGCCATCTGCGTACATCACAGGTGAAGCAGGAGAAAACGCAGCCCTGGGCTTTCTGGGGTTAGGCGGGGAGTGGGGACAGATGGTTGCAGCACAAGACGTGGAGCTGCCAAGTGGAAAGTGGCCTGGTCCTTCAGTCTTCTCCCTAAGTGGTGAGAAACGTCATAGGCCTTGAGGTTAGACCCGGCTGGGCACCTCCTGGCTGTGTGACCTTGGATGAGACACGTAACCTCTCTGAGCCTCAATATATCACCTCCCTTTCAGCTTTCCCCCAGACCATGTGTTTTCTCTCCATTCAGAGTCACTGTGCTCGTCCGTTCTATCCCTCAAGCCCAGTGCCCTTGGCCAGCCCCCATTCCTTCCTCCCTCAGTCACATCTGAGTCCTCCTCCAGCCCTCCGTTGCCTCTACACCTGCCATGCAGTCAGATGCAAATCCTGTCCATTTTCCCCCCTGGCTACTGGAAGAGCTGCCTCCCCTTCAGATCTCTCTACATCCCTGCTGTGGTCCAGGCCTGGTTGTCTTTTCTCCTGGGTTTGTGCAGCACCAAGCAGCCTTCTAACTGCCCCCTGCCTCTCCCCCACCTCCCCTCCGGCAGCTCCAGAACCATCTTCTTAAAATGGAAAGCTGGTTGTGTTATGTGTCTACCTAACGCATCCTGACTGCACACAGGATGAAGCTCAAACCCCTTCCAGTCCTAGAGGGGAGGCCTGTCATCGTGTGGCCCCAGCCCCCTCACTGACTCTTAGCGCCCCTCTGCCTCCAGCCACGCTGTGCGGCTGGCTGTGCTCTGGTCTACCCCTGAGCCTTTGCGCGCACATGCTGTTCTCCTGGCCTAGAATTTTCTCCCTTTTCCTCCCTCCTCCTCCTCACTTGTTTAACAGCCTTGTATCCTCACCTCCTCCAGGTACCTTCCTTCACCACCACTCCCCGAGACTGGGAGAGCAGGCCGTCACGAGCTCCCACAGCCCTCTCATAGCCGCTGCCCCTCCGAATTGTCATTGTCTGTTTACACGTCTCCCGGTCCAGTAGACGGGACCCCCATCCCCAGGCTCAGAGATGGCCTCAGTAGGTGGGGGCGAATGTCCTTCTCACCCCAGGCGCCCTGTCCCAGGACAGATCTCACCTCCCAGCTCCTCCAGTGCTGTGTTGTGGGACCTGGGGCCCCGCCTTCCCTCATCTGCTCCTGGGGAGCTGTGGAAAGGGGAGGCTCAACAGCTCAGGGCCCTGCCTGCGCCATGCTGTGCGGTGTGCGTGGTCCCTGCCCGCACGTGCGTGGTTCCTGCCGGCGCCATGCTGTGCGGCGTGCGTGGTCCCCGCCGGCGCCATGGTCCGCAGCGTGGTCTCCCAGGATGCTTCTTGCTCCTCTGCTCTGTGTGCCTTTTCATTTGGCCACCGCCTCCCACAACTTCTGTTTCGGCCCCTCTGGTGACCCTTTCTCTCCCTTTTTGCCCCCAGACTTCCTGTGAGGACTGAGGCCTCCTTTATGGAGTCCCAGATCCAGGTCGAAGGGCAGGCCCGGAAGCCTCCCCGATCCCCCTACCAGCCTCCCGTCGGGGTCGGCCATCTGCACCGCCCCAGTAGGGCCATTAACTCACCAGGAGTCAAACGAAGCCATAAATAAGTAAAGGGGTGAGGGTCCCAAGGGGGCTCAAGCCCAGCTGGCTGCCCCGTCTCTGGCCAGATCTGGGGTCCCGACCACCCCAGGACGGACTCAGCCTGACAGACCTTCACGTGTCATCTCTGTCCCCAGAGAGTGATGGGGAAGTCACCAGGCCTCTCCGGCCCCCATTAGTGTCAGTAATTGCCAATCAATTTCCTGGGATCCTGGTGGGGAAGAGGCCCCTGGGTGTCTCCAGTGGGAAAGCCACATCTAATGGCTTTTATTTGGATTGCTGCAAATTGATTGTTGGGTTTTTTTTTTGTTGTTGTTGTTTTTTAATGGAGCTTTGGTTTTCCTCCCTGCATCCGAGCCATCCCCTCAGGGCTAGTTAGGCCAAAAGATGAGTAATGGCATGACTTTACTCACCAGAGGTGCCAGGCACAGGACTAGTCGTACCCACACTGCTGGTGTCTCGTCCATACGGCACTTGCTAAAGCTTCAGCCTCAGGTCCCACCTCTCTGGGGGTGCCCCCCACTCAGGCCCTTCCTGAGGTTGCCAGCTCGGGACCTCACCACTGTGCTCCTGTGATTTGCATCCCCACCCCACAGGAATAGGTGAGGCTCAGCTGAGATCACACAGGTATAAATGGTAAAGGTGAGATTTGAACCCAGCTCTGTCTGGAATCAAAGCCTTCCTCTTGCCATTCTCACCTGTACCTTCCCATCATGTCACGCGTACAGGGATGAGGGTTTCCCTGAAAGCCAGCGAGATACAGGAGTCATGGCTCCTGTGAAGAAACCGGCTGAGGAGAAAAATACTGGCAAGGATACAAGCAGCTGTTACTTACTGAGCCCCTAATTAGGAAACAGGGACTCTGCATCTGTGTTTCATTTCCTCCTGAGAAGTATACATCGTTTTAACCACTTCACATAGGGAAACTGAGACTCAGAGGTTAAGTGACTTGCATCAGATCATTCAGATTGTTGGTGTTAGAACTCAGATTCAAACTAGGTATGCTGGAATCTATAACACGTGCTTTGAACTAACTGTTTCAGTTTGGACTGTGGGTGACAGAGAGTGAAATAACAATGACTTAAATAAGATAGGTGTTTATTCCTCTCTCTACTAAATGAAGTCCTGGCTGGATAAGTAGTTCAAAGCTGGAATGGCCACTGCACCGTCATGAAGGTCCTGTGCTCCCTCTGTCTTGGTCTCATGATCTGAGTTGGCTGCTAGAGTTCCAGCCATCACATCCATATCCCAGATAGCAACAAAGAGGAGAGGGTAATGACAGACATGTGTACTTCTTTTAAGAACACTTCCCAGAAACTTCACCTACCATTTTTGTTTCATCTCGTTGGCTAGCACTAGATCATACTCAGGTGCAAGATGGGCAGGAAATGTAAACTTGATCCCAGGAGACCATGTGCCCAGCCAAAAATCAGGGGTTGTTTTTAAGGAATGAGAGGAGATCAGATTTGGGACAATTATTAGTGACATCCATGAGCATCACTCTAACTGCCCCTCTAGATGTAGGAGCAGAATTTTATAGTACAGTCTGGAAAGTCAGCAAACCCAACTTTCTGGTAGCCCAAAAGAGGAATCTAAGCCCAGAGAGGGGCTGTGACTTGCCCAGGATTGAGCAGAAGATTGTGCCAGAGCCAAATTCAGAAGCCTGTCCTAGTAACAAAACCCGAGCTCTTGATACGGCACCCTCTGTCCAACATTCTGGGACCTTTCTTCTGGCTCTTGAATTGTTCCTCTCATTTTCCCATTTTCCCCTCTCCCTTTCTGGGGGCTTTGGTCAGTGGCACTTTGGGGCCTCTTTTAACCCCTGGACTGAGTAACAAAGAACTTTATTCTGTTCCCAACATCTGTACTGAAAATGGCTGATCTTGGTCCTTGGTATTCTCGTCTGAGGATCTTGAAGATCTTTCCTGCTCTGACAATCAGTTCAGGAGACACTCAGAAGCTAACAGTAGACTTTGCTTAGCAAATGTAAACCTAGTGACAGTAGAACTATATATTTCTCAGCATATGAGGCTCCAGAGGCAGTACTTGTGTGGGGGCAGGCAGGGGGTAGAGGGGGTGCACTTGTGGAAGGGGCAGCAGATAAGGGATGAGGGGTAATGGATAAGGTCCTCAGATGATGCTGGGAGGAAAGAATAATCTTTGTTAGGCATTCACTAGGCACTAATACAGTGCTGCAATAAATGTAAATAGGTTATATCTCCTAATAATAGACAATGACTCTTACATAGCGCTAAAAATAGAATAAATCCAGCTACATGTTCTTTTTGAAAGACACATCTAAAAGCCAAATGATGAAGGATCAAAAGTGATGGGATGGAAAAAGGCATCCCAAGCAAAAAACAAATGCCAAAAACAAATTAAAAATCAAGGCAGGAAAAGAAAGTGGGAGTGGCAATATCATCATCATCCCTCTTTCACAGTGGAGGCTCAGAACAGCAAGGTGGCTCACTTCAAGTCAGGTCTCCCCTACATGGCAGAGGCATGGGTCTTTCTGTCTCCTGAATGCCTACTTCTTTGGGAATCTAGTTGCCTCCAATTAAGTCGACCAGTGTCGTAACCTTGACCTGACAGGATACTGATCTGGAAGTGCCTGCCATCACAGAGCAAGGCTGGAGCAGGCAAGAGTGAAGGGAAGGCAGAGCTGGCCCGGAGGGACCAGCCCTGGCAGAACATGCAGTGGCCTCAGGGCCAGAGCCTGGACGACTCCCGGAGTGCCCGCTGTGTCCTGCTCTGGCCCACTCTCAGCTGGTTCCAGCACAGCTCCAGGCCCGGTACCCACAGAGACTCCACCCCTGCTTCCCAACTCCTACCCTCGGATGGAGGCTAGGATAAGGGCAGACATGGCCCCCAGAGCCTCATGGCTGAGGCTCATGCCTGGAACAGAGCTCCCTCTGCCTGGCAGAGGACAGCAGGCCCGGGGGCGTCCAAGAGACAGTCTGGGAGCAGTCAGGGCCCATCCCCAAGATGAAAGCCCCTGAGCCCCGTGTGTAGTCCAGCCAGACCCAGAGCAAGGCTGAAAGTGGGGCCAGAGGCAGGTCCTCAAGTTTCCTGGGAAGAACTGGGCAGGGAACCTGGGCTCAAGTCTTACCTCTGCCACATCCTTGCACAGGGCAAGGTGCACTCACACCCCAGCCGGCACCCCCACCAATCCTGGACAGCACCCTCTGCTGCCTCACCCCTTCAGGCTGGGCATGTGCACAGAACATGTGAACAGAGTTGGGCTGGCCTCCACTCAGCTAACCCTGCCCGTCTGTCCCAGCTCATCATGATTATTACCTCCTCTGGGAAGCCCTCAACAACCCCTCCTCACTCCTGCATTATAGTTGACTCTTAAACAATATAGGTTTGAACCGTGCAGACTTTTTTTTCTGATGGATACAGTACAGTCCTATACATATACTTTTTCCTCCTTATGATTTTCCTAAGAACATTTTCTCTTCTCTAACCTACTTCACTGGAAGAATACAGTCTATGATACATATAACATAAAGATACATGTTATTCGACTGTTATGTTATGAGTAAGTCTTCCAGTCAACAGCAGGCTAGTAGTAGTTTCTGGGGAGTCAAAAGTTATATATGGATTTTTCTACTGTGTGGAGGATCAGCGCCCCTAACCCCAACCAACACCGTGGATCTTGACCTGAGGAGTGTGGACGGGCTTTCTGGCGGTTTATAGACTCACTAGAACTGTCCACAGACTGTTTTCTGTGTGTGCTTATGTGCATTTTGGGGAGTAGAAGTAGAGCTTCCCCACCTTGTTCTCTGGGGAATCGCTGCTCTCGACTGTGCTCTTACAGTCAGAAGCCTGTCTGTCACTGTCTGTCACTGTCTCCTCAAGTGTATCAACTGTATCCTTAATACAGTAATTGCCAGGTGGGTGAAGGTGGATGAATAATTTGATGGATGGCCTCTTTCTGCCTTGTTTTTCTCATCTGTAAATTGGAGATGAGGGTAGGGATCCCACTGTTTCAGCTTTTCCTCATTCTGTATTCCTTCTCCTGTCCTACTATGTGGCATAGTACCTGGCACATAGTAGGTGCTCTATGGACATGTATGAGAGGAACGGATGGGTGGGTGACTTGGTAGGTAGGTAGAGGCATCAGTCTTTAGACAAATGAATTGTGGTGAGCGAGTGAATGGGGCAGTGGCTGCTATACATGAACATGTAGCAGATGTCCTGGTAAGTTTGTTGGGTAGATGGCTGATCTGTGGTTGGAAGGTTGGCTAGTAGATGGATTAACAGAGTGAGTGGATGGATCAATGTCTAGATGAATGGATCAGTGGAGAGAAGGATAGATATTTGGGGGTGGGTCGGATAAGTAGATGGGTTTTCAATGAAAGGATCAGTGCATGGGTGAAACGGATGAATATGTGACTCAGTGGCTCACAGATGGATTTGTGCATGGGTGGGTAGAAGGGTGGGTGGATGGAAAGAAGGGTGGATGGATGGTACACAGATGGACAGATGAATGGATGTACATACGGATGAATGGAAATTGTAACCAAATTCTGATGTGTGCAAATAGGGGATTATGGGAGAACTGATGGATAGTTGGATGGACAGACTGAAGATTGGAAGAACTAATGGACAGATGGATGGAAACTGTACACAGAATATGTGTGTGCATTTGTGTGTCTGGGAGGTACTGTTTGGATGGAGGGACTGAAGGGTGGATGGGTGTGTAGAAGGAAGGAGAGGAGGGGAGGGGAGGAGGGAGGAAGGGAGAATGGCCTCCACATAACTGAGACCAGAGGGTGGTAAGTCAGGGACAGGGGGTTCCCTGTGCTCAAGGATGGCTGGTGAAACACATAAGCCACCTTTCTTCCAAAGCCTCCATATTGGGCCCCAGCTGAGCTCTTCCTTCTCATGGGTCGAGGATCTCTGACAGCGCCAATACTCAAGCTGATGTAGGATGGAAACAAAGGGAGCCGGCAGACACCACGGCCAGAGGGAGTGAGGGAACACGGGTTGGGGCTGGGGCTGCCAATGGGCAGGCGCCCATTTACCCAGCTCCGGAATGAAGCCCCGGAGAAGGCTGTTCATATTTCTCTCTTGAACGGGGAGCTGACATTAATGAACAGCTAATTAACATCTTGGAGTGCGATAGTTCCAGTGTCAGTGTCCCTAATTAGTCTCGCGCTAATCTGCTTTAATTAACTGTCCCTGTCGTGGTTTTAATTTAATTTTCAGCTCCTGCCCAGGATGGCAGCCCGGTGAGCATTCTGTCCCAGGGCTCCTCTGGCCAGGGCAAGGTGGGTAGCCAAAGCCTGGTTCCCGGGGGCACTGCTAGGTGACCCGGGGTTGGGCTAAGCTGGGAACAGAGAGCCCGGCTCCTCCCTGGCCCAGGGGGCAGAGAACCCGGGGCCTGGACACCTTCCTCCCCATCTCAAGGGAGTGTTCTCAGGTCGCCAGTTGCTCCCAGAACATTCATAAGCCAGGAGCACAGCCTGTGACCATGCCTCGGTCTCAAGCAGGCTCCCTAAACTGACTACACTTTCCGGACATGGGGTCTGTGTTCAGAAAGACCTGGATTCTTATCTTAGTTCTGGTACTTTTTAGCTGTGTGGCCTTCAGAAAAGCACCTGACCGCTCTGAGCCCCTGTGAAATTGAGCTGATCACCTAGGCGTCGCACCTTGTTCCCACCGAGTTTTCAGTTTTTCAGGGGTGAGCTGCACTCCTAACACCCTCGTGATCCAGGCAGAGCCACCCATTAGCAGGAAGGGAGGGGACTTAGAGAGAGCCCACACCCAGTCCCGGCTCTGCTACTAATCCCTCAGCCTCTCAGGGCTTCTGCCCCACTCCCATCCATAGTTGGCAGGGAGGCAGGGGAGGGGAGAAAAAGATGCTCTGAGCCCCCCACCCCGCCCCCACGCTCTGACCAGGATTGAAGAATGGCCGTGCCGCTGGCTCAGAGAACCCAAATCTGGAGAGGAAGTCTAAGTGAGAGCTGGGTGACAGGGCCAGCCTGGGGGTCGGGTGAGGCCTCTGAACTTTGCCTTGCAAAATAGGCACCCCCAGGGAGGGCGTGGCTGCCTTGGTTACAAGGCCCTGTGGGTTTGCAGGTGGGAAGCAAACCAACATGCCTGCCCCATGATGGGAGCAGAGAAACATCTACCAAGATCGTTAGACAAATGAGGATCGTCAGAGGGCAGGCAGCAGGTGGCAGAGTATGTGGAGAAGAATGAGAAGCTGAGTCAGGACCCCTCGTCCACCTTGTCTAAGGAGCTAAGAGTGCAGGGCAGGAAGTGGGGGCTGAGGCTCAATGAGTGAGGAGGCTCTCTCTGAGGCAGGTATGCCGGCTAAGGAGTTTAGCTGTAACCTGACGGTACTGGGGAGCCATAGGAGGATTTTGAGCGAGAGTGTGGCAGGATCAAGAGATTAGCCACTGGCAGGGGTAAGTGAAGGGAAATAAGGGGACAGGAGGCAGAGAGGGCTGCCATGGGACTGCTGTCTTACTCCAGGCTGCGCAGTCTTGCAGGGGTTGAGCCAGCTCAACAAGACTTCTAGAAGCAGTTAGCGCATATAACGTGTGTGCTCTTCTGAAAAGTCGAGGTGCACCTCCCTCTCCCCATGGCCTTGGGCTTAATGAATATGTTCTGAGTTTCTTTGTGGCAGAGGTTGGATCTCATGCTTTCTCAGACTGGGTCTGCAGCGCCCAGGAGTGGGTGCCCCACGTGTATTTTCAGGGGTCTAGGAATTGTAGGAGAATTGAGGTTTTTTTTTTACATTTTTATTCATTTTTTGAGACAGAGACAGAGCGCAAGCAGGGGAGGGGCAGAGAGCAAGGAAGACACAGAATCTGAAGCAGGCTTCAGGCTCCGAGCTTGTAAGCACAGAGCCCGATGTGGGGTTCAAACTCACGAGCCTCGAGATCATGACCCGAGCCGAAGTCAGCCATGTAACCGACTGAGCCACCCAGGTGCCCCAGAATTTAAAATTTGTGTATAGATTTTAGTGCCCTTCCAAAAAACTTTTTTCTGTTTTGACCGCTTGTGGAAGCAGTGATAATTTCCCAGTGGTCTCGCAGAATAGGAAGGCATCCTTGTTTCCCGGCCTGGCATCTGCGGTCTGGAGAGATCATCTCCAAGGTCTACAAAGAAACATTTCCCTTTCCAAAGGGCCTGAGCCTTGTCCAGCTCTGAGAAATGCTGTCAGACCTTCCTTCCCTTAGGACGGCAAGTTCTTCCAACACCGAATCTATTTCTGGCTTAACTCCGAGTCCCCACAGCCTGACACAGGTCTGAACCCAGGGAGAGTCTGAATTGAGGTGAATTCTCTCTCTGGATGCCCCACACGGCCCCTCCCCCTGCCTTTGACCTCCAGTTGATCTTTGTTTTCAGTCCGGTGGAGCTAAACCAGTTTTTCCTGAAATTCTCAGTAAATTAGTGTGGAATTCAGAGTTACTGCACCAACCCCCCACCTACACGCTGGTGCACAAAACTCCCATGAAAGGAGAAAGAAAGTCACCTTTCTCTACTCCTGCCCCCTGCCCCATGGCAACCCTGCACATTTCTCCAGGTCTAATTCAGACCATGCCACCTCCAGAGAGCCCTCCCTGATCCCCTCAGACAAAGGTGTCAGTCAGATCTTAGGGCCCCTTGGAGCATGTGCTACTCCCTGGGCCCCCAGTCCTGTCTTGCCTTGTGTCGTCTGTATTCATGTCCAGGAATGGAATTGCTCACATCTCTGTGTCCCTCACTCCCTCCTGGCCTCCACCCCTCCCCCACCCAGTACCTGGCTCATAGCAAGGGCCCTACAGAGCAGGTGGAAGACACCCCTCACCCCCAGGCTGGCGGACAGACATGCTCTGTGAACCACATTCTTGGCAGGGGGGCCGGTGGCCACCAGCCTGGCTGATAGCGTGGTGGCTGTGGCGGCGGCTTTGCTGTCCATCAGGCCTGGGTTTCAGCTGCGGCTCTCCCCTCAGTGCACTGGCAAGTTTGGGCTGCATCTCTTGAAGTCTCCATTTTCTCATCCGGAAAATGGGTAATGAGAACACTCACATCCTGGGGTCTCTGAGGACTTCATGGAGGAAATCCGTGTAAAGTCCCCGGGACGTCGTAAGTGCTCAATAAAACCAGCCCGTGACGTGATGACATGAGGAAGCACTACAGCGCCGAGCCAGAGCCCCAGCACCCCCCATCCGGGGGCACAGTGGCTCACATAGGCCCAGCTTCTGACAGAAGCCCTGTGGGACCTGCTCGTTCTTCCTCTCTCACTCACCGGGAAACCGCTGGGCCGGGGCTCAGGCTACTGTGGGGATAACCAGCCAACAGGTGACCAGACCCTTGGTCTCGGCCTTGGCCCCAGCCCATGGGGCTTTAGCCTGAGACCTCCATGCCAGGGACATGCACAGAGATGCCCACACCAGCACCCACGTGCACACACACACTTAGGGTGAGGAGACAGAGGCCACTTTTGACGACTGCCAGGCAAAGACAAACATTTCACCGCAGGAGCTGTGGAGCAGACAACGCCATCGTGCTGCTTCCTCTGGCTCCCCGGGGGAGGTTCAGCCACACCTGCTTGGTTCTCTCCAGGCTGAGCCAGCCCCAAGGAGGCCATGGCTGTTGAGGTCTCCTCTCAGCCCTTGGAGCAGAGATGCCACCGGGTCTCAGCTTCACAGGGATTTGGGCGTCTGCACGGTAGCTTGGCTGTTTCTGACGTGCGGCTTCTAGGGGGTTCGCAAGCCTGTGTGTGGACCCTGGTGGGACAGGGAAACAGCCCAGACGCCCAGGCCTCTTCAGCACCCTCCAAGCCCTGCCCAGCCCACGTCAGGAGCCTCTGAGGACCCTTTCACATCTGTGCTGATGAGCTTTTAATTGACCTGCTCCTTACTCTGGCAGGAAGACGCCAGAGGATCCAGACTCTGGGAGAAAGCAGGAGGCCTTTCAGAGGGCCCGTGAGTCCCGCTGGAGGTGCAAACAGCCAGGGGCTGGCAGTCGGGGAGCGTTAGGGGTCGGGCAACCCAGGGCGGCAAGCCCCTGGGATGTTACAGTCACTGCCCACCTCGGCCCCAGAATTGTGCTGTGTTCAAATCACAGTCGGGCAAGAATCTTAGAATGTTACAGGCCTGGAAAGGTTATAATCATAGCATTATAGAATGTTACAATCATGTAATCATAGAAGCACTAAGAAGACTAATTAAGCACATAAAAGACCAAGAAGCAAGAGTGTTAGAACGTTGCAGGCATAAAAAGGTCAGAATCCTAGAATTATAGAATTTTACAACTGTAGAATATTAAAACCGTAGCTTTACGAGCAGGAATTTTTAGAATCTTACAGTCGGGGAACTGTGGCCTCGTACAGTAAACACACACACAAACACGCAGAACATGCGCTGGTAGGCTTAGGAATTCTGGAATGCTACCGCGGTAGAATGGCATCGTCGAGAATTGCAGACTGTGTCAGTCTTCAGGTGTTCTCATGTCACGCTTGAGAATTAGGGAATGTGAGAGCTGGGAGAACACCTTACGTGCATTGTGCCAGGTCCCATGCAGAGCACGTGACATCCCCTAACCGTACCCCCGACAGCAGCCATGAGACCGCAGCTCCAGGACAGGCAGGGCGGGGCTGGGAGGCTCCCCGGGCGCAGAGTCTTGGCAGGGACGGTGGAAGCAGTTGCCTGGGCCTGTGCTTGGCCCCTCGCGACCCCCACTGCATACCCCAGAGCAGGAAAGCATGGGACGGTGTTTCTCCTTTTGTTAAAGTGTCTTCGGGGCCTGCTGGGTCAGCTTCCCGTGTGTGGGCAGGAAGCCTGAAGCCTCCTGGGGTCAGCTCCGCAGGCCCCACCCAGATTCCTAGCCAGGCTGTGAGGAGCCATGGGTGCGTGACTCCCAAAGGCCTTCTCCCACCTGCCCTGACCCAAACCTTCCTGTCTGGTGCACAAATGATCACACTGATCCTCACCCAACACCCTTCCTCCATCATTCGTACATTCCAATAACCTTTCTCAAATAACCTTCTAAGGGCCAGGCCCTATTCTGGGACACTGGGGAGATGGATATGAATCAAAATAGCCCCTTGCCCTAAGAAGCAGAATGCTGGAGACTGTTTAGGAAAACAGAGAAAGTGCTGTGGGTCAGAGGCCGGAGAAATGGCCAGGGTATTGTGGAGGCCTTCCTGGGGGCGGGGCTGGGTCTTAGAAGTAGGCAGAATTTGGATCTATAGGGATGGTGGTGAGGGCATTCCAAGCAGAGGAAACAGAAGGAACAGAGGCCCAGAGACAGCTGTGTGTGGGATGTGTTCAGGAATCTTCGGGGAGCTTTTGCTCAGGCAATATGAAAGGTGCCAGATGATGGAAATGCAGAAAGAGAAGTAGGTTGAGGCACTGCATAGATAGAGGCTTTAAGTGCTGGGCTAAGGAGGCTGGGATTCGTAAATGGCAAACGGCTGTGCAGGTTCATGACAGTGCTTGAGTGCGGCTGGTGGGAAGGACTAGAGCTTAGTTTGCTTTTCCTTTCTTTAGAAATGAGAAACTACAAATTCCTTCCCAGGACTGGTGGGCCAACCCTGGGCTGGGCTCCAAAAACACAGAGAAAGGGCTTTAGCGGGAATTCCAGGGCTGAGCTGACGGGTGCTGGCTGTGTAGCTTTTGTCCACGGAGGGCGGCCGCAGACACCCTGCTCTGAGGGGAGGGGAGGTGCACAGGCACCCGCTCGGGGACCGCGCGGTTTCTTCCAGTTCTTGGCAGTCTCTGCGGTTGTTTTCTCAGAGCAGGAGGCCACGCACACACGGAAAAGGGCCAGTCAGCCCTGCGCTTACGTCCCAGACTGGCCTCGCATTGCTGAGCTAGTTGAGCAAGTGACATGACTGTCCGAAGCCTCAGTTTCCCAGACTGTCATGCGGGGCTGATGACTGAACCTCCCCCACAGGGTTACCAGGAGGAATGGGTGCCTGGCCCCCAAAAGGCTTGTAATTCATGTTTGTTCCCTTTATGCCAGCAGTCCTAGAATCGGCAAGAAACCTTGACTCCAACTGCCCCATTTTATAGGTTGGAAAACTGTAGCAGACAGCCAGTCTGAGCAGACTCAGAGCTAGAATGGCCAGTCGTTTGGTTGCCCAAAGCAGGGGAGCCAGGTGAGTGAAGAGAGGTAGTGTGAGCCCCAAGTCAGAACCTAGGATGACAAGACAAGCAATAAACCCCAGGGCTCCCCGATGAGCTCAGCAGGCACTGGAGGGACCATGCCCTCCCAGGTCCACACGGACAACCTCTCCGTTCTGACCAGCAGTTCAGATGGCTGCAGGGCCAGCGAGGGGCATTAAGTGAGGCGATTTCTGTCAAGCGCCTCCTAGAATATCTTGCACATGGTAGGGGTTCAGGCCCTGGGAGGGATTGTCAGGGTAAGTGAGCACCAGTTACAAACACAAGCAGAGATGGGCATGACTCCCCCCTGCTGACCCCACCCCTCCTGCACACAAACTCAGCTGTAAGCACTTGGCACGCTCTTTAGAGTAATGACATTTATCTATTGACCAAATAGTTACCGAGCTCCTACTATGTGCTAGGCAACCTGCTGGGCCTTCTGCATGAGTCATCTCATTTAAACCCAACAACCTTTATGCACAAGTCCACTATTATTTCCACTTTGCAGATGAAGAAACTGAGATTCAGAGAGGGTTTTGCCTGAGGTCACAAAAAGCAAGGCAGGAATCCAGCGCTTTCCGAATCCAGAGCCTTAACCCTACACCATGCTGTGCTGGCATAGATATCAAGAATTGCTGATTGAGAGGTTTAAAGGGAATGTCCAGAATGAACACTGAAATCAAATCCCCATGGTGGCTCTTGATGGGAGATACTAATCTGGGCTCCCTCAGGAAGGGGTGAAATGTTGACGCCATCCCCTGGGCTCTTCAGGGGCTCAGGAGGATCTTTGTTCGTCTGGGCTAAAGACTGAGGGCTGCCCATGATGGGTTCCGGAGGGGGGACTATCCACCCCCCTAGCCAGAGGCGGCCAGGATTCCATTAACCTGATTCTCTGCCCCACATAAACCTGCAGAGGGAGCCCCAGGAGGGTGGGGAACTGGGGAGAAAAAGAATTGGGCTTCCCCAGGCCCTGAATGAGGCAGCCGATGGCATCAGCTTCCTCTCTTACAGTCCAGGAGGACCTTTGAGGCCCCTGGCTCTTTGAGCAGAGAGTGGGGAGAGGGTTGAAGAGCTAGAAATTAGGGATAAGAGAATCTAGGCTAGGGTACAGACGCAGGGGCAGGGGACAGGCCCTCCGAGCACAGAACCCTGAGTCACCGTGCCTGTCCCACCTCCTGTGTGGCCTTGGTTAAGTCACATCACCTCTCTGATCTTTAGATACCTCCTTAGTAGTAAGGGCAAACCAGTGTCACCTCTTCATGCCTGGCAGAAGCAATACCGTGCCAGACACATAGTAGGTGCTCAGGAAATGGTGGCTGTTACCATTGCCATGACTTGAAAATTGTGCCTGACCCTAATATAGCTCTTCTCAGTTTGTCTGGCAGATTCACACCCATTTTCTCTTTGGAGTCACAATATTTCTTCAAGGCGTGCAAGGATTCTTATCAGAGAGGTTAAGGGACTTGCTCAGAATCACATAGTTTCTAACCCTTGGACTGGGATGCACCCCAGTGATATCCGTAGAGTGGGCCACCCCCACCAGGCCGCTCCTCTTCAGACTGTTCTCTCAGGAGTGAGGTCGGGTGCCTCTTCCTTCAGGAAGCCTTCCTTGACCACACAGCCTGGTTAAGTACCCCTCTTCTCTTACAGTCTTCCAGACTTCTTCCATTAGAGCTTTTATCAGACATTGTCACAATTGTTAGGTACTCTCACCTAAGACTCTGAGGGCCCAGCCCATGCTTTTTATAGAAGGGGAGGGGCCGCAATAAATATTTTGTTAATGACTGCAGCTGCTCCCACACAGAGGGGCGTGCAAGTCTACGTAGAGTCACATATTAGTATTCAGTCCTGCATGTACCACTGCGTGCACATTCAGTTATGTGCGTGTGGGCTGGTGAGTACATATGTGCACAGAGAAAAGGTGAACTTTCTGGAATGTGGTAGATTGAGCTGACATGGAGGCTTCCTGTCTTCCCCACATGCATACAAACACACAACATTACTAGAGATGATACTGGTGCAAGCTTGGGGAAAAAGGAAAATCCTTGGGTGACTTTTTTTCTAATTTAGGGTTTTTTTTTTTAATAATAGGTAGAACAAAAATGCAACCATAAAATGGAAGATAGGAGGAATAAGATTGGAATTAAAACATGCTAAGAGAGTTTGGGAAGTAGACAGGGATATCAAGTAACTTTTGAACTTGTTGAGATAAATGTGCATGTTAAAAATGTAAGGGTAGCCATAAAAGACTAGAATATATAACTTCTGAACCAGTAGAGGAAATTAAAAGACCTAAAGGAAATTCAACCAATTCCACAGAAAGCAAGAAAGGAAAAAAGATTTTAAACTGATGATACATAGGGGCGCCTGGATGATTCACTTGGTTAAGCGTCCGACTCTTGATTCCGGCTCAGATCATGATCTTGCAGTTCATGGGGATGGAGCACCATGTTGGTCTCTGCGCTGACAGCATGGAGCCTTCTTGGGGTTACCTACCCCCCAAAGATAAATAAATATTTTTTAAAAAGATTTTAACTGATGATAAATCAAACACATAAGATAGTGCATATAAGGTCCGATACAGTTGGCCTTGAACAACACCAGAGTTAAGGGCACTGACCCTATCCCCTGACACAGTAAAAAATCTGCGTACAACTTTTGACTCTCCCAAAACTTAACTACTAATAATAGCCTACTATTGACCAGAAACCTCACCTATAGCATAATCGATTAACACATATTTATTATGTTATACATAATATATACTGTATTCACACAATAAGTAAGCTGGAGAAAAGAAAATACTATTAAGAAAACCATAACGAAGAGAAAATTTGTTTAAAGTACTGCACTATATTTAAAACAAATACACATATAAGTGGCCCCACACATTCAAACCTGTGTTGTTCAAGAGTCAACTGTATATTTGTAATCATAATAAATAAAAATAGATTAAACTCAATTGCTTAAAAAAATGAGATTCTCAGTTTAGATGGAGAAAAATTCTATCTCTGTTTACAAGAGACATACCTAAAGATAATGATCCACAAAGGGTATAAGTAAAGGGATATAAAATGACATATCAGAAAATATTCTGATATGTAATAAAACTGGTAGCAAGATAAATATTAGGGAATAAAAGACTTTAAGAAGCATTATTGGGACAGAGAGGGTTATTACTAATGACAATGTGAATAATTCACTAGGAAGATATAATAATTCTGAATTTGCATGTACTCCCAACATGGTTTCAAAACAGTTTTTAATATATATATTTTTTGATGTTTATTTTGAGAGAGAGAAACAGCATAAGCAGGGGAGGGCAGAGAGAGAGGGAGAGAGAGAGAATCCCAAGCAGGCTCCACACTGTCAGCACAGAGCCTGATGTGGAGCTCGAACTCATGAACCATGAGATCATGACCTGAGCTGAATCAAGAGGCAAAGGTTAACCAACCAAGCCACCCGGGTGCCCCAGTTTCAAAACAGTTTTTAAAAAACACACAAAATGAGATACTTGCAAGAAGCAACTGTCAAATTTACATTCTTAGTAAGATATTGTAGCATAGCTTTCTCAGAAATTAAGCAGACACAAATTATTAGACTCAAAGGACCTAAATATAAGAACCTTGAACCCAACAAATAAACTCTGCACACTTATTCCTCACACATACACAGAGAGCCACACAGATCCACAGACCTCTCCCCGGGTGTAGAGGCATGCAGGGACAGAAAGCGACAAGTAAATCGGCACAATTGTCATTCACACCAAAAAAAGACACCCAAAAGTGGGAAGGAGGGGGTCAGGTGCGTGGCCAGGTATTTAGCTAGCTAAACACTTACCTGGTCCGTGACTTTGGACAGCTAAATACCCTAGCTGGGTCTGTTTCCTTATGTGAAAAATACAGATTAGCCATCAGCAAACGGTAAAGATCCAGAGAGTTAATATATAACTGCACTCTGCCATTGTAGCATAAAAGCATCCACAGACAATACATAACCAAATGGGCATGGCTAGGTTCCAACAAACTTTATTTTCAAAAACAGGTGGCAGGCTGAATTTGGCCAGTGGGCTATAGTTTGTCCGCCCCCAATGTAGATGCAACCATTTGCCTTGCCAGGTTTAGGGATGACGTAAAGAATAGTAATAGAAGCAAAGCAACTTGTGTAGAATGAGCTCAATAGACACCCCCTCGGAAGGACATCGGAAGGTCCTCAGAAGGACATGAGGGTGTGTGCACACATATGCATGTGTGTGCAAAGGCATATAGATGTGTGTAGACCTGTTTGCATGTGGATATATAAAAAATGAGGTGAACCTGCGGGCATGTTTTGTGCACAAGTAGACATGTACGTGCATGAACATGTGTTTTTACATGTAGGCAAGTCTTTTACAAAATGGGAAAATAAGGGACATCTGGGTGGCTCAGTCAGTTAGGTGTCCAACTTCGGCTCAGGGCATGATCTCACAGTTTGTGGGTTCGAGCCCCGCATCGGGCTCTGTGTGACAGCTTGGAGCTTGGAGCCTGCTTCGGATTCTGTGGCTCCCTCTCTCTGTTGCTTCCCCTCTCCTGCTCACAGTCTGTCTCTCTCTCTTTCTCTCTCTTTCTTTTTTTTTTTTTTTTTAATTTTTTTTTTTTATGTTTTTAATTTATTTCTAGGAGAGAGAGAGACAGCGTGAGCAGGGGAGGGTCAGAGAGAGAGGGAGTCACAGGCTGAAACAGGCTCCAGGCTCTGAGCTGGCAGTCAGCACAGAGCCCGACGCGGGGCTCGAACCCACGAACCGCGAGATCATGACCCAAGCGAAAGTCGGACACTTAACCGACTAAGCCACCCAGGTGCCCCTCTTTCTCTCTCTTTCAAAAATGAATAAACATTTAAAAAATAAAAATAAAATAAAATGGGAAAATAACATAAATCTCATTGGGCGGTGAAGATAAAACGAGAGGGTGCCTGGCACATAGTAGGCATTCAGAAGTTAGCATTTATTGTGGATGGGCACAGGTTCTGAAGAAACAGCGAAAGGAGCATGATGCCGTGCCCGCTACTCACATTCACACACGTACCCGTAGTGCAGTTTTTGTGAGCTTGTTTCCAGAGGAAAACTGGGCTAATGAGGAGGTCGTCTTCATAGCCAGCAGGTGCCCAGCACAGCCCTGACGGGGATGCAATTTAGCTTTCTCCTGAGATGTTGGGCAAATGAGGAGAAAGGCGTTTTAATCCCTTGTCACGTCTCCAGGGGCTGGAGGACATGTGCTGAGTTGGAATTTTTCAACTTCAGCCTTTTTTTTTCCTTGACACATCCATTCCAGAAACATCTGTGAGATAAAACAGAGAAGGTCTTATGAATTCAGCTCATACTCGGCCGTTGCTCCCACCCCGAGCAAGCGAGACATGAATCACCGGCCCGGGGGCCCAGCAGCCCCGCAGAGAGCAGCCTCTCCAGCGGGGCCCTGGCCTTTCCTGAGTAGCTGCTTTTGATTTCCCCGAAGCCTTCTGATCGTCTACACTCACAGAGCGTGTGTTGTCCGAGGGGAGGCATGCTGAGCGCTCAGCTCATGCACCAGAGCGGAGCTCAGCCACTCGCTCCTGGGCTCAGCCGAGTCCTGCTCTGCACCGAGCACTCGAGGCACACGGATGAACCAGACACGGAGTGCAGGCCGCCTTGCGTGTCCCCGTGTTCCCATTATTTCAGGACACTGTAGGGGAAGCCCGCTACTGGGGTTTTGGGAGCCGTGCCTCAGTGGTGTGCTGATCCTCCCTCTGTGGTGGCTGTGTTTAGCCTGCGAGCCGGAGGGAGGGCGCACTGGCCGCTGCTGGGTCAAAGATCCACCAGCTCAGGCCTTGTAGCCAGCCGTTAATGGAATTTGACCTTCTGCGGCCCTCGTGTGCTCTGTGGCCTTGGGTCCTGCCAGATGGTTCAAAACCTGAGAGCCCTCTCTGCCTGGGCTCACCTTGTGTCTCTCCATTTCTGTCTGTTTCAAGAAAATGAGGGGATTTCAGAGCTGCGGTGCCAGCTTGTAGATTACACCCATGGCCAGGGAAGGGGTGCGATGGGCCCTCTTTCTCATTTCTGCTGTCCAGTGAACAACCCCATAATGGGTGCCTGGCATGCTCTAGGCCATGTGCTGGAAGGACACTAAGGAGAAAAAGACAGAGAGCCCTGCCTTTAAAAGCCAACAGTCCCAGGAGGTGGGTAGTTCAGGGCACTGATAAGAAAGGCAGAAAGCTTTTCATGTTCTCAGAGATGCAGACAAAGTCCTAAAGGCATGCAGGAGGTAGGAAGAGACACACAGAGACACCTGCTTCTCCTGGTCTGGTCAGCTGCTGTGTGGGGTGGGGACGATGTGATGTTTACAGAGTCATGAGTTTATAGGAGCTGCTCCACCTAGAGGGTCTGAGTCTCTGACAAGAAGGTGGGAATGGGAGAGAACAAAGTGTCTCTGGTCCCGAAGTATTTATCCCTAGGCCTATTTTACAGATGGGAAAGTAGAGTCACAGGAGACCGAGTAACATAGCCAAATCTGTAGAGTCTTTAGAATAAGGTAAAACAAGCTTGTATGGAGCAGGAAAGAAGGGAAAGTGTGGATGCCAGGCCAGGTCTAGCCATTTCCCATCTGCTCCCCGGTCATCACTGTCTTCCTGAGGACTTCCAGATCAGTCCTTCTGTGTGGCTGCTCCCGTGCAGCTTTTCACCATAGCCTTCCCCGCCTCCTTCCCAGAATCCTTAGCAACAGACAGGCAGTCTGAGAGGGGCAGGAATGCCCCCCCGCCCTCTGACGGGCTGACTCCTGTTTACCCAGCTGGTGTGAGCCCAGGCCAGGGTCGCAGAGAAGACCCCGGAGGCCTGTCGTCCAGCTGGCGCCCTGCTGTTCAGGTCTTATGACCCCTTCTCTCCCCTCCAAGGCTTCTCCCTCAAAGATGTGGCCCAAGGTGGGGCTTGGCCGCACAGAGAGGAGAGCTTGGCTCCTGTTACATCTCGCCTTTATGTCTCTGCTCTTTCATTTTTACTGAAAACACAGAGGTGGCCTGAAGGAAAGAAGTGCCATGAAACAGAGTAGCTGGTTAGAAAGGGGCAGGTGGATAGAGCATGAGCTTGAGAACAGAAGACCTGGGTTTGAGACCCAGCTCTGTGTGACCCTAGCAAATCACATGCCCTCTCTGAGCGTCACTGTCCCGATCTGTCGACTGAGGGTGAGGGTCAGCCCTCCCTCTTACCAGATACCATGGGCAGCTCAAGTATAATAACGAGAGTGAAAATGCTTTGTGGAGGCAAAATGCCACAACAGCTCAAGATTGGGACCCTTATTTGGCATCAGGGGAAGTATCTGTTCAGATAGGTACGTGCAACCAACCAGGGGCAGAACAACCCTGGGAGTCACAAGACCCAGGGACTACAGTAGGCTCTAGCTGGCTCTGGGCATGAACCTTCACTTCGCTTCTCTGTTAGCCCAGCCTTCCTCATATTCCTCTGCGTGGAAAGGCTCTTCTCCCTACTACAGTCTCACAATGACCAAGGAGGACTATTCATCCAGCCAGCACTTACTGAGCACCTGCTGTGTACCAATCCTGGGCTAGGCTGGCATGTGGCTCTTGTCCCTGAAGGAAAAAAAAAAAAACTCTAGAAGAAGATGCAGGGCTCAGATCCTAAAGCGTCAGACACAGTTGAATCTAGTTCCCTCATTTTGTGGACAAGACCAAACAAAGTCTTAAAGTGGAAAATGGCTTTCCCAGGATATCAGAAACGGGGAGCATCATTGCCATTCCTACCTGACTTCAAGCCAGACATTGAGAAGCAATCATTATACTCTTCCCACTAAATCCAGTGCTACTTCAGGACCTTTCTCAACACAGCACTCTAGAAAGCGACTAATCAACTGGTTGAAGTTGGAGGGCAAGACCGAATCATTTGCATACCAACCCTAAATCCCCATCTTGCACTTGTCTGAGGCCATTTGACCAGCATCATCCATGTAGGGACTCAGACCTAGGTTTTCTCACCCACTCTGCCTCTCCATTTATTCCAGAAACCAGCTTGTGTTGAGTGCCCACCATGCACCCAGCTTTGTGCTAGACTCAAAGACGAGCAAGGCCTGCTTATAGGCTCATAGTCTAGTGTGGAAGAAAGACAAAGGGGAAGTAATTATGGGGGGATAGTGAGATGCACACACATTTCTGTGGGAACTCAGAGAAGAGAGCAACTTGATGGCCCAGGGACAGGGTTGGGGGGCTGAGTGGTGGCTGAGGAATACTTCCCAAGGTGGGGACATTGTAGGCAGCACTCAGCCAGCAAACACATGACAGATATGAGGTCCAATATACAGTCCAGATACATTGGGCTTCCTAGGGGACCGGTGACATCTGTGGCCTAAGAGATCATAAGAAAGTGTTGCAGGAGGAGCCACTGACCCTGATGAACAGGAGTTTGCAATGTTGACAATAGGCAAAGATGGGGCTTCAGAAGAGTGGCTTAGGGGGTAGAAGGGGAAGTTTCTAGGCTGCTTTCTTAATAAGGCTGAAACCCAACAACATACACTGTCAGGCCCCTATTGAACTCACCTGTGCACCCCTTAACTTGTGGCCCTGATCATACTGCCTATTATTTAATGGAGGTAGGTCTTTCCTGGCTACAGTGGAAGCCTTGATAGGACAAAGACTAGGTCTCATTTCTTACTAGCTGAACTTGAACCTAGCCCTGGCTCAGTGCTTGCCTGGCTCATAACGGGTATTCAGTAAATCTTGGATGGATGGATGGATGGATGGATGGATGGATGGATGGATGGATGCGTGGATGACTGGATGGATGAGTCGGTGGGTGGGTGGGTGGATGGATGAATAAGTGGATGGGTGGGTGGATGGATGGATAGATGGATGGATGGATGGATGAGGTGGGTGGATGGTTAGTTGGGTGGATGGATGAGTAAGTGGGTGGGTGGATGGATGGATGAGTGGGTGGGTGGGTGCATGGGTGGATGGGTGGGCGGGTGGTTGGATGGATGGATGAGTGGTGGGTGGGTGGATGGTTAGATGGATGGATGGATCAGTCAGTGGGTAGGTGGATGGATGGGTAAGTGGATGGATGGATGAATGGATGAGTGGGTGTGTGGGTGGGTGGTTAAATGGATGATGGATGAGTATGTGGGTGAGTGGATGGATAGGTAAGTGGGTGGATGGATGGATGGATGGATGGATGGATGATTGGGTGGATGGATGAATGAATGAGTGGCTGGATGGGTGGATAGATAGATGGATGAGTGGGTGGATGGATGAATGGATGAGTGGGTGGGTGGTTAGATGGGTGGATGGATGAGTGGATGGATGGATGGATGAATGGCCATGGAACCTCTCTAAGCCTGTTTTCTCCTCTGGAAAATGGGGGAAGTCATGCCAACCTCACAGGGATATTGTTAGGACTAAATAAGATGATGCAGCTAAAGCTCTTAGAATAGTGCTTGGTATTAAAAAAAAAAATGTATTGAAGGGAAAATGATGCCCTTTAAACTCAAGTGCAAAGGTAATCTCAGCAGATAGACCCTGGCTGATGAATTTTGCATGCTCTCTGCCAGGATGCTTTCAAAAAAAAGGGGGGGGGGGTGCCTGAAGTTGTTATTTATAACAGTTGGAAATAAAATTCAGTGATTCCCATCAGGACAGTAAGACCTTGGCTGGAAAATCATACAAGTCCCTGAGAACGTGGAAGAACAGAGCTAAGCACGTACCCTGTGCAGACACACTGTTCTAAGCGCTTTACCCATATTAACTCATTTAACCCCCACAACAACCTTATGTGGTAACCCTTGTTATTACCTCTATTTCCCATGTGGGTAAATTGAGACACAGAAAGGTGAAGTAAGTTGCCCACGGTCACACAGCCAGGACATGGTCTGACTCCTAAGGCCATTTGCCTAACCATTTACAAAGCTCCCAGTCCAGTGGAAGAAGCAGAGCTATACTCGAGGCAGCAGTACCTAAGAGCCAGGACTATGTCCAACATCTTTCTGTCTCAGTGAGGTGCCTGTCACACGGCACATTCTCGATCACTGTCTATGGAATGAATGAATGGATGGATGGATGGATGAATGAATGAACAAACGGATGAATCTGCAGTCCACCCCCCCTTAGGGCACTGTGGCAGGCTCTCATAACGCTATCAGTTAGTAGACACAGGGCAGTGGGCTAGTGCCTAAATCATCTAAGACGGCTATGTCATAGCTAAGTGAATGCCAGCGTCAGTTTTAAAGCTCGCTGTGGACGCGTGCTCTGCTGCCCATTCCTGTCTGTCACTGCCTATATGTGGCCTTGTCAGTTATTCCTCGGATCCCAACCAGAGCCCCCTGCCGTCATGTCCGTCTTTGGAGAGCAGGAGGGAACCTGGCTGGCAGAGGGCCTCGTGCCAAGGAAACCAGACTCCAATCAAAGCCAGAGGTAGAGATCCTGGCCCACTTTCTGCCACCACCATCCATGTGGCCCCAGACAGTCACTTCTGTCCCTGAGCCCCACTGTCCCCCTCAGCACCAGGAGAAATAAAAATAACATCCCTGTCACAGGCCCTTGCGAGGCACACCCGTGGCCACGCTCAGGAAGCACGGAAGCAGGAGGTGGGGTTGTTCTGGAAAGTTGTGGTTTACAGGCTGGTTTCAGGACCGAGTGGGTCAGTCTGAAGGGTAGGAGCCGTAGGGAACCGTTAGGAGATCTGAATGGCCGTCCCTGGGGCCCTGTCGGCCCCACGGTCACCCCTCCCCTACCTGTCACAATGCCTGAAAAGCCCGCCATCTGACTAACCCCTGGGGTGGAGGCCTGGCATCTCCGGAAGGGAGGCTGGTCGAGTGCACACGTGTAGAATGTGTAGATCATTTTGATTCCCTGGCAAAGAGCGTCATCGGCCTCTCTGGGCGTGGGCTGGGCTGAGAGGGAAGGAGACGTGGCTGGGGACAGAGGGCACACGCCGGGGTGTGAGGAGACCCGAGACCTTGAGCAGGGGTCCTCTGGGGCCTCGGGACAGCCTGGGAAGCCACATGCCTGGGGCTGGGTGAGGGGAGGCAGGAGGACCCTGAAAATGGGGCAAGGAGCTGCCGGGAGCAGCTTTGCCTCCCTTTCAACTTTCTGCCAAGGAGCAGCACGGCCCAGAGAGGAGGCTTTGCCAGCCCCCCGGGCACCTGTCCCAGAAGCCTAATTACTGGCTCTCGGTGGGCAGTCAGCTCGCTGATCGAGAGTCCTTGGGGAGGAGGCACTGCTGAAATGGTGAAGGGCTCTGGAGGAAACACAGCATTCCTTCACAGAAGCAGAGCCTCGCGTCTCACGTCCGGCCCCTCTCATTCGCAGGGGGTGTTACCGTGGGCAGAAGAGGTTGCTCGCGGGTCCTCATTACCCCCAGGCATGTCTCCACTCTCGCCGTCATCACCCTCCCCATCCCCCATCACCTCTGCCTGGACCACGGCGCAGCCTCCCTCCTCTCTGCACGAGCGCCTCTCCGCACAGCAGACGGGGACAGCCCTGCACAACGGCTCCCCATGGACTCGGAGTCCAGCTTCACCTCCTCTGGTTCAGTTCCCTCCTCCCACTCTGCCCTTCACTCGCCCTTCCAGTCACACACGTCCTTGAGGCTCTTGACACAAGGCCTTTTTAGTCCCTCCTGAGGAAGGGCCTTTGCACGTGCTGTTCCCTCTGCCCGGAATCCTCTTCCCCGTGCACTCCCCACCACCAGATCATCTCCGCCTTCGGGTCTCACCTCATGTGTCACCTTCTCAGAGAAGCCGTCCCTCACCACCCTCCAGCACCCTCCAGCATATCACCCTGTATTTATTTGCTATCTGCTAACGGTCTCTGTTCCTCACTTGATTAGAAACTCTGTGAGTAGGGAACTAGCTTCCCTTGTTTGCTGCCGTGTTCCCAGCAGCCAGAACAGTGCCTGGCACACAGTAGGGCTTCGGGTGTGCTGAACGATCCCTAGAGGAGACACGCTAACAACCACTTGAGAAGCCGCCAGGCCTATGGCATCGTCCAGCTGTAACTTCCTTTTGTCCTCGCAGTATAAAACCCTGCAAAGGTTGACCCATTTTACAGCTGAGGAAACTGAGGGCCCAGAGGCTCAAGCAAGTGTCCCAAGGTCATGCAGATAGCAAGAAGCAGAGACCCAGATCTGCCTAAGTCTCTGCTCTTACCGCCGTGTTATTAAAACAGGGGCAGGGCGCCCGGGGCACTTCCTCGGTTACATGTCTGTTGATTTTAGCTCAGGTCATGATCTTGAGGTTTGTGAATTTGAGTCCCGCGTCATCAGACTCTGCACTGACAGCAGGGAGCCTGCTTGGGGTTCTCTCTCTCTCTCTCTCTCTCTCTCTCTCTCACTCTGCCCCACCCCTGCTCATGCTCTCTGTCTCTCAAAATAAGTAAATAAATAACTTAAAAATTTTTAATAACAAAACAGATGCTGTTATCCCTGTTTTGCAGACAAAATGACAGAGACTCTGAGAGATGTACCCATGTGCCTAAAGGCCTCAGCCAGGAAGAGGCGGGATTGGGATTTGAACTCTGATGCTGCCTTCTCTCCAGGGCCAGGGACGGCAGGAGCCAGCCGGCTCACTGTCTGTCACGTAGGGGCTCTCGGACCAGGTGGGGGCTACTTGGCTTGGCAGCAGGGCCGAGGGCACAGAGCACGCCATCAGGGAGGGGAGTCAGTAAAATAGTCTCTAACACGTATGGGGCCCTTACTGCAGGGGCGGCAGCATTCTAAATGCTTCCAGAGTATTAACCGTCTTCTTGACAACCTTAGGAGGGAGATAGCTTTATTGCCCCCATTTTGCAGATGGCACAACTAAGGCACAGAGAGGTTATGCCACTTAACCAAGGCCACTCAGCTAGGAAGTGTGGCCGCTGAGTCAAGCCCAGGCACTAACCACTGCACTAACCACTCCTTTCCGAGGAGACGAAGCTGGACAGGACCCCAGAGCTCTCTAAGCTTAAGAAGACTCCAAGCCTGGTCAAGTAAAGAAGGCCTGCAGCCCAGAGCCATGGGTTTCTCGGCTGTAAAACGGAGCTGGGAGTTCATCAGGATGTTGTAATGAGAGGAGATATGTAAAGCCCCCTCCCCCACTCCCGTCTGCAGCCCGACCCCTCAGGTAGTGAGTGAGCGGTGGGCAAAGGGGGGTACCACCACCCACTGAACCGGTGACGCTGGGCAAGTGACTTACCTCTTTGTGCCTATATTCCCCCGTAAGTGAGGATAATTACAGTATAATTTGAGATTCTATGAATTAAGCCACATAAGGTACTTAAAACAGTGCCTGGCCCAGAATAAGCTCTGAGTGTGAGCTGTTATTTATCAGAAGATTACAAATGTTAAAATATTAGTTCTGGCCTCTCTGGTAACCAAGGAGACTCTCTCCAACAGGGTTGCTATGAGGTCAGAGGAAGACAGCTAGGAAGCTGTGCTCTCGAGCCCTCACTTGGTGACGGCCCGGGCTATCTCTGCTGCCTCTCCATTCCACGTCTCCAGTTTTTACCAAGGATTAGAGTCTTTCCCTGTGGGCACGAGAGCTAAGTGTTTGTCAAATTTATGAGCTTTCAGACACAACCAGGTCTCTCCCCATTTTTATAAAGACTGAGATAAGAGTCTATGAGATTAAAGGTTTGTCATCATCCTTTGCTTTGGTGTCTGTCTGTCTCTCTCTCTTAGTTTCCACCTCTTTTGAAAATCCAAAGTGCAAGCTGGGAACAGCAGCCCCAGGCCCTCTAAACGCACTGTTCAAATAAAGGAGACATTTAGGGGAAGGTGGAAGCATCATTTAAAGGTGATCACTCTGAAATGACCATGTCTGGGCAATTTGTCATGAGGTATTCGGGCTGTTGCCAGAGATCATTTTTTCTGCAAATCTTGCTGTTGGCTTGTAATTTTCAACTTTTGACCCTTTAAAACTGAGGTGTGGGATTTTTGTAAGCTTTGGGGATGGGGCGTTTTTAAAAGTACTTTTTAAAGGGGCACCTGGCTGGCTCAAGTTGGTGGAGCGTGCGACTCTTGATCTCAGGTTGTAGGTTCGAGCCTCACGTCGGGTGTGGAGATTACTTAAAAATAAAACCTTTAAAAAATAATAATGACTTTTTAAGAAGCTATCTCTTCCCAGGAAATTTTGGGGTTAGACTAGAAGGAGCCCTGCAGAGGAGGTAGCATCCCTGGGTCCCTGTGCTGCCATGGGAGACTTTACAATCTGAGAAGATTCTAGTCCAGGGACTGGGCAAGCTTCTCCCCGAGCCTCTGTGGGCTCACAGGCCGCCGTGCCATCCACAGAACTACGTGAGCAAAGACACATAGGCCAGCGCTGGGCAGAGGCCTGCTGCTGTCGGCCCCTGCTTGCCTGTCTAGCCTCATGTCCTGCACCCCTGCACGCACAAACTCAGGGCTCTGGCTGCGGGTCCTCAGTCTTGCTGTGCAGTTTCTCATCTCTACTCTTTTCCACACTGTTCCTCTGCCCAACATGCGGCTCGTTTCATTCCGTTGCCTTGTCCTTCTTGGTCTTGTAAGACAGCTCAGCGTTCTCGCCTCCAGGAAACAGCAATGTTAGGTCCCCTCTCTGGGCTCCCAGGCCCAGCACCTCTTCCCGGCCATGTATCCCTTGGCACTAATCACACTGTGTGGAAGCTGCCTGTTTACTTGGGCATCTTCCCCACCAGGCTGGGCACCCACTGGGCTTTGGGTCCCTTGGCCCAGCCCAGGCACAAGCCTGGAAGATGTGAGGCCATGGGATAGAGTAGTTAAGACCCCGCCTTTAGCCTCAGATATAGTTCTCCACTGCTGTCCCCCAAGCCCTGACACTGCCTGTGCGTCAGTCATGTATTCTTGCTGAACCTGAATTATTTCTGTAAAGGGGACTATCAGTAGTGCCTACCTTGTAGAATTACTCTAAGAATTGTTATTGGGGGCATCTGCCTACCTCACTTGTTGGAAGATGTGACTCGTGATCTTGGGGTCATGAGTTTGAGCCCCATGTTGGGTGTAGAGATTACTGAAAAAAATAAAGTAAAAAGAACTGTTGAGCACTAATACATTCTATGGTATGGTATTAACTCTGCATCTTCACAAGTTAAGGCCTATTGGCAAACCCATTTTCCAGATGAGAAAACTGAGGCACAAAAAGACGTTGAGTAACTTGCCTAAGGTCAGTGGGAAAGCCAGAGTTCAAGGCCAGATGGAGCCTGACTCCAGAGCCTGTACCCATGACCACTGTGATGCATGGCCCCCCGATAACTTACATGAAGCCCTCAGCCTGGCACACGGGAGGGGCTCGATACAGAGAACGGCTGCTGTTGTCAGTAGTTGTTAGTAGCTCCATTCAGTTTCTAGTTGATCTTTAGATGGAAGAGGTGGGACTGGTCACCGCACAGGAAGAAGGGCTCAAAAGCTGGGGGAGGGGAGAATAGGGGAGAAACAAGGAGAGGAGATGGGCAAAGAGTCAAGTCTGGGGGTGGAGTGACAGAGCCCAGAGCAGCAGGGCTGGGGCGTGAGCTGGCAAGGGCCTGGGCAGGCTGCTGGGAGGAAAGAGCCGAGGGCACCGGTGTGGCCATCTGAGCAGTAGCACAAGACTGCCACTGCTTCCCTGCCTTTAGAAGATAAAACCACAAACTGCATCACCGAGCACACAAAGCCCATTGTGCTGTAGCCCCAGACCACCTTTCTGTCTTGTGTTTCACCCTTTCCCCAACATATCCCATGCTCCAGCCACCCTACCCTGCCCTTCACCCCTCCATACCTTTACACACACTGTTCATCTGCCTGAAATGTCCTTCAATTCTTCTGGCCCTGGTGGACTCCTACTCATCCTTCAATACCCAGTTCAAATGGCCCCTCCTCTGGAAAACCCTCTTTAATACCCCTCGCTGATCATATGTATTTTCCCCCTTCTTTTTTTTTTTCTTTAAATTTTTATTTTTTTATTTTATTTTATTTTTTTATATTTTTATTTATTTCTAGGAGAGAGAGAGACGTGAGCAGGGGAGGGTCAGAGAGAGAGGGAGACACAGACTCTGAAATAGGCTCCAGGCTCTGAGCTGGCAGTCAGCACAGAGCCCGATGCGGGGCTCGAACCCACGAACCGCGAGATCATGACCCAAGCGAAAGTCGGACGCCTAACCGACCAAGCCACCTAGGCGCCCCTGTATTTTCCCCCTTCTTGAAGTGAACGTCAGGGCTAGGGACTGTGTCTTAGTCCAGCCCCTGTCTATTGCTCAACACAAATCAGGACACAAAGTCATTACTTAGAAAAAAAATTGTTGGGCTTTTTTTGTTGAGTAAATCTGTCCTCAAATCTCCAGTGTCCAGGAGAGCTAGACTATTAGGGAGAGAACTCATCCTTCCCAGGGATCCAAACAAGAGAATGTTCCAGGGCAAGTGGCTCTGGAACTCTGCTGTGGGCCCAGAAAATGCTGCCTGGGAGAATTGATACCTGGGACCCCACTCCAAACCCCTCCAGCACAACCCAGGGATGACTGGAGTCGGAAAACAAGCCGGAAGCCTGTCCACCATCATTCAATGGACCTCCATAAAATGTGGAACACAAGACTGACCCTCCCTGAGCAACAGAGAGGATGCCGGGCTGTCACTCTACTTCTCCTCTTACAGTGTAAGACCACATTGGCTTTTTCAGCAGCTTTTGGCTTGTGGTCAGCTCAAACCCCCAGATCTTTTTCACTGGGATGGCTGCCAAGCCACATCTTGTGCATTTGATTTATGGCTTGGGTTAGCTGAGGCCCACTCCTGCTCCCCAGAAGCCACCAGGAGGAGGCGATGGTTTCTGTACCCCTAGGAAGGAGAGCGATTGCAGGCCCCCAACCCAAGAGCCCCAGTGTGAGTGTAGGTGAGCTCCCCCTCTCCCTGCTTGTTTCTAAGCTCTTTTCCTTGAGACATCGATTGCTGGGACCTCTTGAATAGGATTTTCATTAGCATTCAAGTCACATCCACCAGGGCTCAAGCAGACCAACCTTTGGGTTACTGGGGAAAGTACCCAGACGGTCAGGGGGAGAGGCAGGTAGTGGAGGCTCAGGCTCCTGAACTTGATGTCCATATGCCCCGGGGAAGGCCCTCCATTGCTCTGAGCCTCTGTTTCTGATCTGCAGGATAGGGGTGACAAATCCCAACCTCATGGCATCGTTAGGACAGAGGTGCCCAGGTAGGAAGTGCCTTCACAGGCAGAGTAGTGTCTGTGTGGGGTCATAGACAGCTCAAGCCAAGTGGGTGCCAAGTGCCCAGTAACGTCCAGCTCTTACCCCATTACAATGAATGAGAAACTGAGGCACTGAGCTTGAACCACCTTTGCAGAGTTTGCTTCCACTCAGCCAAATGTGCTTCTCTCTCCAAGGATGCCTTTTTAAATGCCACTTTTCAGAAAGGCCACTCTCCCTAAAGAGACACCAGTACACCTGCCTCGGCCCATGGCTGTCACCTTTGTGGCCATCACATGTACAGTGTTTATGTTTGTCCAGTGCTTCTCTCCCTCTCGCTGTCCTAGACCCTCAGCATCATGAGGGCAGGCCCCCGTCTTCCTTGTTTGCCGCTGTTCCTCTCCGGCCTCAGCACAGCCGAGACTTGGCGGCGTGTGGAGAGGGACTGTGAGAGTCTCTGGAAACATGGCTTTGGACTTTGGCTACAAACCAAATTGCGTTAAAGAGAAGCATATTTATTTCCCTGCACCACAAACAAGGTCACTTCCCCTCCCTGGGCCTCTGTTTCCCTAGCTGTAAAATGAGGTGTGAAATGAAAGACTGAACTAGCTTTTCTCTAAAGTCCTTCTAGCCCTAAAGACTCTAAGTGAGCACAGAAAGGGGGAGAAGATTGCATGAATTGTATTGCCTGTTGGGTTGAAAACACCAGCTTCTGCCAGGAAATCTCTCTCGCTGTGTCACTTTCTCCACTGGCCTGGAAAAAAACTGCCCTGTGCAGGCCCAGGCCTGTGGAGCCCACACTGAAAAAGTCACAGGCCCCTCCTGCCCTGGGCCTAGGCGAAGGGGCCCCCGAAAGGTGTGTGGTAGCTGCTTCCCCGGGGGGTCCAGGGATTGTTGCCTTAACCGGGCGCACAGAGCAGGTAAAAAATTCCAGACATGTTCTCTGCTGACAGCTAATTGTGTCCTTTATTAATGACCATGGCTTTCTTGGGGCAGGTGGGAGGAGGGAGGAGGCCAGTCCCAGCCCCAAGGGCTCCCTCAGGTGGAGCTGATGACCGCATTTCTGGATCCCATAGAAAGGGAAGTGCTACATGAGGTGACCCTGAAAACAACCCCCGCCCCAGCTGGAGATGGGAGGGGGCTTCCCGCCTCCCCAGGCTGACAAAACCAGGCAGGGGGTTTGGAATCTGGCAGACCAGGTTCAGGGACCAAAGTTGGCCTCTTAGAACAAGGCCACCGAAGTACAGTAAATGGCCTGAAGGGGACCCACAAGGGGGCTGTGGCCTGTGGGCAGCGTGGGAGATGCTCCCCAGCTCCATCCGGCCACCGCCCCCTCGTGGTACCAGGACTGGGCCCATGAGGCCCTTCCTCAGTGACCCACTGCACCACCTGTCAATACAGCAGCCAGATGTGCCGGGGGACTTGGGGCTGGCCCTGCCAGATGTGTCAAGCTTTCCAACACATCCGGCTTCCCTCCGGCACATCGTGATTATTATTTAACACTTGCTTTCCCAGCCTCTCTGAGTCCCGAGGATTACAGGCTGGGAGGCTCCAGCGTGTCAATCCAGCTTAAGGTCTGAGGGCCTGGAGTCCACTGCTCATCAAAGGGCCTGTTTTCTGGAGGACCCAGTGAGGACCTTTACAAGCCCTTTTGCAATGATAGCCTAGAGCTGGAGGGAGGGCTTTTGTGGAGCTCTGTCTGTTCCCCACTTTCTCATTAGGATCCCATGTTAGCCTGGGGAGGAAAGTGAGGTGTGCAGCATTAACCCCAATTATAGATGAGGGATGTGGGGCTCAGAGAAGGACATAGTGAAGAAGTAGCTGAGCTAGGACTTGAACCAGGCAGAGGAAACAGCATGTGCAAAGGCCCTGAGGCTAGAGGAGGCCTGATGTCTCCAGGGTAGCTAGAGTGGAATGGACAAGAGGGAAAGTAGTAGGAGGTGAGTTCAGAGAGGTGAGGGGGATACGATGACATCACAAAGAATAAAATACCATGGATAAACTTAACGAGAGAGGTAAAGGGGGCTTTTGTAGGCTATCGGTTTTCACTCAGGGTGAGGTGGGAGCTGTTGGAGGTCTTTGAGCAGAGAAAGAACACACAGTTGATCCCTGTTTGCAGGATCCCTCCAGCTGATGTGTTGAGAACAGATTGCAGCCAGAGGCAAGTAGAGAGGTAATAGGGAAAGGGTGAAGGCCAGGAAACCAGGCGGGAGGCTAGTACTGTGGTGATCTGATGGCCACCACTCCTCCACCTTCTCTCTTCCCTTCCAACCTGGGCATCAGGACCCCTGGGCTGCAGCCCAGTCTCTGTCAGCTGCTAATGTGCTGTGTGACTTGAGGCCGGTCGCCGGTGCTGTTAGGTTGTGTATTCCATGGTCATAAAATGAGGAGCTTAGACCAGAAGACCGTGAAGGTTCTCCTGACTCCTAGTGCCCCAGACCCCAGCCTGCCTCTCCAGCCTCATCTCCCACCTCTCCCAGCCTTGAACTTCATGCTTCAGTGACCCTGAACTCTGTGTAGATCCCTCCACACACACCCCGAGTCATTTCACGCCTCCATGCCTGTGCTCAGGCTGTCCCCTCTGCCTACAGCGCCCTTTCCCACCATCCACCCTGCACACGGAGAACCGTGTTCTTCAGCAGATCTCAACCTCATGACCCATCCCCCCTTCCTCAGTGACCCTGGGCACTGTGACAGGCCATGCTGGTCTCCAAGAGACAAGAGAATAAAGTGGATGTGGACTCAGAGCCGGCTGCAAATGCCAGCTGCATCTCCGAAATCGCCAAATGTTATTGAACCTCTGTTTCCTCATCTGTAAGACAGAGATAATTATATTTCCTGCTCCCAAGGTCAAGGTGAGGATTCAGTAAGAATGTAAAGCACCTAAGCCAGTGTCTGGCACGTAGTCGCTGTCTGGGACCCGTGAAGCCAGATTCCAGCTACAGGGAGTGGGCTGTTGAAGGAAGGTGGGGGGCGGCCACGGACAGTGTGGCCCCAGATTCCGGGGGTGGCTGTGGCCCGGACCCCAGAACAGCCACCCAGCAGCCCCACAGCTCAGGGGCATTCCTGTCCACCCTTCCTGTCATCAGCCACTCCCTCCTCTCACCTCCTCCATCAGGGCCTGGTCAAAGCTGCCTGCCGGCAGCCACTCAGCACTTGAAAATGTCCTTAATTGCTTCACCAGAGTGGGGAGTCACCCTGCAGGCAGATAATTAAAAAGTTCAGAGCTTGATTAATTGGGAGGAAATTGGAGGAATGGGGCTGCCTGTGGGGCGTGCGGGAGCTCTTAGCCCCTGCGTGGGGATGGCGCGAAGGGAGGCGACGGGAGCCGGGACCTGGCCCTAACGTAGGATCCAGGGCCTGGACAGGCCGGGTGTGAAACCTGCCTTTGCAGGGTTCAGGGTCTGGCTCCCCAGGAGACCGTGAGCTCCACCCCTGCTCCATACCTACAAAATACACACAAATAAAACTAGGGAGGAGAGGTCAATAGACATAGTGGTCACGAAAGTTCTAATTACTCTGGCTTTGGGGCTGCGGCACCTACAGGCCTCCTAGCCTGTCATTCAGTGAGGTGTCAGAGGCCCTGCTCTGTGCCAGGCTATGTGCCAGGCAGTGAACGGGGCAAGCATGGCGGCTGCCTCATGATGCTCACGGTTGGGCAGGTGGAAAGGTGGGAGGTAGAGACAGGTATTAACCAAGTGCCACGAAAGATGAAGGTGGGATGGCTTGAGACCCTATTCCTGGGGCACAGGGGGGAGCTCAGGGGGCTCTGACATGGTCCGGAGAGCTCCAGAGGCCTAGAACAAGGTCTCCAGTCCACACACCAGCTGAGTGACCTTCAGCATAAGATTCTGTATTTCTGAGCCTGAGTCAGTCAGTCAACACACACTTCCTGAAGCCTCCTGTCCATCACCTCTCGGCCACTGGTGCTGGGAGGTTACAAACATTATGGGGACCTGCCATCACCAGGCTCACGGCCAAGTGCAGGAGGCAGACACTTAACAACCATTTAATCGTGCGGTGCCTCAGGAGCACGGGAGAGAGGCCCCAAACCCAGGCCTGGTCTGGGATGGCATCCTAGAAGAAGGCTGAAAGGTGATATGGATGGAGCCAAGATTCAAAGGATAGAAAGGAGTTAGCCAGGCTGGCACTGGGGCAGAGGGCACTGCCCGAGCAGAGGCCCAAAGGGAGATGGAGCACAGCTAGCTGGTGGGGGAGCTGGAGGCTGCCTGCTGCACCTGGGGCCCTGGGTGCAGCTAAGAGGCACCAGGAGCTCCGGCTGGCGAGGTGGCCCACGGAGGGGAGGCCAAGGCAGGCTGGGCTGGCCACAGGCACAAGGGATGCATTGAAGGGTCCCGAGCAGAGGAGGGATGCCACAGATGGCCAGTGTGGAAGCTGGCTTGGGGAGGCCCTGGGATCCCCCCTCAGGGAAAGAGGAGACGTGTTAACACAGTTGCTGCCGCTGCCTTCTGACTTCTGTCACCATGCCAGCTGCTGGCGGGGATCCACAGAGCCCGGGTCCCGGCAGGAGCAGGCGGGGGTAGCCTGGGCGTGTGGGGGAGTTGGAGGCCGGTCAGGATGACTGACATCCCCTGGGTGGTCCCAGTAGGAGCTACCACAGCAGGGGAATGAGCCACCACAGCAGGGGAATGAGCCTGAGGCTTAACCTGGCCAGGCAGGGCCCCCCTTCTCAGGGAAGAGAGAAGGAGAAAGGTGGAAGGCCGGGGAGGGGGGCACCCATCGTCAAGCTGGAACACCGAGGGCCTCTGAGACAGGAGTTAGGAAGAACTGCAGGGGCACAGCCTCTGAGTGACTTTGGATGAGGCATTCCTCTGTGTGAGCCTCAATTTCCCCATTTCTGGGAATGCAGACAACACTTCCTCCTGCACAGGGTGACTGTGAAAGACAGAGTGAGGTTATGAGCAGAGGAAGCTGCTGGCCCAGCACCAGGCAGGTGCATGGTAGGTACACAGTGATGGGAAGGTCCTCCTAGCCCAGAAGCTTGCCACCTGCTTCCGGTATTGCTGTGCCCATGACCCTGAGGATCAGGCGCCCCACCAGTTCTGTCCAGGGGAACTAACTCCACTGGTTTAAACTCAGCAGCAAAAGGAGCAAGAATGCAAAATGCAAAAGCCACTTTGCGTGAGACAGACCCCCAAGCCCCTCTTGCTCCTCCGCAGGAATACCACAGCTCAGCTCAGACACATACAGCACAAGGCCTGAAAACACACCCGTCAGTTTATCCGCAGTGGAAGAACATAGGACCCAGGGCTGGGTGCTGAGCCTGTCCACAGCCAGAGTCCCACAGCTGGAAGAGGTGATAGAGATGGTCCCAGCTCTACCCAGAGTAGGCAGAAGTGACCCAGGCTCACAGAGAGAGGAGAGCAGGGACCCACAGGGGCAGCCTCCCCTCTCTGGGCCCAGGATTCTCCTCCGCCCACTCAAACTCTCTCCCCCACCCAAACCCAGAACTTCCTAGAGACCCTAAGGCAGGGAAGGGAGCCAGCTGCCCTTCGAACCTGCCACCGCTGAAGCTGGAGCCCACTCCCTCTGCCCAGAGTGGCCAGGAGTCAGGCCTGGTGAGGGGAAGGTGTGCCTAGCCCCTGCTCAGTCACGGCCTCCTACAGGCAGGGCCTGGGCCTCTGTCTCCATGTCACGGTGCCTGGCACATAATAGGGACTTAATACATGCCTGTTGAATAAAGTCATAACTCAGCATCTCTCCCACTGGATACACACGCCTGAGGGCAGGGACCACCACACCCTCTCTGTCTCTGTATCCCCAGGGCTGGGCACACAGCAAGTGGCAGGCCAAGAAGTGAATGGAGGTAGTAACAGCAGATGCTTGCTGAGTGCTCAGGGTGAACGAGGCAGGCCCTGCTGCACGTGCTTTCTCTAGATCAGCTCCCGTTCTCTTCCCACCGAATAGAAGGTCGGTGTTATCGTTCTCCCCATTATACAGACAAGGGTGCTGAGAGTGGGGTACCTTGTCCCTCCCTGGTCACGCTGTTAGCCAGAGGCAGGCCTGGGGTTCAGCCCGGGCAGCCGGCTGCATAGTCCGCACCCAGGTTCTGTTTCGTCAGCCCTCCTGCTCAGGTGCTCGGGAGCTAGAGGGCAAGCCCGCCTCTGCCCAGACAGAGCCCTCTGCTCTACGGGACCCCCAGGAAGGCAGAGAAGCTCCTTCCCTGCCCCCGAGGCCTGGCACACTGGGCCTGACCGGGCATTTGACTCCGCAGTGGCATCAGTCATTTGGGGATTAAACCGAGTCTCTGCGAAGAGAGTGAGGAGCAGAACAGCAGGCCTGGCAGGGAGGCTGCAAAGATCGCCCAGTGCCAATTAGCGGCCCTGCCGGGTCGGGTCCAGATGGAGCCCTGCCTCGGCCTGACTCAGGGCTCACTCGGTCAATTATCACCTATCCCGGAGCCCAGGGGGCAGGTGGGGAGAAAATCTGTTTCCCCATAATCCCCCCTCCCCTCCCCAGCTGGCTGCCATCCCTGCCTGGGGCTGCCTGGGGTTGCCTGGCCACGGGCTCTGGGCGTCTGCACACTGGGCGCTGACTGGCCGCTTGGGTCCCAAGTCCCTG